>OX421980.1:65244475-65902090 GCA_949128135.1 Parasteatoda lunata | reverse complement strand
GTTAAAAAGCCCATATTGGGTGAAAAGAAATTGCATTCGAAATAGAAATACAAAAATAAATCTAAAATTTCGGAATAATTTTTTTTTCAGATTTATAGCAGGTGATTAATATATTAATTCTTGGTAAAAATTTCAAACGTTTTCTATTGAATGATTTCCTTAAACTTATCAGGAGTTTTCTTGAGATAAAAAAATGCAAATAAAAGAAAGAAATAAGCTTTAAAAAATAGTTAATGCGAAATATGAGTACAAATAAATCAGAAAATTTCGATTCGTATTCTTGAGCATGAAATTAAGAGAGCAGCCGAAACCTGCAATGCCTAGTCCTAATAGTTTAGACAGGGCAGCGATCGAAATTTTGTAACTTTTTATGTTATCCAAAAAGGATAGGGTATATTTAGTAATACTTTGAATAAAGCATAAATAAAAGTACAGAAATGGACATACTATAATTTCGATTCTATAAGCGAGAACGTTTCTCGATGTCTAAACACCAAATTATGTTAGAAAATAAAGAAATGAACATGAAAACTAGTTAAACCGATAGGGACAGAGGAACAAGTCAAAATCAAATAACAAAAGAATGGTCTGAATGAAGAAACTGGTGTGTGTGGGTTTGGGGGAATCCCAGGAGGAAAAAGGTTTAAATTGGAATATATTTCCAAAATTTGGAAACGATTGGATACTAGAGAGTTCATTAACTAAATTTTCAGAAGTTTTCAAAACATGGAATGATTCCCAGAAATCAAGTTCGGTAGAAGAAGAGCAGAGTTTAATAACTTTACCAAAAAATCTTCAATTCGAAATAAAGTTTGCAACGTAATCTATCATTAGAAAACTAATATAGGAATATAACACCCTCTATTTAGAATTTTTGTTAAATGTATTCCTACCTAATTTAATAGAAATCTTTAAGCCTTATTATAAATCTTTAATGCTGATTTTTCACAATGTTTTTGTTCCATCGAAATTTTTCCCCTGCAATTGATCGGGCTCAATTTTATAAATACTTAAGACACTTTATCGTGTAATAAAGACAAACAGTGGAATTGAAAATCATTTAAGCTTAGTTTTGAAAAGTATGGCAATTAATGCTTTCTTATTTAAGGCTCTGACATAATAAGCGGAACTGGCTTATCTAACTTAATAAGCGGAAAAAAATCATGGGAATTATCAACAATATGATTCTAAAACTCTTTAAACTATTAACTTAAGACAAAACAATTGCGAAGCTTAAAAGTTAAGCAGACCAAGTAACTCTTTTCTTTTTGAATGAAGATTTAGATAATTGAGTATTTTATTCTACATTATTAAATGCTTTGTTTAATAAATTTTAAAACGACTCTCTTACGTACTATTGTGATAAAAATCTTTAATCAAATAAATTACCAAATAATTGCTAATATTCTTGATTTTTGCTTAGTTGGATTTAAAAAAAAATCCTTGTTTTGTAAAACGAATGCTTCTATCGAATAGAGTTAAGAGAAAAAAATCTTCTTTGATGTTTCTTAATTAACTCCCTTAACTACTGTTAGAAAATTTATCAAAACAGAAATAGAAAAAGTATGCATATTAGGGTTCACTAATTATTATTTAATCTACAAGAAAACCGAAGAAATATCGAACTTAAATGATACACAAACTGAGGGTGGTTGGAACTGAAAAAGATAAAACTTGTTTTATTACCAGAAGAAACAAAAGTTAAAAAGTTATTATTTGAAACGACACCAAGAGATATCAAGAACACATACTGCTCTTGATGTTTTTCACCCCGCCTTCGTCAATAATAATTATATAGCATTTTTTGTTTTTTCCTCGCCTAAGTATAATTTTGAGGCCCTAACATGGAAAAAAATTTACAAAGGTTTTTTAAAATATATATTAAGGACAGTGGCCATTACAGAACACACAGTATACTTTTTTTTGTATCTAACGAAAATTAATTAAGAAGACTAAGAATACTTTTGAAAATTTCAACCGAACTAAGTGAAATATTCAAAATAATTTTTATTTAATTACTTAAATTATTGATTTATTTCTAACTAATTAAATTATTAAATTAATTTTGGAAAAAAATATCTTTCAATAAAAGAATTTTATATTAAATTAAGAAGAATACAATATACTGTTTTGTACATTAACTAATTGTAATAATTGTGGTAAAATATGATACCCTTAGATTAAAAAATTTAATAAAGAAGAATTATTATTAATGTAAGAAGAAGTATTGTAATGCATAAAAACATTGTAGAATTAATGTGTGAATTACTGAAAAAAAAGAATTAATGTCTAGCATGGCCCCATGCTATAAAATAAAAATTTGATTTGGCAGAATAAAAAAAGCAATATTTTTTAACATTTTAACGTAATAGTATCTATTATAAGAAATTAGACCTTAAGATAAACAAATTCAAAACTATCTAAATTTTTCGAGCTACTGCTATTGAACATTTCATTTCAAACTCATTGTGATATTTATTGTAAAACATTATATTGGTTATAAAAATTTGTAAAATAAATCAAGAAGATTTCGAATTAATGCTACCGAATATTTCAACCATACTAATTGTGATAGTTATTGTAAAACATTTTATCCGTAATAAAACATTTTAAACTAAATAAAGAAATTGCAAATTAATACTTTTGAACATTTCAACCATACTAATTGCGATACTTATTGTTAAACATTATATCCACAATAAAAATTCTTAAACTAAATAAAAAAGTTTACAAACTAATTCTCTTGAACATTTCAACCATACTAATTGCGATATTTAAAGTTAAATATTATATACGTTATAAAAACTCCTAAACTAAATTAGGTAGATTCTAACTTATATTGTTGAACATTTCAACCATACTAATTGCGATATTTAAAGTTAAATATTATATAAGTTATAAAAACTCCTAAACTAAATTAGGTAGATTCTAACTTATATTGTTGAACATTTCAACCATACTAATTGCGATATTTAAAGTGAAATATTATATAAGTTATAAAAACTCCTATACTAAGTTAGGTGCATTCTAACTTATATTGTTGAACATTTTAACCATACTAATTGTGATGTTTATTGTGAAACATATCAGTAATAAAAATTCCTAAACTAAGAAGATTACGAACTAATGCTCTTGAACATTCCAACCTATTAAATTGTGATAGATATTACAAAAAAAAATAGGCCTTGCAATAAAAATCCAAAACTAAATAAGAAAAAATGACAAAATTATGCTTTTGAACATGCAAAGTAAACCAATTGTGATATTTCTGGTAAAGCATTAGACCTTGTAATAAAAATCGAAATCCAAATTAAGAAAAATATGAGCTATTGCTTATGGGCATTTAACCTAACTGTTAGTGATATTTACTGTAACAATTCTGGACTTTTTTTTCTGAAAGTTTTGACACACTTGTTGTTAGAATTAGAAAAGAAATAAAACTAAAAATATGTGAGGGTGCGGCACATATATATCCTCGGAGACTCGTATTCCCACTTTACTTTATTGCATTTTGTTTTATGCTTTTTCTAGAGCAAAAGTGTGAAAGATCAGATACATATCCCGTCATTAATCGCTACATAAACTTTTTACACGTAGAATGACATTAGTCACAACACTATTTGGGATAGCATTTCTGTCATGGTCGTGTTCCTTTACTATCAGTTTTATAAAATAAAAAAATGAGAAACCATCGAATATCATAAATTGATTTCTATATCTGTCTATAGCAACATAAATCTGTTTTATATTATTTCGAAATTTAAATTATAAAAAAAAATATTAATAAAAATTTTCTGTGCAGTGTTTAATTTATGCTGATATTATTTTTCGTTTAATATTAAACAATAATGATTTTTGTGATTAATTATATTAAGTATGGCATAATCTACATTGCTAAAACTTTCTCGGAAAGAAAAGATAAGTAACAATATATTTAATTGTTATTTTTCAATATATTCAAGCAAAACAGTCAAATAACCATAAATAAGATGATATTTAAACTGTTAACTGCGAAAAAAAAAAACTTTATTAACTGCTTTCACCTAATACGGTTAAACAACCAGAATTTTATAACACCAGCTAGGCGTACCTAATGAAGCCACTTAGTTTCTTTCAGATGGGTTCATATAATAACTGAGAGGGCCAATTTGTCTATATCATGACCAACAGAACGGAGACTCGAGTCCACGCGTTGACACCACAACATTACCTCCATTCCTTCCAACTCATGAAAAGTTTCAATTGTAACGCACTTTCTAATTTGCGATCCTGGACTATTAGAGTACGATACTTTCATTCACGCATAGATGGCAGTACCATAAAACTGCCTAACACATAAAGTCTAGCATTTTCCATCTCTTACCATAGGTGCAACAACCAGATAAACTAATTAAACCACATTCCACGAATAATTTGATTCATCCACAACCTAACTCCAATACCAATTACCTAATGAAATTAGCTTTTATTTCTAGTTAATTTTTTTCCAGTTTTGAAACCATGCTAGTTGTAAATGGTTAAAAAAACAGTAAGTTTTCTATAACCAAATGAGCTTTTCCGTAAACTTTATGGTTAATTAGAGGAACAGACCGCTACCGGTAATTTTACCGCAATTTTAGAATGAAAATTCTAACAGTGTTAATTTAAAAGCAAAAACATATTACACCTTCATATTTTCCACAGGAAACATGATCAATTTATATTTTCAAATTACTTACAAATAAATTACTTACAAGAAATTACTAACAAACTATTACAAACTATAAAACTTACTCACAAAAAATCGATGTGTCTTATTTTATTTTTTTAAAAGTTCAATACGTTAAAGGGAGGGGGGGAAAAGATTCTTTGTGTCAATGATTAAATAGAATATATAATTTTCTAATCGTTTATAACTTGTAAACATTCAATATCTGCTTTTTAATAAAATAAATCACTTTAAAAGTAATGTATGATTTGAGCAAACAATTTTATAAAAAGCAAATTTTTGAAATAGTTTTTGACTTGTAAGCATTTAAAACATCTTTTGAATAAAATAAAACCTTTTAGAGATAATAGATGATTCTAAAGAAATTTTTAAGCAAAAGATTCCATTAAAGAGCGAATTTTTGAAAAATTTTCCAAATTATAAAAATTTAATTTCTGTTCTCCGCTAAACGATACATTTTTTTTTTTTTTTTTTGGTAAGAAATTATTCGACTGCAATTTTCCCAAATAAATAATTTTATAAAAAGCGGATTTTTGAAATCGTTTTCAACTTGTAAACATTTAACTTCTTATTTTGAATAAAAAAAAACACTTTACCGGTAATAGGTGAAATAGATGATTCAATAGCAAATTTTTGTGTAAAAGATTGCATATAAGAGAGATAATTTTAAAATACTTGTCGAATAGTAAGCCTTTGACTTTTACTCTGTGTTATAATACTTTTTGGGTAATAAATAATTTGACAACAAATTTCTTGAACAATTGATATTTAAAAACATTTTTCACTTAGTATATTCTTTACAATAGTATATTCTTTACAATAGTATATTCTTTACAATAAAATTTAATAAATTGTACAAAATTGCATAGATAATATTACAGAATTGCATATTTAAAATATGAATGAAGAATCTTTCTGATGTACAATATACTTAAAAACAAATTTATATTCGGCACTGAAAACTACTAAAGAAAAAATAGTAACCAATAGTAACCAACTGAATAGTAACCAAACAATTGAACAGGAAACATAAGTAGAATTTAACGCAGAAAAACTTTAAATATGTAAAAAAAATTGTACTTTATAATGTATTAGAGAATTTTTAGTTTTTTCCTTAAAAAAAGTTTTCTCCTAAATATTTAGCGAAGGATATTCTCGCAATTTAAATGTTATTTTAATTTAAGTTTTGATTTAAAAGCTTTTTTTCTTAAAAATCACAAAATCAGCATTCAGATTTTTCAAATAACAAACTATATGTGCTGAATAGTTCTCAATCAGAAATATATTATTCAATATGTGAGCTAATTAAAATATTTTGAAAACAGAAACTAATAAAATTTTTGAGCTAATGATACTTTAAAAAAAACGTTTGTTCAAAAAATTATTCTGACTATTTTCTGAAATTCTAATAATTATTGCAATTTTCTAGTTATGAACAAAATGAGTTTGAATTATTTTTTAAAAAATAAAAAAAAATCTGCTTGTATTGTTACCTTAACATCTGAAAAGTTATCTTGATTATTTATCATTTAAATTTTATCATTTTAACAAAAGGAGTTCACAATTTTAAAGATAAACATATGCAATTTACTAATATTTTTGTATCGTTTGTTTCAGACGAATTAACTAAATAATAATAAAATCTCATTATTTTTAATGAAAAAACCACGCTTTTGATTCGTATAATTAATTATAAAGTAAATAAAATAACGAATAATTTATTCCTTTTTAAAAATTCCAAATGATTTAGCTTAAATCAAATGAAATGTTTATGTCTTGATCAGATGTAACTTATCACTTTATTAAGAAGGTTGATTTTATTATCTCTTTATTTAAAAAATAGTACATTGTATAAGTATATATGTACTATTAGCATTATAAGTACATTGTTAGAATGTTTTGATTGGGTTAAACCATAATATCGTTCATGTTTACTGCAACCTTAGTAGGTTGGCAAATAGAAACATGTTATTATGTAAGAATAATCTCTTATAATCTTGGAGAAAATATACTATTGTAAAACTTGAGCGAAAACATGGTTTAATTTAAAACCTTATTATGGTTATAATAAGTTTGCACAGTATTATAATTAAAAGCACTGATATTGTGGTTTTTACCTAGAACCGAATTTTTGAAAGAATGTAGGGACTAACATTAAAATAGTTATTTAACCGAGATAAATGCGTAGATAACTAATTACGCTAATATTGCATATTTCTTTAATTAAATTTAAACATATAGAAAATTTTAAGGAATTATCGAGAGAGGAAAAAAAACATAATACAGTTCTTAAAATAATTTGACATTCAAAATTCAGAAAAAAATATCAATAAACATGTATAATTCATGCAAATAAATAATGCCGTTCTAAAATACTTTTAGAGTAAAAATTATTTTAAGGAAGGTTACCGAAATTACACATATTACCTTATTAAATTCTAATTAAATATTAAATAATATTTTGAAATTGTATATTTTTATATTTCATTGATTTTTGCTAGAAACATTTAAATATTTATTATAACTTTGAATGTGAAAATAAATGCAATTGGGATCAGTATATATTTTATTGTCGCTTTTCGTATTTTTTAAATTTAATTAAAGCTCTACGATATATTTTTAATAATTCATTTTTAAATGTATAAATTGAATAAAGAAATGTACTCCAGTGGAGATATTTCTTTTCCTCCATAATTTCTTCTTTTTCTTCAAAATTTCTTTCATTCTTACTTCATTTTCTATAAGTTTCATTTATATCATTTTTAACAAGACCTATTTTATTTTTTATATTGCTGCTGTATTAGTCTGTTTTATATTCGTTTTATTTATTTTATATTATAGTTTTATTCTTATTTTTTGTTCTATTTTAATCTCTATGTTCTATTTTCATATCCTTATTAAGTATTTCATATTATTTATGCTTTTGTTCTATTTTTTCTTCTTAGAACATATTAAAATGTATTTTCGCTGTATCAAGCAAATGTAATAATTTTCATAAATATGTTCTGTTTTGTATTATTAGTTTATTTTCAGTTTATTGCAGACAAATAATAATAGAGGAGCAGTTGTAGTTGTTTACTTGCATCGCACTAGAGCAGCACAATGAGCTATTGGCGACAGTCTGAAAAATATCCCAGAGGATAATCGGAAGACACGCCAGCACAATTTTGATCCTCTGCGAGGGGATGGCTCCCCAGCTTTTGTAGCACAACGTAGTATACCGTAAAGTAGTGGACTTTACGGTAGAACAGTTCAACGAAAATCGATACCGCACTCCCTCGGTCTCTTCATAACCTGATCAAAGTGGTCACCCACCCACACACTGCACACAGCCAGTGTTGCTTGACTTCGGTGTCCTACTAGGAACAGTGTCTTACGATCAATACACTATAAAAATTAACTTAACATAATAATTCTGAAAATTAACTAAAATATTTGGTCAATGAAAAAGTTTGTTGTTTCGCCTAACATACTGCAGTGTGGAAGCAGTGACTGCGAATCCCACAATGATCGTGGATGTATCTTAGTGATATCTTTCTGCATTTTGTGCTATTTTTAGTTCAGACCCGTGGTGGCTCAGAGGATAGAGCGTTCGTCTCCCGATAAGGTGAACCGGGTTCGAATCCCATCCATGGCTGGTTGATACGAATTCTGCACTCGGCTCACACCCTCCACTGTGCTGACGTAAAATATTCTCAGTGGTAGACGGATCATGGGTAAGAGTATCTTTGCCGTCGGGCTAACAATGAGAGATTTAGTGGTTTTCCTCTTCATGTAAGCGCAAATGCGGGTTAGTTCCCTCAAAAAGTCCTCCACGAAGGCAAAATTTCTCCCAATACTTAATCCTTGAGTTTTCTTGTCTTCTGGATTGGTTAACAAATTGCAAGGCGATGGAGTTTAACTTCGGTAGTCGTAAACTCAAAATTGGGTCAGATGTTCAGCGACGGTCTTAAAATTATAAAATATCTTTGCTTCAACTTAAAGGGGACATATAACCCACTCTCTGCAATGAGCAAACAAACCAGCTTACGTTTGTGAACAGTAAATAATATAAATAGCGTATATTTTCGGCATTTTCTGAGTCACGTAAACCAACACTGCAAAGGTTAGGACTCTAAGAAGCAAAGTTCTTCGTATTCATCGAGTTTTTTATGCATTCAAATTTTCCCATTCTGTTCTTGGGGATAGAAAAAGATAACAGTTATTTTCATCCAATTATGAAATTTTTACTCTTAACTGTTTCTGTGTATTGTTTGAAGATGTACAAGTTTCTGGAATTTCAAGCAGTAATAGCACAAAACATACAAACATCTTGTTGCCTATACACTGTAAAAATAATTTATGAGAAAATACGAACCAACTCCGGCAGACAAATTTAGAAAAAATATTTAAATCCTAAATTATGCATCACCCGTAGTTCTACATTAAAGCAAATATGAAATAAACAGCATTGCCTAGAAAATATTTGCTACGCAAAAAGTCCTAAGTATAAGAATAGACACCAGTATAATCAGATTCAAGATCAACAATTCGACAAAATTTTAAGACTAACGACTGACATGATTATGGAAATGTGGTCAGTATTAATCACAGGCCGTCTTTACCTCTCACATAAGCAGACACCAGCCGATCTGATGCTGGGTGAACTTCAAGCCGCCATTGAGGATCAAACCCCAGTCCTTCACAGTGACAACTCAGCGTCTTAAACCACTTAGCTATCTTGAACATTCAGAATGAGAAGGAAAAAGAATTAAGAAGAAATTATTATTCAGAATTAAGAAGGAAATGAAAAATTAGCAAAGAATTTTTTATACTAATAATAATACAATACTACTATACTTCACTTCTAACTCTACTATGTAAACTGAACTGCACTTTTCAGTTCCGTCAGATTGGACGGCACTGGATCCAGATGCCCCGTTCGATCTCTTTCCTCAAATTCTCAATTGAATTGAGATATGGTGATTATGTGGGCCAGCGAAGTAAGGTAAATTCACCGTTATGTTCTTTGAACCATCTGACGACATTACGAGCTGTAAGACAAAGATCATTGTTTTGCATTAAGTATCCATCCCCGACAGAGTACACCGTTAATAAAACAGGATGCACTTGATCTGCGATAACACTTAAATACCCTTGGCCATTCAGACGTTGTTCCGCAGAAATCAAAGCATTCATGTAATGCCAAGAAAACGTCCTCCAAACCATAACATTGCCTCCACCAGCGTGAAGTGTTGTTGGAATGCAGTTGGGGTCCATGCTTTCGTGCTGTTTTCACCATATCCGAACCCTGCCATCTGCACGGTGTAACTGAAAAAGTGATTCATCTGACCACGTGACCCTTTTCCAGTCATCTACTGTCCAATCTTTATGCTGATTTGCTAACTGGAGAAAGCTGCTCTTGTTCAAGGCTGGCAGCAGAGGCTTTCAAACACTTCGTCGGCTCCCCCAGCCTATACGAGGTAATGTGCGGCTCACAGTTCGTTCAGGGACGATCGCAGTTGCATCTTAGTTAAGATTACTCGCTATTTGACATACTTTTGCTCTTCTGTTGAACTGGACTACTCTGGCAAGTCTCCTTTCAGCTGGAGCATTCACTAGCCTGTGACGCCACAAGCCTGACGTTGAGACCCGGTTTTCTGCTTGGTAGTCCACTCTCTGTACACATTAATAACTGCTACTCTCGAACACTTCACAAAAGCAGCCGTTTTAATACTGATTCCGACACTTCAAGCATCTACAATCATCCAGCATTCAAACTTAGTTAAGTCACTTTTTTGTCCATATCTCAACGCGTAACACAATGCAATTGATAGTTCACTTGCCTGGCATTCCCTTTTCGTAGTTATCTCGCCCACTAGTGGCAATACTGTGATGCAATATATATATAACTTTTATTAGATTAATCTTAAAAATAACTAGCATAAACATTATAACTTTACAAGAAAGAACAATAACGAAAGACAAAAAGGCTGCATACTCTAAATAATCACCTGTTTTAAGACAAATCTCTGTGTATTATCTACCATGAAAACGAAAATTTTTCTGAAAAAGATACTTTCCTATTATGACATATGTAAAAATGAGATGGCCGATCATTTGATAAGATGTCCAGCGATCAAAGACACTAGTACTTTATCGCAAAGCGAGATCCTTTACCAACCACTTAATAATACGGCAAAAGCTTTGTTGAAAAAAGTTCACTAATTTATTTATCGTAAGAATAGCTTTATGATTTTTATTTCAGTCGTATTTCATAAATAAAAAAAATGTTTTTTTTTAAATGTACAAGAAAGAAAACAATTTCCTATTGTTTTTCAAAAATTTCGAATATCAACAAGATTTTTGTAGTATCAAAGTAGATTTTCAAGATTTTTGTAGTATCAAAGTAGATTTTCAAGATTTTTGTAGTATCAAAGTAGATTTTCAAGATTTTTGTAGTATCAAAGTAGATTTTCAAGATTTTTGTAGTATCAACAGTATAGCTAAAACATTTTTTGTAAGCTGCCTCCTGATATTTCAGTACTTATTTTCAAAAACTCACTAATATACGACTAATATACGACGAAATCCATTTGTGAAACCGTTCTTAAGTCTTTCGTTTAAAAAACACCATGTAATTTGTGAGCAACAACCTCAAAAATGTGTAAAACGTAAATTAGAGTTATAGAAAATGATGGAAAAGCAGAATTTATGAATAATACTTTTATATAAAAATGTGTTGTATTTCATTAGGTTTCAAACCAGACATGAACTTTTGCTAACATCTGATATTATTTTTCAAATAATCGAAGTTAAGGTACTGAATTTTGAAAACTGAATCGCGAAATTTAGTAAACATAGAGAAAATTGCTTATCTTCCTTTACTTTGTACTCCACTATAAGTCAGAAAATAATTACGGGAATCAAACATTTTGCGAACTTTTTTAATTGAAATTAATTTCAGATAAAAATTTCTTTCATATTACTAATTTGTTTTATTCATTTTAATAACATTTGAAAAATTATGAATTAATAAAATATATAAAAAGAAAATATTTTTAACTGATGTAAGCAAAAATTTGAAATAAATCAGTCGAAACGATTCTTAAAAACACAATTTGAAAAAGCTTAGTATTTTTTTTTTTTTAAATAGTCTTAATGAAGTAATATTCAGCTAAATATTATGAATTTAAATTTGAATAAATTCATTTGATTTATTAGATTAACTAGATACTTAAATTGAAAAGAATAAAGTTTTAAAACTATATTAATATATATAGGTCATAATAAATATGGTTTTAAATAGTGCTTATAATAATGAAATAGATAAACAGATTGTTTTAAAGCATATAACTGTATTTTTTTAATAACAAAAGTATTGCTTTGATTTAAATATAATGTCTCATGCTGTCTGTCTTTAAGAAAAAACAAATAAATGTAATAAATAAAAACAAATATTTGTATTAAAAATTTTAATTTTTTAGTTAGTTTTATGAAAAAAAAATTTTTTTAATATTTAAAAATTGAACGTCAATGTTTGCCACAATAAACAAAGAAGGAATTGAAATATTATTATTAGAGACAACTCCAAGTTTTATCAGGCAAACAAACTGATTTTGACTTTTTTTATCCCTCCTTCATCACTAGTAATTCGACAATATTTAGAAAGCGTTTTTATTCCTTCCTCATTTGAAAATTAATTTTAGACTCTTTATGTGTATACTTTTTCATTTCATTTTTGACAAGGATTTTAAGTATACACATCGAAAACGGTAAATAAGGAATACCCTTTATATTATATCAGTACACGCAGCTTTTTTGATCACAAGGATTTAATTTGAGCATAGCATCGAGATTGCTGTATACTTCAACTACAGTTACGATACATTTCCGAGAATAAAATGTAAGTATTTTATTTACAAGATCTAGTTTTTTAATTGAATAATTTTTGGAAGTAAATCATTAAAAAGTTCATTTTTACTTCTGAAAACAGTTTTAAAAATTTTTAGATATATAACACTACATTAATTTAGCAATTAAATAAAGTTAACTTTTTAATTACATTTCAATTTTTGTAAATTAAAACAAAAAAATCACTGAAATATTTTGAAACAATGATCTTTCTTTTTCAATATATTTAGATACAAATTTTTTTTCATTTATTTCAAACACTAATTTTGTTTCTCAGGAAAAATGTAATTGAATAATTGTTTTATAACAAATCTTACCATGCTTTTTTTCTGCTAAAAACAATTTTAAAAAATATTATATTCGTTCATTATACTAATTTACTAATAAATAAACAATAAAATCAATTTTACTAATTTTAAAATTTAAAAAAAAAATAAATCCTACCAGTTATCTTCTCCATCCAAATAACCCGGATCTTGTGAAATTTCCGGAAAGTCTGGTACCGATTCCTCAGTAGTCCGCAAAAAGGACGGAATTTCCTTAAACTTCTGGAAAAAATTAAAAACGATAGCCATACTGGCTCTTGTAGAAGTGCTCTCCCCGACTAAGTTCGGGGAAATGGAACTCCAATAAGAACGACGCTCGCTTATAAATGCAACCAAGACTCACCAGAGAGTTCTCACCTGTAGCAGAACTTCGCTGCACTGCACAGAAAAGTTTGCGGCTAGAGCCATCAGGCGGCGGCTGATGTCTTTAAATTTAACTTCACCTTGCTTGACCACACATTTTAAGAAGGTATTCCATTTGGCGATTTTTATCTTGTTTTATATCAAATTATTTTTTATTTTATGGTCGCTATAGTACTGTGTTTTCTATTTATTAATTTAGGTATTAAATATTGCTTTGAATATATTTGCCGCAGCTGTTATTCTCATTTTTTAGTCTTATTTATGAATATTTTATTGTAATGACATTAAGGTCAATAAACAAACATAATTTTTTTCATGTTTTATTATTTTTTCTCTTTTGCAAACGTTTTCATATAATAGTAATTTATTATCTATAAAGTTTATATATATATATATATATATATATATATATATATATATATATATATATATATATATATATATATATATATATATATATATATATATATAACAGCGCGCTTTTACACATAAATTGTAAAGACGCAAAATCTATTAATTGTTATTTCTAAAAAAAGGGTTAAGTGTATCATGTAAATGTGCGTCTTACACAAAGCAAAATAAAAAAAAAGCATCATTAAAGTGCCTTAAAAATTAAGCAAAGCTATAATTTTAAAATATAAGGTCAGTGTGTCTAAATGTAACGAGATTTCATACACGTTTGCTACATTTAAGTAGATTTTTTTTCACAGAAAATAGCTGAAGTATTACGACTTAAGTTTTTTTTTTAAATTTCTTACTGAAAATGAATAATTATCTGCAAATTAAACAAAGATATTTCAATGTCACATTTAGGGCATTTTTCTCGCAATTAAGGTAACCAGCCCTTAAATGAGACACTTAAGGAAAATGCAGTGCATTTTTAAAACGTTTTCATTCACTTGCTTTTGTATTTGTAACAATGAAATCTTACTATTAAAATTTCAAATCCTGGCTAGAATGCTCTATGTCCGAAGACAATACAAGTTTAAATTGTTTCATAATGAATGTAAGCAGCATTTATCGTTATTTTATCGCAAAATTGAATTAATCGTCAAGCAAAATTCCGGCCATTCCAAATCTAGCAAGAATATTTAAAATCCAACTAGAACTCTGATCTGGATGGCTATGCAAGTTCCCATCATTTTTTGATAGCTACTTAAAGAATTGATCAGGATATCATCGCCAAAAGGAATTTTTCGCCATTAAAAACTATGACTACTTTAAAATTAGCTAGAACTCTACGGTTTTAATTGCATCTTTATGTTAGATAACACTACAAGATTCAATCATTTTCTAAAAATAGAATTTATCAACGAAATATTGAGCTAATCGTCAATCAAAATTCCTAACATTTTTAAGTCTAGCTAGAATGCTTACTTATCTATAGCTAGAATACTTATTATTATTATTTATGACTTCTTATTTATTTGAGTAATGAAATGTAAATGCGCATTTGTGCATAGCAAAAAATACAACAGTTTGCTTAGTTTTTTAAATGAACAAAAAGTTTTGGACATACAATTTTATTTTGATGTTCAAAGTTATCCTTGACCACTAACTTTAACGAAGTTGCCCTTTAAAAAAGGATAATGTTGAAAAATGTGCTTAAAATTTTGTTAAAATTATTTCTTAACTTTAGCTCAATTAAAAAAAATATTGCTATATCCGGAAAATCCTTATTTTGTTAAACAACGAATACTAAAAATAAAATTTTTTTAAAAAGATTACAAAACAGTGCTATTTTTTAGAAACATCATCTCAAAAATTTGTTCTTTATCGAACTTTAGAATTTCCTTAATGTTAAAATAAAATATATTAAGAGATTTCTGGGTAACAAATTATTTTATTGATGTAAATTATGTGTTTAGCAAATAATTTTAACATACAATTTTTAGAAATTATAGATGGAAATTGTTTTTTTATTTCACTATAAAAAAAACAAAAATGTTAGAGTTTCTTTCATGCTCAATCGAAACGTGACAATGATTTAATTAACCCCAGAATTGAAATCTGTTTGGACGTACCGTTTAATTGCTTGAAACAGTTAGGAACAATTAAACTTATTAAAATTATTAGAAATTAAACTTTTTCTTTTATTTCGTTAATAGCGCCAGGAAAAATGAAGAAAAATAGCGAAAAGCCCCGTTTCCCATCATACTTACTATTCATACATTTAATCATGTAACTTGAGTTATTTAAGCAAAAATATTTAATTAAATAAAAGGTAAAATATAAATTCTATTGAAATCTGTCCCTAAGTATACACTAAAACATATCTAGACTAAATTTCGGATCAATGAGTGAAAAATATATTTTCTAAAAATTTTGAATAGGTCGGAGACTTATTTGAAATAATTGACTTTGTAACTATTTAACTTTGATTGCAGGGAAGCGGAGTCATTACATTGTTTCATTCTACTTTTGAAATTTCAATTATAGAAGGAATGGATTAACATTCTAAAAATATTTTTCACAGCAGCAGTCAAAAAATTAATTAAGTAACAAAACGAACCAAAATAAAATGAAATAAAATTAATGAACAAATAAAAATGTACTGCTTTAAATTTTTTCGAAAAGTTTTGACGAATTATATATTGTTATGTTTTTTCAATCTAATAGCCATAACCATTATCTTACATTAAATTATTTTTAATATCGCGTTAAGTATTTTAATTTAATACACTGTGTCACTAAATGAAAACTGAATAGAGAAGGTAAAAATTTTATTATTTTTAAAAAATATAAAAATGCAAATAAAAGTCGGCATACTTTGAGTGAATAAAAATTCACGTCATGAGTCATTAACGTCTAGTGAGCCCTGAGAATGGCAGCGTTTGAAGCAATTGCTTAGCGTACTCAAAAATAGGCACTGATTTTTAAGAGCCGGTAGACGTGAATGAAAAAAACTAAAGTGATTTGAAATTTAAAAAAAATTTATGGTTGCCAACGAAAAATAGAAAATAAAAATGAAAAATTAATAAATGTACTAGAGAAACCGTGGTAGCCTTGAGAGTGAAAAAATAATGAATTCCTTGCCAGTACAACATTGGCTATGTTGTGTAAACCAGACGGGATTTAAAATTTAGACTAAAGGAACACAGTAGTAAGTTCTTTTTCAGGAAGGTGGTTAATCTATTACTACACATTCTTTCATCTCGGGAATAAATTTAATCTTGTTAATGCCAAAATTCTAACCATCCCTGCCACATCAGCTCATCTTGATTCTCGGGAATCTTGTTTTATTCATATGAAAGCCGATTCCCTAGTTAACGATATTAGTTTCGCACCATCTCTCCATGGAATATGAAAATGCATTTTGCCCTGATTTGACTTTCCCGGCTACTGCGATTTTACTCAGCAGTTTGCCCGGCTATCATCCCAATTTTTGAATATTGAATTGGTGAATATGGAATTGGATGAGGAATCCAAATGTGTAAAAAAAAAGTATGTTTATTCAGAGAAAGTGGGGTTTTTTTTGTCTTATTCCGTAACTTAGTTAATAGCTAGCACTAATTAATTAGTATATTTGAAGTCACCCCCAGAAACCATTAACTTAATACCCTAATTTCTGATCATTAGAACAATAGTTATTCAGGGTTATATCTTTTTTTTTTGTGCATTGTACATTGCTAAAGTAATTAATAAAATAAGAAAAATTCGTTTTTATAAACAGTTATTATAAAAGAGTAACGTTTATACTATTTTATTTTACTGTTAAACTAAATAATTTTCATTACAACTCTTATAGTTTCGGTGGAAATAAATGCCCGGGGTTATTAAAAGCAATTTTTTTTTTTTTTAGAAAGCGCTTTACTTCCTTGAGAGGGAATCCCAACTGAATAGAAACGCTTACAAATTTACTGATATTAGTTTCTGCTCACACACATACATGTCAGTTAAGAACTGTTAAAAATGTCAAAATATCATTTTTGATAAACAAAAATTAACAAATAAAAAATTATACACTTGCTCTTAACACATCATTTCACATCACATTCATCACACAACATCACAGTTTGCATGTACAAATAAATGTGAACTCAAAGTTTTAAAGACGTAATTTTTTAGTATAAACAATGCTACGTTAAGAGCATGCGTATAAAAATAAAGGAAGACGTAACTTTTTTTCGTAACTTTTTCCAATGAGAAATTCATTTCTGTTTCAGATTACAAAGTAAGCATCAAATTTTTCATGTATAGTTGTGAAGAAATAAATACTCAAAAGTTTTTAAGAATCATTTGTTTAGTTCAACCCATATGCTGCGTGAAGAGCAATGCTACGTCATTCCTACTAAGAGCTTATCAGTGGGGTTGAACTCTCTTCCATATAGTAAGAGAAGTCATCAATTCTAAAAGTGGGATGTAGAGCTCATTTTTCCCCTGCTATAGTGCATTCAAACTCTGCATACAGGCATAAATTTTATGTACTTACATAAATATACTGTTACGAATATTAACATACATATATTTCATGCAAAAATTCTTTGGATCTAATAACCCTTTCAATTGTCTGTCTGATCTTTTTTTATCATTAGTTTGAACATATACGGCGAAATTCAAATCTTGTGTAATTATGGAACACGAATTAATATGGATTGTAATCATAGTTACCTCGTTTTCCACATTTTGTCTAGAAAACATTTAGCAGAGCTACTTATTGACGCAAATCATTTGTTTAGGCTAAAAAATATGTTGTTCGGGCATAACTCTGCTGTTTTTATATCTTCTATTATAATGATATCTATTTACTTTTCGGTAAACTCTACCCTCTCTCCATACTTCGAAATTGAAACATATACTGTTATTATTCTATATCACAAGACTAAAAGGAACTATTGTGTTCTATATTCGAAATACTGAGAACCTTTTTGATTTAATTACTGAATGTTTCCTAAGAAAGAAGAAAATTCAGTTGAAATAAATAGCTGAACAGACTTCCGTTAATCGAGTTGGCCATATCTATTCATATAAAAGTAAATAGAATGGAAAAAATTATTTCTGTAAAAGATATTTCGATTACACTGTGGGTGGGAATCTTTACCAATTCACTACAGAGTCAGAACTATATATATTCTTTTTACATTGAAGTAATTACCGCTCTAAATATACAGTGTGTTTTATCACCAGAATTTAAAAATATCTTTAGAAAACTTCTCAAAAAGGAAATTAAAAAGTGTACACGTTAGAGGAAGAAAAGCAAAAAGCCGCCGGCCGAAGACTCCCCTTGTAGTAAATGGTGACTGATGCACGTTAAGTCTGTCGAGTCGCTAAGTCCTCTATGTTCCCATAACAAATGAATACATCTGGGGATACTGAATTGGAGATCTGATTCAGGCCAAAATTACGATCTGTGGATGAATGAATGGATGCATGAATGGGCCCTCCCTATAAATGGGTGTGGCATATGGGTAGGCAGAAATCAAATTCTTGGCCACAGATGGTGCTACTGGAAAACAAGAACAATCGCACCCCTCTGCCTTAACAGGCATACGAGAGAGAGAGTGATTAGTTAATCAAAGATTCGTTACCGTGTCCGATTGCGTCCCCTAATGTTTATACTATTTTAACTTCATTTTCAAAAAGGACTCTAAAATATGTGTTATTAGCAATCATTACGGAACACTTGGCATATTTTTAGAGCTTATGATAAAATTAAGTAAAAAAAAAACTATGCAGATTTAGGGACGTAATTTGATAATTAAGTGAAAAGAAGCATAAAAGCTACATATTCTAACTAATCATCTGTTTTAGCAAAAATCTCTGGGTGTTATGTACCTTGAAAAAGAAAACTTAATGGCAAATTATACCTTCACATTATGACATGTGTTTGAAGTGAGATGGTTTATCATTTGGTAAACAAAGACAACAATACTTTTCAGTTTTCTGTTATAAGTGAGACCTACCACTCAGCGAAACGGAAAAGGATTTGTTGAAAAAAGTTCACTTATATATTTATTTATTTATATTTCACTTATATATAATATTTTGCAAGAAGAACTTTTTTATTTCTGTCGTCTTTCATAAATAAAATATTTTTTTTTTTAATTTTCACCTTGATGATAGCGATGTTAAATTTTCATTCCGAAATTAAGAAGTTCACTCACTTTTAGCATATTTTAAAAAGCACTCAAGAAAAAAAGAAAATATCTTAAAAACGAGTAAAAGTTAGTTTTATTCGATTCAGAATGATACTCAACAAAAAAAAATGTACTCAGTGTAGCGTTTTAGACGTATACTTGAGATTTTCGTAACTTTTTTCTAAATTCCAGGGTTCAACCACAGTTTGCTCATGTGACTGAGACACTAAAAAGTCCGAGACTGATAGGGATAGTCACAGTTTCATACCTTAAAACCATAGAAGAAACTAACTACTTACAACTGAATAGTATATAAAAGATTCCTCAAATGTGCTATATCGTTATACTCTAAAGGGTGGCAGATTTTGACAGAGATGGTCACAGTTTAAGAGAGATTGTCACAGTTTCACAAATTGGCTACTTCAAGTGCAGCTCCGAGCGAGACACCCTGTAGCTTGCATTCCACTCACTCTAAACCACTGCTGTTTACGGCTTGAGTGGTGGCGAGTTAGAGCTCACTGAAAGACGCTCGCCACTCAACAAAGAATGATCAAATAAAAATTATTTTGCTTTCATTAAAATCCTGTGTCTGTTTTTCTGCCCGGTCCCGGTATATATATATATAAGTATGTATATATATATATATATATATAAGTATGTATATATATATATATATATATAAGTATGTATATATATATATATATATATATATATATATATATATATATATATATATATAGGACCGGACTAAGTTTTCCCTCTTTCCCTAAATTGAAACATTTTACTGATTTACTTTGCAAGATTTTTCCTATCATATAATCGAGGAGCACGACTTTTCGTGAGCACTTTTATAACTGCTCTCTGTCCCTCCTAATAAATTTTGTACCCTTCTTCCCTGCCTAAGACCTGTTTTAATCCCGCATCTCGGTAACGACGTTTTATATATATATATATATATATACACACAAATTCTTGACATCAAATTAGATTGTAAATTAAAACACTTATAATAGAGAGAATATTAAGACGAACTCGAACAATGCTGAACAAGACCAAAGCAAATTTAAATTATTCATTACAAAAAAAAATTTATACAGTTCATAGACCTTAAAATATAATCATCCATATTGCACAACTAAAATTATGTATACGAATTTTAACGGTGATCTTTTTTTGTAGTTGTATAGCAGTGTAGAAAACAACGATTAACTTACCCAAACTTGTATTGGATTGTAAACAATTTAATAACGATATTCAAAGCTCGCCAACATAGGTGTTCTAGTGAGTTAAGTATGACGTGAAGGCACGTAAGCCATTACACTTAAACGTAATTTCTAAAATAATATTTTTAATTTTACATTTCTATAAAGCTTATCGAGTAAAACGAACATTATTAAACAATTAGTACAGTTCTTTGATTTGGTTATTGAAAGCAGACATACGAATTCGGAATAATAAAAGTTCTTAGGGCTGAAAGTAGACATGCGAACACAAAAGGCTATTTCTTTATTTTGGTTACTTTATTCCGAATGGTTTTTTATCACTTGTTCAGCTAGTACCTGTGTTTTTTGTTTTTTTTTAATTTTTTTTTTAAATTTATTGTTTTTATAAAATATTTGTCAATAACCATTTTTCTCTGTTGCCTTGGTTATATAATATTTTTAAATTTAATATAAACGATTCTGGATCTTGTACTTCTTATTTTTGACATCCAAATCAATTAAACAATCTCTCAGCTCCTCTTAAATTAGCTTATACAATATGCTTTTTAATAATTTTCCTTACACATTTGAGAATTCCTGGCAAAATGTGAAATCAAAAAAAAAAAAAAAAATATGCACATTAGCGGTCTCATAATATCGAAGCAAGGAAGAAACAAAAACTTTATCAAAATTCTTTAAATCATTGCTGGGGAAAGCGGTATTAAAAACATCAAAGCAAGATGACTTGCTTCATGTAACTTGTTTGTTGGATATTAGAATTAATTATTAAAAACTTTTCTTCACATAAATATTATTTTGCAATTCTTTTAATGTGAATTTTTTTTTAATAAGTACTCAAAAAATACATGTCCAAAAGCATTATTACAGAACAACCTCTATCAACTGTAGAGTTTAATTTCAAGTTCTCTGTAAATTTTAAAGACCGGATTTTTGGTTCTTTGTAATTGGTTTTAAAAAATATATAATGCATAGAAAGAAAGAAATTATTACACTTTTAAGCACATAATTTTAGTTTTGAAGCCTTATACCTTCTGTAAAAAATGCTGGTGGCATTAAATATTGTTCTTTAAGTATTTCTAAAGAACTAATAAAAGTTCCAATACTCGTCGCTATGACAGTGTGAGTAACAATAAACTACATTTAAAACAACAAGGATCAGTAGTTTCTGACAAATTACATAAAATAACATAGCTTATATTCTAATTTGCGATTAAGCTATTAAATTATCTTACATTTACTGGTTCAAGTCCTATAAAAATGCAATCTTTATTTTAAAGATTTTAAACTTTTTAACTCACGATTCCACACAACCGAAAGCATTTACTTCAAATAAAAATATTTTCAGAGATTTCAAAATATTTTCTAAAAATTACAAAAAGTAATGTGATTTTTCATAATAACATAGCTCATACAAACAATAGTCATAATCAACGAACAAAGAAGACAATCTGCCTCTTTTAGATCGAACTTTCTCCTTCTGAAGTAATTTGTCAAAAGAAGATAACATTCAATCTATCCCAAATACAAATGATGAAATTAAAATACTTTCAAAGTCACCCCAGCAAATGAAGTCTTCAAAGATATTCGAGTCTTTAATTAAGGTTCTTTGTCCTCAACAATAAGCATGTTTTCCCTTACTTCTAAAATACAAAAAAATCCTCTTGCGTTGGTCATAAAGTGCTTAGTGAAGAATATTAACAATTTTAGGATTTTTTTTCCTTCTTTTGTTTTTTCTCCACTTTCTTTTTTATTATAATTCTAATTTTTTTTGGGTTAATAATGTCAGAAATCAAAGCAAAAATCATTTACTTATGGTTTATCGATTATATTAGAACAAAAATAAAATTTAAAAATAAGCTGTTATTAAATAAAATGTTACAAAAATTTTAAAGAGTGGTTTTTGAAGTTTCTTTGCCAAGGAAAATAATAAACAAGTAATTAGAGTGTCTTGAAATACAGTTTTTTTTTTAAACTACAATCAGATTGTTCCGCAGGAGACTGCCCTTAATATGTATTTTCGGAATCCTCATAAAAAATGAAAACAAAAAAGTATATATATATTGTTAGTCAAAAATTAATATTTAATAGAAAAAAAAAGCTATCGAAGTCTGACAAATCAGAATGCAGAAAGGCGGATGTACATGACATCATGGCAGGTTTGATTTCGGTAGAAAAGAGGAGTTTAAAGATGGTTATTAGAAACACCTTCAAATTTCAAATTTCAATTAAACCTGTTTCAATGCTTATTACATGATCTAATTTGTCAGATTTCATTTTGTATTTGCCAAGCTTAAATATTAATTGGTGGCTCCCAATGTTATACTATTTTGTTTTTATTTTTCAAAAGATTATAAAGATACATATTAAGGGTGATCTTTACTGAACACCGTGCATGTTAAAGTTGGTCTTTGTAAGTAAATATTAATATAAAAACTTTTGATTCTCAATTTTCAGGTTTGTAAACCTTTTCAAATCCATTTCAGTGAATTAGAAATTATTTAAAAGTTGCTTTAAAAAAAGTCAATGAAAGCGAGAAATAAATTATCCACCATTTTATATTGAAGCTATTTATTTTATTTCAAAAATGTATAGATAAAAAAAAAACTTACTTAACTTTTAGTTTAAACATAACTAAGGGCAAAATATCCCGTTAAACGAATACTTTTGAAACTACTTTCAAATTTAAATTTTTGCTACTGTTTATCCAAATGCTATCTACTACATGGAGAAAACATTCTGGTAAAATTATCGTACAGTATGGTAATGACATATCTAATTTTTAAAAAAATTCATAATTCTGCTAATTAAACCGAAATATACGGTATTTAAACCTTTTTAAAAAATGAAACTCATCATGGCATTAAATTCTGGAATTTTTCGAAGAAAAAAAAATTGAGTATTCCTCTTCTTTTTTTCTTAATTTCTTTACCATAATAACAGCATATTTAAAAAATCGGAATTTCAAAAACCATGTGGAAATCAGCAACCATACTTTTTGATGGATTTTGCGATGGATCGCGTGGATTTGCAATGGAATAGATATTAATCAAAAGCGTCAAAAATTTATTACATTTATGCACGGCTTTAGATTCACGTATAGCAATAATATTGTATTAAAAATATTAAGTTTTTAAAATTCACATGAAAATCGGTAACAATAACAGTTAACTGCCGTTAAAATAATTAAAACCCCACTAGAACTGGAGCCGGGATAGCCTAGTTTGCAGGAAGCTGGACTCCCATTCGTGAGAACGAGGGCTCAAATCCAGCCGGCAGAAGACTCCCTGTTTGAGTAAATGGTCACTGGTGCCCGTTAAATCTGTCGGATCACAAAGTCCCCCATGTTTTCAGATCAAATTATACCTCTGGGGTACTTAATTGTACTGTCTGATAGTTCTCTGACTCAAGTCAAAATTACGATCTGTGGATGAATGAATGGGTCTACCCTACAACCGGGTGTGATGTATGGGTTAAGCTGAAGTCATATTCTTGACCACAGATGGCGCCACTGGAAAACAGGAACAATCGCACCCTTCACCATAATGGCCTACAACAACCACTAGGATTTACGCGCAAAATGAGGGTAAAAACTCAGCGTACTCTTGGTGTTTTTGAAAGGAAAATCCTTAGAAATATTTTTGGCCCAGTACAGGAAAGAGGCTGTTGGCGAATCAGATACAACTTTGAATTATATAGACTCTATGAACAGCCACAGATAGTACAGGTCATCCGAAGCAATAGATTAAGATGACTTGGCCATATCTGGAGAGGTTCAGAAAATAATGCAGTCCGAATCGCCACCTTTAAAAATCCTTCGGGATCTCGGGCTAGAGGAAGACCTCCAACACTAGATGGCTGGATGACACTGCTAAAAATCTAAAAGTGCTAAAGATTAACAACTGGAAAAAGTCGCCATGGACAGGAGGCGTTGGAGGCTACGCGTGGTTGAGGCCGCCAAGGTCTGTAAGGGGCTGTCGTGCTGAAGAAGAAGAAGAAGAAGATGAGGGTAAAAAGTAATTCACTCAAATACGTGATTCAAAATTTCCGTGTCATAATAATTTGGTATTGAAGATTCAGGAAAATTACTTGGGTTTTCGATAGAGTCATTGCGCTTGTTTCGATTTTATTTCAGCAAAAAACAAGTGTAATAATAAAAATAATGACAAAAACGACACAAATATATTGCACGCATATATTCTTTTTATGCAATTTAGAACTTATTACCCACTTCTAGATGTTCTAGATTAGATAGAAATGAAGTCTTATTACGTCATATTTTATGTTATATTTTTGACACGGCTACATCCTAATTCTCACATGTGACTCGTCTATTTGGAATTTTCTTTTGAAATTTTAGGATACAGAAGACTTGCATATTTTGTCGAACAGGTAATAAGGTTTAACGAAAAATTCCTCTATAGCGTGTTAATGCGAACTCTTGAAGATTAAACTCTTGCTGTACAAGAATATTGCAGATATGATTTTTTTTTAATGCGTAATTTTGTCTGGAAAAAAAAATCTTTCATAAGTTAGGTATATTCGATCTGCAAAAGACAAAATAAATCGACGGCGCCTTCAGCCATGCCGCGATAGTTTTTTGTGTTCTGCAAATTGCTAAGAGTGAATCTCCTATTTCGACTCAATTTCGCTTTAGTTCTAGTTGTTATCCATGAAACAAAAATAGTTACTAATGATACTGCATTATTTTGGACTTGTGAATCAAAATATGGAAAGCATTGCAATTTAATTCCATATGAGCAATATAACTAAAAGAGATAAATTAAGCATACGTTTAAAAAAAAATATTAAAGAAATTCAAAAAAACTATGTTAGATTACATTCAATTTTAAGTATTTGTTTTACACAGTCTAAGTTAATCAGTTTACTAAGTTGTTTTTTTTTTTTTTTTTTTTTTTTTTTTTTAAGTAAGTTTAAGTTTTACAGCATTAAATTGTTGGATCAAATTTTTTGACAAGAACATCTAGATTGCAAAAAAAAAACAATTATAATTAATTTTATTTTTATTTTATAACTGGTGTTGAACAGCCAACTCAATTCTGAGTTTACGATTATCAATGCTTAATTCCGTTGCCTTGTAGTTTTGAACCCAACCGAGAATATAAGGGAACTCAAGGATCAAGCATTGGGACAGACTTGCCCTTCTTAGGAGGCTTTTTGGTGGAACAAACCTGTATTTGCGTTACATGGAGAAGGAAACCCCGAAAATTTCCCATGCTTAGCCCGACAATAAGGGGATTCTAACCAATGATCCGTCTATAACTGAGAATATTTTTACTCAGCACTGTGGTTAGTGCAAACCGGGAGCCAAAATCATAACAATCAGCCACTACCGGGATTCGAACCTGGGCCAACTCATTCAGAGACAAACGCTCCATCCCCAAGATTGAGCTGAAAGATTAAAGGTACAAGAAAAAGAGTGAGGCCGACTAGAGTACTGTCTGGAGGAAGAAGACTGAGAAAGCTTTAGCCTCACTAGGCTGTAGTGCTGAAGAAGTTTAGCTGTTAAAATATACATTTAAATTGGGACATACTTTTAGGAAAACTCTGTATTTACATCCAAATACAATCTATTCATAAATCTAGAAATTTGATTATTTTAAAAGTTAAGCTTAACATGTTATACTAAGGCGTATACTACTTCGTTAAAATAAAATACTTTTAATTGATGCTATAAAAAACTCATGTTATTAGTTTAAATTTGAAAACAACTAATCTGGATTAGAAATACTATTGTTGCATCATTTTAAGAATTAACAAAAATGTATTAAAATATTCATGGATTTCGTAATTTGTTGTATTGCTTCGTTGAAAAATTCTTTTAGCGGCAAAAGCCTATTGTTACCAATGATTGCTTTTAAAAGACACTCTGAGGTGCAATATTTATTTCCTTTGAAAGTTCGCTTTAAAGAAAGTTCCTTTTAAATTATTTACCCAGCGTTCTAGCAGCCACTAAATGAGACAGTTCTTCTCAACTATATTCTCAATTACCATGTTCAATAACACATTAAAAAGATTTGATGTTGGTCTTTATATAGGTAATCAATTAATCAATGATAATGATCGAGAAATAAAAGAAAAGGGGAAACAAATCTTTGTAAATGCATTGTTCAGATTGATTTCAAATAGATTTTAATTTAAAAAGAAAAATTTATAAGCGAAAATGTCAGCATACGTTTCAATTAAAATCGGAAAAAAGTAGATTATTTAATTCTTTTTACAGCATTCTCTTACTTTAAAAAGAAAAGCTAGAAAAGAACTAATATTACAACAGTATATATTAAAAAAAAATATTAAAAGATAAAGGCTTTTATTGGGGCTTTTTTTTATCGTAAAAACATTACAATTACATGCATTTGTCACTAATTACAGTCAATAATTAGTGGTATCAACAGCCAGTTGTGATTTTTAACTTTTGTGCAATTTTCTCATAGTAAAAAATACATTCATTTTTTTATTAGCGGTACACAGTTAGAAAGTCATAAGTTTGTGAAAACACTGGTTTATTAACCATATTCAGGCTTGCGTGCTCAATAAAATAAGGCATTCCCACAGCAGCTCGTTGAGGGCATGGGGCTCATGAAGGTTAAGACTCCACAATTTTTTGACCAACAGCATGATTCTGAAAATGTGGTCAGCACTGCGCACAGACCGCCTTTACTGATAGTCAATCCCTCTCAGTAGGAATCATCCTTGGAAGTGTTAGCGAACCATAAGCGAACGCGATATTCTGACTTGTATTAAAAGAAAACTATAATAAATAGTTTAAATTTTTGAACGACGTAAAATATTTTTCCTTTAGCTAATTTAATAGCAATTAAGAATTCTTAAGTGGTGAATTTTTATCCTTTTATTAGAATAAATCATTGTTATTTATCGCGTTATAACCCAATAAAATGAACATGAAGGACTGCTTAATGCTTTTCATGAAACAACACTATGTGTATTTTATAATAGAAAATGATTTAATAAGAAATTTTGATGCCCCTTTCCTCTGCTGTGAGGAATACAAACGTCGATAGCGTTTTTGTTTCAACCTCGCTATTGAGAGACCTTTAGAGTGCTTACTGTTTTGATAAAAACCAGAATTCTAAAAATATATCTTAACGGCGGTAATTACGGAACACCGTATAAAACAGAATTTTAAAAAAATCTCTAATAACACTTAATTTAAGTACTAAATTGTTTAACAATTTAGGTGTCTAAGCCAACTGTTTATGTGTCTTAAAAACAGCAGACATAGTTATATATAAAATAAATATAATAACATTAATTTAATAATATTGAAGAGTTTAACAGTACATATCCGACAATAATTAAAGAAACCTTTTTTAAATTCTTCAAGAAATACTTCGAGGGTTATGTTTTGACTTTAGAAGTATTTAAGTCATGCAATTTCTCATACTTAACAATAAAGTTACTTATTAAGATACTTATCAATAACTTTCAGAAGTCTGAGGGGCCGGCAATAAATTTATGAAAGAAAAATAATATTTTTGAACATCCTATGTCCGAAAATATAACAAGAAACAAGTAACTTGTATCGATTACTTAAGTTATTATATAGCGATGGAAAGTTTAGATTCCTTGATGTTAACTTCTCATTTTATGTAATTCACTCTAACTCGAAAACTTTTTAAGTGGATCGAAAGTTTTTAGAAAAACTATTGTATTTTTGACCGTTTTTTTTTTCTTTTTTTCAAGTGCTTTGCGATATTAGTTGGGAATTATTTACAATGCTTAGTTTATTTCTTAAGTGAATCATATAGTATAGAGCGAACAATATTAAAAAATAATAATTTATAAGAAAGTCATGATTTTTTAATAAAAAAAATGATATTAACGAGTTTTAACTTCTCCCCAAACTCCACACATTTTTTTGAACGAAGTTTCAATGTATAAATATTATTTATCAGTACATAGTACATATATTACCCTTAACTCTCTCATCGCGATGAACGAGATAACTCGTCTTCAAGGAATACTCGCTGTTCTCTATTGTTGTATAAGTAATATAGTTATTGATTAAAATTAATTTATCTTTTTTAAATAAAAAAAAACGAATTTTAAAGGACTTGGCGTCTTATTTCAATTTTAGTGCTGCGGGAGAACTCTAAATGTGGGAGAAAGACCGCACCATTGCCACGATTATAGTGTTAATGATATGCCGACATTCTGTAGAATGCCTCTAGATTTTAAACAAACTATAAATTATGAGAATCTTTATACTTTGTCTTGTCATTGTTTAGAATGCTCTGACATTCAATAGAATGGCAAAAGCTCTTTAGGCAAAGTATGAAATACGAGAATTATTATATTCGCCAGCCTTCATAAAGGAAGAAAAAATTGCAAAAGTAACGATAACTCTCCAACAAATAAGCTAATCCCAATGAAACTTGAATAAGTTGTCAAATAAGAGTTGTTAAGTCAAACTGCTAAGCTAGAGGCGCTGAGGTGGAATGACATCATCCGCAATGAGCATTAAGTTTTATGTTTGATTGCAAGCCGAATTTCGCTGTGTTTCTGAAATTAGTAATAGCCAATTTGTAACAATGATTGAATGAATGCATCATTTGCCCGAAAAAATGAGATGGAGATCTATTGTAAGATTAGAGGCAAGTCAAAGTCAGATAAAAGTGATCAAATTGCTAAACGTGTATCCTTCTGTACAGTGGCGTACGCAACGGGGGGGGGGGGTTAGGGGTTTAAACACCCCCTTGAGCTCGGACAAAATGGCAAAAATAAAAATGTTGCAGGCTATTATTTTTTACGACTATATATTTTTATTTGCCTCATGCCTACTTTTTTTTTCTCACGGTATTTCTCAGAATACTGAAAAAACATTTACTATAATAGGGTTGTACTTATGAAACCAAATTCACGTGATAGTGTACGGGCGAGCCCCGATCACTGGTTCCTTTCTGTCCTGCCAGTCGCGATAGTTTTCGAGACTGGCTGGCATTCGCGAGGTCTTTAAACTATGATTTTGGAATCCTAGACGATCTGTCGTCTTTGAGATAATTCGAGAATTTTGGAAATGTGGTGGGTGAAAAATTATATAAAAGGGGCAACGGAGTACAGTGGAGTTAGTTAGTCAGACTAAGAGTTATCTCGGCAGCTTGTCTTTCGGTTTGCTGTTCTTGGATCATTAGGATGTCAAAACGCAAGAATTTAACAATTTTTAATTATTTTGAAAAAAAATCATGACCTGAAATTAGTGAGGTGACAGCGTCTAGTACCAATGTAAGTTTTTCTGTTGAACCGAATGATACTTCACGATGTGATACTTCCGTTGAAAAAAACGTTTCTAGCATAACAAAATCTGATGAATGTGAAAGTGACCCTCAAAGTGTTACTTCCCACCCATATGACATTGGACTTTTTTCAGAAGATAGTACATGCGAGGATAAAAAACTGGATAGACTAAAAAATGTTTGGGAACCCAATCCAGCATTTGTTTTTCCTGAAAAAGGTAAAAGAAAATTGAAATTTCAGTACAAATGGCTTTATCGCTGAAAATGGCTTGCATATTCAGAGGTAAAGAGGGGTGCTTTTTGCAAATTTTGTGTACTTTTCGCACCAAGTGATGCCGGTTCTGGCAAGCAACCTTTAGGCCAACTGTGCAGTGTAAAATTTGACGACTGGAAAAAAGCAGTAGAGCGATTTTCTGAACACGAGAAATGTCTTTATCACAAAATATCGATCGAAACTGCTGGGACATTAAACAATATTTTACTTGGAAAGATGAAACCTGGGGATGAACAAGTTGACTGTGCAGCAAGCAGAAGAAAATTAGAAAATAGAAAAAAAATTACTCCAATCATTGAAACCATCCTATTTTGTGGAAATCAAGGTCTCGCTCTAAGGGGACATAGGGATTCGGGAATAATTGCTGAACAACCAGGTGAAGAGAACGACGGAAATTTTCGGGCATTGCTTCGTTTCCGGAGTAAGAACGATTCAACTCTTAAGAACATTTTAGAGTCAAGCAGAAAAAATGCTCAGTATGTCAGCCCTCGATTTCAGAACGAAGTTATTGAGGTATGTAATATTTTAATCCTGCAAAAACTAGTCAGCAAGATTAATGATGCAACTTGCTTTTCCATACTTGCAGATGAAACAACTGATATTGCTGGTATATAGCAATTATCGTTATACGTTCGATATGTCAATAAAGAAAATTTTAACATCACCGAAGAGTTTTTGCAATTCATTCCAGTGCATGACTTAACCGGAAAAGCAATAGCAACAACAATATTAGACCAATTACAGTCTATGAAAGTTAATATAAAAAAAGTTACGTGGACATGGGTACGATGGTGCTGCATCAATGAGTGGAAAAGTTAATGGTGTACAAGCCCACGTAAGAAGTATTGTCCCATCAGCATTCTATGTACATTGCTCTGCTCATAGCTTCAATTTGGCCGTATCAAATGCATGCGAAATAACTGGCGTTAGAAATTGCTTAGGGACAATTAAAACATTATACGACTTTTTAAATACGCCAAAAAGACAGTATGTCCTATCTTCAGCAATAGAGGAGATGGAAACCAGCTCTAAGAGGGAGAAAATTAAACAGCTATGTGCAATCCGTTGGATGGAAAGATACGACTCTGTAACCGCTGTGGTGGAACTTTTCGAGCCTATCGTTGAAACTCTTCAAAAAATATCAGAATGGAAGGATAAGGAATCAGCTACTCAAGCTAATTCTTTACTGTGCACAGTATCTAATTGCCAATTCGTAATATCTCTTTTATGCATTTACAAAGTTTTCACCATAACAATCCATCTTTGTAGATACCTACAAAAAACAAGCATAGATTTGATAGAGGCAGTGAGTCTCGCAGATGATGTTATTAAAGAACTAAAATTAATGTGTGAAAATGCCACTGAATCATTCTCTGAAATATTCAGCTCTTCTTCTCTTATGCTAACAAGCATTGGATCTTCCATACAAATCCCTAGAATAACGGGACGACAGAAAAATCGCGCTAATTTTCCCTCCTCGTCACCCGAAACATATTTCAGAGTTAGTGTATTTATTCCATTTATAGAAAATTTTATAACACAATTAGACTTAAGATTTGTATCGCATCGTGATATTTTGAAAGGATTTCAGTGCCTTCTTCTTGCCGATCCTTTCATTTGCCAACCTTCAAACATAAAGGCTTTTGCAGCACTAGTGGAATTTTACGCTCAAGATTTGGATACTTGTAAAGAAAGCTTTAAGTCTGAACTAAAACTCTGGTATAAAAGGTTGAAAAGGATTAGTGAAGACAGGAGGTAGTGTTCCAAAAACTGCTGCGGATGCTCTTGGAATGTGCAATAAAGGTATAACACCAAATGTTTTCAAACTCCTTGAAATATTGGTCGTTCTACCTGTTTCAACGAGTGCAAACGAAAGATCCTTTTCAACTTTATGCCGTTTAAAGACTCATTTATGCAATTCAACGGGTAATAATAGAATGAATGGATTGGCGCTCTTAAACATTCATAGAAAATTTACCCCAGGTGTAGAGGACATTTTAAACGAACTTGCAAAAAAACCCCGTCGTTTGGATATTACTGTATAAATCAATAACTTTTTAGCGTGTTTGTATACTGGTTTAATTCCCTATTTTTTGGTAAGTTATTTTTTCTTATTTTTTGGTCAAATTTATTGGTTTTCTATAGAATATTCACATTCATACGGTTATTATTTAGGTACATTATAAGTAGTTTTTTCTGACTAGATTAATTCCTACTTTTTAATAAAAAATAAAATATTTTACCCCTTATTATAAAAAAAATTTAAAAAAATATGTTCTTAAACTTACGTAATCAAATTAAAATTTAACTAAATAATGTTGTCTAAATAAAGAATCAAAATTTTCTAGCTGTCTAAATTAGGGAAATAATAGTGCTTTTTACATACTCGAATTTCTTTTAGTAGTTTCAGAAAATTATGAACACACCCCTTGAAAAAATTCTGCGTACGCCACTGCTTCTGTAGCTCATAGACTTAGGCAAGAATTTCTAACCACAGGTTCCGCATCCAAAAGCCTCAGTCAAAGACGGCCAAAATGCTAAGACGAGCGCTGATGACTGATATTTATCGTTACGTGCCCGAAGGAATAGAACCGCAACTCTGAGTCAGCTCAGGTCTTTTCTTAGTGCAGCTACTGGAAGATCAGAGTCAACGTCTACTATGCGGAGAAGACTTCGCAAACGCGGTTTGTTGGCTAGACGTCCAGCCATTTGCGGGCTACTCTCATCACGCCGCACAAGGGAACGTTTGAGGGGGTTGCAGCAACATGTCAACTGAACGGCTGGCCAATGGAGCGCTCTTCTTTTCACAGATTACTACAGGTTTTGCCTCCAAAGGGCTATTAAGAGTTATTTGATTTGGAAAGAACCTGGAACTCGATATGATGAAACATCCCATAAAACATTCGTGAAATTGATACAGGCACTATCTGTGTGGGGGATGGTTTCTCTTTGGGTGGACGAGCAGACTTGCATGTATGTATTTTCACATAGAACCTTGAATGCTCACGTCTATAGAGTTGGCATCCTTCATGTTTAAGAACGCCCTTATGCTAGCTCAATAAGTGATTATTTCGTGCAAAAGGAGGATAGCACAACGCCGCATCATTATCTCAGCCTGATCTCCGAACTTGAATCCTATCGAGCATATTTGGGATGCTTTAGGAAAACATTAGCTGCCCTCAATCCTCCTCCTTTGACCCATATATTATGCTTACAACTGCTTTGTCATGCTTGCTATGCCATGCATTGCTGCTAGAGGTGATTATACTCCATACTGAAAGTACTTCTTCCATTCCAAAGTAGCACCCCTAATTTATTCATGTCATACATATGCTAATTTCTACAACACCATAATTGTCTGGTTAATACTTTATATATTATTTTATACATTATTATATGCACTATAATGTGTGTCAGTTTCATTAAATTCTATACGTAACTTTTGGATTATGGTCGTTTTTGTGGTTTTTTCTAACCAGTGTACTTTGTCTACTTGTAATTTTTTCATTAACCAGTCTATAAAATGCCAAGGCAAAGTGAGTTCTATTCAATGACTAGGAATTCTATTCAATGAATAGGAATATTTCATGTATTCAGGACTTTAGAATGCCATATTCCATGCATTAACGGTGACATGTACGTAAAATTAATAGGCAAAAAAAAATCTTAAATAAACATTTCAAAATTTGGTCTTCGAAGTTTTTCATGTACCTTAAAATATGTAAAATAAATGTATTAAGCATAAAAAAAAAATACTTATGCTCCACTTTCTTGAAAAAAAAATGGAAAAAAACATTATGTATGCTACGATATACAAAAAAACCTTATAATTTTACTATCGTGGAAATCAATATCTTTTTCACAAACATCGTTTATCAGAAATCGATTACGTAACAAAATTTTTATTATTTTATTATTTTCAGTGCTAAACTTTCTCATAAATTTATGAAACTTCTCTCATGTGTAACGTCGAAATAAAATTCCATGAAGCAGAAAGTTTCAAATCAGGAGAAAAAAAATAATTAAGAAAATACGCTTCAACTCAAAAATAAGATAATCTAATCATTGTTTTTTTATTTTAACCCTTCTTAAATTTTAACTTGACGAATATTATGCATACGAAAGCAATAACCCAGCAGCGTAAGCACTCTTAATGTTGCCATGACAACTTTTTTCCTTAGAAACTAATACAGGTTATACAGATTCTAGCATGACGGATTTTGGGAAGTAAACACTCACTTATCAATTCTTTTGTCTGTTTTATGGCACCTTAACTAGATAATGGAATTTTTCCCTTGTCAACAACACAAGAATTCCTTTCAAAGTAATTTTTTTTTCTCAGATCGAAAAACCGCCTGAAGATTATTCTTTTATTTATTTATTTTATTTTCAACTGTATGTAAAATCACCGTTTTTTTTTTTGTTTTGTTTTCATATTCAAAAATTAGACTTTCTTCATATTATTTGTTTTCTTTTATTCAAAATTTATTTACGCTCAGTAACTTCTCCAAGGAGAAAACGATAAGATTTGCGATGATATTTTTGTATTTTATTTATTTTTTATTATTATTTTTTTCTTTCTCTTTTTTTTACTTTCAACGCATTTTTCAAAAAAAAAAAATAATAATAAATAAATAAACAAAAGACAGAAAAAAAATTTCCTTTTTTTTTTATCACAAAAATTAGACGGTTACATTTTGAATATAAAAGGTGGATAAAATGCCAGAAAAGGAATGATAAGTTCGATTAAAATTGAAATTTTTAATTAATTATTAAGAAGAATTTAGTAACAAACGTTATTTTAATGCTCATTAATTTACTTACATTATTGACCCGATCTTGTTTTATGATATTCTAAAAATGTACAGGCAATTCGAGTTCAAGAACAGTCACTCAGTCATCTTTTCAGAATAGAACATTCGGAACGTTAAAAATGTATGAAAGAATCAACAAATCAGTGAGTGACCGAATCAATAAATAAGTGAATTGATGAATCAAATAAGCAATTAGTAAGAGAATCTTTAAATCGGCAAATGAGCGAGTTAATGTAGCGATAAATTAGTGAATGAATTGGTTCAACGAATGATGATTTCGCGAAACAACAAGTCGGTGAATCGATGAATCAGCGAATCAATGGGTGAGATTATCAATAAATTAGCAAATGATTATTGAGTTAAACAATGAATCATTAAACTGATGTGTAAACGAATCAATGATTAATACAGAGTGTGTGAAGAAGATTCAACGAATCAAATTGCTGAACAATAAAGAGGTGAATCATTAAATCTTACATGTCTGCATGCATTCCTTAATTCACATAATCAATGATTTGATTATTCATTTGTTCTTCCATTCATTGGTTAGACAATTAATTCTCATTCACAGTTGCATTGTTTTGCGTGATAATAGGATCTCTGATTTATTGATATACTTATTCATAAGTACGCTCAATCCATGAGTTGTTGATTTATTGATACTCTCATTCACTAATTCTTTTATTTATTCTTAAGCTTATTCACTTATACGTTCATTTATTTAGTTTCTAATTCCTTGATTCACTCAGAAACCATTTTCTATTAATTGATTTTCTTACTCTTTTCTGGTGATGTTTTCATTCATTGATTATCTGATCCGCAGATTGGATTATTTAATTATCCGCTATTTTATTATCTCAAATATAATCTCATTCATCAATTAATCTCTTCCTTAATGCAATTTTTCATAAATTTACTTATTTATCAAATCGCTCTTAGAAATCAATAAATGAACTAGACAATGAGTAGGTTCACTAATTCATTTACTGACTTCTCATCGTTTCGCTCATTAATTCATCGGCTGATTTCTGGATACTCTCATTCATTTATATGCTCTTGAAATTGTTATACATTTAGATAATTTCAAAGTAATATTGTTTTCTCTTATCTTGTTGCCTAGATAATGACATCATTTGTAAAACCAAACAATAAAATTTATTCAGGCATTATGATAAAAATTCATTATTTACTCACAGTCCTCATTCCTATTTTAACAAGTTCATTTAAAATTATGATTAGTAGCGGCAATAGTAAATTATAATTACTTATATGCAGGATTATTGACTGTCATTAGATTATGATTACTGGTAGTCATGATGATTTGTAATCCAATATTATAATTAATTATTTTCTCAATTGCTAAAGAATATGTTTACTTGTAATATTTGTCTTTAATAAGTTGTAAACACGATTACCTGCAATCACTTTTTGTTGAATTTAAAAGTAATAGTTACTTGTAATAGCAGATTGCGGTTACTGGTCATAGCGATTAAGAGAAATTGTTTTCTTGTAATCATTAATTGCAATCAGATATATTTTTACCGTTACGGTTTTCTACATAACTTAAAACAAAAAATTATGAAAAAATTCATAAAGCGTCTGCCATGGTACATTTTCCACCTAACGGCTTATTTTTCATGTTTTGTAAAAGAAATTTTTTTTAAAAAAATGATTTATTACACGCATTTTTGAAAAATAAGACGTCTTTGCTACATATGAAATCAGTTTCAAATAAATATCACAGTACAAAAAATATTGAAAATTCAAGAGTTAGTTAAATTTTACACACTTTTTCAAAAAAATACCTTGTTATAAAAATGTTTATATTCATATTTTTGAATAATTTGCAACGAAATTATTGTTTTCTCCTTTAACTTGCATTGGTTCCAAGTATTTAGATATACACAAGTCCCACAAACCAAAAAGTATGTCTTTTTTTTCGTGTGACAGTCTAATTGCCATCTTAAAAATAGCCTAATCTGCAGATCGAAATTAAAAAGAAAATAAAAACATGTATTCAACGTGATTTTTTATTTCAACTGAAATTTTTATCTATATATTTTTTAAACTTTTTTTTTCTGTCAAACTTAAATTATGAGACGTTGATCGGCGCCAATTTAACATATAACTAAATCGTAATAATAATGAATTAATCAACGTTACCCGGTACCACATTTATAATAGAAAAAAAAAATTACTGAAAAAAATAGAAAATTTTTTATATTTCGAACCTGAAAATGAATTTTGTATTATAAAGTTGCTCTTTAACGAGCACGATTTGATTTTTTCGAATCCTTGTTTTTTCATGTTATGTCTTCATATCATAGGTGACAAATTCAGCTACTCCCAGCTGAGACTGAAGAAACCACGCTTTATTCTAAATGAAGTAAAATACGAGCATGGAAATTAAACTTTCAAGGAGCATCTCAAAACTTAGAATGAAACTTAGAATGAACTCAAAAATGCAGAAATCGCGATTTGTGTTTCTCAATACCAAAGCAGGAGTGAGAAAACATTGGTTCGTTCGATGCAACACTCCAGTTTGCAGATCGGATGGAAACGAGTAAAAGTGCGTAAGTATTTAAAAAGTTCTTAGATGGTTTAAGTGCTGTAGACTCGGTCATAAAACCTTGAACGTAAAAACACTGAAACATGCGCCAACTGTGGGAAAACTGGGGACTTAAGAAACAAGTGCAATCAAAAGAGTGTTAGAGTCAAATGCAAGAAAGCAAATAAAAGATACGTAGGAGTGATTGTGAGCCTAACTCAAAAATCCTGAAAATATCTTGAGTAAAATCATAAATGACACATTTCAAAAAATTAATGTGCTTATAAATTTAAATAATTGATATTTTCAAAACATGAAATTCCAATTAATTATATGCAACGTAATTTAAATGAATAATTATGTATAAGTTTACTTTTATCTCTAATCACATTCATTATTCTACCAGGAAAAAAATATTTCCAAACAAAAGAGATGCCAAGTATAAATTCTAGTTCTAATATTTTTAAATAAAATATACAAGAATTTTAATACATAAATGTGATCGATGATTTCTTGAAACTTCTGGACCTTGGGTTTTCAGAACCTTCCGGATCGGAAATCCGGAATTACAGCACAATCACCTCTGGGTACGACACAAAACTGAAAACCAGCCATTCATCCATGTACAAACGATGTGCATTTATAATGAGAGTTCAAACTCCACTCCAGAGGTGGACCGCTTATAACTAAACCAACCCGAGCTACAAACACCTTTAAGACTTCTTTGATGTTTCCCGAAGAATAACTAACTTCACTGCTGAAGTTCTGATGTCAATTGTCTTTTATACCATGAACTAATGAGATTGATGTAATTTTTTAATTGCTTGTAATTTTACTAATGAAATAGGGCTCGTTAATCTCCCGGCAGAGGATTCTCCGTTGACCTGTCTGTCACCGGCTAATTTCGCACAGCCGCTCTGTATCCCTAGTTAGGTGCTCCTTGGTCACCCTTGATTGTCGGCTCCATTACATCAATTGTGCTTTTCTCGTGCGTGACTCAGAACCTTATGCATTGGGTTTGCTTTTTATTTTATACTCCTGTTGTTGCTCCTGCACGACGGTTGACGCCTTCCAATGAAAAGGCTTTGTGACCAAGTGCCTTAAATCAATTCTTAAACTATTTTTATATGATAAATTGCCATTATAGAACGGTAATGTAAAATAATATGATATTAAAAACAAAATTAAGGGCAAAAATGGAAAAAAATTTAATTTCAATAATAAAAAAATTTCTTTCTATATTTCATTTTCTTTTAAATTTTTATCTAAAATTTATGTGATTTTCAAAAATGATCGAACGGAGTCACATGCAAAAAAAGGAAAGGTCGTGGGACCTATGTATATCAAATTATTTGGGGCTGAAAGAGAAAATAATAGTTTTTATGCAAATTAGCTGATTGTATAAAAATAAACTTATTTATTTATTTTTGGAACATTTTCTTTAAAAAAAATATTTGCGTAAAAATTGAACTTTAAATGTCATATTTCAGCTCTATTTCATTATTTTTAATAATTTTTTCATATTTAAAAAAAGAAATATTTGGAAAAAATTATGAAATTTAAATGGATTCTCTATAACAGGGTGCATAGCCAAATCTTTCAATAAAAAATAAGTACCTTTCAACTACTTTTTAAGAACTCAAATAATATTTTTAAGCACTATATACATTAACAAAGTGCAAAATAATTTTCAAAGACTTTACATGACCATGATAAAACAACTAGTTTCTAACAAAGAACTCTTTTTGTGATTATATTAGCCATTGTTGGTTTGATTTCAGAGGGTGAAAAATGAAACCTGAAATTGAGAATATCTTGCAAAATGCAGCAGAGTTGCATATGAGAGTGATAGAATCTCACCGAACTCAGATCAGTAGACGAATTTCATCAAACATGTAAAATTATTGGCGCTTTCATACGTCATGGACCAATGGTAAGTCAAAACGGATTGTGGTTGAATGAATTGTGAAAACGCTGAATAGAACAATGTGAGAAGCACACTTTTGCATAAGTGGTAAAAATCGACATGGTAAAATGGTTTCGACATGGTTTTCGAAAGGGAAAATTAGCAATTTTAAAAACACCTTAATTAGGTACCTTTAAGGGATTTTAAAAAACGAAAATAAGCACCTTTAAGCACTTTTTAAAAACGCTACGCACCATGACAGTAAAAGTCACATTTTGGAGTAACATTGTAAGTAACATCATTTTCAAGTATCCTTTAAATAACATTTTTAAATAAGAATTTTTTAAAAAAAAATTCATTAACATTTTTAACTGATATTTTCAGCAACAATTTGAAGTTTATTAATAGAAAGTATAAAAAGATGCTTTATTTAACATTTTTAAATGAGATATTTAAGATTTTTCCTTACTGCTGGAAGGTACAAGTGAACCAGAATATCAGGTATTATCATGCTAAGTGCCATATTCAAAAGGTTAAGTAGAAATTTTAAATTTCATTTAAGTGAAATTTTTAAGTCATAATTCTAGTGATATTTATTATGGAAAATTAACTGTTTAAAATGATTTCAGTTATATAAGTAAGGATTCTGAACAAATTAATAAAAAATTCTAAAGACTAACAAACAAGTGATCTCATTCATTGATTTGTATTTACAAATTAATGAATGTGTTAAATAGAAAAGAATTTCAAAAGAAACCAGCAAAAATTTCATTACATTTTTATTTCTCGAGATATTGAAGTTTCATTTGAAAATTTTTGAATTGATATAAGTAGAGAATCTTTTTAAAGCAAAAAGTAATGAATTTTATTAATATTTTATCATATTAATTAAAAAAACGAACAATTTTTATTAAAAAAAAATAAATAATAAGCATTTACTTAAAAAAATCTTAAGGATAAATTTCTTTCTCTATTATAATAAAATTATACATTTCAGAGGGGATTGAACCCCTAAATCCCAATCACTAGCTAAGGCCTCGCTAAAGATTTCTTGAGTCTGAAGTAAACTTTTTGACCAATTTCTCCAACTTTTATTTGGTTCACTTTTAAATTTAACAGTTTATACAGAGTGTCCCATTGTGGCTGTTTTGGATTATAAGTTTTAGAATTTTTGTCAAAAATTAAGAAAAAATTATGCATAACAGACGTTGCAACATAATACCAAAAGCATTTTAGAGCTTTTATCAATGATTATAAAGATTAATAAGAGCAGTTTGTATGAGAATGATGATGAAAGGTAGATGCATTCCAATCCCGTGAGACAAACTTATTTAGATATTAATCCCTTCAATGCCCTTATCAACCTTGACAGCAATCAGTCATAGTTTGAAAACATTTTTTTACTTAAATAATGAAGTGTGTTCTCTAATATGCAGAGATTTTTTTTATTCACTTTCATAGGAAGTGAACACCTTATGCATCATTCGGTCATGTAGATAATACCATTCATTCATGCCATTAAACATAAAACTTTTTTGAAAAAAAGAAAAAAATGGTGGCATGTAAAGAAGGACCTAATTAACTAAGTTTAATATTTTAGATGCATGTTATAAAACTCAACATTGATCACAGTAATTTTTTTTATGCATAATTTTTTTTTATCCTTATATTTTTCCTTTTATTTAATTTTTTTTATCCTTTTTTTATCTGCAGAAGAATTTTTTTTATCCTTATAAAATAACTAATTTTGCCTTCAGAAAATACAAAAAAAAAGTTGATTTCTGAAAATATTAAGGGTGGTATTTCGTCTGTAGTTCGTTAATTTACAGAATAAACATAATAAGTTAAACAATTTAGTACAAATAACAAAAATGCTTTTAATGATGCACACAAAAAATGTAGTAACGATCTAATATATAGTTAAAAAAAGGCAACAAATATGACAATCAAATACACTGAAAGACATAAGCAATTGTCCATTCATTTTGCTTTTTACATAAAATATATCAAACTTAAAACAATTCTTTAAAAAACAATAGAACTAAGAATTAAAGAAATCGCAGTACATCATGAATATTTATGCTTATCGTTTGATTCTGATAAGCTCAACATTCTACTACTTAATGATTCAGGCTTAGCCACTTTTTTATTTTCTTTTTCTTGTTTTCTTCGCTGATGCTCTGCACGTCGTTTCTCTTGTTCAGCTCTCTTTTTCTCCCGAATCAATGCATCTGGATCCCAATCTTGCTCAGCATCTTCACTGTTTTCCCAATTGCATGGGTTGTCTTCAATTACTCCTAATTCTGGATTCTAAAATAATTTTTAAAAAAACATTTAAATTTGTAAGCAAAAGAAAAGACTTGAAAACAAATCTTATGTATATTTATTTTTCAATTGTCACATACTTTTCTTGTGTATTACTATACTTGTTTTATAATTCTTGTTTCTTGTGTATTGTTATGGTTATTATGCTTTTCATGTGGCAAGATAAAATATAGTTGCTTTATTTTGAGTTCATACTAATTGAAATTACCACACAGTAGTAAACTCCCAGTTATAGAAAGTTGGATTAACAATTAGGTTGCAACAAATCATGCAATACCTAAAATATTTCAAACAGGCCATACCTTATTTTTCATGTTTAACACCCCTTGTTTATTCAGGGTGACCTCTTTCCAGACAAAATCTTATTTCCTGAGATCTTTAGAGTATAATTAGAAAAATATTGCAAATTGAATTATTCTAAAGCAGGGGTTTCCAACTTACATGAGTCCGGGGACCACAATTAAAAACACAAATCAAATGGCGGGCCGCAACTTTATCAAAAATTTATGTAGGACTCTTTTATGTTTGAAGAACATTAAATAATACTGCCAGATTTTTACCAAGCTGTACAAAACAAAAGTATTGAATTACAAATTGAAATAAGAAGCAGATTTTTAAAAATACTTAATTGTTACTAATAATATTTTTTTAAATATTAAAAATTCGGGCTACAGTAACTTTAATGTGCACCTATGTATTAAACAATTAATGTGCAACAGATATCTAATTGTTAAGATATAAAACTTTAAAAAGGTTGGTATTAAAACTTACATAGTACCACACAAAATGTTCAATGAGAAAATTGAGGTTTGTTTGCTGCAACCACCAGAGAATAGATATTTACATTTAAAATTTACAAATGTGTGTGTAAATATTTTCGTCCACAATGAGTGGTTTCAAAAAGTTAAATAGGAGAATTTTTTTGAGAAAATTTCTGATACACACATGCTGAAATATATTTACAAAATACAGAAAAATGAAATAAAAAAGAGCAACATACACGATTATTTTTGTATTTGAATAAATATTTTCTTGGATGCAAAACCCGAGAAATAAATTTTTTACACTGTTGATATGTTAAATTTCACAGAAACGAAGAAATTAGGTTTCTATTAAAGAGAAAAGTAATTTAAACCCCTATAGATTTTTTACAAAAATTGTCCCCAAAAAAGGGACAACTAATATATTTAGTTTGCGGGCTGCCAGTTGGAAACCCCTGTTCTAAAGTATCAAAATATTAATTGTAAATTAATATGTTAATATATATATATACAGAAATTTGAATTTAATCTTATAAAATGTAATTTAATACAAAATACCTGATCATAAATCCTAAAAATACCAGGAGACAACATAACCCTCCGATAACAGCAGCGATCATAATATAAAGAAAAGGTGGAAAGCACTGACAAAATGACTAGCTCTTCAGGGGGACTTTACAATGCAGTCAGTGCAGGGAAAGTTTTTACAAGCTGGTGGTAAAATACCACAAATAACCATATGCTCCCAAAAATAAACAAGAAACAAGAGCAAGTCAGATGAAGTGTATATACAGAAACTTTAACCTCTATTTAACAAAGTCGCTAAATTTCGATAATAAGTTTGTTATCTGGAAAATTCGTTAAATATAAAATCGCCTTTTGAAATACTTAAACACAAAACAAGTTTTAAATTCATAAACACTAGACATAATTAAAATAGCAATTGATATACCTTTATTTTGTAAACTAGTATCTAATATTTACTTTATAAATCGTAACCAAAAAAGAAATCTGCGAGGAAAGCAAGATCGAGCAAAACATTATCCAGTGTTCCACTATAATGCTACATATATTTTCAGGTAAAAAAAGCTAAATTTATGCATAAAATTATAGCTGCATTTATTATAAAAGTAATTTTAAACATACATTACGCTTTTAAGTTTAATTGCTACTGATAAAATCCGTTAATTTTGTCTGAGTTTTTCGTTTGAAATGCAAACAAAAAGGAAAAGGGATTTTACTGCTTCTCTTAAAGTCAAGTGGCTTCAAAAATCAATTCAAGGTCATTTCCCCTATAAAATGTGTTAACAAGTTTGAAATGTTTTGAAATATTTTGGAAAATAGGGAAAGTAGATCTCAAAGAAAAGTTCATTAAATAGAAAATTCACTTTGCTATTTGGAAGTTATTTTACGAAGAAATTTCCAAATTGTTCTTGGCTCTTCGAAAAAAATTGCAAAATAGAGATACACACAAAATGGAAGTTCATTTAAATAGAAGTCTGACTGTATATACATATTTAACAGAACTTTGGAAAACTCTGTCTTTAAGATGAAAGTCAAATGTCACAGTATTGAATTAGTTTAAAATTATTGAGTATTGAATTAGTTTAGAAATCCACCCATTGGAAAACCTGAAATCATGAGTTCAGAAAGGGAAAAATTTAAAAAGTTGATAGAAAGAAATAAAATTGAAAGATATAAAACCAAACTAACTGTCTGGAAGTATGAACAAGCACTCAATTATGTTTCAAGGTGTGCTAACTGAATCTTCAAAACTAGGATGGCCCTATGAAAGCATAAATCTAAATATTACTTCGCCCTTGAAGGCCATCCTCAACTAAATCAAGAATGTGACCCTAAATCCAATTTGATATCATTATTCGTGAGAAGCTAATGCAGAGATTTGCAATTATTTGAAATTCACTATTAAAATAAATTTAAAACAATTAATTTGAAATACAATTACGTTTTTATAGATACTAACAGATATATTAGAGTTCCAGTAAATTAATTTGTTTACAGGAAATGAAGTTATTTTTTTATCAAATATATTAATCTGGGTTTTAGACGAATTTAATGTAATAAATAAATCAAGAAAGTCTGAAAGTAAGTTAAGTGGATTAGTTTTTATTAGAGTTAATTTATTTGGATATATACTATTGGCAGTATCAATAAATCTGAAGCCATTCCTAATTAAAAGTGCAGCTTCTTTCAAAGTAGTATAAAAAGAGGACAGCAAGAATATTTGAAAAATTAGTGCAGTGGGGTATGCCAACAATTTGGAGAAAGACACCTTCACCATTAAAAATAAAATTATTAAGAATAAAGAAATTAATAATATTTTGCCAATACTCAAAATTGATATAAAAAATATTGCTAAAATCATAAAATTATGAGAAAAGAACACCTTTAAGTTTGCCAAGTTGTATAAAGATCTTTAATGTCTTAAGACTCAATGCCTGTGATAAAGTCATTAACAAAATTAATAACTGATTTATTTATTTTAATATGCCAAGTAAACCTGTACCATAAATATGATTAAATCAAAAGTTTAAGTATTAAATAAGCTGATACATCTTTTTTTCTCTCTTGGCTACAGTGTTTTTTCTAGTTTAGTTTCTTACCTTTATTTTTACATTTTTGATTGACAATTTTATGCTTTATATTTCAGATCTCATTTGCTTTTTTTTCTTCACATCTGGCAAGTCTTGAAAATGGACGTCTATTTTTGAGTGCTTGAAACATGTCAGGAGTTGCTTAGCTATAGATCTGTTGAGTTGTTAGATATATTTAAAGTACTTCCATAGATTCTATAGAATGACCGATATATTTCATATTACAGAATTAGCAAGAAATCATGTAAATAGTATTAGCTGTTTGACAAGCTACATTAATCAAATTATCATTAGTGACTTATTGAGGATCAAAATTAGAACAATTTTTGTATCTGATATTGCTGAAATTGCATAAAGGTGCATTCATATATGTATTATCAAACACTGGTATAGGTCTGATGATGCAAAACAACAAGACAATCCCCTACACATGTCTTCAACCAAGCACTCAATGTATTCGTCTTGCCAGGAAGGATATATTCCAAATTGCAATACTTATATATATATATATACAAGCAGAAGTCAGTGCTAAGCTGCATGACGGAAGAGTAAACAGAATACAAAATGAGAATTTAATTTTTTAGACAATTTATTTTTTATTATTTTATTATTTTAGACAATTAATTTTTTAGATGAGCTTTCCAATTCTCAATTATATAAACATTGTCCAGATAACTACAAAACAATTACTTAAAAAAATTATTGCTTTAAATAAATTATGTAAAACTAAAAACATTAAACTACCTAATATTACTATCACCCTAGAGTTTCACACGACACTCATTAAATTTCACTTTATCACTTGTGGTATTAATATATATATGAATGCATGACGAAAATTGTTTAACACTTAAATCTTTTATTTAATCATATATATATATATATATACATATATGATTTAGGTTTTATGTGGATTATTAAAAATAGCAAACCAGCTATTAATTTAATTAATAATAACTTTATCAAACACTTTGAGACTTGTGACTTTAAAATCCGTTTTAACAAAATACCCCTTGACAAACTCAAATACACTATTTTCTCAAACTTTTAGAATTTTAGTAATATTTTTGATATTGATTGGCCAAATATATTATTAATTTCTGCATTTTCAATAATTTCATTTTTATATATATATAGAGAGAGAGAGAGAGAAGGTGTCTTTCTGAAAATTGTTGTTATACCTCAAAGCACTAATTTTCAGAGTTTACAAAAACCCAGGTTTTTAAGGGGGAAAAAACCCACCCTACATGGTTTTTTCATGAAAAGAATCCAATTTTGCCTGAAGATAAGTGAGTTTTATCAAGTATATTCTACGTGCATATGGGTAATTTTAAATAAAAACAAAAGATAAATTACATAATAAAAAAATTTAACATGATTGTTAACAAAGGGATTAATAAAAGGAATGGTTATGAGAATAACTATTTCAGTCATTTTTATGTCTTTTAAATGTAAAAAGAAATTATTCTTTGTAAAATGTAGGTTATGTGATTAGTTTAAAATTATAAAAAAACATGTAATTTACTTTAAAGCTAATGAACAGAATTATAAGATTCATTAATGTTAAATATAATACGTTTTTAGTACTTGTTAATATGTAAAACATAAAATGTAATGTTAAAATATAAACTTAATTTCAAGTGTTTAACTAATAAGTAATAAACTTAAACTCAAGTGTCAACAATTTCCTGAAACTAGAAACTTAAAATATCAGGAAGTCTCTCTTTATTTCCTAATATTGAAATATTTAAACGTAACGTAAACTATTCACTCCCTATGCGATTTCATAGTTTGAACTGAACTAATCTTAAAATCAGAAAATATTCTTTCTAGTCCAGCTGTCATAAGATAAGTAGTGAATAATTGAATAATTAAATTAGGGGTGCACAACCTTTTTTCGTGAAGGGCCACTTTCACAGCAGGTTGACTAACGAAGGGCCACACATGAATTTAGACATATTAAGAGCAAATGTAGTTATATTTATTTAAACATTAGTGTTCTAATTTTTTTTATCGACAAACTTAATAATATATTTGTAGGAAATTAAAGGTGTTCAATTATCATAATTCATTCAAAAATAAAAACTAATACTTTTTTAAAAAAAACAAAATTGCCATTTTTGCCATCATATCAACAATAGATTTATCAAAATAAATAAACATTAGAGAAAAGAAATGGGTTTTTTTTATCATATCAGGCAACACACACACACATACACACACAAAAAAAATCATTTTAAAAATAAATTTTAATAAAAAAAACTGCTATGCTCATAGAATGAAAGTAAGAAAAAATTTAGTACATAATTAAGTAATATAAATTCACATTAAATATTTTAATTGAATAAAATTATAAGTTTTAAACAAAAACCTAAAATAAAAACAAAACTGTTATAGTTCAAAATGAAATTCAATATTTATTTGGTAATGTATTTTATTTTTTTTATTTTATTAATTATTAGATTTTTTTATATAGTAAACTTTTTTTTTATCGAAAAAGATCACTTAAGCAACAAAAAATTTAAATCAAAACTACAAACAGTGAGCAATTTAAAAATTTATGTTTTTCCCCCCACTTTATGAATTTCTCAGGTTGCAATCATATTGCATTTAAATTAGGGATGTAACGTGCATTTGGTCCTTTTGTCAAAAATTCAGTTGGTTGAATGATCGGGCAAATATTCAGCAGAATATCTTTTAGAAATATATTTTTTCTAAGTTTTTTTTGTTTTGAATTTGTATAGATATGAAAAAGAATAATATAAAATCGTATTTTGACTATATTATTACATTGTTTATTATCAGAAACAGCTTTTGCACAAATTTCTTAAATTTTAAAATCCATGTTTCTGCGCATGGCTTACAAATTTATCTTTTAGAAAACAAATGGAAAAATAATATTTTGGAAAACTACATTACTTTATACTGAACCACAAGTTTTTGCACTTCTGCTTTTCTTTAAAAAAAAATTATTATCAGACAAATCAATTTCATAATTTTTTTTATACTTTTAATTCTAAGAATTGAGAAGGATTTTTCTTTTCATTTATACAGTTTTTATAATATCGCAGCATTTCAACGGAACATTTCATACTATTAATTTATTACCATTCCCTGCACTGTAATATAAATAACCAGTAACATAGAAAACTGATTTTCAGTGTTAAAGTTTTGTTTTAGGAACTAAGAACAATTTGTTTTTTCTGTTTTTCTTTTTAATTAACCTCTCTTTTTATAGGCATTTTTATTGACACAGCATTTTTTTTTTAATGAATATTACTAATAAACTTTATTTTATAGCAATTTTTTTTCCTTCTAAAAATATGGCAATGTGAAAAGTTTAAATTGAGATTTTCAGCGTAAGATTTTCATTTAAAGCATTAAGAAGGTTTTTGTTTCTATTTTGTTTCTATCTTTTTTTTTTTTTCCTTTTTTTTTTAAAAAACAAAACTTCTTTTTTATGGACATTTTTATTATAACACGGCAATTTTTAAGAGCATTTCGGTTGACTTATTCTTTTTTTTTTACTTTCTCTGGTAATTGAAAAACTGATAAATTCAGCTTTAAAATTTTCTTTCAAAAAATAAGATCGAATTTTATTTTCTCTGTTTTGCTTTTGTATACAATCTTTAGTTTTTATGATAGTGCAGCATTTTCAAAAGTGTTCTTGATAGGCCTTATTTTTTTTAGTTGATTTATGAATCCGTTTTTTCGAAAATATTATTCTCAGCATTGAAATTTTGGTTTCAGTGTGGCTATGCTGCTAAAAAAACTTATTTCGCCCCGATCATACGGTATTCGGTCGATTATTTTAGTTTTTTTGCCGAATATTCGGCTTTCTACCAAATCACAATTCATTACCACATTAGACCAAATCATATTCGTTGCTGAAAAAAATTAAGGAAAAATAACTAGGATTTACTATAAAACTGTACCGAAATACTGCTTTAAAAAGTGATTATTTAAATGCGCAATTAGAAATTTGTGTGCCGTAATAACATCGTAGTTAAATAACGGTACTGTGAAAATCATGTGGAAAAGTATAGCCATTGAAAAAAAAATTACTTAAATTTAAGCTGAACCATGAATAAAGCGTGTCGAAATAAAATTATTTTTATTAGTATGTTTGAGTTTTTTTTAGTATGTGGGACTGCATTGCAATAACTACCAAAACAAAATAGTTAAAAGAAAGAAAGAAAGAAAGAATTGCAAAAAATATATATATATAAAAAAAATCCCTTAGATTTAAGATGAAATCGTCACAAATAAATTGCACCAAAAAGTTTTTATTGAAATGGGCAATCTAAAACTCGCATGTCATAATAATTTTCTAATAAGAAATTCGGGATTTTGAAATCGCGTTAAAAAGTGGAAATAACTGTTTAAGAAAATAATTTATATTTACGATAATTTTGGCTTAAAGAAAGTGTGATAAACATACATTTACTATAGAATCTGTTAAAATTCATCGTGTCAAAACGTGATGACTCCTTAGACTTAGAGGTTGGGCAGCTCCAAAGAGCAGGGCACATCGACCAGAGGTCTATTGTACCCAAACCCTAAATCATGAAAGCCCTATAACTGAAATAAAATTCAGCAACACCTTACAAGAACATCTTGCAGTTCCCAGGTTTTGACGCAATGCTGCCCTAAATGCTCAAATCTTTGAGCAGAATAGACCTCACAGTCACAAAGTATATGTCGTGATGTCTCTTCTTCAAGATGACAACCTCGACAAAGAGAATTGGATTCAATTCCCATTATGTATAGGTGACTCCTGAGGATACAGTGTCCAGTAAGACCAATGATCTTCCTTAAACTGTTTCTATTAAGCTTTAAAAGCTCCTTTTGACTTACACTAGGACAGTCACGATTCAGATCCTTAGCTTGTCTCTGATCGTCAGCAACACACCATTGCTCATGGCCAATTTTGCCGTAGAGCTTGAAAATGGATGCCCTAAATGAGGTGGGAGAAATTCCCAGTGCAGGTTCAGGGCCCCAGAAAATTGCATTAAAATTGCATCAAAAGTGCCATTAAAAATTTTTGACATTTTTTAAACTTTTTTATTGTATTTAGAAGCTGTCGCAGGCTGCACTTCAGTAGTCAGCAGGCTGCATGTTGCCCTTGGGCCGCAGGTTGTGCACCCCTAAATTAAATTATATGTTTTCGCTTTTAGCTGATATTCTGTATTGTGGCTTTTTGCATGGTATACGATATTCTAAGCTTTATCGTTGATGTAGATTTTTTTTTGTAAAAGGTACAATAGATAAAGACAGCTTCAACATATGTTAGAGATCTTAATATAAAAATTGGGCTATTTTGGTCTAGTCTTTTGATATACTCAATACAGATTATTATTTATTTTTTTTTTTTTTGAACTGAAAACTATACATACATTATATATGACTATTTTACATCTTTTTTTCTTCCATTATATACGCTGAGCTGTGAATCAAAGGAAATAATAATGCCAAAATCTAAATATTCAATAGGTACTCTCGATATCTATACTTTCTAAATTTTCTACTTGCTGTTTTCCTTTTTACATTTTTAATAAAAGAAAATGCTAGCCAAATCATGAAATATCTACATTATTATTTAGGGAGATAACCTCAATTATTTAAAAGTTATAACTCTAAAGAATTTATAGTTTTGAAATTTAAAATAGTACAATATTTTTAAGTGTCAATGAAAATTCCGCTTTTAACAGTTTTTGAGAAGCTCTTGGAAACTACGTACCAGTATTTTTATTTGTTGTTATTTGAGATTTGTCTAATGTTAATACAAAAACAATAAATGACACAATCCAAAATATTTTTAAAAAGAAGCCATTGTACATTATCTAATATTAAAACTTGATCTCTGAAATAAAAATGCATGATATAACTATACATTATATTTTCCATTTAATGCTCATAAAACTTGATTGAAACTAACTTTCATTACAGTGCAAAAGTTAGTAAAAAATTACCATAACTATTCGAGTTGGATCCATAGCTAATCGATTAACACTTGCTTTTTCATGTTCTCTTTCATTTATACCATTTCTGATCACAATCTAAAAGAAAATAGTAAATAACAAAAATTCAAAGCTTGAAAAGACATGAGGCATACTTAAAATTAAAATGGAAAATTAAATTTTAAAAATAATTAGTAATTAAAAATGTAATAAAAATATTTATTAGTATCCAAATGTGTTAATCATAAAAATGCAACAAGATTAATTTTTAACTTAAGAGTTGTACCTCCTCTTATGATACTAGGAAACAATTTCAACAAATATAAAATACAGACACATTTAGTTTTTAAACTACTCACTTTGAACTCGTTCGTTCCTCAAACAAAAAAAAAGCTTTTATCTCACTCATTAGAGAACATAACTTTGCAAGGAAACTTCAATCAAAACGTTAAGTATTGTAGCTTAGTGAATGACCTCATTACTAACTTAAATTTTTCAAAGATGGAATCAATAAGCAATCGAAAAAGAGTTTTTTTTAACTGTGTACGTTATCTAATTTGAGGTACAAACACAATAAGATTTAACAGGTTTTATTACACAACTTCCAGGATACACAATGCTTAAACTAGTTCCAGTGACATAACTTGATTATTACTTCAAAAATATGCAGATGGAAATAAAAGTCTGTATGTTTTAAACATTCAAAAATAGGCACCAATTTTTTAGACTTGCCAGATGTGTGACCTGAAAAGCAAACTTCTGGAATGTGTTTGCAGGTGTTAGCTTAGAAAGCTTGAGATAAATTAAGTTCACCAGATTACAATGAATTTTGCTATGTAACAAAATGCAACAAGTGTTATGTGTCGTCTTTGAACTTATCAAATCAACTTTTCTAACAGCTGAGTCTTAATAATCCACAAAAATTAAGTACATTAGTAGAAACTCCAACTTCTGATCAGATTTTTCAGAAGTAACCATGAAAATATTCAGTAAATTTCAAGCTCTTTCAGTAGTATTACAAAAAGGATTTTCACAAATTTAAGACATTATGAAATAACTAGTGATAAACATTAGCAATTTTTACGCCTTTTGAAAATTTTGAGTGTCATAATATTTTGTTTCAATATATATATAGTTTTTAAAAAAACTAGGGGGAAATAGACAATAACTCAATAAATAACTGTAACAACAGTCTAAAAATGATCAGAAACTGATGTGGATTCCCGATGGAATAATGTAATTGCTCTTTGAAATTAGCGTATCTAATAACACAGTATAAAAAATATTGAAATTTGAAAATGGCTGAAAAAAGATCTGTAAACGACATTGAGTCCCAATGAGATCGAGAATCCAGTGTGTCAAAAGAGGTTATTCAAATACGAAATTCACAACCAAAATAGCATACTAAAAATTTTTGAAATTTAAAATATTTCATGGAAATGAACTAGAAATGCTGGGAAAGTATTTTGAATTTATGATGGAATCATTGCAAATCAGACATACCAAAAAGTTATAAATTAAATTTGAGTATAAAAATATAAATGTATTAAAAATACTGGATGTGAAAAAATGACCTAGTCATACATACGATGGAATCATCACTTCAAAAGTAATAACTTATTTCGTAATTTACATATGAGGATTTCATAAATCTTGGAGAAACAGCTTAAAATGTGCTAAATTGCTGTCAATGAATGATAAAACGAAAAAAAACAAAAAACAAAAAGATTACAATGGAATAATCCTGAATTAGGCGTGTCAAAAAGTAATAACCTATATTCGAAAATTATGTTTCGTAATACATTTGAATCTGAAAAACCAAACAAAATGGATTAAAAAAGGATAAACAGCCACAGAAAAAAAACTATCAAAATCATACATTTCCATGAAATGGGTATTAATTCCAATAACCCATAGTAAGAAAGAAATTGAATGGAAACTATGGAAAATCCTGGAATATCTGCAATAGTGATGTATTATTAAAACAATAAATTAAATCTTATATTCAAACTCTAACACGTTTATTTTGAAACTCTAAATTTAAATTATTAAGAAAAATTAAAGTACTCCTGTATCTGCAAATATGTCATCCAAAGAGGTAGTGAAGATCAAAGCTCCAAAATTTTACCATGCACATGAGCCACTTTTACTTCCCAAGTTTTTACTCATGAGTACTCATCAATCTGAAGAGAGAGAGGTTTCAAGCAACCACTGGTGATAAAACCTCAGTTCTTCACAATAACAGCTCAGTATCATAAACACTGCGTCATTATAATTTTTATTTCATTACTTGTAAAACTTATAACTCTTTTTTTTTCTGGAAATATTGAAACTTCTGGTTGGTACAGACACATTATTTTTTTATTTAAATTTTCACCTAATACAGTCAAACCCCATTAGAGTGAACATGGTTATAGTGAACTCCCGGATATAGTGAACGAAATGTTCGCTCCCATGCCTTGCTATACACATATAGCATTATTTTTTGTGGATATGGTGAACCAAAAGAGAGAAAATTGGATATTGTGAACATTTTTCTATCCTTCACCGATTTTTTTCTTCATTTCTTGGTAATTTTGAAATTTTTACGTAAAATACAGATTTTTAAAACCATCTATTGAGTGAAATGTAGCCATAAGCAATTTTTCTTGTTTGCTTCTTCTATATCAGTTTCCCATCCCTAAATTTTTTAATAATAAAAAATAAAACTTAACACATTTTTTGTTACTACATGTTGTTTTTTAATCATTTTGTATTTCTTTATAATGGTCATTTATTTCAATAATGTGCAATAAAAGGGAGCAGTTCGGAAAAAATTAGTTAAATATTGTTTGCAGTACGGATATAGTGAACTCCCGGTTATAGTGAAGCGAAATTTAGAGCCCTTGAAGGTTCACTATAGCGGGTTTGACTGTACTACAATTAATTAAGCATCGTTAGTGATAATAATAATTTGGCAATTTTTTATGTGTTTCTTAAACGAATTGATGCCATTTCTCCATTAATTTTGCATCACTGAGGAAAACCTTTTTTAAATTCAATTTCTGTTGATTTTTAATTATTTAGTTTTACAGAAACATATTTTAAAAGCATAACTATAAACAAAATAAACATTAGTTTCAGAAAACTTAAGAAATACTAATTTGTTGAAGTTTGCCTAAGCTACCATGTTTACGATGTTGAGTTTCTCTGACACAACAAATAAATAATAATTAAACACTAAAGAACGTGCAATAAACTCTTTTTTTAATCAAATAGACAAATGGTCAAACGTTGCTGATATGATCTTTAAAATAATTTAACAGAATCATCTGCATTTTAATTTATATCAATGGCGTGATCTCAAAGCAAAAATTCCATTTCCAAGTTTCTCCCAAATAATCTAACTGAAATTTTTTAACAATTTTTAGGAACAGGGGCTGAAATTGCTTCATCCTTGCTTTTGAAATTGCTTGCTGTCACAAAGGATTCTGGACTTATAGGACACACACACAAATTCTTAATTTTAATTTTATTGATTATCAGTTATGCAGCAGCTTGAAAAAGTCATTTAATTATTTTTAATTCGACCTTAAAAGTATAATCAATAAAACATAGAAAAAGAGATTTATATATTTTTTTAAAAAATGCAATGGAATATGGGTGATTCTTAGGAAACATGACAATTCTGACCAAACAATTTCTTCAAATTTAAAGTCTCCAAAATAATCTAAATTTTTTTTTGTATATTTATTTAGTTACATTAATTAATATCTTAGAGATAGCAGTGTAGTTTATTGACATTTGCTCAAGAAAAAAATAAAATAGAAATTCACCACATTTTGAATGCCAGGAAAAGGACATATTAGCTTAGAAGTTTGAAAAAACAGTCATTTTAAGCTATTAGTAAGTAACAAAACCTAAGCCTTTATGTTAGATGGACCATGAATAACTTAAATATGGACCATGAATAACTTAAATGAATTCTTTTATCTACTGTAGAAGGAATCAAAAAAATTTTTGTTGCTGATATGTACAGAATAAAATTTTGTAAAATAATCAATCATTAAATAAATAACTTTGATTACATTCAATCTTATTGCAATCATACATAAACTTGGTATTAGGTTAATATTTGCTTTCCCTCTTTACAGTATTAGCAGTTAAAAATAAAAAATTCTGGTAACACTTCAATGTCCTGGCATTCATAAGCCAGGAAAATGACAGCCAGGATAATGACTAATTCGCCATTTTATAGCATATAACTTTACTTTAATTTTAATATTTTGCAGAAAACAACAGAATTTCTTAAAATAATTCAGATAAATCTATGTAGTTTATGTTATTAATAATTTCAAGAAGCCGGGAAAATGACAACACAAAAACCTACTCACCTTGAAAAAATTTTTGAAATAGATTTTGAGACAGAAAGTTGATTCTTTATTCATGCAACAAGACATGTTCAGATAGGAGGGTATCTAATCAATCTATTAACATAAGATATTGATTGCTGGCTCTATCAATTTTGGTTATAAATCACTAAATAAAAGTAGCCAGGAAAATAGCAGATTTTCTTGGGAGAAACAAACTACTGACAGAAAAAATAATTTTAAACGAAGTTTTTGTAAATAATACCCTCTGCGTATATTGTAGAAATGCTTATACTGGTTGAGATAAAAAAAAATTTATGGGAAGTTTTGAAGCTAGTTGTTATTGGAAACATTGTTTGGGACATGCCAGAAACATGAAATTTTGAAGTTCAATTTAATTTTTGAAATATACAAAATAGTCTATGCTAGTACTAGGTTATTTTAAAATGCTAACAGCAATGCTATTTACTAAATTTTTTTTTAAAAATTTTCCTTTAGTATTATAGTATTAGATCTTGGAGCAAGGGACTGTGAATTGTCATATTTTGTGAGAATCACCCATATGTTTATAAAAACATACAGCAAATGTGAAGTTTTTTGACAGATTAGAAAAAAACTTAATATCTTTCTTTCATATTTATTTTAACTTAGTTAAAAATATGGTTTGCCTACAACTTTTTTCATTGGTTTTATTGCCCCTATGAACAGAAATCTATTTTAAGCAACATCTTACTTTTTTAACATCTTATTTTTAAAAATATCTTATATTTAAAACAATATTTTTAAACGTGTTATATATACAAACATCTTATATTTAAAACATCTTATTTTTTAAAAATAATTTATTAATGATGTGCTGGCACATGACATACTGAAACTAAATACATATTATGTTAAAAAAATATTAAAATAAAAAATTATGATTTGATTTAAATAAAAATAATTAATAAAAAATTTTTAAATTTAAAAAATAATAAATGAATAAAAAAAACACTAGATTTTAATGTCACAACAGAAAATCTAAATATAGTAAAAAATAATTCAAAAAATGTAGGAAAAGATATCATAAGGTAAAAGTACCTTTACTTATATGTTTTTGAATAAAGGTAAATGCACTTGATATAAAAAATGTATGAGTAAAAAGTTATCAATATATTATGATTACAATTAAGGCTGGGCGAAATACCGTAATACCATCATTTACTGATATTTCTTTGATAACGCGGTAATGATATTCGGAAGTATATTCTTCGGTAATACCAAGTTATTGAACGTCGCTATGCCGGCCCCCCTCTGTACTCACCGCTAGCCTAACTCTGCTACCGACTGGTAGCGAGGAAGTGGGAAGTGACAGTATGGCAAGGGATTGATTTAGGGTTTAATAACTCAAAGACTCGCGCGTGATATTTAAGGTACCTCTTCTCTTTATATTTTCGGCAGCTAGAAATCTCTCCTACCATCAATACAATATTGTAGTATCATTTGACTTTAAAGCGCATGTGTCATATCCGTGGTATTCGCGATATCAGATATCAAACATCCATACGTTATATCAACCCTCCACGGTATACTTAGTTGCTGATTTTGGTTTCATTTTGAGAATAGCGTGCTTCTGAATTTAAAAATATCTGAGATTGGCGACGTTGCTTTAGGATCTCCTGAGGAGAACGGATAATACAGAAGAAATAAAGATAATCAAGGCATATGTATATATTATTTTCAATAAATATTTTATGCATAAATAAAATAATTAATTATGCAATTTTGTTTCTATAGATGTTTTGAGAAATGTTACAAAATTCTGCAATTTTAATTAAAAAACTGTTTTTTTTTTATTTGTTTTGTATTAACTTTAAATTATCTCATTTATTTATTGTTGAAAAGAAAAAATACTTTCCATTAGAAAAACTGAGGATTTTCGTATCGTGATCTGTGGCTAGGTAATATTTTAGTATTTCAAGTAGCACCTTTGAAAACAATTGCTTTGGTTTGAAAGATTTGAAGAAAAAAAAAATTTTCATTTTTTTGATATTTTATCAAAAAATTCTAGTAAAGGCTTCAAGTTTATTTAAAACAAAATTATTTTATTTTTGTATTAAAATTTTTCTTTAAAAAAAAAACTTGCATTAGAAAATGCTTGAATTTTAGGAATTTGAAAGATTGTTAGCTTCTATTGGGGTTTTGTGGAATTTTTAAAATTAAAGAATAAATCTTTTTGCATTAAATTTTTTATAAAAAATATGTAGTCTTATTTTAACATAGTATGATGGAAGGTTTTTGATTGTACTAATTTTTTCATTGCTGTTTATTTATTTCTGCTGAAATTATGTTTTATTAACTAAATAAAAAATTTAAAAAAAGAAAAAGAACATTTTATAATGGCAAAGATTTTATCACATTATACAGCATGTTAATAGTTGATTTGTAATGTAAGACTGAAAACTTTAATCATAAAAAATTTATATTGATTTCATTATTATTCTTTTTTAGAATATTTCTGCTATGGATGCTCTTACTGATTGTCCAGGATATTGCCAGGTAGTATCAAAGTCCAATACTAAAAGCGCTGTCTGAATTTATTTTGGTTTACCAGCTGATGATAAAGGCTGAATTTTAAACCAAAATATTGTTGTTTGTAAATTATGCTCAAAAATCGTTGGATCAAAAAGTGAGGGTACAAGTAACCTGACAAGTCATCTAAAGCATCATCACCCTTTAAAATTTAGGGAATTCAACACTTCAAGCAAACCATGGACAAGAAGTATTAATCGTGCCATTGATGTTGATGATCCTCCAGCTCCAGTTAATGCTGAGCAGGTGAAATGAAAGTGTGAAAAAGCGGCAAAAAACTATGTTAGATTTTCAACCACTGGACAGTAAATTCACGAAAAATTTCGCCAAAGCTGAGGCAAAATGTATTGCAACATCAATGCAACCATTCGCCACAGTGGAAAATCCAAAGTTAATCGAAATGTTGAGGGTTTTGAACCCAAAATATAAGTTGCCTGGAAGAAAACACTTTTCAACTGCAGCAATCCAGAAACTATATAAGGATACAGTTAAAAAGATAAAGGCTGAAATTTTTCCATACAGAGTTGTGATATAGCAATCACTACTGACTGTTGGACATCCATAACCAATACTCCTTTTATAGCAGTGACTGCTCATTATATTTCTAATGAATGGCAGCTTCTAAGTGCGTGTTTGAACAGCAAGCATTTCATAGAAGACCATACGTCAGAAAAATTACTTGAAATGCTAACTAATACTTTAAAAGATTGGAATATTGATGTTAAAACATTGCCCTCAATAACATCTGATAATGGCACTAACATTGTTAAAGCTATCAAAGATCTTAAGATAAACCAGATTTCATGTTTTGCCCATAATATAAACATTGGTGTTAAACAATCTCTACAACAGTCTTCCCTGAAGAAAGCAATTTCTTGCTTGAAAAAGCTACAAGACACCATTTCTCATTCGTGGAAGATGAAAAGATATTTACAGACAAATCAAGAACAATTGAGTATCACTGTTGAAAGCTTACCAAGTGCATGTCCAACAAACTTAGCTAGAGATTTTTGTCCAACCAGCTTCCTCTCTACAAAGTTTTACTGGATTATTCCTCAAAAAAACATTTAATGCTTAAAGGATGTGACATCAATGTGCTTCAAGATTTTGTAACCGTAACAAATATGCTTGAAGAAATGATAAAATCTAAGTGGAAGCAATTACATCACAGCTTCCTGCATTCTACCACTGTTAAGTAAAAAAAAAAAATAATAATAATAATCTTTGAGCTAATGAAAGTGACTCTGAAATTAGCAGGAGTATAAAAAAATTAATTCTGGGGGCTCTTGAAGCCAAATACAAAGATTCATCAATGGCATTGATTTTGGGTCTTTGTTCATTGTGTGACCCTAGATTTAAAATTAAATATCTAGAAAATGTTTCTGTAGTTAAAAGTAGAACTTATGGCTGAGTCCCATACAATGCAAGATGAACCACATTTAAGTGTTTCTTTTTCATCAAGAACTCAAACATAAAAAAAAGGCCTTGCTAAGTTCTTTGACTCGGATGAAGAAGAGGACTTGAATGCTGGGGAATATACTCCTGATAGAATATACTCCTGAAGCTGAGAGATAGCTGAATGAGTATTTAAATGTTTCAAAAATAAGCATTTCGGATTGCCCATTAATGTGGCGGAAAAGACACAGCTCTTCCTTTCCAAAATTACAGATTCCTTGCAATGCCAGGGACAAGAGTGCCATCTGAAAGTGCGTTCAGTGTTGCAGGCAATGTCATTACTTAAGATGGTGCATCTTTATTGCCCGACAAAGCTGAGATGCAGATCTTTCTCAGTAAAAATTTCAAATATGTTTAATTGTATTGCAAAATTATGAGAAATAATGTTGTGATGTTTACGATTGTGTTAATAAAGTTCTTCGGTTTTAAAATAATGTTGCTTCATAATTAGTTGATTCTATGGGATACTTATCCTGTGAGCTACCATAGGATAAGTATCCCATTCTTTTAAATAACAATACCTTTCTTTTTACATGATGTTCTTTAAACACATTAATTTTTATTTGCAAAAAGGTTTAGCATTTAAAATATACATAACAATTTAATTACCATGGTATATGAAAATATCAGGATATGAAGCAATATACCACAATATTGAAATTCTGATACTGCCCAGCCCTAATGTTACTAAATTAAATACAAGTAGTTTTTGTACCTTTTTTGGCTTTCTGATTTGAGGGACCATATCTTTAAAAAAGTCTTCTTGACTATTTTCATCTGTTTGAACAGTATCTTCATTAGAGTCCACACTTGGAGTAGGTGGATTTAAACTTTTTTGCTTATTATCATACGACCAAGTTTCCCACTGATAATTATAGCTTTGGTTTTCAAATATAGCATCCTGTGAAGAAATACATATAATTAATAAAGGCACAAAATATTTTAATTCTTTTTTGTATTATTGAAACCGTGTAGTTTATATGATATTAGTAGCATTGTTTCTAATAAAAAATACCAAAAATTACATTATCTGTTATCATGTAATCAATAGATTTTATTTTTAAACAAACTGTAAAAAGAATCTGGAAAGAATTAATAAAACTACTTACTCTTTGTTCAGTTTCAGTTACATGTTCTATGGTCATAGGCAAAACATACTCTGTATCTTTTTTACGTCTACAGCAAATTAATTTCCGCAAAGATCTTACAATACTTAATAAAAAGTGTCCAATTCTGAACAAAATGGTCTTCAGTGTATTCATTTTGAAATCTATCAAACAACAGAAATTAAACATGCATGAAACACAAAACAAAAATATAAATGTAACATATAAAATAACATAGAACTATTCAGAGATCTTATGTAAATAGCATGAAATTTATTTTTACAATATATTTAAAGCATAAAATTACTATGTGAATCATTGACTGTCTGATATAAATAAGAGAACTGTTCCATATATATTATGCATCTATTAAATAAAACAAAAAATATTTTCATGTTGAAAAATAATATGGATGCAGTAAACGAAGAAAATGAGAAACAGCTCATGAAAGAATTAGATGCAAATTTGAACTTCCTTGTTAGAAGTTTCTCTAATTAATACCCTTGACTCTCGGACAACAATGCAAAGTGGTAGTGGGCAAGCGTGAGAAAAAAGATGTCGAACATAACTTAAACGCCTAACAAAATGTATAAATATAAGTTAATATGTAGTAATATAATTAACAATAAATATGTCTTAAAATGGAAATTATAGTTTTGAGCAGAAAAAGGATTTAGATATTTTATTCCTATAATTTGTTAGATTTTTTTTCTTTTACTTTTAAAAAATGTTTACTAGTAATCTGCATTGGTACCTGCTCAAAAATAATCATCAAGTTTTAACAACTTCCAGGCAGTGTCACAAGAAACTAAAAAAAACATCACAGAAGAGGACTAACTCCAAATGTATAACTCGTAGCCACTCTTGGACAAACTACAACATATACTCTTCTCTTTATTTTTGAAAATTCAAAAACCTTTTGGCAATAGTAGTTGGTACAAACAGATACTAATATAGAAACATTCCAATCTAAAAATCCAAATTATAACAATAGATCAATATATAGACAGTAATTTATAAGTTGTTATAAATAATAAAACATAAATAGGAAAGTTTCCATATCATGATCTGTGGCAGAATAATCTTCATGTCTTGGCAACTTCCGAGCAGCCGACGCAAGAAACTAAAAATAACATTTTCAAAGGTATAACTCTTAGTAACCTTCCTGGCAAACTTCTAACATGTTTTTTTAAAAAACATTGCAAGTTTACTACCCATGTGGCACCTAGGCGATTGTAGTTGGCTTGACAGATTACGATATGGAAATATCCCCACATAAATTTTAATGTTATAAAATTGAGCAGGATTCTGGGAAATCGCACATGTATTAACTCAACTTTTGTAGTTTTATGTTGCCTTCTTTTATTATATTAGAGAGAATAATGGCATAGATACCTAGATTACTATAAGAATCCATAAAGAAATTTATAATGTCTTGTTAAGTAGATTTTTCTGTCTAGTGAACTGTCGCAACAACTACAATCACCAAGGCACCAAATGGGGGATATTTCCCTGTTGTAATCTGTTTCACCAACTACAACTGTCAAAGCACCTAACAGTTTTTAAATTTGCAAATTATATTAACCAAAACATGTAGAAGTTTGCCCAGAGGTGACTATGAGTTATACCTTACAAGTTGGTCCTCTTCTATGAGTTTTTTTCTTTCCAACATTCAACAGTATTGTAAAAATTTGATACTTAAAAATTGCATTTTATTAGTGTTTTTGACTCCCACCTTATGTGTGACTATTTTATCCACAGTTGAAACAGTCAAAAACTGGTGAAATCTGGCAATCACAGAAATCACCTAGCTTATAACTACCACTTCTGTTATATATTTAAAAAAAATAGTTTATTAAAAACAAATTACCCAACTTTTACTTACTTTGTAAAAGAAGTTCTAAAATAATTCTGATCACTAGATAATAGTTTAAGTCACTTTAGACTAGCGTTTGATCGTTAAAAATTACAATTACAATGATTAGAGAAATATTTAAGAGCTTAGATTAAATAACTCTGTTTATTCACATAATAAATAGATCACTCATGAAAGACAAAACCAATTATTTTATCCCGTCGGCGATGTCACGCATATTGCTCTGTCGTAATTATTTCAAAATAATATCATTATAGAAATTATTAATGTATAAAAATTAAAAACAAATCAGCACATAAATTGGTAGAGCTATTCTGAAATAAAATGTTCAAAATATGCGTGATACATCAGTTTTAGAGTTTATAGCTATGTTAATATTTGTTGATATATTTTTTTAGATTTTTACTATAGACTTAGGAAGAAAGGATATGAATACCAGAATAAGTTTTTTAATTTGCAAATTTTTCTTTTCACAGATGGCGCTGCATGAATTTTGTAGGCAAAGCAGATTTCATTTCATTAAGAAACATTCCAGAGAAAAACGTAAGGATCATTTACTCTGCATGCGATTCATAAATGCTATATGCAATAGCAACTCTGGAATACGCCATCTGGAGAGCAGACCGGTTCCATACCGTTGACCCTTCTCCCTTCCCTCCCCTCTACTTTTCTGTTGTGTAGGAAATTACTACGATATTTCTCTTTTTCTTAATATTTTTCGTTTTTCATTTATAAAAATATTTTTATAATTTCCATGATGCTTTCTTTTAAAACTATGTTTAATGTAGTTTTCAGTTCCATATAGTATCCGTACAAAACAGAAACCAACGCACTTCCTACTTCCATGATTCTCTACACGCTTATGGTAAGAGCAAGTAAGGTGTTGGTATAAATGTATAAATAGAGAGTCCTGCTCTACGCCATCTGATAAACACAGTACCCCAGTCGCTTACGGGCATCATCTCAGACGAAGAAGTGGAGTGCCCGCTCCGCGGGCAGGTACTTCGTACCACATCACAGCCTAAGCCTAACGCCATCTGTAGCCCATTTCGTTGTGGTGACTTTTCATTTTTCAAAAGAAAACTAATCGTTAGTTTTTCTAAAAACAAACTATTTTTCACTTTTCGAATATTTTTTATTATTATTTTTTTGAGCAAATTGCGATATTTTTCTTAACTTAAGATATTCGATGCATTACAATATTTTATTTAATATATCTTTTTATTAGAGCTTTTATAATTATACCTTTTTAGAAAAGTGTATTTAATGATTATTTTTTATTGAACTAGATTTGTTTATAAATTTTCTGCAATTAAATGCTTGTTTTTATTACCCTTTTATATTGAACCCAACTCAGAAAACAAGGATGCTTAATAGGCGCCCTGCTTTTTATTTGTTATTTGACTCAAACTAGAATTTCGACTCAAGCATAAAAAAAAAAATATTTTTAGTTGTACAATTACATTGCAGTCGGTCAAAGTTAAAAACAATTTTAAAAAAAGAATAAAAAATAAAAATGGAATTTTTAAAAAGTGGAATTAAAAGAATTTATGAAAATATTTATTTAATCCAAAAAACAAATAGATCATCTCTTCCAAAATTTGATTACAAATAATGGATATTCAACTAATGTAATTAAATTCGATATAAAATCATGGGTAAATTGCGTCTTAAAACTATTACAGAAATTACTTACACAAAAAAATTTTGTTACTTAGATTGATATTTTCCCCATATGCAAATCCAATTCGGGCAAATTTATGGCAAAAAATCTTCTAAAATTTAATAAAGGATTTTTTTCTATGTGTGTTAATAATTTCGCTAAGAATCATCAAAATTAAAATGTTACGATTAAAATTCGACCTTTTCATTAATTACATAACTCTTATAAACTTTGAGTTATCCAGTATAATATATAATTACCTTGCTCGAATCCTGTTTCAGCCAATCCAAGGTAACAAATTAAATTCGGTTTGAAATAAAAATAAATAAGTATCCTTCTAAATCAAAATTATTTCATAACACTAGCATTCAATACATAGTTGCAAAAAATGTAAACATCTTTATTTGAGCCACGATGGCTCAGGGGATAGAGCTCTCGCCTTCCAATGCGGCGGTTCAAATCCCAGTCGATACAAATTCCGCATCTGGCTTGCACCGACCACAGTGCTGACGTGAAATATCTTCAGTGGTAGACGGATCATGTGTTAGAGTTCCCTTGCCGTCAGGCTAACCGTGGGAGGTTCTCGTGATCTTCCTCTCCATGTAATGTAAGTGCGGATTAGCTCCATCAAAAAGTCCACCACGCAGGCAAATTTCTCCCAATACTCGATCAAGGAGTTCCCTTGTCTTCTAGATTGGGTTCAAAATGGCAAGGCTACGTAGTTGAACATTAGTGTCGTAAACCCATAAAATTGGGTCGGCTGTTCAACGATGGTTATAAAAAACATCTTTACTTATCTTGTCCCGTAATTACTGCTTTTGAAACATATTTTCCGAATTATTAAATTTTACTTTTGTAACTGGATAAAACAACTCCAAATTAAATATAAAAGTAAATGAAGTCGGACAATTAGTCATATATACTACTCTGGGTATGCTGATGAAAGGTGCTCCAAACTATGTCAGACGCGTCCGTCTCGTGTATACTTAAAGAAGGCAAACCGTCGGAGGCGTATACCAGTGCCTTGTATTTTTGAAAAAGAAAAAAAAATGTCTCAAATTTAAAATTATAATTCGTGTGAACAATTTGACTGATTTCATTAAAATTTTGTATTTTATAGTTTATAAATACTACTTTAAGATTATGTAAAAAATTGTATGCCTTGCAATTCTATATTTTTATTATTTTCAAATAAAATTATAAAATACAACAAATAATCATTAATAATTATTTTGAATGTGGAATTATCTTTACATAAAAAAACTTAGTAATTGTATGCAAAAAAATTTCGATTCGCTTCAAGATATGGGAAAATACACGAATTAAAATTCATATTAAGAGGCTCAAACTTTCATCTGCTCTTCTGACTAAACTATTTTTTCCATAATGCGGTTTCCCCTTATATTTTGATGAATCTTTTTTCATTTATTGCTCATTGGAGAGAAAGGTTAGAATGACATTAACAATTATATTATTTTTGTAAACGTTTATTTTGTTATTTTTTGATGCTGTTCGTTTTTTTTTTTTTTTTTTTTTTTTTTTTTTTTTTTCGAGGTGTATTTCCATTTTATAAATACTTCTGCTTTTTTATGATGTAAATGTTTTTATAGAATAAATTTATCATGTAAAAACTTAGATTATTTTTTTTTAGAGAATTTTTTTTATAGAACTACATAGAAAATGAAACAGAAATTTTTTTTCTCAAAATTTGAGTTCTGACTCTCCAAATATTGAGAGGAACCGGATCCTCCTCCCCCCGATTTCGACGCCCGAGTGACGAAACATTGGAGAACTCACGCAATGACCTCTTTTCGGTTGCTAACAGGCCACAGTTACCTGGTTGAACATCTTCCCCGAAATGGTAATTTTGCTCAACCTTTTGCCTCTTGAACAGAATCCATCTTCGAACTCTCGAACAGAATCCATCTTCGTTGCTGCAAGGCATTTCTTGGCTGCAACCCTGAAGTCACTCGATATTTGTGTGCCAGAGATTATAACCTCGGTCATTTTTGATGTTGTTAAGTCCGTATTGCTGTATTTATTGTTCTATGGTGCCCTGAACGAAGTTTTCTCATGATCCCTATACCAATGGTACTACTCAGCGACCAACCACAGGACTTTCAATTCCACAGATTTTTACGTCCTTCAGTGACAGTTACGTCCTGTATTTTTACGTCCTAGATCGTTAAGACACGGTTCCCAGCAGATCACCGAAGTCAAGCATCACTGGCTTCGGTCAGTCTGCGGGTGGGTCACCACTTGGATCAGTCTGCGTAGGGACCGAGGGTGTGCGGTATTGGTCCTCGTTAAACTGTGCTACCGTAAAGTGCTCGACTTCGCGTGCAGGCCGTTGGGCTACCGAAGCAGGGGTGCCATCCCCTCTGCAGAGGATCAAAATTGTGATGGCATGTCTTCGGATCTTCCTCAAGGATGTTTCCCAGACCGCCGCCAATAGCCCATTGTGCAGCTCTAGTGCGACGTAAATAAAACTACAACTACAACAACAGATTTTTACGTATTGGTGATCGAAATGGTAAACAGGTGATGCAAAGTAGAACTTCTTATCTATGACGAAACTTCTCATGTTTATGCTTTAACCTTTAAGGTGTGGATAGTCATAGAAGAAGGAAGTGCGTTAGTTTCTGTTTTGATTTTTTAAAATAGATGAAAATTTTTAAGTAAAGAAGTTAGGGAACTTAAAACTACATTAAGCATAGCTCTTAAAAAAGCATCGTAGAAATTTTAGAAAATATTTTTGACAGTTAAATACGAAAAATATTATTAAAGGGCAAAATACATTCTTATACAACTAAACACAGGAGGAGAAATGACACGGAACAGAATTTCTTCCCAGATGGCGTATTCAAGCGTTGCGATCTCGAATATCGTATATATCTCGAATATCGTACTTGCCAATAGCCCATTGTGCAGCTCTAGTGCGACGTAAATTAACTATGGATGGTGTTTTCTACACTAGGGAGCGCTGAAAGCTTGGTGCCGCTTATGCTTCCGGGTTACTGTTTCTGGTTTATTTCAAAGCCATTTGGCTCACAACGTGTCAATAATGTATGCCAACTTTCAAATTTAAACCTGAATTATAATGTATAAATTAATCTTGCTCCTCGAACAATATGCTAACACTAACATAAAATGGTGCATAGTTTGCAACACGAACAAACAGTAATAAACCAATGGAAACAGGCCAAATCAAGACTGCCAAAAAAGCGAGTTATTCAAAATCTAGTAACCATGTCACCTTTTTTAACAATATATCTCCAAATAACTAAAACAAATTTTAACTTCAAACACACCAGAATTACATAATAACATTAATATCTTATGAAATACGGCAGATTTGAGCTCAGAAATTATCTAATTTATTTATTTTATTGAAAACAAAATTATCCGTTTGAAAATATCGCCTCGCAGAATAACATGTAGTAAGCAGCTGCAAACGTTTTAACCGGAACTAGAGTAGGGATACAGCTCGAGATTGTTATTGTTTACATTTCTACTGAAAACACCATCCATATCATCTACATCGCACGTACTCGGTGGATCCATTAGAGATAATTGCATTAATTTTTTATAATTGAACGCTAATGTGTAGTTTTCTCCCCTCCCAACTAAAGATAAGGTAGAAACTATTTAAAAAAACGCATAAAAAGTCAGTCTCATGTATGTCAGTCTTTATTCAGGTCCAGAAATTTTTTCTGGGGGGTTCATAGACTCAGATCCCTCCCCCAATTAATTTTTTTTATAAAATTTTTTTTTTTTTTAAATATTTTTTTTGAAGAAGAAAAAGAAACTGGGGTTTTTAATGCTAGTCTTCTCATTTATATTTTTTCATAATGAACAATAGAACAATACATAAATAATTCAAGTATTTAACATCTTTAAATAATAAATGTAATGCGTTTTTTAGAAACTTTGGCAAAACTGTCAATGATTTTTTCAACATCCAAATCAATTTCTCGATCGCTTCAACATTATTAATGTTTACAATGAAACTATGACGAATTTTGTTTTAATCTTCTGGATTATGATTCTTGAAACAGTGAAGAACATAATTAGATGGAGAAAAAAAATCTATTTTTCCGACCTACCTAGGTGTATATGCCCCCTTAAATAATTTTTAAAATATTTTATCTCTTTTGGAAATTATTAAAAAAAAATATTATTTATATATTTTTTTCAATTTTGGAGGGGGGTCATGCCTCCTTGTCCCTCTCCCCCGCTGGATCCACCACTGTAAGCATTGGTGATCGAAATGGGCTGCAAGTGGCGTAGAGCAGAACTCTCTACCTATGGCAACACTTTACATGCTTTCCCCATTAGCGTGTGGAAAGTCATAGAAGAAGGAAGTACGTTAGTTTCTCTCTTGATTTTCATATAGATTGAAATCTTTTAACTTGGAAAACTATATGAAACTGAAAACTACATTAAACATAGTTCTAAAGAAAAGTATCACGGAAATTTTAAGAAATATCTTAATTAAATATAAAGGAAAGATATTAAGAAAAGGGAAAATATCGTAGTACATTCCTATACAACTGAAAAGAGGAGGAGAGGGAAGGGAGAAAGGCTAAAGGCATGAAACCGGTCTCTCCCCAGATGGCGTATTCGAGTGTTGCGATCGCCAATATCGCAGTACATTCTTATTCAAAAAAGAGAGGAGGAGAGAAAAGGGAGAAGGGCTAAAGACATGAAACCGGTCTCTCCCCAGTTGGCGTATTCGAGTGTTGTTGTGATTGCTAATTCTACTAGAAAGTAGGCAGGAAGCTGTTTATATTTTGCATATTTGTCACTAATTAACCGCACTGTTAGATAAAAATCGGTTTGCTTCAGAACTTGCGTACAGTTTCAATGATTCCTTTACGTGAAGACACGGTTCCCAGCAGAGCTACGAAGTCAAGATTCACTGGCTACGGTTAGTAGGTGATCACTTTGCTCACTCTGTGTAGGGACCAAGAGTGCGCAGTATCGGTCCTCGATTAACTGTTCTACTCATCTCCTTTCTATTTGGAGCACTGTTACCTGCCTGTTTCTGTTCGTCTCAAAGCAGTAAATAATGTTATTTGGAAAAGAAATTGATATTTTCTCTTTATATCGTATCGAAAATCTCTACTTTCTTCTTCATCAAAACTTTGTAAATAAATAAATCGCGAACCTGTAAAGTTTGCTTTATGCGATTTTTTTCCTCACATGACAAATATAAGAGATTTATATAAATCTTATGATGATATCTACTGGTCTCTTTTAAAAAAAAATTGCTAACTTGTCCAGAGGAAAATATTTTTCTTAAAGTTAGATTATTCTATATAGTGAAGCAAACTCATTTTTACCATTTATATATTTAAAGTAATTATCATTCTATTCTCTCTTTAATAAGTTTTTCATTGTTCATAATTTTTATAAACCCGTTAATTTGATAATTTTTTTTTATTTTGCATTTTCTTATTTTCTTTTATAATTTAATCTCAAATTTGCTGCCTTTTCTTGAAATTAGAATCTTTTCAGTAAGATGAGCAATTCAGAACTATGTATTACCAAATTTTTAAACAAATATTTTACTGCTCTTTCTTGATAATAAGTTGATAAAAAATTTAAATTGTTGATAAAAGACCATGCTCATATATTTATGACATCTTGAGTTTCATGTAAATCTTCAGGAGAATATGTTATTTATTTGTCTATAGAAAATTCACTTGAATCACCAGCACAATAAAGAGCTTGCTTATAGTTTTATGCATATATGTACTGCTTATGAGAAAGTGTTGTCTGATACTGTTTAAAGGTTTTTTTCATTGGGGTTCCAAATTAGCTAAAATGTATATTGGTTTTTATCTCAACTTAGGATTTGTAGTTGTCCTGATTTTCTTGTTAAAAAATAAATTTCCCTCATGATTGATAGTCATAATTTTTTGCTTTTGTCCTAACGTTCTTGATTTTATGTCAGAATATCTCATTTTCAACGAATAAAAATAATTATTTAAATAATCAAATTTAAAATAATCGATTTGAAGCATTGAAACATTTGAATATATATATATAAAAATTTTGCAATGTGAATGAAGCTTTATTAAAACTTGAACTATTAAATACGTTTGAAGTTCTATTTTTCATAAATATATCTCCATAAAATCTTCTTGAAAGTATGGTAAAGAAAAGGTTCAAATAATTAAAAAGACCATATACTTTTTCTATAGAGCTTGATGCATATCAGAGATGGGCATTTGTCATTCAGAATAATGAATAAGGAATGATGAATAATTATTCAAACTCTGAATAATGAATAAAGATTTATTCATTAGTCAGAAATATTTTGAATGAAGAATAAATCATTCATTATTCTTTATTCAGTATCCTTTATTCATTAGTCAAGAATAACTGAATAATTTCACTGGTCAACAAAAATGGGTATGGAATACTCTGACTACGATTATGACAACAACAAATAAAACGTTAATCCTTTTCAAGTATATTTATATAATAGTTCAGGAAATTTAATTTTGTCTAACATAATGCATACTTTTGAAAAATGGTTACATGGCAAAAAAGCATTTAATCTTTTAAGTTAAAATTTTATTTAAAAATTTAAAATAAGATTATCGTTTGCTTTCAAAAACTATAAGAAATTGTGTTTTATAGATTTTAGAACAAAATTTTAAAATGAACTTAATGTAACTAAACTGTTATAAACTTACTTTTTAGCACAACTAAGTATGTCACGCTGGAGTAAGTTAAAATAATATAAAAATAAATATTCATACTTGTCTTAGTTTTATAGTTAAGTTCCTAAAATAAGACGTTTAAGAGCAAATGATGTTTTGCATTTCGTTATAGACAAAGACATATCGATTTCATTTTTCACTGGTTATTCAAAATTTTATTCAGAAAAATTAGTCATGACTAATGAATTTATTCATCAATCATTATTCAAAATTTTTTATACATTTGCATAATGAATGATGAATAATGACTAAATTTTCATATGAATAATCATTCAGAATAAATTTATTCTGAATAAATTTAGTCATGAATAAAATTTTTGTGAATGATGCCCATCACTGATGCATATGTTAATAATACATGTTATGTATGTTAATATTACATTATAAATTTTGATATTTATTCAAACTTAGTAACCTAACCATTATTTATAAGCTCATGGTTCAGGTATATGGTCTCTGACCTTCAGAATTCAGCCATTTAAAATTTTTAACAATTCAATAATCTCATGGGAAACAAACTCAATTTTACGATGTCAAATTTTTATGGCAGTAGATTTAGGAATTATATGCTTATTTATCATTTTCTGCAAATGCAGTAACATATTTTGTAGTCTAGTTTTGTAGTTTCCCAATTATTAATTTATTTCATTCTTCAGATTTTAAGAATGATGCATTCAGTATTGAAACAATATCATAGAATTTTTGAATAGTGAATTGAGGAATCATTCACTAGATTTCTTTGATACAAAAATATTAAGATGTGCTTTCGTTTCCCACTTAAATAGTTCCTGAGAAATCGAATTTTAACTCTACAAATTTTGCAAGATAAAAAGAAATAAATGATAATTAAAAATTATTCTTTTGCATGGAAATATCTTTGAATAAGCAAATTTTATAGTTGTGCAAAAAAATATTTCAATTCACTTTAAAAGCTCACAAGGTATAGCAAAATACGCAAAATGTAAAATTAACATTAAGGTGTTTAAATTTTGAACCTCTCTTCAGACCAATTTATTTGGGACCATGTTTCCCAGATTGCAGCTATCTCTATCTTTTGATGGTAAGAAATCCAAACCCGTCAAGAAAAGGTATATTTATTCAGCGAAAGTACGTTTTTGTGCCTGATTGCATAGATTTTATTTTATTTCATAACCATCATTGAACAGCCTATCCAATTTTTGAGTTTACGACTACAAATATCCAACCCCATAACCCTGTAGTTTTGGACTCAATTCAGGAATTTCTTGTATCAAGTATTTCGAGAAATTTGCCTTCGTGGAGAACTCTTTGGGAGAACTGACCTGAATTTGCATTACATGGAGAGGAAAACCATGAAAATCTCTCACTGTAAGTCTGGCAAAAGGGGACTCTAACCCATGATCCTCCTACCACTTAGGATATTTGACATCTGGCAGTGCGAGCCGGGTGCAAAATTCATATCGACCAGTAATCGCTGAGATTTGAACCTGGTTCATCTCATTGGGAGGACAAATTAGGAATCATATTTGAGGCAATAAATTTAATAAAATACATAGTGTTGAAAATAGTTCCAAATTTTGCCCCTAAGTGGCGCTTGTGATAACCTGCTGTAGAAATACGAACAGAATATCTACTAGTTTTCAGTCAATCATCGTTGAGTAAGTTCTTGATAGAGTTAGCTGTGCAAAGATGGTATATTCTATGGAACAACAAATATTTCTTGTGTTAGAATTCCACTTCCTGAATCATAGTAGTGTGAAAACCAGGTAAAGTTTCCAACGAAAATTTAATGTGACTGAAGGATTGGTGAAGAACACAATTAAAAGTTTGTTTGCAAACTTTAAATGGATGGGAAGTGTGAATGATGATCGTAAAGGAAACATAAGGCCACCGCGTTCATCAATCACTGACCATAATGCCCTGGCAGACCAGCAGGTGATCGAAAGACAGTCTCAGTCGTCTGTCAGGAAAATTGCATCTGCGTGTGGACTACTAAAATCCTCAGTGCATAAAACCATGATAAAGAGTTTACATTGGTATCCATTCTAGATTCAGGTTTGTCAACCTCTCAATATTTGCACCACCAATCAAAGAATCCTCTTTGCGAAAGATTTGCTTCAATAAAGTGATCCATTTGGTGTTTTGACAAAACCCATTTTTATATCAATAGCTTTGTGAATAAACAAAATTGGCAATTTTGGGGAATGAAAAATCCCCATATTTTTGTCTAATTATCATTACATTTACCTAAAGTCACAGTATCAGTTACAGTAGTCACAGCTCTATCCTCAAAAGGAAGCATTGGGCCATTTTTCCTGTATCATACAATAACTGCAGCATGATGTCTTAATGTTCTGCATGATTTAATTGTCACTCACAATGCTTTGGTGGATTCATATGGTTCATTATGGTTTATGCAAGATGGTGCTGGACCACATCAAATCGGTCACAATTTCCTTGATGAACATCTTGATGATCGTATCATTGCTAAACTTCACGAACCATACAGGAAGAGGCACAAACTGGCTTTCCCATTTGCCGGATTTGAATCTTTGCGATTTACTTCTGTGGGGATACTTAACAGAAAAGGTGCACCAACAATGGTCCCAAACTTTTGCGGACATTGAACATTATGTTTGTAATGCATGTGAGTCCATTTCAGCTGAGACGTTATCATGCATATGTGCAAAGTTTGTTTTGAGACTACAGCTTATTACTGTTGCAAAGGGGGGGAGGGGGCTATATTGAAAGCATTGTATTTAGTTTTTTAACCACCAGCATCACCCAGTGGTGAAATTTTGAACTATTTTTAACACCATGTATTTTTCAAAATTTATTTCTTTTCTAATAATGCAGCAAGCAGCAAATCTTTCTCCTAAACTATGTTTTTTCTAAACCGACCAGGTGGCCTAGTGGTTAGCGTGCCTAACTGCAGAGCCGATGGTTGCGGGTTCGAATCCCGCTCAGGGCATGGATGTTTCTTTTTCTCTCTGTGTTCTATGTCCTTTCTCCTTTGTGTGAATGTGACCCGTCCTATAAAAAGGTTTGTGGTTGTTTGACGTGGGCGACGATGCTCCACCGCTGTGGTTCGCCACAGGTGCCCACTGGGCTACGAGAAGAGAGTAGCAGTCCTGGTATATGAGGCCAATGGGACAATACATCCCAAGTGCCAGCCATTAAAAAAAAAAATGTTTTTTTGTATTTATTGTTTAAATGTTTTTTTGTATTTTTTTTGTATTTACTGGACACCCTAAGTGTGGTTCAATGGATTTAAATGGGTATATATATATATATTTCTGTATGCAAAGATATATATACATACATACATACGTACTTGAAACTGCTCTTGCACTGATGGCATTACTGTCAGTATTAGTGATTTCTGCTTTTATATCTAAATGCCACAAACAATCATGCCTCCCATTGCACAAAAAAAGTAGTAGACATGAAACTTATTATGTCAGATGAAGATAATATACTAAGATCCCGAAAATCAAATTAGAAGTACGTATATTCGACTAAAGGGAAACTCAATCTTTTAGATAAGAGTGCAAGTCAGATGTTGATGGTTCGAGTATCAGAATTATATATATATATATGCCAAAATGAAAAACCACAAAGCTATGAATTAAATGTCTAAAAATTTAAAAAATATATTGAAAAAAATAAAATCAAACTAATCAATTAGAAACACAGACCAGCACTCAATTATGTTTCAAGGTGATCCAACCTTTAATGTTAAGGTGACCCTACTATAGCATAAAGCTAAGCTTTACTTTGCTTCGGAATGCAATCCTCTACTATATCAAGTCTCTGTCTATGAATCAAAAAGGGTTACCCTTATTCAAGAGAAATTTGGATAGAGATTTGCAATTATTTGAAATAGGCATTGATGCGATTAATTTGATATAAAATTGAAATATGAATTCTAGTAAAGTTTTGTTGCCAGGGAATTTAAGAATCCAATTGAGATTAGTTTTTACCAGAGTTATATCCAGAGGATTTTAACCTGGTTAAACCGAATCAGTCTTACTTATCTCTGGACTTTTTTGATTTCTTCATTACTTTCAACTCATTTAAATGTCAAATTGATGGTTTAGATAAAAGAAATAACTTTCCATTTCCTGTCAACAAATTAGTTTCTTGGAAATCTAATATTTCAATAAGTATCTTAGAAATGTAAGAAATGTAATTTTATCACAAATTAATGGCATTACCTAAGTTTATTTGCAATAATTAAATACGTTTTTTAAATAATTATAAATCTCTATGTAAACTTTTCTTGAATAATGGTATCCCAATTGGATTTGCAGACAGATACTTGATTTAGTAGACGTTTGCCTTCCAAGGGAAAGTCATGTTTAACTTTATGCATGCTATGGTAGGACCACCCTCGTGCTGATGTTTCGATTGAATTACTATGCAACATAATTGAGTGCTTGTCTGTATTTCCATTTAATTAGTTTGATTTCATTTTTTTCAATATATATTTTTTCAATCTTTAGATATTTAATTCTTAGATTTGTGGTTTTCCATATTGGTCTATAAACTTATCTTATACTCAATCCTGTGACATTTGACTCTCATCCAAAAGATCAAGTTTCTCTTCAGTCAAAGATATGTACTTCCATTCTGATTTTCAAAATCATAGCATATGTTTTTCATCTGATTTGCTTTAGTTTCTTGCTTATCACTTTTTTGCAGGACAGTTGGGTATGGTTATTTGTGACATTTTGCACTGACCACAGAAACGGCTCCTGTACTAACGGCATGTTAATACCCTGATGCTGTCGTATTTGTCAGTGCCTTCCATTTTTATCCTTTATCTTGTGGATTTTTTCTATTGTGTAGTGTTTTGATGCTGATTGGAATTATTCCTGCTTTCCTATTTTTGATTGGATTCATGTCGGGTAATTTATTTTGATTTACATTTCCTTCAAGTTATAACATATTCTCAATTTTTAATTTTGTTTCACCTTGAATACTTCATGAAATATAAAACAATTCATCTGAGTATATATATATATAGATATATATATATATTAAATCATAACTTAAAATAGATATTCTCTTATTAATTTTAAGATGGAGAAATCGCTTTTTTACAGAGCCATATAAACTCCCTATTCTAAGTAAAAGATTATTTTCTGATGTCCATAGAATAGTTTTTTTTTAAGTTATACTTTAAATTTGGTCATTCTTTTTTGCATTTCTAATACATTCTTTTTATTAATTCATTTTTGTCTTGCCTTGTTAAATGTGGTATAAAATGTAAATATATATGCTCAAATCTGCTAAAAAATATAATTTTATAAGCATTGTGCTACTCTGAATATAAAAATTATTTGCTTCAATCAGCTTCAAAAACCAAATTTACTTGCTCCAAAATACATTTTTTTCTGCTCCAAAATGGTTATGGTGCTGTTTTTGTTCCCTGGATTATAGAAATCCTACTTCAAAATTAATTGATAAAAGAAGTCTTGAATTCAAATGCAAGTTGTAATTAAATATTGATGTAAGAGAGTATTTAATAATTGATAGTAATTATTTTTTGTTGCTACAGTTCCATGAAAATTTTTCTATATCCCAAACTATTATGAGTTGTTCAGCACTTCATTAATACAATTATACTGGAAATTGTAGAACTTTGTGTTCTAAATTAAGTAATTCTGAAATTAAAAGTAATATATTTTATCATTTTTTTACGATAATATTTGCCTTTATTATACTTAAATAAAATAGTTGAAATACTACATGGCCTGCAAACTTAATGTATCTAGATAAAAAATAAAATGTATGTGTTTTTTTGAAACTCAGAAAATTCACTTTTATGAAATGACAACTGAGATATTTAAAATATAATAACTTAGAACCACTATACTTAAGATGTTCGAATTAGCAAAAGGCAGGGGATTTCAGAAAGGAATTAGATGTTCGAATGCTTTGTTTGCTATGCTAAAATCGAGGACAAAGTGTTTAATGATATAAGAATCTGACTAATACATATTGCATGCAGATATTTAAAGAAATTAATATGAATATTTAAAGAGGGATGTTTATTTTGAATTATTGATTGTGTAGTTAGTTAATTGAAATAAATAGTTCATATCTTTCTCCCGAATTTATTATTTGTTTAAATTTTATATGCTGCAGATAAAATATTTACATTCTACTTTATGTCTTAGCTACTTTCTACTTTATGTTCTACTTTATATTCTACTTTACTGTTTTAGCTGGGGTGTTTGCATTCTAAATTAGGGGTTAATGTTGTACCCCAATCTGGAAGTGAAACATTACGAGCAAATGAAAAAAAACCAAAAAGCAGAACAATGGATGGTCAAGAATCTTTACTCAATGTTCCAATGTCAGCTTCCGCCACAAGCTCTGCGGGTTTGTTTAACATTTCTAATGTATATTCAATTAATATTATCTATGTCTGTTATCTTTGTGTTATAATTTCTTTGCTGATATGTGTTAAATATGAACAAGAAGACAATTTTTAATACATTTTATTTTTTTAATTCTAAAATTTTTTGGGATTGATTGTTCAATAAAAAATTATGTAGATTTAGAAAAATTGTTTACTGTTGCTTATTTTTAAAGGTATATATATATATATATATATATGAGAGAGGTTAAATTTTTTTACCAAATGGACAATATATGAAAATCTAGACTAAGCTGTAGTCAACTTTGTAGCAGTTTAACTTATTTTTCTTAATGCTTAGCAAAAATATTATATGTGTATGTAAATTATACCTACAAAAATTCAACACTTTTATTTTAAACCTCTTTTTCTTTCTACAGAAAACTTATGTGACTAAATTTATAAATATAGCACTGTAAAGAATGTGCTTGAACTCTCAATATTCATTGAAGATTTATTCATGACTTTTTTAAAAGTCCTATAAATTAATTTTCTTTCTCTGTCACTCTGATATCATTTAAAATTTTATAGTGATGATATCATATAAAATTTTTCCATCCAGTGCAGAGTCTTTCCAACTTCTTTTTCTGCTTTATTTTTTGGAATTATACTAACAAATGTATAGAAAATACTAATGCAATGGACATTGCTATTCAACTTTACTCTTAGGGTATTGTTTTACCCTTTTCTACAGAGAATTGGTTTAATTTTAATACTGTTTTCACTAACTTTGTTATAAGTTTATAGACTGATGTTAAGACTCTTAACATTTTTAAGTGCTGTGGATGTATTTAGTTACAGAACTGCAATGGAATGGTCTAATCAGCAAATCTCAACCTTTGCATTAGTGCTTGTGCAAGAGAGAGAAGGGGGGCATTTTAATGTTTTAAAGGGCACTGGCAGGAAATGGGGCAGTAAGTGGCAATGAAATATAGGGGGAATTGGAAGATAAGATAGTCTGAATTTTATATGTTTGCTTTGTTTAACAATTTTTCAGTTTCAATCGACAAGCATTTATGCAAAGTTATTTTTCTTGAAATTATTATGATAAAATAAGGCCTCTTAATCCAATTTTTTAAAATAAAGAAGATATTTTAAATTTATATTTGCTTAAAAGATACATATTAAAAAAGGTGATGACATGCGATTTATCCATTATAATAGATTCACTTTTGTAGGAACAATAGTGTAATATGTAAGCACTTTTAAAGGCTAATAAGACATATAGAAAAACTTGATTAAAGTTTGTAAATTCTTAAGTGATGTATCTAACATAAATCAGTACTGGTGCTTTGACATACTCAAAAAATTTGAATTTTTTTAAAATAATTTAATACTTTATTCCATCAGCTCTAAGATTTTGAAAAATGCCAAGAAGTTTTTTAGAAAATTTAAGATGATGTTCCCCTTGAACATTTTTCTAGTTTCTGTGAAAAACAATATATTTAATTTTCATTTTATTCATTCTCTACCTTTGATAATTTTAGATCTTTACCTGTTCGTAAAGCCTAATACAAAGGAGTAGGAGTACCTAATACTAAGGTAAAGGAGTGGATCATTTGCTCTGTGTAGTATGTTAGGAGACCAAACATTTAAAATATAATGAAGTAAATGTTAATCTATTGTGAAAATTATCCCATAATATTTTTGGCTGAATATATTATGGGATGAAAAAAATATTTTGCCAGTTGGTGAATGTCTTGTCTATTCTTGCTAGTCCTTTTTTGTCTGTTTTTTCTTCTTTTTTATTGTTGGTAGTTTTATTTTTTACTAATTTGCATTAATATTCACCTGGTGCAAGTAATTTTATATAACTTTTAAAATAAATCATATTTTAAATAAGTTTATCCCATCATAAACAATTTATTCAGTCATCAGATACATCACCAGAACTGTCCATCATAAGCATGTTCCATTACTGTATTACTGAAAGTTTCTTTTTGGAATCGGTTCAATTTCTAAATGTTGGTACCATTAAACTCTACATTCAATTTAATTATACATATCTTAGTTAATAGATTTATACTGATTGGTCTCTTACATTTTGTAATAGGTAGAAATAAGGTAGCACTGAAACCAGGGAGATCACTAATGGATTGGATAAGATTTGCTAATTCATCTAAAGATTTATCTTCAACTGGAGGTAAAATTCTTGAAGTCTCACCTCGTGAACTTGCAAAGCATAATTCGACAAATGATGCTTGGATTGCTATCAGAGGTACAGTGATTGTAATTATGTTTTATTATGTATTCATAATTATTCATAATATCAAGCCCTTTTTCAAAAAAAAAAAAAATGTTTTTGACATGTCCAATTACTCTTACGTGTGAGTTTTTGAAAAGTTTTCCAAATCTTTTTATACTTGATTTCAATTACAAAAATAAAATTTTTTTCTGTAGGAAAAGTTTATAATGTCACTCATTATCTTGAATATCATCCTGGTGGTGAAGATGAACTTATGCGAGGAGTTGGAAAAGATGCAACTGACCTGTTTAACCAGGTGATTAAATATCTATTTGTTTTTTTTTTTCCAAATGTGGTTATGTTTAAATTTTTCTCTTAAATTGTCCAAAAGTTTTAGGTGAAGTGGAGAATTAGTAGAACTTTTTATGTGATTATTGCCAACTTTTTGAATATTATAAATAATTATGTGAAAAATTATTTACTGACATTTTATTTTATGTAAAATAATTTCCAATATCTGTGTTATACAATTTGAAACTTGTTTTTTAACGTTCTTTTTTTCTGAATATCTGCATTACTAATTCTTCACATCAAATAAATAAGAAAAAAAAGGAGACAAACTTGTCTTTATTCGTGATGGAGACAATTTATCCTTTGCTTTTTTCTTTTCCTTTAATATTTTTTTCGTGACATTTTTTTACTATATTAAATATTATTTTATTGATTAATTGTTATGCAACTAGTAACAAATCATTATCATATAAATATTTTATTATTACTGCTTTATTAAATAACATATGTTTTGATCTTTGTTTACCTAAAAGATCTATTATCCAGAAAAATCTATTTTCTGGATTTGCCTAAGTCCTGACAATTCTGAATAGGGGACTTTTCACTGTATCTGTGCACATAATCCAAAAGTATCTATAAAATCATAATATTCCATGATAACAAAATAATTTCATACCAAAAATGGCAAAAGCTTAAACATTTTTAAATATCCCCGGCATACACAAAGAAAAAAACAGTATATATATTTAAATATATAAAAATTGGGATCTTTTAAAGACCTTAGTATACAGTCTTCATCTAACTTGTTTACGGTTTCTGGCTTATCACTCTTTCTTGGAGCAGTATGATTTGTGGTAAAACACTGACTGCAGAAATTGCTTCCACACTTTCAGCATTGTAATATCCCCTGATGATGCTGCCATGTTTTTTAGTGCTTTTCCATTTTTGTTCTGTCTTTTGTGGATATTTTTCTATTGTGTAGTGTTTAGATGCTAATTGGATGATATGTGATTTCCTGTTATTAATACTAGTTGTATTATTTCTGCTCTCATGTTATTGATATTGGATTCGTAATCTATTTTGATTTACTATATACAAATATTCTTTTATTATGTATTTTAAATTGTATTATATATATATATATATATCAGTTTGTCTTCAGATTTTAAAGCTTTACCATTAGGGAGCAGCACTTATTCTACTGAACATGACTGAAAAATAGATTTATAAATTAATTTAAGGATGATTGTGGCTTCATGAAAAAAATACCTGAAATAAAGGGTTATTCTGATTTTTGAATATAATAAATTCTAATTATAATTTTTATAAAAGAGAAAAAATTGATATATTTTTCTTTTCTCTTATTTCATGAAATATTAAAACTACTTACATACTTAAAAAATAAAGGAATAAAAAACGTTTTATTTGTGCTGATTTCATTGTATGTTCAAGGGATTTTTTAAATAATTTTTTCAATAGTTACAGCTTTAAATTTCCATGTGGTATTTAAAATCCCAATATTTTCATACAATATTTTTACAACTTGCAAAATTTGAAAAGGAAGGAGTGTGCAAATTTTGAATTATTGTGAACTTAGTTTCAAATTTTTTGAGCTTGAAAAGGGCTTTTAAAAAAGTTTGTTTAATATTTAACCATCAAAAAACTATATATTCACTACACATAAATTTCCTAAATTTTAAGTATATTCCAAACTAAATATTGAAATCTATTTTGCTTCAATTACACTTGTTTTAAAACTTATGAATTTTCTCTAATTAAAGTGTTTAATTTGTATTTTTGTTATTCAGTAAAATATTATTTTTTGAATTTTTTTTTCTTGGAACATATATAACTGTTTGAATTCCATAGTTTTTTGTTTATTTTTTATCAGTTATTGCTTCTGATTTCTACATGGTATTTTAAGAAAACCTGATATTTTTAGTTTGATATATTTATGACTTGAAAAAACTTGTTTAGAAGCGATTTTATTGTAAAGTCATGTGATTTAGCTAATTGCTTTTTTTGACAGTGTTGCTTCTAGTTTCATTGGTTTCAAAATTCTTATTTCTTGTCTTACATTTAACATGATGATGTGAATTCTAATAGTTTTAAGGTCTTTTTCTAGACAGTCAATCCACCCCAGTTTTGGTTTTCCTCTTTTTTGGGTACTGACTAAGTCATGGTGACTATTGTCACTCTGTCTTTATACTGGCTCAAACCTTAGCTATTAAACTTCTGGCACATATTTAGATTCATTTAAAAACACACGAATCTATTCAAAATATCATTTTAAAAACTTTTGGGAGAAATTTTTTTATTTTAAACTAAAACAAATGCCTCTACAGATTATTCCAAATGTAGCTCTTCCAGAATTGCTGTACTCACTAAGTCTTACATTTTCAATTTTTTGAAAAACAACATGTTAACTCTCCCTAGCAATACCTCATATTTAAATATGCATGTCAACATGTGACGTTAGTATTTATTATATTTATTAAAGGCTGAATGGCTGAAAAAAAGCTAGCAAATGTATGTTATTTTACATTAAAAAAATTTAGTAAATAATTGAGTTTATCAATTTTGTTAATTTATAAAGTACTAAAATTTCTTTTTATTGCTTCATAAAATTAGAGTAGAATCTTGATGAATTGATAGCCTACTATGGTTAATCAATGTTCATGGTTAAATTAATTTTTATTATATAAACCATTAATGCACATAATGCTTTTTTTTCAAATCATAAAGTGCATTATAAGCTCACATGTATTATTTTTTTTTAGACATCACATGTATTATTTTTTTTTATTATTTTTATTTTTTTTTTTAGTTTTCTTTTCTATCTATTATAGCACATATGAAGCACTTAGTTAAAATGTAGCATCTTTTTTATATATTTTTTTATTTTTACTTTCAAGTTGGCTTTGAATGTATTTTTTTTTTAATAATCTTTAGAGGAGGAATGCTAAGTTAATACAACAAATACTTTACTATAAACAAATAAAAGAGAGTATTTTTTTAAATTAGAATCTCACATAATTTTAGATTTTGTTAGTATTGTTTTTATACTGACTTGACTTGATAGTATTTTTTCAGGCAAGATTTTGTTTGATAACTTTTCAGTTTATTTCACAATATTTAGTTATCAATATACAAAATATTATTGAAAAATTGGTAATTTGGGCATCAATGAGTTAAACTATAGAAGTCAACCTTTTTTTTTTAGATAATTATATTTTTATTTTTACCGCAAGTCATGATGTATACCCATGTATCTTGAAAATTTCAATTTTTTAAAAGTTGAATTGGCCATCTCCTTCAATCTTAATGAAGAGAGAACATCTAAGTATAACTGATATAGTATATAAGTATAGCTGATAGCATTGTAGTGTATTTGTTTATGTATTTGTAATTCTGCAATTAGCAGCGTTTGTGCAATACTGAATGGAATTGAAACAGTAAATTGACTAAATTTGAGAAACAATAATAAATTAGAAATGGATTAAGAGATTTTTTGGACAATTGAGGTTTCTCTGTATTTAGTTGAAAAATTAAGTACCACATTTATTTTAATATTTTGACAAAATTGAGAAAGACTAATTATTTTTGTTATAAATGAGTCGATAAAATTAAAATTTATTGTTTTAGTGTTATATTATGATAAGGAACAGTATTAATTATTTTGTTTACTTTTCTATAATTAGGTTCATCGATGGGTAAATGCAGAAAGTATGCTTCAAAAATGTTTCGTGGGTATTCTAAAAACACCATGGACTATTGAAGGTAAAGTAACTAGTTTGTATTTTTCTTCAGTGTACTATTTTTTTTTACTTGTCAGCTTTAAATAATTATTTATATGGTTTTTAGTTCCAAAATTGTTTCAAATGAAGCATCTAAAGTTTAAATCATCAAAGAAACTGTCTACAGGAGACTCAAGTGTTATGAGTAAGTTATGAGGGAGATAACTGAATGCATGAGTTATTTTACATTGTTTCTTTCTAGAGTCAACAATTACTAAAAAAATGCCACTTTAAAATAAATTGAAAAAGGTGCTAATTGACAATTTTGCATGATGGAAATAACATAAGCAATTATGAAATGCAATCCTGAAATATTTTATTTAGTAAGAAAACAGTTTATTAGATATAAATAAAAGTGTAGTCTTTGAATGCTTATTAATTGTAAAGAGAATTCTTTATTCTACATTGCAATTTACAACATTATGTATGGCCACAAGAAGACCTATCACAAAGAATGACAGTATTGTAATGTTCATTTGTGACAGGTATTATACTTTTCACTTAGGTTTTACAGATTATTATAATTGTGGCACCATTCATAACTAATTTATGTGTATAACATTTCAAACATTAATCAAACATGATTTTTAAATTTAAAAGGTTTAAATTTCAATTCGATAAAATGAAAATAAATGCTTTTTTATTTGCTTAAATAATTAGGAAATGAGCTTTACTTTAATTTTTTTGATAATTGGTAAAAAGTTTTATTTATTATTTTTTTGTTGTTGAAAAATTAAGTTGCTAGAATGTTGCAAAGGAATTGACATGAGAAAAGTCTAGTGTTACATGAAATTGCTTAAGAAATAAGCTTCCTTTCCATGTTTTTATTTTTATTTAAAGGATCATTGTAAAACATTACATATATGTATGTTTATATGTCATTTTTCTACAGTTATCTTTGGTTTTTTAACTTTGATTCATTTTTTTAATCACTCTTTCTGTATCAAATTAATTGTCCAATTTGAAAAGTTGCTTTAAATTATCAAAATAAAAACATAAATTCCAAATTTAAACACAAGTTCAAAGTTAAATTATAAGTCCCAGGTTATAGTTCCAAGTTGAAAATCCAAACTTTAAAACCAATGTGAATTACACTTATGCACATTTTTTTTTAACTTTCCACTCATCAGCTCACTATTGGCGACCAAATATTTAGGGCTTGAGAGTAAGTGAAAAAATTTGGCTCTAGTGTAATATTGTTTGACTTAAGAATAACATAGTTTGACTTGAGATTAACTTAGTTAGACTTGAGATTAACAAAAACGTTGCCGGTCACTTTTATCATGGAAAATATTAGAATTCCTCAAAATTTATACAACTGGATAACGTAGAGAAAATATGCCAACTGTGAATTGCTTGTCAATATTTAGATGCTGAATATATTGATAAAGTTATTGTTAGAAAAGATTTCATATGTGTAGCTATTGGTCTTCTTGGTGGAAATATTCTTAAAATGAAAAGTATAAATGGATTTTCAGGTATAAATGTAAAAAAAGTGTAGTTTTAATTAATTTCTGCTGTCAAAACTATCAAAAGTTATTTTAATTCACTCAGATACATAAAAAAAAAAGCTTCAAGTAGACTTTAAAATACTTCAAGTAGACTTTTAAAACAAATAAGTATTTATAGGTACAGATTCTTAAGTTTGTTCTTTTAGTTAAAAAAAAAAAAAAAAAAATAAAAATAAGCTTCTACCTTAATATTATGGAAAAGTATAAATAAACCTATTAAATTTTTTTAGCTATTTTATAATCATTCATTAAAAAGTTACTATTCATTGTTTATTTTCTTTGTTAATGGTTACTTGATATTTAAGAGTAATAATACAATAATAGTGTTATGACTTTACAACTTTACTTATTTCTATGTATCATTAATGAACAATATTATACGTTCATTGCATTTCTGCTTAAAAATTCCGCATCAGAATGAGTAAGTCTTAATAAGTTGTAGATAATTATTTTAGGTAAAAAACTAAATTGACCTAACTTTTTGGTACGAAGGTGTAAACTTTTAATAAAAGTACATTTTTTACTTTGAACATCTCCCTCTTAATGTATCCAACTGGGATCAATACAATTATTTCTGAAAATAGCCTTTATTAAATTTTAATTTTATTTTTGGTCAGAAAGGGTCCTAAAATTTTTAATCTAAAGTGAACTTTAAAAATTTATAAGATATTTTTACAAAATAAGAGCAAATTTGAGCATAAAAACTGTAAATTTTTATTCCAGATTAACAGTTTTACTTGAAATTGTAAACCATAAATATCAAAATAATTTTTTTCTTAATCAATCTTGTTACCAGTGTTTTGAACTAAAATCTTAAAAAAATTCAAAAATGCAGTGAAATAGATTTAAATGTCTTGTTCAATCTTGATTTTTTCAATGAAAAATTCTAAACATTCTTACTTAAAGTGTGATAAAAATAATAAATTTTCACTTAGACAGTAGCTTATAGTTCAAAACACAGCTAACATTATACAAAATCTACACACAAAGTTGCTAAGAGTTCTATATTAAACTTTTTTTGTAATGTATGTTAGCATAAAGAGATTTTCTCAAAATCACTGTTTTTTAGAAAATGCAATTAAAGTATGTAATTGCTAAAAAATGTCTGTCGGCATATAAAATAAAAAAAAACTTTATCTTCATTTTTGAATAACGGAGAGCAAAAATTTAGAAAGCTAATGGGCATAAGTTCAAATATAGACAATAATTCAAAAAAGAAATTTTCTTAAAAATTGCTGATTTTTAACTCATATACCTTAAGTAGATAGTTTTCTCAGTCTCACAAGCATTCACTTTGCTTAAGTTTCACAGACTGATGAAAAAAAATCTTAAAGAAATCTTTCAAAAAATGGCAACTTTTCATATACATTTGTATCAATGCTTGAAGTCTTTGATAAAATTTTGATTCAATATTAGCAGATTAATAAATAAATAAAAGAGAAACAAGCCAATTGAATGGTTTGTTCTTAAGTAGTTTTAAAAACGTGTTTTTGGGTAAAAAGATTATAATGTTCAAAATAAACTTACCCTTATAAAAATCTGTTTCTTCTTGAGATTATCATATTCAAAATTTAAAAATTATAAAAACATATTTAGAATCTAAGTCTTTCCAAAAATGCATTAAGTAAAAGTGATTTTTTATTCTTGATAAACTCATTTGTAAAAGTTAAGTAAAAGTTTAAAAAAAATTATTTAAGGAATATTTTATAACATATTATTTTCAGTTGAAAGTGACAATTCCGAAGAGGTGAATAATAAGAACTTCCAAGTCAAATCTCAGTGGTCTATTTCACCATTACCAGAATCAGATTCAAAGGAAGTTTCCATCAGGTTAGTTTTTTCTGAAGCCCTTCATATGTTTTTTTTATTTTTTAAAAAATAACATCTTTGATGTGTCATTATTTGATATTTTTTTTTCCTAGTCTATGAATGTTTTTATTTTGGACTAAATTTTTATAGAATAATGTAACCTTTTATGAAATTCACTGGTGAATCAAGTAATCGCATTTAAAGCTTTTTAAAAAAGTAATGTTAGAGCTTTTGAAAATTTTACCATAACTTTTTTTGTTATATCTATTAATTATAATAGAATGAGGAAATTTCACATTTTTATTATTCATAATTAGTAAGCCGAGAGGGCTCAAGGGATAGAGTGCCCAGTGATATGATCAAAGTTCAAATCCCAGTGATGATTGTTCTATTTGATTTCTGCTCCTGGTTTGCATCAACCAAATTGTTGACTTAAGATTTCCTCAGGGATTAGAATCCTGCTAGCTAACCTTGGGAGTTTTTTGTGGTTTTTCCTCTCCATTTAATCTAAATATATGTTAGTTCCATTAAGAATTCCTCTACAAAAGCTAGTTTCCCTAACACTTGGTCCACTTAGTTGGGTTAAAAATTACGAGGCTACAAAGTTGATCAATAATTATTATCAAATGCTATTTTACTTTAGTGGAGCAAGAATATATTACAGGGCACTTATTCAAATGTATTCATATCCTGGCCAGTCATGCAAAGAGAGCTTGTAGAAGATTTAACAATTTTTAAATGAAAAAGATGGGCATAAAGACAATCATGCCCTGTCAGGAGTCTAGAAGTTATAACTATAGCTGCACGAGGTGAGCCAGGAACAAACTGTGGTTTAGAAAAGCGTATATTCCAAGGTTTTTCTCTTATAAGATGCAAAGTGGTTTCCTGGATGAAGCACTAACAAATCTTAACAATTTCCAATTTAGTTGAATGGAATCTCAAGTTACCAGAAAGTTTCTGGGCATCTAAAGCTCCCTTCTTGGCAAGGTAGTCAGACTTCTCATTCCCCATAATGCCACAGTGGGAGGCAATTCACTGAAAGGACACTTGATTATAGAAATTCTCGAGCAAAGTCCTGCATCTATCTCAGGATATGGGAATTCTTAGCCTCTTTATTGAGAATGAGCTTGTTATGCAGAAATAGAGTCAGAAAGCTCTTTCAAAAGAGTCTTGTCGAATGTAAAGTTACTTGATTCTTAGAAGAATTAACTGTAACTCTCAACTAAAATGTGTCATGAAATTTTCAACCGAGAGATAAGAACAATACTCTTCACAAAAGATTCCAGCTTTCTGTGAAAAGTCAGAAAACAAGTCATCTGTATAGAGATGTAACTAGTGATCAGAAGGATAACAGTTGTGAATGGTCTCCAAAGTGATTGCCTGCAGGTCTTGGAAGAAATATCTGAACAAAGTTGAACAATGATCCCTGTAGCAGAATTTTTTCGAGCTACTTCTGACAAAACTCTAGCACTAATATTTTTCTGCAAGATACTTTTAAAAATATCAAACATATATGTTACTAATTTAAAATGAAAAAAGTGCTGTGTTTGCAACAAAAAAAAAAAAAATCTAGTATAATTGTTTTTAATTGAACATGTGACAATTTCTTATTCTTTTATTTTGTTGGGGAAAAAAATCACTATTTGTTTCCTTCTTCGCCTTTTGCAAATAATCATCACAATAAAAAATAAAATTCATGAAATCTGTTGTCAAAAAGAAAATCGATGAAAAAATCACGCGAATGGGACTCCTCAAAAAGGGATTGCTCAAATGCGTGTTTTGTTTCAAGATTAGGTTGTTGTAATAAATAATATCATATAAAAATATTGGATTTAAAAACTATGGAGAAATCAATAGCAATAACTGCTAAAAATTTGATAGACTCCTAGCCTTAAAACGTGAATACTCAAATGCACAATTCGAATTTTCCATATTGTTTGAAATGTATCAGGATATTTAAAAACAAGGTTAAAATTAATATCACTAACTGGCAAAAATTAAATCAGAAATTTACATCGATTTACGATACTATCAGTATAAATTGAGCACATCAAAAAGTGATTATCTAAATGCAGGATTTAAATATTACGTGTAAATTTCTGTAGAAAAGAAAAATCTTTCTGCAAGAACTCTGTAATGTTCTGCAACAATGTCGCCGTGATTCTGCCACAGGGACAATGATAGTCACAAACCCAAAAATGTGTTGTGTGTTATAAAATAAAATATGCATAGTTAGTAGTATAGCTTTTTAATCAAGTATCAAAACTTATTTCTATTTATTATGTAAACAATAATAACAAAAGCAATAATTTTAGGGTAGGTCTTACTTGCAAAGTATAGGTAAATGTAGTGATGTCTGTTTCACTGTATTATTTCTATTTTGGAATTTGTATGTATTAAAGTAAATTGAATATTGTTGTTGAAATATAATTTAATTTAAAGCTAATGCATAGATGTAAAAAAGAAAAACATTCTTATATTTTTCATATCTAAGTGTAGGAGAAATTTCTTTTAAATTTTATCATTTTATTAATGAGATATGATTTTAAAATTAAAAAAATCCTAAAAAAATTAAATTTCATAGTTATGATTTTAAAATTAAATTTTTAGTAAGCTTTATCAAGTTTTCCCAATTAGTGTATCTCACCTTTTTGTTAGTAATGTAGGACAAAAAAATATAGGTTTTTCATAGTGACTTTTAATAGTCGCCAAATGTTGTTGTGTTAGTTGATGTGCAAAATAATCTCCTAAAAATGTTTGCGATATATGTTACCAACTTCAGTGCTCAAGAGGAACTACATCTTTTTACTATAGAAGTTGAAAAAATTGAGAAATTTGAGCAGACAGTAGTGAAGTTTCTTCCTTGATATGAGTCAGCCCTAGAATAGCCTTGCACTTTGAGAGAGCATGGTACACAATATGTTCTTAATACTTAAATATCTCATCAGTAAAAGACATGCAATAAAAAAGTTAGATCTCAAATACAATAAAAGTTAGATTCTTAATCATTATTTTTACGCAAAAAAATAAAACTTTGTTACAGCAGCCTCTTTTCAAGGTATTAACTTATACTTGTCAAATTTTGTACATGAACTAATTATGCATAAGGCAACTTTTGACAGCTACCAAAAGTTGATGTAAATTTTTTTTTCTCCATTACACCCTACTGTATATTGCACAAAATAAAAAACTGAAATTGATGAACAACTTTGGACTTAATACTAAGATTTTTCTAAACTAATCACGCTATCTTAGTTGCTCATGAATTCCTTTGTATTTGCATAGGCCTGCACAAAGGAGGGGAGGCATAGTTTACTTTAATATATTTTGTTGGAAAGCTTTTCTTTTTATAGTTTTTCATAATTTGAAACTCACAAAATTTATAAAACACTCGACTAACCTGCATTTCTGTTATTTGAACCTCTCTCTCTTTTTTTTTTAGTTTTCTGATAAACTTAAATTTTTGTATCTCTTAAAATTAAAGCAAAATATTTGTAATAGGTTTGATAATTTGTATTCAAAATAGTTTAGATATATGTAAATACTCTTTCTCCTATATATCCTGAATAACTTTTGACTTACTGATTGGGTTGCAATTATATGAATTCATTTAAGGAATTAAAGGTCAAAAGAACCCATATCAAATGTTATAAATAGCAAGTGGTAGCAATTAATTAATTTAAAAAGTAATTAATACTTCTATCTCTATGAATTCTTATTCCTAAACCAATACCTGGAATTTATGGCTCTAATAGAAGAGTTTAATGTTTTCTTCCCATCATTAAATATTTACTTTAAAAACAATCATAAAATTTCAGATTTAAAAATTTTGGAAAAATCAATTATTTTATGTCTGTTCTTATAACTAAAATATCATTTGCATCAATCAAACAATTAAGATTTTATACTAGTGCATGAAAATTTAATTATTAGATTAAATTTTTTTAGATATTCTGTTTTCTTTTTCTTTTTTTTTTTTTCTGTTTCATTTACATTACTTTTTTAAGACTAGTTTTTTTTCCTTTAATCAGTAAAATCAAAATTAACAAGTTAACAACATAGTTTTAAAAGATATAATCTTGCTGAGAGATGTTACTATTTAGGAAAAGTTTAAGCAATAACCAATATGTACTGGAAAAGTCAAATAAATTAGTTATCTTATATTTTTTTCAGTATCCAAGTTCAAGTTAAATGCCTAATTTTAAAACTTTTTTTTTCCTTTTAGATCTGATGACCAAAAGGATTCATTAAAGTTGCTTATTAGTTGTTCTAGTATACAAAAACAAGGTTTAATTACAGATTTGGTTGAAAAAGATCTATTTATTAAAATCAATAATTCTCATTCCTTCCTTTTAAATATTGGTAAGCTCTTAATGTCTTTGCATTTTAGTAAAATCTTTTTAAATGTTATTTGCTGATTTCACATGCTTACAAAAACATTTTTTGCCTGAAAGTTTTTTTAATTATTCTTATTATATTTAAGTTATTAGTTTCAAAAGTGAATATAGTCTATCTGATTCACTTTTGGAATCCAACTTATTTGACTTTTGAATTATTTGATTTTTTTTTGTAATAAAACATAACTTGTTGTATAGAATTTATACATTGATTCTAACTTTATTGTAAAATATTATAATTTATTATGTTTTAAGCATTGTGATTAATTTTACTTAACATTTTTGTTGCCTGCTTTGTTGTAAAAATTTCATGTTAATTTTTTCAAATGTGGTTGCATCATTTTCAAAAACATTGTATTCTTTCTTACTTGAGATTTTAAAAAAAATTTCTAACTATATTGTATTGCTGATTTTGAAAATGAAATATTTTTTTAAATCAGTATGGCTTTTAAAAATTAAGTAATTGTAATTTCTAAAATGTAGGTATGTTCCAAATTTTTCTTTTAACTTTGTATTGCTCAATCATAACAGTGACTTCCTTAATTTAATGTCTTAACCACTACAAATGGCCGAAGATTGTCACATTTTTGAGGAGATGTAATGTAACTACCTTATGTATCACAAGAAAGCTCTGCTGAATATTCAAAAGACATCTGATAAAAAGAAATTTGATCAAATCTTTATTTAAATCTCACTTTAATTAATTCTTTTTTCCAATGTGTAAGTTCTGGGGTACAGCTTTTCTCCAAATTGTTGGAAAAAAATGATTTTGAAAGGAAATAAAGATATTATAGGGATAAATTTTAAATATTACAATTACAGTTACAATTATGTCTATTTTTTAATACATTTTATAATACTTGTTCAAAGTTATGTTTGTTGAATAATAATTTCTCTCCTGTAGTCTAAAAGTAATAAATAAACTTAATTAGTTGAAAACATTTGGTAGAAAATTTTACTTACAAAATATAGACAACTTGATACATGCAAAATGATGCTGCAAAATTCTTCTAGAAAAAAATATCGATTCCCGAAACGTAATTTCTATACCTTCTTCAAAATAAATTTTTGTTTACTACTGTCTTCAACTTAGTACTAGCATAGTAAGTGAATTAAACTTGATCTCCAAAAGAAAATATGATAAATAAAATGGTTTGTCTTAAATCAACAACCTCAGTAAAGTTGCAAATAACATTTGACTCTAAATTGTATTTTGGATGATATTATTATTTTTGCCTTATTTTTCCCTTGTTATGACATTGTTTACAACCTTAAGGATGAACTGTTTTTTTTTTAATGATAAGCTCTTTATTTTGATTGAGTACAGTGATTTGCTTGCAGATGTTTTACTGTACACAAAATAAGAACGAGAACATCACAATAATTTTTAATCTTTTGATTAGAAATGTACTAAGATGCGATTGTAATGATTCAAGGAACTAACCTTAAATAGGCAGATTAAAGAAAAATATATTTATTCAGACGGACGATATTTTAAGGGCATAGTCAGACTCAAAAACGTACTTTTTCTGAATAAACATACTTTTTATTTGTATTTTATGGATTCTTGACCATCTAAGTATTGGGGTAAGTCTGGAAAATATGGTCCTAATATTTTAGGTAAGAGAGGAAACAAAAATAAAATAAAATACCTTAATGTTAAAATCTCTTTTCTTTTTACATTGACTAGCATAAAGAAAAAAAGTTTTTTATTTAAATTTTCATTTCACAAAAACTATTTGACCAATTCCGCTAAAATTTGAAGTTTTGTCATTTAAAATTACTTAGTTAAAAATAATGGAAAATTTGTATACCTCATTATTCAAAATTTTTTTTGACTAATATTTAAATAAATAATAATAAATATAAATTTATAAAAAAATATTTTCTACTTAGAACTATATTTGGATAAGCAAATTGTGTAAAGGGCCTGAACTTTTCACTGTTCTCTTACCTAAATTGTTGGGATCTTGTTTTCTAGATTGCAGTTTTCACCATAATTTGAAAGTTAAGAATCAAAACGATCAATAAAAGGTATGCTCTTTCAGAGAAAATACATTTTAGTGTTTAATTTTGTTACTCAATATATCACCTTTACACATATTGCAGCATATGTAAGATTAGTCCCTCAAATCATTAAGATTACATCTTAGTGCTTGAAAATACAATAATTAGTTTTGAGTTATTATGGTGTTTTCTTTTTTACTTTGTGCACTGCTTACTGAACTTTTTAAAACGTTATATATTTTTGTATAATTTTATTTGTCTTGTATCTGTAGTTCTACTATTAAAAATTGTTTTGGTGATTACCTGTTCCTCATTTATGCTTTATGCTAGCAAAATCACATCAGTTTTGTTTTGTTAAATTTTTTTTAAACTTCTTAAAGAAAACAAATACTCCATATATACTTGTCATGAATAATATTCTTTAAATTTATTTGAAACTAATTTGTTTTCTCTAAATACCATCACAGTATAAATTATGTATGAGATACATGCTTTTTGTTAAAATCATCACTATGGCTGTGTGGTATATTGTAGCGATATCAGATATTTCCCTACCAGGACTCCAAAATTATACTGTTTGACATGCAAAATATATTATAGTGAATATATATATTGACATGCCTTTTCAGACATGTAAATATTTAATCAAAAATACCTTAAAATAACAATTAGGTTTCCTTTAAATTTTAATTTAATTGCCTAGATTGGGGCAAATAAACTGCTCTAAAGAGTGAGAAAAAAAATGTGTTTTATTCTATAAGGCCTAAATGTTATAGAGTTAAATTATGTAAATGAGGATTTATAAAGCAAACTTAGCTTATTCTTTTTTAATCCCTTAGTTATGTCTTCTCTTATTAAGCCAATTCTTGAAGTCTTATAAGTCCAATTCTTGAGCATAAGAAAATGATTAATATCCAAGTTGAAATTGGAATGTAAAAGCAAATTTGAGAAGAACATCTCTTTTATAACATAGTTTTAAAAACAATTGTTAAAGGATAGACACTTTTTAATCATGCTTAATAGTTCTGACTATAATATTTTGTTTATAATATTGCTCTGCATTTACTGACTCAATCCTGCTTAGCACTTCTTTTTTGAATAATTCTTAATACTATATTGATAATACTCAATACTATATTAATAATACCTAATACTTCTGATTTACAATAAAATTGTTGATATAGATAAAATATATGTAGGATATTGTTATTAATATTTTTCTGGCAAATTAATAATCAGTACATTCATATGTTTCAATAAAATGTATTTAAAAAAAATGTCATAGTATGTCTTTTGGGCAAAAAATGAAAAATAAATTGAGCCTTGCTCTCTACTATCTATTTTTTGGGGAAAAATATTTAGTTTCTTGGTATGTAGAATTATGTAATTAATTTTTTAACAACTATAGTTAATAAATATTTTGATATTCCAATTCATTAACTACATATTATCCCACATTTTTATCTTAATGAACATATTTTAATGCACTTACATTTTAAAAGTTGAATGACCTACTAGTGTAAAACTTTGGTAAACTTTAATTTTGAAGCACTTTGCTTCATTCACAAATCAAGTTAGCAGGATGTAGGATAGCATCTATTTTTTTTGAAATTTCATTTATCCAAAGTTATGTGTATTATTTTATTGATTAAATATTATAAAAATGTTTTTTATTTATTGATATTTTTTGTATCAATTTCCAATTTAAATTTGTAAAAAGATTGTTTAAAGATGCTTGTTTTTAGCATTATTAATTTATTTGTTCTGGATATAAAATAGATAATTACATTTTTTTTGTTAAAGTGCAATTGTTAATTAAGTTTTTGTATTTAATATTTTTGGAAAGGGAATTTCAAATTAATAGCTAGTTTTTTTTTCCATTCAAAATTTCATTTATCTTTTTAAATATGAAATTCTTAATGAAAAAGGTTTTGAAAATAATCAAAACATGTCTTTTGATGATCTGTTCTTTTAAAATTAAACATATAACTGTATTATAAGTGCATGAAAAAATTAAAGTTGTGACTTTTTCATTCTATCAAATAATATTTTTCTGATCAACTGTTATTTTTAATTTGTGGCTTTTCAAAGACTTTTATGTTTATATTAAAGAAACGACTTTAAATGATTAGTTGTTGGCTTGATGATATTTTATATATTTTTAGCTCTTTCTACCAAATATCAAGATCATTATAAAGGTAAAATTTTCTGTATATAATTCTATTTATGATAAGCTAATTTATAATGTGATTAATATGAAACTCTAATTTTAATAAATTTCTCTTAAATTTATTATGGTGCTTTGATATTTTATTCATTCATTTGTTTTTTATTTTTTTCTTTAGTTGTGGTAAATGATCACTCAAATATGGAATTTTTATTTAAGAAGCTCACAATAGAAGATTTTAATACCAAATGTCTTTCTTCCAATTCCGATGAAAAAAAGATAAAATTTTCTGTTTGCACTTCAATTGATGAATGTAAGTTTATATCTTTCTCATGCGCTGAATACATTTTAATTCCTATATTATCTTTTCATTTCTTAATATTTTCTGCTTGTGAAAAGCTTTTGTGTTAATACTGATTATTTTAATTGATAATTAACTATTTCAAAGATAGTTACTTGTCAAATATTAGAATGAAAATATATTAAAAATGTGTTTTTAAGTTTATTTATTATATTTATTAAAAAAACTGTAAGTGCCTCTTAAAGTTAACTTAACGTTTTTTAGTTATTTCATTAAGTTTATTTTGAAATACAAAACATTCTAGCTTGAGAGTTAAATTTACTTCTGTTATAAAAAAATACAGTTATATATGAAGATCATGGAGAAGAACACTTTATGTCCAAGTACAGGATTCGTGTTTTCCATTAAATGCCTCCTCAATGAATACTTCTGTGCTAGCATTTCTTTTTGTTTTCTTACTTACACTCTCCTTTGTTCTTAGGGGGCAGCAGCTTTTCTGTGGACAGCTTTTATTTTATCAGTGTTTGTGTTGTAAAGTTCTCTTTCGGGGGCAATTTTTCTTTGTGTTAATCGTGCTAAAAATTTATTAATATTGTAATTCTTTCTTTTATACTCCTGTAAAAGCTTGAGAGATAGAGCTAAAGAAATGTAGGTATAAAAATTTTGTATTACCTGGTTCTTTTTCTATCATGGATTTCGGAGATTGTTGCTATTTACCTGTAATGATCTAGACAAGCCCTTTTTGGACTTCACATTTTATTTTACAAGGACAACATTTAGCACATAAACTAATGGAAAATAATATTCTGAGCAAAACCCTGACGCCTGTTCTAGTTGTAACTTTCTTACAATCTGAAGAGAAGCAAACATTAAAATTAAAGTTTAGAGCTTCTTCTTTTAGACAAAATAATAAAAGTCAATCTGCGTCAAGAAACACATTAAGATTGAAGGAAAAGAGTAAATTACAAAGAATAATTAAGTTTTTAAGTTTTATTAACTGCACATAAGCTGCAAGTACGAACTCGCAATCTAAGATAATTATCCAAAGAACACAAAAACAAAAAAGTAAAAAGAAAAATAATTAAAAAGGATTTTAAATAAAAAAGAATAAAAATTACTTTAAATTTAAAAGCTTTAAAAAAATCAAAAATAAATTTATTATAAATTAGAAAATTAACAGGAAATTGATGTAATCCCGTCATCAACTTACATGATTATATTTACAAAATTAGTGCTTTTTGATATTATATAAATATAGCCAAAGCAAAGTATATCAATACAATAGTGTGGTGATTACCAGTAAATAAACCCTCTTAGTTAACATAATTTAATCAAGTAAAAAACGCACAAAAATTCTAGACAGAAATTCGAAGAAAAAGGAGAAGTGGGAAAGATTCTATCCACTTATGATCAACTTGCCGAAATGATTTGAAAATATTTGCATAACTAAGCTGCCAAATTACAAAATATGAAATGAAAACCTAATAAATAAGTAGTGGGAGAAATTTTTTAATGTTCATTCATACCGAAGTTAAGCATCTGATTGGTTAGCTACCTTGGATTTACCTCTAAGTCCAATTTGGGAAAGTCCTTGGCAATTAAAAGTAAAGTTGTGTTCAAACTTTATAGTAAAAAATTTGAAATTTTATTACTAACCAGAAACCTTCTCCTATATTCAATTAAATAATAATAAATATAGTTCTATAAATGTTAATAATTTCTTTAAAAATAATTGAATTAAAATGTAACTAAAATGAGACATTTTGTTAATTATAATTTTGGAATTATTCAGTTTAATATATTATTACTATGTTCAAATTCAATTTTCATGCATATCCAAGATATTTATGTTTTTATAATACATAAACTAACGAATTGTCTACTAATTGTATAAGGCTTCTTATTGTATATCTTTTTTATTGGATTTGTTATAAAGAGTATCAGAACTCTTGAGTTATTTTATAAAAATACAAATAAAAAATTAATTTCATTAACACAGATTTTTAAAAAGGAGATATTGAAGAGACCTTCACTTATAAATTTTTTTTATCAAATGTATTAAGAAATCTTGAAATTCAGATTTGTCATTTAAAAAGAAAATTGATTATCATGGAATTTGAAATAATAGAAATTAAAAAATTTAATAACCACTGAATCTTTAAGTGTAATAAATTGAGGGGCCATAATACTAATTTAATGTCAAACATTTTAACTGCTATATTAACTGTATGTTCATTTCAATATTATTGAAACTTATGTCAGTCACCTGATTATAAAAGCAATGAATCCCATTACTACTTTTTTATAAAATATTAATTCTTATTTTAATCTTGTTACTGAAAGTTAAAATTAAAGCTTGTTACTGAAAGTTACTTTTTTCAATTGTAATAATAAGTCTTATTGTCATAAGAAAAAAAAAAAGCTTTATTTCACTTCATTTTAATTGTCCTTCTCAGATTTTTTTCTTATTTTGTTTTTTCATCTGTTTATTTACTTAATGTATTTTAAAAGTATTAAAGCTCAGAAATATAGTAAAATTTTAAATGTGATTTCTAGTAAATAATGGAATTTTAGTCTATGAAAAAAAAAGACAGTAAAATACCTTACAATCTGCTGAAAGTTACCTCCATAAATTGTATTTAAAATTATACTAAAAAATAAAGTTAAATGTATATTTTTTTTTATTGACCTTTAAACTTTGAAAGGATTGAAAAATTTGGATAAAAAGTTTGGGAGGGAAAAGCTACAAGGATTGTGGTCATTGTATGGATATTCAAAATAAGGTGATCAGATTTATTTCTAAATTTTAAAAATTTTAAATAGCTTCATGCATGCAGTGCAACCCTTTTGCTTATGTACATAAAAATTTTTGCATTTCAAATTTAAAATATTTTTTTTAAAGATGTTATTTATGATATCTGACTGGTTGAAAATTGGCAATTTTGATGAAAAAATTAATGTTTTTTTTTTACTATTTATATCTAAACTTTGTTCATTAGCTTCCTAAATATTTGTTCTCCAATGTTTAGAAATAAAGTTATCGTAGTGTTTTTGGTATGTTGACCACTGATTTTTTGTGAATTATATATACTTAAAATGCATTTTTAGATAAGTGTTGATTTTAAGAAAATATTTTTTATATAATGTTAGCTATCTTTTGAACTTAAAGCTAAGGTCTTACTGTGAATTGTGCTTCATGCTTCAAGTGCCATGTTTCAAGTGAAAATGTTTGGAATTTTTCTTTAAAAATCAATATTGAGAAATATATTTAGTTCTCTTTCATTATAAATTCGAAATATTATTGATCTAAAAAAATATATTGATCTAAAAAATATTATTATTGATCTAAAAAAATATTATTTTGATATGTATTCATCATAATTTGTTGTAGAGCTGTTAGACTGACATAAAAAATTTATAGTTTTTATGCTCAAATTTGGTCTTATTTAGAGAAAAGTATTTCATAAATTTTTAAAATTTACTTGAGATTTATAAATTTGGAACTCCCGCTTACCAAAATTAAAATTTTAAATAAGGCTATTTTAATGTTGTTTTGAACCAATTCAGATATCATAATGAACATTTTTTGTCTTATTTGATAACATTTTTAATTTTCATTTTAGTTGTTTACTGGTCATGCAAGCTGATAAGTAAAACCTCAGTCAACCATGATACTCTTTTATTCACATTTCTTCTTCCTCCAGGAACAAAAATGTGGATCCCTATTGGCCGGCATGTGCAAATAAAATTAAATATTGAAGGTAAGATTTTATATATCAATAAGTTAAATTTTATTGCTGCTATTAGAAAAAATATAAAGACTGAAAACTATCCATTGTTTTTTGCGGAACCTTTTTGAGTGAAGATGAATGAATAGCCAATTGAAGGGCCTCATGCCCAAATATTTAAGCCTGTTGATGGCAATTATAATAATTTAAATTTTAATCGGTGTTTTAGGCACTAAATCCTTTTTGTTGTTGAAATCGTAATATATTTGCTTAATACTAAATGTCTTTGAGTATTAAAATTTGCCCAAAGCTGTTATTTGTTCAATTTATTCAAATATCCAAATTAGTTTTCAAGAAAAAATTAAAAAAAACAAACAAACAAATAAACAGTAAATAGTTAATAACCCACCTATTCCTTCATTTTTTTAATTGAATTTCGATATTGACTAATAATGATGTATTTAAATTACACTCAGAAACTGCCAGAAAGATAATAAAAAAAGAACTTGCATTGTCTTGAACTGAGATCGGCACAAACAAAACACATTACACTAATTCCTTACATTTGCAATGAAATCAGCACAAATAATGCGCATTTAAACTCGCAATCTGAGTGTTGTAATAATTAGTATTAAAAATATCGGGAGTTCCATGTGAAAATGCGTCCACAAAACCATGTGAAAATGCGTTACAGTAATTGCCAAAAAACTGTAGAAAAATGACTTGGACAAATGAAGCTTATTAAAAAGTAATAACTCTGTTTGAAAAGTTCTGTATCATAATCACATTCAAAATATCACAAATGTTGAAATCAAGTGGAAATTAGTGGATAACTGCTGAAATAGTGATCAGAAAATCACACACATTTACGATGGAATCTGAGCAATCTGAATGAGCTTATAAATAGGGATAACTCAAATAGGAGATTAAAAATTTTTGACCTTTTTTATTTTTTAAAATTTATTATTAATTAAAAATAATTAATCTATAACTTAAGGACTGTGCTGCTATAATCTGCAGATTTTTTTCAATAAACAGTATTATCAGTTTTATATGACTAATGATTGTTTTTTTTTTATGAAGATTTATTTTTGTTCATAATTTTGTATTCTGTCAGCTAAAATTATGATTGAAACATTGCATGATTATGCATGAAAGATTGATGTTTTCATGCTAAGTGAAAATGATAATTTGGCATATGGTATGAGTTAAGATTTTAAAAACTCTCTTACTTTGTGTCTTTATGATTGTTTTATGGTAAAATTTCTGAAGATATATCGCTGGTTCAAAACTAAAACGACACATCTGCAAGCTTAACTCAATGGGAGATGTGTCGTTTTAGTTTTGAACCAGCGATATTTTATTAAAAGAATTTTATTTATTAATAAAATTCTTTTAATAAAATGTTGCTTTTATTTTAATTTATTTTGTATTAAATGATATATATGTTCACTTTAATTTCAGGTACAGATGTTATCAGAAATTATACTCCTGTGTGCTCAACACTAAACCCCAACTGCAATATCAGTAGTGCTTTAGATGGAAGCAAAATTATATTATTGATTAAAATATATGCTGCCGGAATGTTAACTCCCCTTTTAAATAAATTTAGTTTAGGTAACTATTCATCATTAAGAATGTTTTCTATTTTGTAACTTTTTAAGGTTTTACTTTTTAAAGCATTGTTTCTGTTTAAGCATTAAATTGTATAAAAATTGTTTATAGTGATTTTTATTTCTTTAGTGAGATAATTAAGGAACCATAGCTTAAAAGCTGGTATATCTTCTTTAATAAACTTTGAAACTTTTCTGAGGCTATTGTTCAAAATTCTGAAGACCATATATATGACTTTAAATTAGGTATAACAACTAAGGTATAGCTAAGGTATAACTACTAAAATGGTAGCAACAAGGAATGCAAACTTACTACTTAGTAGTATTAGAAGAAAGAACACAAACTGACTCCTTTAAGCAGACCAATAATACTTAAATATAACATTGCTCAATGTTATATGCAGACAGATTCTACTGAATAAAACAATAGTGTCTAAACATAAGTACACTAGAAAAACAATACCTAAAGTAATTTAGAGAGTTAGTTTTGTCTTTTGCCATGTTACTGTTTTCCATATTTTAAGCATTTCTACTGTACTTTTTGCATTTAAGATGGATAAAAAATTTCAAATTGGTCTATTATCTGAATTTTTTTTCTATCTTTTTTAATTATTCATTCACTTGGGAGTCTTAAATTAACTTACATTAACACATTATTATTATTTTAGTCTGACCTACCTACTTCACATGGTTTGTTGTTATGGTGTATCTTGAAAAGAATAATATTTTTGTTGTGATTGCAGAAAAAAATATGCTTCATAAATGTTTATAAATGAAATTAAAGGTAATAAATGAAAGCCTTTTCTGTTTTTTTTAAGTCATTAAAAAAATTAGTTAGAATATTATTTTATTGCAAAATATTTCTAAATTAGGATATTGATAAGTAAAAAAAGAGTTTTAAATTAAAAAAAATTATCATGACAAGTAATACAAAATCTAGCCAATGAATTTTTAATTGCCTCAATTGTTATAATTTCATTTTTTCAAATTATGTTTACTTTCTAAGAAATCTCCAGGTGTGTATTAGAGGAAGTTGAACAAAACTAAATATGTAATTTTTTTCCTTAAGCAATTCTGTGAATATAATTGCTTAAATTTTTAATTGTATAATAAATTAACCCTTTACCTTCAAAAATAAAACTTCTATCTAAAAAGAATTCATATTGGTGGAGGAATATTTTTGAGTGTATGCTAATACCTGTATTTATCCAACCTTCCTGATTTGTAGAAATGAATCTCTACTGAAATACTTATTTATAATAACAGATTAATACCATAACCTTTTTACATTGAGAAACATACAAGAGTTTAAAATTCAAGCAGCATAAAGAATGTATTTGGTAATTATCACAACTAAGTTAGTTGAATAGATTTAAAAACAAAAATCTGTATATATAAAAGACAAAGTCTTCACTCACTCATCTTTATGAGGTGAATTGAAAAACTAAAAAAGTTTCATTTCCATATTTTGTAATTATCAGAATAATGAGGGATAATCAGTCTTATTGACAGTAATGCTGAATAACTTGTTCTTTCCAATGTAGAAATCTCAAATTTGGACCACATGTTACTTATGAGATATAAAGAGAAACTGAAAGAAGTTGGATTTTGATTTTTTGTAATTATCGAAGTAATTTATGTATAATTATCCTAAATTTGACTGCAATGCTAAATAACACCTGTTTAAGTCTCAAATTTGGACTATTTGTTCTTTATGAGTTGAATAGCAAAACTAATGTTTCATTTTCATATTTGTAGTTATGGAGTAATAAAAGACTAAATAACCTAACAGGCAGCAATGAATAATTATGTTTTTCCCAAGATAGAAGTCTTCAAATTTAGACCATTTGTTTTTTTATGAGATTAATAGAAAAACTAAAATATTTCATATTTGTTAATATCAGGGTAATTAGTCTTAACTACTAAATAACAGGTTTTTGCCAAGATTGAAATCTCAAATTGGCACCCTTTGCTCTTCTTCAAATGAATAGAAAAGCTTAAAAAAGTTCTAATTCAATCTTTTGTATTTATCAAGATATTTTGTAATAGTGTAATTAGCCAAATTGACACTAATGCTTAATAACACCTTTTTACTAAAATATAAGTCTAAAATTTGGATAATTGTTTTCCTTAACAGATATTAAGAAAAACTAAAAAATTTAAATTTTGATATTTTGTAATTATTGGAATAATTAGCATTAAATTTGACAGCAATGTTAAATAACACATTTTTACAGAGATAAAATTAGCAAATTTGTGATAAATCAAAATAACTAAAAGGTTTCATTTCAATATTTTGCAACTATCAGGTAATTAGGTGTAATTATCCTAACTGAAAAGCAAAATGAAAGTTTTACACAAAGAAAGAAGTCTTAAATTTTGATCATATCCAATAAAAGGAAATAACTAAAAATGTTTATAGGTATATGGATAATGGTAATGCATATAGATATAGGTAATGCATATAAATATCTTGTCATTATTAGGGTAATTAGCCTAAAATTGATTGTAATGTTAAATAGCACACTTTTACTAAGATATAAGTATCAAATTTAGACCATCTGTTTTTTGTTTCTTAGATAAGCAAAAGAACACAAAAAGTTTAATTTTAATATTTGTAATTATCAAGGCAACAAGGGAGTTAGGGAGCCCAATTGTCTGTTATGATAAATAACCAAGATTTAAGTTTTTACCAAGATTTAAGTCTTAAATTTAGCCCATGTGTTCCTTATGAATAAAAAAATGTCATTGATCTTTGGTAATTTCTAGGATATTTGGAATTAATCAGAGTAATTAGTGGTCATTTAGCCTAAGTCACACAAATCCTTAATCACATGCTTTTTCAATGTTTCAAATTTTAATCATGTGATTCTTATCAAATATAAAAAGTCATCACTAAAAAAAAAAATCATTCCCAATTTGTAATTATTGGGATAATTAGGGGTAATTAGCCTTTAGTTGACAGTAATACTAAATAACACATTTTTAGCAAGATAAAGGTCTCAAATTTTGACCATTATAAATAGAAAATATAAAAAGAAAAACTATACTTCATAAAATAAAAAGAAAAACTATAATTAGCCTTATCGAAAGTTATGCTATACAACATGTTCCTACAAATTACCATAATATTTTTGGTGCAACATAGCTGAGTTCAGCTTTTGTGCCATTGGAATGCAAAGGGGCCATGAGTTTGAGTAGGTGGTCCAGCTGGTCGCCATAGGCAGCTAGCCACATATAAAACTTTGATCATGTACCTCTCTGATATTACTCACTTCATGTGATCATCTTTTACTGTTGAGATATTGTATCCAATCTTCCAGGAACTTTAAGCATTGTGGAATATATCTATCCAGTCAAGTTTGACTGGCATGTTTTTTCTGATAGCATAGTTTGTGTTAAGAAAAATTAGGCTTAACATATTTTACGTATATTGTAATATCTGTTTTCACAATTTAAAGCAAAAGCTAAAAAAGGTGTAATCAGATGTTGGACATACCTATAATAAAGTTTAAAGCAATAGGAAATCACAGAGATAAATTGGTGGAGAAAAATCATAACTTCTCTAACTTAATTTTCAAAATATTAATTTTGTCAATCATATAACCTTTATTGTCTTTCATTATCTCCAAATAACATGAAGATATTCTGCAACTAGTATCATCTGATTTTGGGATAAATGACAGCAGCTGTCTTGTCAAAAATGCTTATTAATAGTTTATCCACTTGCACAGTTTTGTACAATTCTCTCTTATATCACTATTGTCATAATCACTATTATTGACAAATCATCACTTGTTCTACTCAGAATCAATAGGTACAACAAATCAGTGACTGTAAAATAATTGATTATTACTGTTCAAATTATTTTTACAAAAGTTGTGTCTCAAATTGATTTTATCAATGCTTTTATTTACATTACAAGCCTCCTATAAAAGTGGAGGAATGAGCATTACTTTCTAACTATCGATGTATTTTATTTTTAGTTATTATAAATATTGCCATAAATACTTTTTTAGGTGATAGTGTCTATGTAAGTAATTACATGGGTAGTTTTTCTGAGACTTTTATTGAAAACTGTGATTGCATAGTCATGCTTGCTGCTGGAACAGGAATCACTCCGATGATCCGAATAATACAGTGGGCTGTTGCAGATGAAGATGTCAAACGGTAATAACTACTGTGGATAGACTGATTTTCTTCATGAGGTTTTTCTTTTAGAAATTTATCAAACTAGTCTAGTAAATGGTGACTGATGCACGTTAAATCTGTCAAGTCTCAAAGTCCTCCATGTTCCCATAACAAATCAATACCTCTGGGGGTACTGATCCAGGAGCTTCCTTGTCTTCTGGATTGGTTCAAAATTACTAGGCTATGGAGTTGAACATTAGTAGTCGAAAACCCATGAAATTGGGTCGGCTGTTCAACAACGGCTATAAAATAAAATATAAAAATAGTCTAGTTTAAAATATGATTATTTGTGATAATTTGATTGTTAAAATTATAATATAGAATGTTTGTTGTTTAATGTGATAATTTTTCAATGAATATACTTTGAAATATACATTGCACTACTCTTAACATATCAGCAACTACTCTAAGATTAACATATCAGGATTTATTTGTGTTGCACAAATATTTTGACGTGTTCTTTTTAAATGTTTTTATAACTTTTTTGCTATTTTTATATGTAACATATGTAAATATTTCGTTATTTAATTATAAACTTAAATTTTGAAGTGTTATTTTTAAATTGTCTGTACAAACTTAGTCTCAAAGTAAACTTAGTATTATTTTTAACTTTAGTCGTTTTTTTTTTTTTTTTATAAGAATAGCTGTTAAAAACTTTAATTTAAAAAAAAATCCCATCTGGGCCGTTTTGGAAATCTGGGAAGTTTGTGGAATATTTTTTCCAAAAAAGCTGCTCCATTTCTTCATGCATTATTATAATAAATGTAAACAAAACTTTCATGCAGGGAGGCCACCCTCCTTGAAAACCTGGAATTATCGGAACATTTTTTACGCTGGAAAAATCAGGGAAGTTTGGATAAAAACCTGAAAAAATCAGGGAACTTCAAAGAAAATCTGTAATTTTTTTATTAATTTAAATTATTTTACCATCCCTTATATCCTCTTTATTTTGATGAAAATTTATTGCCAAACAGTTGAAATATCATCAACTTAGTAAGACTTTGCTTGCATTAAAATTTGCTCCATTATAACCCCATTAAACTGGAAAGCCCCTTGAGACTCTCTCGTAGTCGCTACATGAATGGAGAAACCTTTGACCTCTTTGGAGACTCTAAGACAAGTACAGTTTTTTTTTAAAATTCACACAAGTAATAGAAAATGGAATAAATACTAATTAATGTAATCTGTAACAAAGCAGGTTATCTTGGACAAATGTGTAGAAATACTTAATTAATTGTACTTTGCCACTAGGATTTAACATAATTAAATTATTTTTCTGTTTAAAGCAAGATTCTAAGTCTCATATGTATAATCTATTTTGATTTTGAAAATAATAAATATTTTTATTGTAAATTAATAATTATTTTTACATCCAACACCACTGCTTTTCTATTCATTACATTTGTTTTTATCTATTTTCATCTTTTATTTTGCTTTTTTTTATAAAATTAAGTGAAGTATGAGTAGAAATCTTCTAAATATTCTTTTTGGTTAATTTGCAATAATGTATTGCACCTTAAAAACCTAATGAAATCTGCTTAACTTTGAATCAATGTAACTTGTCACTATAAAAACATTAATTCAATTTTGTTTAAATTGAACAATATACATTCACAAAGTATGTAAGGGTTTATTGTTTCACCAATTTGCAAAAAATAATTTAAAAATTATACAACAATAATACCCATTCTATGCAATTTTTAGGTATGTGGGATAAAAATTGTTAGCAGTTATTATTTGACCTGCAATTGTCTGGAGGAGGTATTAAAATTAAATAAAAATTTATTCTAGAATTTCTTTAAAATTATTTTTCATAAATTTGGGGCACATCTCTAATGCTACTTATTGTTTCCCACTTGCTATGCCACTAAATGCAAGTAAAAGGTATATCGATTAATACATTCTGCTCTGAAACATCAAGTACAATGGATTATTTGATTTTATGCAGGCAATAAATAAAGCTATTAAATTATTATTTTTCTTGCACAAAAAGATATTTTTTCTCATAAACAATTGTTCTAGAGTAATAATATAGTAAAATTTTTTTTCCTTTTAATATACAGTAACATATTTTTTCAATAGAAAAATAATTAAACTTTTCTGCATTTTTTTCTATTTTTCCCCATTTTATTTAAAAGAAATAGAAAAAATGTAGCGACAATATTCTTTTTATTCCAGAAATTTTTAAATTATTAGATTTAAGGAAGTATTGCTTAAATATGAGTTCTATTTACATTGTTGCTAATATATATGTTGCACAGTTAAATTTAAAATTAGTGATATTTTAACTAACTTTGGCAAGATGGAAGATGTTAGAAAACACATTGATCCATCGATTTCAACTGAAAATAGAGGATAATATAAATTTAAGGAAGCTATTTAAATGAAAACTAATGATTATAATATTAAGATTAAAATTAAAGTAATTTTCAGTCATTATAATCATTAACTTAAATTTAAATTCAACTTTAAAAATTTGCATCTGACACTGAAGTAAAAAATTTCAAATTAATTATGTATCAAATTTTGCAAGTTAAGAACTGCATAGAATTCTTTATTCAAATGTCAGCTTCAAAATTCAGTCTAGTTTATATTTAAATTACAAACAAATTCACAGAGTTTAGACAATTTGTGAATGAGGAATAATATTTTGCTTTCGTGTGATTGACGTCCGACACAAACAATTATTAGAATCAGTTTTTAAAAAATAAATTGTTTTTTGAAAGGCTATGATGTACTAAATATTTGATCTAAAAATTTGAAGATTATAAACTTAATTTTTGTTTTATGAGAGAGTTTTTCGAAGAAATTTATGCTCATGCAATTGTTCATTTGTAAAATCAAGAACAAATAACTAATCTAAACTAAGAAAACATGTAGTTATATTGAAATACTTTAAATATTTTAATTTCAAATAAGAAAAAAAGAATAAAATGTAAAGAATTTTATCTAGTTTTTTTTCTATAGATTATGCAACTAGAAATTTGACAATTTTGCATTTGCGACATTCATTTTTGAAACTGAATATCTCTTAAAATAATCATGCTAATTCTAGTACAACATTATTTAAAAATTTAACTTTAGATATTGGTTTAAAGAAAAATTCGATAATTTTTACTTGATTATAAAGGAAAATTATTAGTGTGTCTTTTTTTATCCTTAAATGAAATCGAATATAAAATGTTTGCAATTACCCTGCAAACTTTATATGTTATGTCATTTTTTTCTCATTTTATATAACATTGCACAAAATGATTTTTAAAATATTATTTATTTTTAAATTAGTAATATCTATTAATTTCAAAATTAGTAGCTTCTGAAATAAATAAATATGTTTCAGAAATGTTAACAAAACAAGTATGAAATATAATTATAATGTTTAAAAATCATATGTTTAACTATCTTAATTGAATGCTTTAACTTTTCCATAGATCACTGCACCTGCTGTTTTTTAATAAAACTGAAGATGATATATTATGGAGAAAGGAACTTGAAGACTGTAGATTAACATATGAAGAGTAATATTTTATATTTTGATTCATACAATTTAAAATGATACAGTCCGATCAGAGATATCCTAAATAACTTTTGATCTAAAGTTCAGACTTAGATGCAATTTTAATGGCTTGAGAGACAAACTTCAAATATACCAGTTAATTAGTGCAAATATTATTTTAAGTGACAAAAACATATCTTCCCTGAATAAGCCATTTAATAAATATTTTTTTTTCCTTTTTGTATTTTTTCTATTTTTAAGCTAATTGCTCAAAAAAGAAAAAGTTTGCCACAAATTATTAACTACCTAATTGAAATTTTTAATTTTTTTTTCTAATGGCAGATCCTTGTGATGCATTGTTCCATTGGCTAGGAGTGCGAGAACTGCTACTCTCTTCTCGTTACCCAGTAGGTACCTGTGGCGAAGCCACGGCAGGGGAGCAGCGTCGCCCATGTCACTCAACCACAAACCCGTTTATAGGGCTGGTTACATTCACACAATCTCACAAAGGAGAAAGGACACAGAACACAGAGAGAAAGAAACATCCATGCCCTGAGCGGGATAGGGCTGGTTACATTCACACAATCTCACAAAGGAGAAAGGACATAGAACACAGAGAGAAAGAAACATCCATGCCCTGAGCGGGATTCAAACCCGCAACCATCGGCTCCGCAGTCGGGCACGCTAACCATTCGGCCACCTGGTCGGCCTTACTTGAAAAATAATTCTATGCGAAAAATGTTTATTATTATATTTTTTTAATAATTTTTTTTTAGTAATAGAGATTTAATTGTAAAGTCAAAAATCTTTTACATAGTTATAACTAATACAATTTGAAATGACAAAATCCGAAATTTAAATGGAATTGATTGAGTAGTTTTTAGGAAAGGAAAATTAAAAATGGGATATCATTATAAACATTTGTTTAGGCTTAGATAATTTAGTTTTATATTTGTGTGCAGAATTTTTTTTATTTGTATTAACAGTCCAAATGTAGGATGAAATATGAAAAAGTAAAATTGACATTAAAAGGCTCAAACTTTCAACTGCTCTCCTGGTTAACAATTTAAAATTATTATGACCCACATTTTGAGGCTCAAAACTATACATATGTTTAAAAAAATGTTCATTTACCCTAAGTATATTTTTGTGTCTCATTTCATAACCTAAAGTATTATCTGCCTTAAACAATTCTCAATGCAATTATTCAGGCAAAAGTTATTCAGCATATAATGTTTTTGTTGGTGCTCTGTATATGCTACCAAATATGTTAGATATTATACCAGTTTAGCTCTAGTTATATTACTTTCTATGACATTTAAAATTGTCTTATTTTGTTTCTGTACAGATTTCAGATTGATCACATACTTTCAGTACCTAATAAAGAGTGGAGTGGATGCAGTGGCCAAATAAGTAGAGATATTCTTTCACAATTGATAAAAGTTAATCCTGCCCATACTAAACAACGATTTTTAATTTGTGGTCCACTTCCATTTAGTCAAACAGCTTTAAGGTAATTTTTCTTATTTTAAGTAAAAATGCATAAAATAACTGAAGTATTTTACTTTTGTGGATTAATAGCAATGTTTACTTCTAAATCTATTTTCACTAATACTTTCTTAAGTTCTTTATTGAAGTTCTTTTTCTTAAAAACAATAGTTTAAACAAACAGACTTTTTTTTAAAAAGAATTATTAATTTAAGTATATAATATTCTTATGCAATATTATTAATAAAAACATTGATTAGAATATAATGTTTTTAGACTTATTTCAATCATAATGAAGTTCATTTACTAAGAAATAATGTAAGCAATATACTAGTAAATTATTGTATTTTAAAATAGACTAAAAAACTAGACTTAATAAATGTATATAAAATAGCTTGCCAGCGAGCAAAAAATTCATTTCAATTATATCCATTTAGTTTTGTGCTTATTTAAATGCAGTTTGTATATGTAGTCCATGTATATCATGACTTGTTTTACCCAAAGTATATAAAAATAATTTTTTTCAGCTATGATTTCTGATCTAAACTTATTTACTCTTCATTAGATATGTTATTGAGAAATAGTCTCCCAATCTTTAACATTCATTAGCAGATTGAGCTTCAAAAATATAACTATGATTTTATTTAGTCAGTGATTAGTTTTTAATAATTGAATACTAATTTTAACAATTGTAGTAAGAAATAACAACTATTTCACCATAATATTGTATTTTAAATAATATTAGATATTATTAAAACATTTTATCAGATGATTTGGTTGGTAAATGTAAAAAATCAAAAAATTCTAATTTAAATTAAAAAAGAACCCTGACTTCAATCAAATAAATCCATTAAAAAAAATTTTTTTTTTGGCAAACCTGCTCTTGGAGGTCCCAGCCCAAAGAATTTTAAACCTAGCCCACCCAAGCTTAAGATACAAGCCTGAGATTGCTCAGACTTAAAAAAGCTTTCTGAGATTGAATAAAAGCAAAATTTTGTATTTTTGCCATCTGGTCATGTCTAAACAAGACTAATGTCTAAACAAGAGAATTAGTCATTAAAACCTTTATTATCACTTACTTGTAAACCAAATAGTGAAGAGAAAAATCTTAAATGTGAAAGAATTTGAAGAATTGTCAGCAGCAGCAAACAGTCAAGTTATTTTATTGTTTGTAAGATATCCAATTAGAAATCCTTTTTGAAAACTGCAATAATTTTTTATATTTTGCTCCGCTTCTTCTACTGCATTATTATGTAAGACTTTCTGAGTAAAGTAGCAAAAAAGTTTATTAGAAAGTAGTAAAAAAGTTTATTCAAATTTTCTAAAAAGTCTAAGCCCGTCCAAGCTTGAATTTTTTTTTAGTAAACAAGCCTGGGCATAGGGCTGAGGCAATCTCATATAAAACACACATTGTTTACTTTAATATTTATTCTAAGAAGTCTCACAATTTACTTTCTTTTTCTGAATAAGACATTGAGTGATGCTGGTTATCTATAATAGTACTAACTTAAGGAAAAGATCTTTTGTCCCCACATTCATTCCAACTCTAAAATAAAACACCATAATTTTGCAGAGAAACGCAGGCCTGGTATGTATGCCACGCCTTCAAAAATCGGCTAAAAAAAGCTTCCTACTGGACACCATCTGATACGCTGTGCCGAATTTTATTAACGCAGGTATTAATTACAGACTTAACACATGCTCTAAATATGCATTTATATATAATTTAAATAGTTAAATAAAAACCAATAAAAGAATATTGAATATATTAAAAAATAGAAACATTCTTAGCATATAAAATAGATTTCAATAACTTTTTAAGTAAAATTAAGCATTTCCTAATTTTAATTTGAAGTAACCATTAAAATATGAATAAAACAATTAATATATATGAAAAACCATTAAAATAAGTATTAAAATTGTTAAAAATAAAAATGAAATGATCTTAAAAATAAAAATGAAATGATCTTAAAAATAAAAATGAAACGATCTTAAAGATAAAAATGAAACAAAATAAATAAGGAATCCAAAATCTTGTTTTAGAAATGATCAATAAATCCAAACAAATTTTGTTCAAAGAAAAACTAAAGAATAATTTATTTAGATATCACATATATATTATTTATGTGATTTATTTATATATATTTATATCATTGCACTTAAAATCCCTCAAAATCAGAACTCACTGTATCAGAGCAAATTAGGTTTATTAGTTCATTGTTTATTTCAGGTTCATTCCCGTCACTCACGCTTTCAGTTTCGTTTTGTCCCGGGATGATTTCCGCTTTTTTGAAGCTATTTATCACAGTTTCTTTTTCTCTTTTAATTGCTGACAGCTGAAATTCAGCTGTATAATTTTTCCTCTTAAGGAGGCATATAAAATGTATAACTTAAAAACAAGTTATACTAAAATTTAAATAAAAAAAATTTAAATAAAACAAAAAATAAAGAAAATAGAATAATCGAAAAAAAATATTAACGAAAGAAAAATGTTAATAACACACAAATGCAACAGCAGATCAGTATTGAATATTAAACGAAAAAAAAAATATGCTGTGGAAGATGATCGAACTCAAAAGACAGTAATATGAGGAACGAAAAAACCCAAGAATAACTGCTCTCCCTAGCATTTAAAACAATTTTCTATATTCCCCATTTTCTCCTCTGCAAGGCTATGAATGTAGAACCTACAGTCATTTTGAAAAAATGTAATTTAAAAAGAAATTTTTTTTTGGACATCAGCAACAAATAAAATTTTAGAGAAACAAGTAAGATTAAAAATTTTATTTTCTTCCCAGAGTACTCATATGTTTCTTAAAGGAAGAGTAAATAAATGCTTGAGTGCAAAAATTTTTAGTGTTTTTAGCAGTTGTGATTATTCATATTTTTGTAAACAAAATTTAAATGTTTTTGCAGCTTTTTTAAGTTAATTACATAATATTTCGTTAACATTTTTTAAATTTTATCTTTTACAGTTGCTTAAAGGAAATGGGTTATAGTCAAGACGATATTTATACATTTACTGGCTCATAATTATATATCGTTTTAACAGCAAATTTTGTGTGTAATTAATTTTAAGGTGTTGTATATCTTCAAATAAATGAATAAAGGTGTTGATGTTTTTTCTGTGTTTTGCACTTTTCTAAGAAGTGATAGTTTTAACGCTTGTTTTCTAGAATTCCCTGACAAAATTGTTATTGATTGTTAAGTGTCAAGATCTGTTAAGTGTCAAGATCTGTTAAGTTTGATTTGTACAATTTATGATTTTATTTATTTTATAGTATGTAATAATTTTGTTAAAAGGGTGTCTTCATAAATTGTTTGTTTTAATTTTTTTTGTTTTATTATTAGTCTTGTTTGTTTGTTTAGTTAATTGATTGATACTAATATGTTTTCCATATAGGATAAAATTGAACAATGTTTAAAAAAAAAAATATTTGTAATAGTTACTTCATTCTAAACTTTTATTAGACAGCAAAATATCTGGCTATAGATAGTTTGAGATAAAAAGCTATAATAGAAGCCTTATGCTCCAATTAGGAGTGAAGAGGAATATGTACGTATGCGAATGTAATCTATTTTCATGATATTTTGTATTTCTTTTTCTTTTAAATTACAAATTTTACAAAGTACTTTGTAAACTTTCAAGAATAAAAACTGTTTTAGTTTTTCTTTTGTTAATTTGTAGTATAAAGTGTGCATATTTAGGGAATAAACAAATCAGACTGCTTTCTTTTATTGTTAACAAATAAGTTTCTCCAGTTTTTTTGTGTTTGTTTATATTATATATTTTTGTCAATTTTTAGAGTTTATTTCAAAGCAAGTATTTGATTATAATTGGATAATATTATCTTATTGCAGCTAAAACTAAAAATTAAGTTTTTCCACAATATTGTAAACTTGAAAATAGACATTTCAAAAGAGAGAAAATAATATTTCTTTTGTTCATCAGCTTGCTTACTGTAACAACAACCACTTGGTATTTACAATTTAATTCTTGAATGAATCTAATTTTATTTTTCTTACTAATTCCTTTTCTAGCTAATTGTTGTAGTTCTGTGTGATGTTAAAATAGTAGAAAAACAACTGTTGGATTTGAGAAGGATTTTATTGATTTAAAATGTAACATAAAATATAACATTTTCTTTTAAACTTAGTTTTTGTATCATAATGAAATATTGATTACAATATTGACAGAAATTTTGTGGGACGAGTTAACTTGTCACCAGTCAGCACTGTGTTAGTACGTAATATTAGAGCTATTACATAAATTCATAAAAAAATATGATTCTATAATTGAATATTTAATAACCAAAAATTTCTTTTTTATATTTTAGTTATGATGTGCCCATTTTTCTTTTATATTTGGAAATCTTTTATCTTAATATCAGAAGTGTTGAATTCCAAAAATCTGAGGAAATATTTGTTTAATAATAATTTGTTGCTTAATTGTTAGTAAATTATGAATTTCATCATTTTTAAATCCTTTAAAATATAAACAATAAATATATTATACTATTTTAATTTTATCCCTTTAAATTTTAATGTTCATAATTGAATTAATGTTCATAATTATTGAAACGAACAATAATAATTTCCTTTAAAAAAATATTCATTTAAAAATAGTAACTAAATGACTACAGTAATATATGACCCTATAAAAAATGTTAATATCAGTAAAATTTGTTTTTTATTTTTTAATGAAATAAGATCCATAAAATATTTTTTCATGTATAAATGATTTTGCACAAGTTAAAAAATTGTGTAAATTTTAAATTAATATAATTGAAGAAGTTGAGGAAAAAGGTATGCAACATTTGTAAAAGTGCCAACCTTAAGCATGTTTTGTTATATTAACAGAAGTGTGAGTTAGCCTTGTTTCAACACTAGAAGTGCAATGGGGTTATTCTGATCATTTTCTGCCATCGCTTATGTTATTTTTGAAGTTCATATTTTTTTAACTTTTCCTGAATTGTTTCCAAGTATACTATATCTAAATTTCATGCCTTTCTGTTGATCAGTAAAATAAATAATTATGAAAATACCTTAAATAGCCATAGGGGTCATTTTGACCCCTATAAGAAAGATGTTCATTTTTGAAAGTTTATGTCGGTTTTTGATTTTGTAGATCTGCGAATATTATGAAGATGAATTGTGGAACAGAAATTATGGTCCACCATGTTAAAAAATGTGACATGTAATCATGGGCATAGTGTAAGAGGGAGCGTGCTTTTTATTTTTAGAAAACTTTGTTTTTTTTTAAAATTTTATATATATATATGCATATTCATTTTTTATATGTAGGCATATTTATATATAACTGTATGTATAAAACATAAAATAAATAAACTGTTTTCTAAAAGCAAAAAGTCTGCCCATCCTCACACTGCGCCTATGTTCGCAATAGTTTTCTTGAAATTATATTGTATCTTAGAATCAGTTACCAAAGTAGCTTAATTTACTAAGCTATTTCATTCCTATTGAATTATAATTTCGATATTGCGTCTAAAAAAGCATGTACATGCTGATTATAAGCAGGTATATTTATTATTATCTTGGATAAGGTAGTATTGTTGGGAAGCAGTTATTGTCATGTAAATGATAATGAAAATTTATGGTATGATGTTCAAGCCACATAACTTTAATTTAAACTGATATAAATGCCAAAAAATATTTCTTCTTTGAATGGCTATTTTTTGTACATGTTGAAAAATGGGCAAATTAGTTACGACCTGGGAAAAGTATAGTGCTTTAATTATGGAACCTAAGCTCCAGTCACAGTGGAATTACTGGCTTTTGCCTCAGTGAAACTTTCTGATAAATTTTTGTTTGCGATTTTATGAAAGAATAATATATAATATAATATTACATTATAATGTAATATTGTCATTACTTTGATAAAAAAAGGAAAAAACTTTGAATCTTTAAAAACTCTTACATATTGTGATTTCAACAAAATTCATTATTTAAAAAATCATTTACTTTGAAATTTCATAAATTTCTTATGAGGGTCAAATTGACCCCATATGGCAGTTTTAGGTAAGTCCAAAATCCGGCTGTTCTAGTGTCAATTGTGGTACAAACTTGATTAACCATGACACAAATGCCTGAAAAATACTTTGTGTTGGTTAATAAGTACTTAAAAATCAATTTTCTGCAAATTTCCTTAGTGTTAAACCCTTTTTACATCTGCTCAACTCCTCAATTATTGTAGTAGGATTTTAATAAGTTTAAAACAAAATCATAAATATTTTATAACTAGTACATAAAAGTAGCCTTTAAAATTTATTTTTATGTGTTTTGTTAATCCTTCTGTCATGGAGTTAGATTCCTTTTAGCAGAAGCAATAATTTAAGTGTTCTTCCAAGTGGCTTTCAATGGTTGAAAAATCTTTTGAAAACATATCTTTAGAAAAATATAGTAATATCTAATATTTTACTGACCTTTTTACGTGTTTGTCAAATGTCTGATTATAAGCATTTTTTTATACAGCTGCTTTAAGTTTGAAATAATTCTTCATTAAATGGGGAAGTCTGCTACAGTGCTAGAAAAAAGTTATGAGTTCACTATACATTAAAAAGTTATTACATCTTAATGGAAATAGAATTTCGTGTTCATCTTATATTAATTTAATATTTATATATTGAATAATAAAATTCGAAATTATAAACATTTTAAATTTAGTAAGTTATGTTGCTTACTTAAAAAATTATGTTGCTCAGTATATTTTATGGGTCTATGTTAATTTGAATTGTTCAAATTTGTCTTACAGCAATTTTTATACGCAGATTTTTTAAGTTTTCAAAATATTAGTCAATAATATATCTATCTATATATATATGTATTTCAAAATGTAGAGAAAACAAGGGAAAAATTACAGAACTATCAAAGAAGGGAGAGAAAATAATAATAATAATAAAAATAACAAGAAACCGGAAGGAAAAAAAAACTATCTGAAAAAAAGGACTAAAAAAAAAAAAAAAAAAAAACGGAAAATTAAAAAAAAAAACGGAAAATAAAAGATATAATCTAAATAATCTATTTTTAAAAATTTTTTAAATTTTTTGTCCTTTTTTTCGGATTGTTTTTTTCCCTTCCGTTTTCTTGATATTTTTATTATTTTTTTCCCCCTTCTTTCATAGTTCTGTAATTTTCCCCTTGTTTTCTCTACATTTTGAACTTATTTTATGAGTTCTATTTACTTGCAGCTTATGCGCAGTAAATAAAACTTATTGTTTTCTTAATTTTCTTCTTGTTTTTTGTATTTATTTATTATGTTATATATATATATATATATATATATATATATATATATATATATATATATATATATATATATATATATATATATATATATATATATATATATATATATATATATATATATATATATATACATCAGTGATGGGCATCATTCACGAAAATTTTATTCAGAATAAATTTATTCTGAATGATTATTCATATGAAAATTTAGTCATTATTCATCATTCATTATGCAAATGTATAAAAAAATTTGAATAATGATTGATGAATAAACTCATTAGTCATGACTAATTTTTCTGAATAAAATTTTGAATAACCAGCGAAAAATGCAATCGATATGTCTTTGTCTATAACGAGATGCAAAACATCGTTTGCTCTTAAACGTCTTATTTTAGGAATTTAACTATAAAACTAAGACAAGTATGAATATTTATTTTTATGTTATTTTAACTTACTCCAGCGTAACATAATTAGTTGTGCTAAAAAGTAGGTTTGTAACAGTTTAGTTACTTAAGTTCATTTTAAAATTTTGTTCTAAAATCTATAAAGCACAATTTCTTATAGTTTTTGAAAGAAAACGATAATCTTATATTAAATTTTTAAATAAAATTTTAACTTAAAAAGTTAAACGCTTTTTTGCCATGTAACCATTTCTCAAAAGTATGCATTATGTTAGACAAAAGTAAATTTCCTCAACTATTATATAAATATACTTGAAAAGGATTAACGTTTTATTTGTAGTTGTCATAATCGTAGTCAGAGTATTCCGTACTCATTTTTGTTGACCAGTGAAATTATTCAGTTATTCTTGACTAATGAATAAAGGATACTGGATAAAGAATAATGAATGATTTATTCTTTATTCAAAATATTTCTGACTAATGAATAAATCTTTATTCATTATTCAGAGTTTGAATAATTATTCATCATTCTTTATTCATTATTCTGAATGAGAAATGCCCATCTCTGATATATATATATATATTCATTGAATACATATATCTATTAAATACATATATCAATTCATTTGCATTTTTTTTACTTGCATTTGTTGCATTTGTTCAATATAGATTATTTTTAAATTCCAAGGTATAGGAATTACTGATTAATCAAAGTACTTTTTAAAATTGTTCATTTATTTTTAAAGAAATAATAAGCTAAGCAGTATCTTAATAAAAGCTAGGGGTTGCCTTACCCTCCTCAAGTCTGATGGTGACATCCCCCCCAAATATGAAAAATCTGCTTCCCATTTCCTCAGACAGCAAAAATATGTGTTATATTTTTATTTAAACAACAATTTTTTAGCTATATTTCATTTAACTCAATTAGATTCACTGATAGAAATATTTAGTAACACTTTATTTTCAGAAAACAAAATTAAGATTATAATAATGAATCATGGAAAAAACACTTTAAAAAAAAAACTTCCTTAAGATCGCAATGAAAAATTCACAGATGCTGTTGATTTGTTGTTTTCTAAAAATATATCAATTTAACAACCAATTTGATTTAGGCAGTTGAGCTAATTTCTATGGTGAAGAATTCGGGGACAATAGGCTTATTTATTATTTTCAGCAAATGCATTAACAAAATTTGTAGGGTTGAGTTCTAGTTTCACAATTATTGATTTATCAATTTCAATTATAACAATACTGTAAACACATCATAGAAATTTTAAATGGTGAATTCTGGGATCATCATCCGAATTATTTTTGTAAAAAATGTTAAGCAGCATATTTACTGAATTTTTATTATTGTATACCTGATTTAAAATTATTTGATTAGTGAAGTCTTAAACTCAATTAAAAATAAAAATTTTCATTAAATTTTGGTACGAGTGACTATGAACTAATTGATACTGTTATTATTTTAATGTAAAAGCACTATAAAAATTGTCTATTTATTGATTTTAAACTAGAATATTGTTGTTCAGTGCTTCATAAATAAAAATTATTCTGGAAACTACTAAAACTTTCAGTTCTTAAAAAAGTTGTTTTAAAATTAAAAATGGTATATTTTATTGTTTTTTTGGGATGAATTTTTTTATTGATATATTGATTAGAGCAAGCTCAGCTTTTCTTTAATTGTCATTTGCCTTTTTTCTAAACGTAGCCAGATATATGTATTGGAAAAATGTCTCAAATATTTAGAAAAGTGTTGTCCTAATTCTTTCTTTGGCCCTTTTACCAGGCATGATAATATGCTAATTTGAAATAAGTATGGAATTATTACCCAAGTAAAATGTATAAAATTGAATTCATGTATAATTTTAGTTTATGAATAGTTTTTATTATATTTATAGTTTTAAGCCCTTCAATTAATTTGGATAAGTTTTTATAGATAAAAAAAGTCTTCAAATTCTTAACACACATTATTAATAGATTAGTTTTCCTTTAGTTTTCACTAAAAAAAAATTTTTTTTTTTTCAATTTTGACATAATAAAGCATAATATATCTTTCCCAATTTCATCATTAAAATAATTAGAAGCTATATGTTTCCTTATTAATTTTTCCCACTGTTTTAACTTTAAGCTTTTTTCTAGCAACTGTGCTGTTTTGTCTAGTACTGTAATGTTATTCTCATGTGTTATTTTTGTCCAATATATGTTTACATATGACAGATTCACCTCCTTATACCATTTTATTCTACACAATTTTAACTAATAGTTCTATCGTTTAGACAAAATAATGTATATATTCTCAATAAGAAATTGTTATGTAAATACATTTGTAATTTGTGTTTCCAAGTAATAAAATGTTACAATGTTTCATATGTATTTTACAGAATGATTTTTGAACAAACAGATATTTTTTATCTCAGAAACTACTCTGGCCTCTAAAAATTAAGGTATAACTGGTTTTTTGTGTCTAATTTAAATGGAATGAACTTAGGAACAAGGACAAGTTTGGTTTTAAAATATCTTCATTGTATGCAACATAGAAATTTACTTAAATTCAAACAGAAACATGTATTACAACAAAAAAGTACATTTGACAGAAACATTCCTTTTTAGAGAAAACAGTCCACAGTTTTATGTGGAAAATTGTTGTAGAAACATTATGAAAATCAGTTCTAGTAAAGAAGTGCCAGACACTAACTGCAATATATTGAAAGCATCGACTTCCCATTCTGTGAATTAAATTTTCGGATACCAAAACAGGAAGCAGAGATCAGATATGGGGTAACTTTTAATCAAGCTCATGTAAGAACCATAGAGGAGAACTCAAAGCAGTAACTTGTCTGCCAAGATAGTCCCAAACATTCTCTATCTGATTCAGGTCTGGAAGATTTGGTTAGCCAATCCACACAGTCAGTATCTTAACATTCCAGAAATTCTCGGTGTGAAGTCTATGGGGCTGTGAGTTGTTGTCGATTAAAATGAAAGCAAAATCAACTCAATATTTAAAAAGGCAAACATAGGGTCAGAAGAACAGGACTCTATACTGAAACCAGTAACAGTTTCTCTTTCAAGGACACGGGGGGAGTGCAACCGTCTAATATGAAGACTTCCCAAACTAGCCAACTTTTGTTTCCACAATTGCCTATGGGTGAAACACTGGAGTGCAGGTAGCATATCTTTGGTTACAACTTTCATATGGAGAGATCCCTTGTCTTCCCTCCATTGTCCAAGAAATCGATCACTAACAAAGCAAAAGTTTGATGGTCTGAGAAAGTAATGTTAAATGATGGCACAATCCTCCATGTCTTTATGAAAGACATACTGTTATTGGTATAAGTATAAAGATGTGTTCTTCGAGCTTATGTTGCTTCTTTTAGTTGGTTCTGATTATATTCTATTGGATGACAACATGTGATCACGCAGACCTCATTTTATCATGGATTATCTGGAATGTGAAGCTATTCTCTGGATAAATTGGCAAATCAGTTCTTTGGACCCTAATCCATTGAAGAATGTTTGGAACTACCTTAGAAGACAAGTTGTTGCATGTAGTGCTACAGTTTTAATGGTTCGAAAGGGAAACGTTAAATCTTTTATTTTAAAATACAAAATATTTCGAAAAAATCAAAGTTATTTTATTTTTCTTTAAACCCATAGAAATATGCTAAAAAATTAGCGCATACGATAATTTGAGCAATAAAATTGAATAAAAAACCGTTCTTCCCTTTAATATACATGTCATTCATTTTTCATCGAATTTACGTTATTGACCTTCAAAATATTCCCAGAAGCTTAGTAAAGACTATAAAACAGGTCGAAATAATGATGAAATAATAACGCCCCCAAATATATTTCCTTTAAATTCGAGTTATATGGAATATTATTTTTATGTAAAGAAACAAAACAAAAAAAATACATAAATAAAAAATAGAGTACGAAAACTTTATTTCTAAGAAGATTCTAAATTCAAAATAGAAAGAGAACTAATTTAGTTCAAAATAAAGGGAAAAACATTTATTTTCTAAAAAGACTCGAAATTGAATATTGAATTTAAATTACGAGAAAAACTAATGCAGTTTCTATTGGAGAAAGGGATGGGGTAAACATTCTTGGAAGATCTTAAAATCAAATACAAAGCGAGAAAATTATTTTTTCTTTTCTTCATTTTAATCTTCTAACTTATAAAAATTAAATAGGTAATAAATCCTTTAAAACAGATATATTTTTTTAAGTTGTGTAGAATTTAAATACTAAATTAAACTAGCTGAATGAAGAGAGCGTTATTTTAAGAGTTAAATATAAAAGTTTTTGTTATGTTATTTAATAGATCAGAATTATATTTCAATTAATCTCTCATAAACGAAGCTCTTAGAAATATTCTAAATTAATATAATAAATAAAAACTATTTTACGATAATTTTATTTTTCCAAATATGGCCATGTCCGCTTTACCCCAGGCTATCGTTAAAAAAATCTATAAAAATTGTAAAAAAAATTACTAAAAGAATTAGCTTAAAAACATTAACAGAAAAAGATTAATAATACAATTATGATTAGCTAAAAAAAAACATTATGAACAGGCATAAAATGTTTTTTAAAGGAAGGTAATGTAATTTTATTATTAAATATCTGGAATAGTTCTGAGAAAATTTTCTATAGTTACGATTTATTTAAACCTAAGTTGGCTGTTTTGTGACCATATTACCACGTTAATCCTTAGTTAATAAAAATATCGTTTCTTAAATTTTGCACTTGAGCGGCAATTAGTTGAAAACATTAAAAAAAAAAAAAAAAGTGACAAAGTTCACGTTTACAGAAAAAAAAATAAAAAATTCATATGATCAAATTTAATCCACATAAATAGATCGACAAATACATAATTATTAATAAAGTATACAAATAACATAAACAGAAATAATAAAGTAGAATTTTGCCTCAGCTGTTTTTCATTTAACCATTTAATGGTGCACACACATTTTTTTAAAATTTAAATATTGTCTGGGGTGATGAGTAAGTTGAAAGTTTTAAGCAGTTAAAAATTAACCCAATCGAGAACCTTTACTAACGAAGCCATTATCCGAATAAATCTCCATGAATATACAATGAATATGAACTTGTTTAAAGAATTTTTCATTTTTTTTTACAGTACTGTAAAAAAACGTTACAAGTACTTATAACGTTATAAGTACAAGTTTTAAAATAAATTCTAAACAAATTGGGATTTTAAATAATAAAAAAATTTTAAATTAAAATAGAAATCAAATAAAATTATTAATAATAGTTATTTTATTAATTACATAAATACACCGAAGAGCCATTACATTATGACCACCCTCCATCTATAACATCCCAGGTTTTCATGGTTTCTCGCCGAGGAACAATGTTTTCATGGGGCACATTAGGACCCATAATCCTCATAGAACATTCCCTGACGTCTGTAAGCTACTTTTGAACATAGTTGCAGACCAGGTTCACCCATTCATGGCAACAGCTTTTCCTGCGGGGGATGGTGTTTACCAACAGGATAATACACCATGTCATAAGGGTCGAATCGTCATGGATTGGTTCGAGGAGCATTCCAGTGACTTTCAAGTCATGTCTTGGTCCCCAAATTCACCTGACCTTAATCCAATAGAGCATTAGTGGTCCTACTTGGAAAACCAAATTCGTGCTGCCACACTACCCCATCGCAATGTGAGGGAATTGCAGGACCAGTTGGTGAGCGCTTGGTACCAGATACCTCAGACTACCTATCAGCACCTTGTGGAATCAATGCCACGGCTGGTGCTAGCAGTTTTAAGGGCTAAAGGTGGTCATAATGTAATGACTCTTCGGTGTAAATTCTAATAAATATATGCAGAGTGGGCCAAGCTCAATTACTTAGTTTCCTACGTGTTCGAATTAATCCCTTGTTTTAATTTGGTCGACCCTCCAGAATAGCAAAAAAAAAAAAAAAAAAAAAAAATATTAAAGTTAACTTTCCAAATTTCCAAAACTAATAAAATTTAATTAGTTTTAAAATGTTCTTTTTAAAAAAGGAGAGATATAAATCTTTTGAATATTTTGGGGAGAGAGGGCTTTTTGAATTTTTATGATAATACGTTATGAAAATGCTTAGGCTTCTTAAATAAACAAGCTCTAATTTGTCTATAAGATGTTTATTATTTTTTTACTTATTTTCTTAAAATAAAGGGAGTTATTTAATGAAAAAAAAAAAGATTTTTAATATTGTACTGCTGTAATAGATAGTCATAAAATACATATTATAGCCTCAATGTTATTTTGTTTCCATTTTACTTTAATTATAAAAAAACAAATTTAATATATAAATAAAGGTCACTTTATATGAACTCTTTTAAAACAGTTTAACAGTTTTTTTCAAGCATAATTTATAACTACAGAGTTACAAAATATATCAATGTATAATTATAAAATGATACATATTATAAAAGAAATGTAAAAGCACTTTTTTTTAAAAAAATAGCAATTTTTAAATCCTTTTTTTTTTTAAGAAGAAAGAAAATGTAAATCTGAAATAAAATTTAAAATACAAGGGCAAAGATTAAAAAATTTTATGTCCGAGATGCTACGGAAGGGTGTGCTTAGAAATCGAAGGAAGTTTAATAATTATTAATAAATGATATTAAAAACAACAAAGTAAGGTTTTGATAAATTACGCTACTCTTTTTTTTTCTCTATTTTTAAACTAAAGGATTAATGAAACTTGAGCTTAAGTTATTAATTTAAAATTGTGTTTCAATAATATTTCTGTGACTCAAGAGCAAGAAAAGTCAGTTTGAATAATTAACTATATATTCCTTAATCTAGCCATTCAATAAATAAATAAATAAATACATTAAAAAATAAATTAAAAATACGTAAATTGAACTTTTATGAGGGGTTAAACCCCTGAAATCTATCTTTAAATGAATGGAAAGAATTCTATTTCTCAGCAGTTGGCGCTCTTAACTTAGCCAATGCTACGTAATTTACACAGAAATATTTGCTTATTGCAATAATTTTTCAGAAAACTTAAAAAATTTTGTTCCCAACATTTCAAAGATTCAATTTTTTTTTTTCATTAAGGCCCATATCGTTTTTAATAATAATGCAATAAGGAGCATTTAATTACACAAAATTCACTTTTTGTTACCAAAATATCAATGTGATTATTATTCTTTTTAATATGAAATTAGTTATATACAAAAGCAAAATATTATAATTTTAAATTTATAACCTCATAAGGGAAAGGAGGGTAAACGTTCCTCTTAATCAATACATACAGAGATGCCAACTTGTTCAACTCCGTGTAGAAAAATATTTTCCATCTGTAGCTGAAGTTATGTTTATTGTATGATTGTTAATTTCACTATGATCACACCTCATTCTTGGTAAATATTTACGATTGGTGTAAAACACAGATTAAATTAATTAGATCTTATTCAGAGCATTCATTTAAAGTCCACTCCTTATACATAATAGGTTAAATTTAATGTAAAATTATTTCCCCCTCTACAAATAAATAATGCAAAAAATCATGTGTAACATAATTTTATTCCAGGTGAGCATTATAAGTTTTACCAGAATTATCTTAAATTCTGCGAGGTTTCGTTTTTAACTCTTTACCACTCAACAAAATATTTTAAAGAAAGTTTTGCAGTTGGCATTGCTAGAAAATATATCGATCGCTAGAAAATATTGCTTGAACTAATAAATTTTGTATGATGTATTTTTATAAAAATTTAAAAGAAAAGATTATTTACAATCAATAAAGAAAATACTTGTTGTACATTTGAAATATGAAATGTACATTTATAGTTGAATGAAATATGAAATTCCAGATCCCCGGTGAAATATGAATATCCGAAATAGTGAAAAAAAAATAAAAAACTTGAGTTTTTTGGAGTAAATGTTGAAAAAACAATTTCAATTAGCAGAATTCTTTTATATGAGCTTGAACACCTACTAACTTACACTTACGACTGTATTTTACTTTTCTTTTTTTTTAAAGAATAGATGGGGTGTATTCATTGTTAAGTCTTACCATTGGTTCAAGTTAAGTTGTCAAGCAAGGCAGAGGACCCTCCTATTTTTAGTATTTAAATGTTTTGTGACAGTGATTCCCACCTTGTGTGGCAAAAACCTCCCTTTGTTGAAGGATTTACAAAAAGGGTTCCATATTCAACAAATTGGAAAGCTGCTTTTCAAAGACATTTTCACCCCTGATAAAATTTAAGATCTACAAACATGTTACGGCATGATAATTGTGCTAAACTAGACAGGTACACCCCGTGGATTTACATTTCTCTGCCTTCTGTCACCACCAAAGGGCTAATCTCTGTTTGAAGGGGTTCCATCCCTCTTGGTATAATTGCCCTTTTACATCCAGGCAATGTGATCTGAAGAGGTGTTTATTTTGTCTTTTTGCTTATGGTACTGGAAAAATAAAGATTTTTATTCTGCATTCTGGCCAGTTTCCTAAATGATTCTTTTCAATATTTTATATATATTTTATTTTTTTAAAAAATTCTGTTCTTACTTAAATAAATAAACAAAATATCAAAATATGTTGAAAAATTGAAAAAAAAAAAATAAATAAATAAAACTCGTTGGTGTTGATTGATTTTGCGCTTTTTTCAAATAATGCGTCTATGGTACTCGCCATACCTACCATACCCTAGATACGCCACTGCATATGAGCAAAAAAACTTACGTACAAATAGTCTTCAAAAATCAGCAAATCAAGAAATTTTCCTGGTAAAGTGTAATTTTTTAGCTGCCACACAAGGAAGATCAGTTAATGTAATTTGAGTTTAAATTTTATATATATATATATATATATATATATATATATATATATATATATATATATATATATATATATATAATACACAAATTATAAACATTTTTGTATTAATAAAAGCATTAAAACTCTTTCGTTTTCATAAAATGTCTTTGGTAAAGAATAGGTGTAAAGATATTCTATTTTGGAACTTCAAGGCTGAGAACATACCATTGAATTATAATTAGATTTATATTTCAAAGGAGGAGTTATTTTTAGAATCTTGTCCCTCTTTTTCTTCCATATTAGGAAGCATTAAATGATTATCGATGATGCGTAGAGTTACAAACTATGCAGTGACTGAGCCTTTTCGCCTCCTTTCTATTAGTATATAATGCTGGAGCAATTGTTTTTGCGTGTCTTTTGCTTTATGCTGTACACTAACTAAGCTTCGTCAGATTTGTCTGTATTTGTGTCCTCCCCCCTCCATCTGGAAGGGTGGGTGGAACTTCTGCTTCTATCATCGAACAACTCAATAAAAGCTTGTAAAGAAGTATGACCTTCTGAATTCTCCTAATTTGACTAATAATCATCCAAAAATAACGGGGCTGGGGCCCAGTTATAACACACACACATATATATATAAGCACAAAGAAGAATTATATAATGGAATAAAATATAAATTTTTTTTAGAGAGAAAGCGTAAAGGTTTTCTTCAGGACGCATTCTTTTACGATGGTAAATGCAATATTTCAAAATAAAGAATAATTATTCTAAGATAAAAATTACTCTTTATAATGCATCTATATTGCTAAAAAATAGAAATGCAATTGGAAATGAGCTTGAGATAAAAGAAAGCAGAAATCAAAATTACCGACGTGGAGTAAAAGTTGAAATGCCTTAAAAATAGATATACTGATCTAGCAGTTAACAAACGTATTTACTGCGAAGAAAAAGACATAAAACGTGCCTATAGCTTAAATCGTATAAAATAACTTTTAAAAATATATTTGGTTGAAAAAATGTGAAGCAAATTTACATTTCAATGCTGGAATCTATGAAAAAAACACTAACATATTTGGGAAATTTAAGTAACAAAATCCTTAATAAACAGAAAAATTAGAGAAAAAAAAAAGATTAAAAAACTAAAATATTTAAAATTTAAGAAAGTTGATTTAAATTTTAGAAAAAATGACTATTCATTTATTCTGTTTTAAATTTATCTGACTCTTTTAAAAACTCTTATGGTTGGAGTTGCTCCTTTGAAACCTAAGAATCTTGTGAATTGGTAATAATATCGGAAAAAACCTTATTGGCTAAGTTGGATTTAAAATCAATGCTCTTTCTAATTGGAAAGTTAAAATTATTTCTTTTGTCAGAAAGTTTAAATGTACTTTTCCCATATTCATTAATAATAAGAGTTAAATTTAGAAAATTTGCTGACGAATTTCAATACAGTGAAACCTGCCAATTTGACCACCCTTGTAAGTTGGGCACCTGCATAAGTTGACCTCAATTATCAAGAACGGAATTTTTCCTATATAATATAAAGAAGCAAAACCTTTGTAACTTGACCACCTGTCTATCTTGTATGTTGACCACTGAAATAAGTCAATTTTGTCTAGGAGTATTATGAAATTCTATTCTAAAACCCTCATAAGTTGACCAGAAAAAAAAATCAGAAAATGTTCTGTCATTTTGCAATGTATGTTAAAATTTCACTTGTTTGGTGAAATAGTGTAAAAAGCTAATGTAAACCCTTTTGTGAGTTGACCAACTGGGGAACCTGTAGAGGGGCAGCTTTTGATCATTTCTTTCATCCATTCATTGAAAACAGGTGTGTTAGTTGAAAAGTTGCTCTTCGAGTTGCAATAGTGAGCAGATAGTAAGTGTAGTAATAACAGAATAAATTTTAAAGTGTTCAAATAATTTCGTTTTGTTAAAGTTTTCAAATTACATGACTTTGTGTTCTGATATTTTAAGAAATTATTTTTATTAAACACTTCACATACATAACTAACGAAGTAATTTTTTAAAAAAGTTAACTAAATATTAGAATTATGGAAGTGGTCAACTTACACAAGTTTTACTGTATTAGTTTTGTTATACACTTGAATAAATTTTTGTTTAGCTAAAATATCAAAATCGTCAAAACTATTAACCAAAAGATCATCAATATATCTGAGAAAGAAGGAATTTGTAGGAAGATTAACATATATATATATATATATATATATATATATATATATATATATATATATATATATATATATATATATATATATATATATATATATATATATATATATATATATATATATATATATATATATATTACGAATTCGTTTTACGTTTTTTTACGAATTCCTCATTATATGTATATTCAAAATGTAGAGAAAACATGGAAAAATTACAGAAAAATGAAAAAAGGGAAAAAGGAAAATAATAATAAAAATAATAAAAAAAATCCGGAAAAAAATTCTGAAAAAAGGAAGAAAAAAAAATAATAAAAATCCGGAAAATAAATTCCGGATTTTTTTTATTATTATTTTTTTCTTTTTCCCTTTTTTCATTGTTTCGTAATTTTTCTATGTTTCCTCTACATTTTGAACTTATTTTATGAGTTCTGTTTACTTGCAGCTGATGCGCAGTTTTTCTTAATTTTCTTTTTTTTTTCCTTTTTGTATTTGTTTGTCCTTATCTATGTATGTTGTGTGTGTATTTTAATTCTGCCCCGTGCTTTCCACAAGACTTTAAGGAGCGTAGGGGTGCTGTACTTGAAAGTTTTGACGTAGATATAACACACACACATATATATATATATATATATATATATATATATATATATATATATATATATATATATATATATATATATATATATATATATATATATATATATATATATATAATTATTATTATTTTTTTTTTTGACAGATAAAAAATCGGTGAGATCACGTTTCTTGCTTCCGCCTTCCTCCAAAGTAATTTTTAATCCTTCGTAAGAATTTCTGTTCTTTCTCCCTTCAATATTAATTATTGACCAGAAATGTCTATACTTTTTTGTTTTTACACAGAAAAGGATTCTAAAAATACATATTAAAAGGTGGTCATAACGAGACACCCTGTATTTATAATCGTAAATGAATATATATTAGATATATCGTAGCTATCAAACTATTTGATGTTTTTATTTCTATTATTTTAAGTCCTGCATACTGATTTTGAACTATCATTAAGAATCAATAATTAATTTTCATAACTACAAAATAAAAATTTTAAATATTATTAATAATTGAAATGATACTTAAAATAAAATTGACATTAAATATGTAATTTTAAGACAGTTTTTAATTTTAAAACATTTTATAAATAAAAATTTTATTTTTCAATTAAAATTATATCACAGTACACTGATAAAACAATAGTTTTTAAGAACAAAAGAATAATTTAACATCATATTTATAATTTTACATACATATATATTGATAATGCATATTGCAGCATATTGCATACATATACAACGATAATACATATTACACACATATATATTGATATAAACAGCAATGAAAGGGTTGTTTGCCCAAAATAAGTAGCTGAAATTTCCTGTTTTCCAAAAGATATAAAATGCTAATAATAATTGTTATTAAATTAATCAGATATTTAATTTCAATTCCTCGAAAGCACAATGACTGGCAGGGGCAATTTCTTGACCTATTTTTTCAGATAATACAATAGTTCAAAAAACAAAAGAATCATTTAACATCATATTTATAATTTTTACATACATATATATTGATATTGATTAATGGTAATGGGTACAGACAAACTCAAATTTTATGTTTTCCAGTTTGTTAAATTGCAAGCAATTATCAGTATGTAAGATATACTAATAATTGTTTGCAACTAATAAAATATTTAGTTTTTATTCTTCGAAAGCACAGTGACTAAAGTCTGGAGCTTCTAAACCCATTTTACCAAATAACAAAAAGTTTTAGTTATAAATAGTATCTGAATGACATATAAACACAAAATTTGTATAGAAATTTATGAATCAGACGTCATTCTAACAGTATTTATAACTGAAACTGTTGCAGGTTGATTTTCTGAGCCAGATCAGAAAATCAACCTGCACAATTTTTAAAATGAAAAAGTTTTACGTTTAAAACCTTCTAATGAAATATTAAGCTCAAAATTCCAAAATATGAATCTACCTCTTTTTCGTAGCAAACATTTTACTTTAATTAGAAAAGTATAATCATTGTTATCAAACGATATGTTGTTATCAAACGGATTTTTCTATTGTAGTTTACATTTAAAATGAAGTATGGTTTTGAAGTTTGTCTTCTAATTAGAACTTGTGGGCAAACAAGTAGCTAAGTCTCAAATCCAGCTCTGTCTATTTTCATGGGAATATAACATGAGTCTACCACACATTTGTGCTAAAATAAATTTTTTAGGTTTTTTTTAATGGTTTACAGTACATGTTCATTTTAAAATAACCTTATTCCGACATAAAAGAAGAAAAAAATCTATTTTAATGTAAATGTAAATTAAAAAAAAATCTTAGGTCAATCAATCCTCAATTAATATTTAGTTGGTCAGTAAATCATCAGTCAGTTCATTTATTTAAGAAAACCAACAATATTTATTTTTAAAATAAATTTTTAAAATCTATATGTGAAATTATAAGAATTTTCAATTATAAAATTTTTTTACTGGTAAATATAGATGTAAGTATTATTACTAAACTACTAAACTAAACTCAGTGGCGCAACAGCCCATAGAGGGCCAAGGCCTACTGTGCCCATTTCAGCTTTCTTGACCTTGGAATCTGGGGTGCAGGACCGTATCAAGGCTTTGAACTGGATATCTAAAATCAACAAGTGAGCATTTTTCCTATAATTTAATAAATTTTTTAACTTTAAGAATCTCTAGCGCACCATAAAATTAAAAACATTATTTTGTTTTATTTGCAAATTTTTTAAAACAAAAAAAGTAATTGAAAAAAGAAAACAAGTAATCAAAAAAAGTAATCGGGGCAAAAATATATGTGCTCAAAGAAAAATAGTTGTAACTTGAGAAAAATCACATTTTTCGAATGACTTTGATTAGTTTTTAAATTTTATTTAAAATATTTTAAGTTTAAAATGAAGTGAATGAATTTATTTTCATTAATGATATTTATTTCATTATATTTACGCATCTTAGAGGTCATAATGAATTATTTCATCGATAAATCTATTTTTTTAAGGTATCCGACTGGTTTTGACACAGTCTTTTTTTTTTCTTTAAAGGCTCAATTAAAATTTTAATTTTATATTTGGTAAGCAGGGGTCCAAAAATTATAAATTTTAAATAAAATTTAAAAATGTATAAAATATTTTTCAAATTAAAGGCAAATTTGAGCTTAAAACTAAAATTTTTTCATGTTGCGCTAACAGCTCTGTGGCAAATTGTAATGCATACATTTCAAAATAAACTTTTTTCTAGATCGATAATGTGAATATTTGTGTTTTGAACCAAAGTCTTAAAAAATAAAGAAAAAAACTATGATATAGATCTAAATAAATAGTTTAATATTAAATTTTTATAGAAAAATTATAGTTATTTTTGCAAATACTCAAAACAGAAGAAAAACATTTTAGTTTCGTTTTCCTGAGTTTACTTCCAGTTTCTGTTTCGTCAGTCAGCAAACGAAAAAACAACTGTAACTTCATTTCTAAGACTCGGAGGTAAATATTTTAAAGGATTTTGGAAAGCTAATAAACTAAGGTTTAAATATGGATCATAACAATAACAATAAAAATCGAAATTTACGTCTAAATTGCCTATTTTTACTCAGTTGGATTACTTGAATCATTTTTCATACGGTGAAGTGACATATAAATTTGCTTTTTAGTTTATAATTTTTTTTTAATACTTGGCAATTAACACTTTCTTTTGATAAAAAATGTGAACTGCAGTTGAAAAAATAATTTCTTAATAGTTGTTATAAGATTATTCGGGAAAGTTTTTTTAAGAGGATAAAAGTTTCCACTTATATTACTTTCAGTTTGTATTAAAGGATTTATTTTGAGATTCACAGACAGTGGTTATCAATGAAAAGGGTCACTAAAGGGTTCTTCAACGCTATGATAGATTCATTAAAACAGGATTATAAATATTTTTTAAAAATATTTATTTTTTAAAAATATTCTTTTTTTTTTTTACATCATGAATTCAAATCCAACAATGCATATTTTGTCATAGATTAGATTGACGCCATTTATATCAAAGTTGAGATAATATTATTGTTCTACTAAATATCTCATAAACACTTTCACATGAGCATAGTAATGTTATGATTATGCATAAAAATGAATCGTGAATCCTAATAATAATTTTATGAGTTAATTCATAAAAATGGAAAAGACCAAATAATTTTAGTCACATTTATATAATATTTTAAATTTTGAAAGGAAAAAATATAAAAGCATTATAATTTTATAAATTAAATATTTCGCAATTATCAGCAATGAAGAGTAAAAAGTGCCTGCAATACTCAATCTTGAAGTTAAAAGTTGAATCAAATTGTAAAAATAAATTTTTAAAATAGTTTTAAAACTTATAGCTTTTATAATATTTTTTTTAAAAATTTTTTTCTTTGATGTTCAATTTGAATAAAATAAAAAATAAAAATACTAGTTTTTAAAAAAGGATTAGAATTTTTTAAAAAATATTTACTTATCAAATATCGCTTTCAGGCTTTATATTTGAAATATTAATACGATAGTTTACATAATAAAAGATACTTTAAAGAATTAATATAAGAGATGAATTTAGATAGATTGATGAACAGATCGAAAGAGAGAAAGAGGGAGAAGACATCTCAAATTAAACGTTTTTTTTTTTTTTTTTTTTTTCAAATTTGTTTTTCAAAATGCTATGAAGATCATTTATAAGTTAATAGAACAGGGTTGGAATTACTTGTTTACAATAAAAATCAGTAGGCATCAACAAATTTAGGATGATGGCTCAAATATAAATTAAAATAATTATTTTGAAAAATATTTTTCCAGAAGACGCAACAAAATTATAAAATTGTGAAATTTGACTTCATAATAAATTGCGAAAAATAAGCTACTCAATAATAGCAACATCCCTCGAATTTTTTATTAAATTTTAAAAGTCTCACTAAATAGACTTTTAATTTTAATCAATAAATAATAAGCTCGCAATCTTTTAGGTAACAAAATAAGCTCGGTACTTTAGAATGCTCTGGCCTAATTAGGAATTCCTGAGATTCCCTTTCAGAGAATGACGAAATTCAGAGAAAATGGATCTTTTTCTATAAATAGACATGTTAAGAAAATATCATTTCTTAAAAAGCAGATAAAATAATGTAAAATTGACAAATACACATTATCACTTCAAATAGTAGAATAGACACTTTCATTGACAACAATATTTCTGAGAGTTGAATAATTCATTCTTCACAACAACAACATATACAGGCAATATAAAGGATTAGCGGCAATCGCAACACTTTTAGATTATTTAATTTAACTTAAAATGATTAAACTTAATGTTTTATAACTAAAATAGGAACGTAGCACATTTAACAAAGTATTAACTAAATAATCTTAAGGAATTGAAACGGTTCGATATTATTTGATTAAAAACTTCATTCCCTTCAAAAATTTATAAAATGGACATAATAGTCAAGATGTTTCAAGCTCCCCAAAACAGTCGCTGATTATCAAGACTTGCGAAATGTGAATGAGAAGAAACAAAAGTGATTTGAAATAGAAACCGTGAAGTCGACAAAGAAAATGTAAAAATAAAGAGAAACAAAGCTAGAAAAATCACAGTAATCGAAAGAGAAGAAAGGTAAAACACAGAACAAGAAAACCCACAGTTGGCGAGAGGGGCAAATCAGGGTAAAATACATTACCACACACTATGAAGAGGTGGTAAAGAACTAATTAACAATGTAATGGTATTAACCATCAGCATTCATATGAATTAAACAGGATTTCAGGGCATCAAGATGAGCTGATTAGACCGGAGTGGAAATAATTCGCTGGATAAATTTTTCGTTGGCAGTTTTACGTGTTTTATTTCAAATAACTTTTGTTCTACTTATTCACGTCTGGTAAGTCTTGAAAATGGGCACCAAATTTTGAGAGCTTGAAACATGTCGACTGTTATTTCCATTTTGTATAATTTTGAAAGGAATGAAGCATTTCACATAGTATTCATTTTAATATTGTTTTTAACGTTTAAAACATAAAGTAAAAACAAATATTTTTAAAAAAGGAAGATATTTTAGAAAGCGATTTACAAAATTTCATTAGTTCGTTTTCATTTAATCAAAATATCTCAAATATTCTTTGTTAAATTATTAATGAAGGATAGAGAAGAAAAATAAGGAAAAAAAAAAATACAAAATGCAACAATTTATATTGTAGATAGAAAAATGGAGGTAAATGACTGTACAGTGCACAAGAATAAAATAATAGTAATTAAAAAAATTATACCCTGAACAGTTTTGACTTAATTTATCGGATTTTTAAAGACTTATGCTTAACTTTTCGTTTTTATAGAAGACTATGCTTAACCTTTAAAATAATATATTTTATTTTATTTGAATGATAGCATGCAAATGCTTCATATTGCAAGTAGTCATAACACTAAAAAAATTACATAATTAAATCTCCTTTAAATGAATTAGTGGTTAATCCTAAATATTGATTAAATAGCGTCTTTATTGATTAATTTTTTTTACAACAAGCTTGCACAAATAAGCATTCAAAGTAAATGTTTTCGTGCAACAAACAGTGGTGAAACAAATATTTTGGTGCATTTACACAAACACTTGATCTTACATAATTCGGGTATTAGAATTTCAAATCTGAAATTAGTTTTAATCCTTAAGCAACACCTTTTTAACGACATTTTTACCGTATTTTTTGTCAAAATGTACGAATTTATAACGGTATTTACAATAGAGTCGCGTAAATGTTGCAGTAAATTTCTAGGGGAGCTAAGGCACATCATTAGGATTAAAGCTGCAGAGGAACCCATGCTAGAAAACGTGGTCACACGTGGCTAGGGACTCGTTTACCCTATTATGACTTGTTGAGAAGTTCATCATGGGGAAGCGTCGCTAGCGGTGTAAGACGACTTTTCCGGATAGGAATTTTATATTTAATTTTAATCCTGATGATGTGCCCTAATTCCCTTAGAAGTAAGTCGCAAAAAGTACGTGACTCATTTTATGTGTACCGTTTTTAAACTTGTACAATATGACAAAAAAAGAACAAAAAATGTAATTTAAAAATATATACATATAGCCAAGAGAGAGAAACCGAATACAGATTTGAAATCAGCGATGTAAAATTATCTAAGAACTGTAAAAAAATCTAATGCAACAGAGAACAAAAAAGATTTCTTTATCAGTGTTACATAAACAAAATAAAGTTATTAAAAGAATCGATCTTTTGTGAAGATAATGTTCGGACTTAGAATAAGGAAAATTAAAGTAGAAAGCCACAGAAATAAAAAAAAAATTAAAAATAAAAAAATTAATAAATAAATTCGAGAGAATGTTTTCCCTTTGGCAAAACGTATGAATTAGTATACAGACAATAAGTAGAAAAATATGGAAAAAATAATTGTAATTTGCTTTACTGAATGGAAACAGGTTTTAATTTGGTAATTCATTTATAAAAATGTAATGAATTTAATATATTACAATTTAAAAAAATTTTTACATTAACAATAACGATATTTAACATTTAACAATAATTTTAAATTGCTCTTCTTAATTCGATAACACGTTTTTTTCTATACCCTTTTCTCGCTTTCTATAAATTACTACTGTTTTCCTGGATTTATTTTTGAATTCATAAAAATATTCGAATTTGTAGGGGCCAGGATAGCCTGGTTAGCAGGCGCTGAACTCCCGTTCGTGAGAACGAGAATTCAAATGCAGCCGGCCTAAGACAGTAGTAAATGGTGGCTGGTGCGCGTTTAATCTTACAGGTCACAAAGTCCTCCATGTTTCCATAAAAATTATATCTTTGGGGTTACTGAATTGGAAATTGATCGTCCTCTGGTTCAGGTAAAAATAACGATCTATGGATGAATAAATGGGTCTGCTCTATAAAAGGGTGTGTCATATGGGTGTCGCAGAAGTTGAATATTTGGGCATAGATGGCACCACTGGAAAACAAGAACAATCGTTCCTCTTGCCTTAATGACCAACGACAACAACATTCGAATTAGGAAACATTTTAACATACAAGATATGTAAGGGTACAAGATTTTACTTAAAGCTTAACTTTAGAGCGACCTATGAAGGATCTGAAAAGTTGTTGTCAGAAAATATTTTTCTGGGTGTTGTAAAACAATCTATCCACTTCAATTTTCTTGAAGGAATACACTGATATCAAAACAATGTATGCTTTTTAAAAGTTTTAAAGTTAGAATTTCAAAAAATGAAAGTTTGAATTGTTTGAATGCAAACTTTCAAAGAGTTGTGTATTATATAGTACAGTATATCATTTGCATTAAAATTAAAATATAAATATACTGATATGAGATCATCTGTATTTTGAATAAAAACATGTACCTGCACTTTTTCAATTTTTTTAAACATTTCGTTAAGATTTCTTAAAATATTATCATATTTAAAATTTTATATGTAAAAATTTTACTTTGGAGTGTGTTTCTCAATTAATTCATTAGTGTCCTGATTAATAATGACGTTAAATTGAGTTTTTTAAATTATTAACACAATTACAATTTTATATTCAAAGATGTTAAATGAAAAAGTGTTCCTTGATGATTTAATAATTTTTCTGATTCGTAATTACATTAAATGAAATTTAAAAAAAATTGTTGACACTTTATATACAAAGACATTACTTGGGAGAGTGTTTGTCAACCATTTCTTCATTTTCAGGATCTAAATCTTCAGTGTCGTTCGACTCTTCACTGCTTATGGAATTTAAACAAATAACTGTGTCACTATTCTCATTTACTTCAATAAGTTTTTCAGCACAACTCTCCGAAAAACCACTGTCTTTTCTTTTGAAAATTGGAAGTTTTTTTTCTGAGGAATCAGGAAATGTTTTCTGCATTATCAGCCCAAAATCTTCTAATTTAACTTCTGAAAAAACAGTTTCGAAAATGTCATTGTTTGGAGCATCACGGAAAACAGATGACGATTCATATTGGGTATTATTCTCAACTTTATTCCTTAGATTATTAACTATTCTGTTAATTGATGAAGAAGTGTGGTCATGAATGTTGTTAGGGGAATTCATATGTTTCAGACTTTTAGGTAACCTTCTTCCAGATTTTAGTGCATTGCAATTTTTTAGAAAAGCTATTTCTTCAGAAATTTTCAAATGCTTATGACCATTGGTAATATAACTATGATCAAAATTTGAGTTTGATAAAATACTTTTACCTTGTCTAATTCCATCGAATTCAGTGCTGCATTCAATTTTCACTTTATTGGCGAGTGCAAAACGTCTGTCGATTTCGTTGTTGTAGTTAACAAAATCAATGAAACTGTTTTTATCTGAAATTTCGCAAAGATTAATATTGTCTAGATAATGTTTTTGTGCACCATTGAGCTCATTTGGATATATATCATCAATTCTTAAGTTAACTTCAGGAAAAACTGAATCTGTTAGATGCCACTCTGTTTCGTGAGATGGCTGCTCATTTAAATCATCAAACTCAGGCATACTGAAATCATAGGTGTCGTTTAAGAGGATCTCTTCGTCAGAAAAGAAAAACTCGTTTTGTTGATTTTCTGAAGTAAAGTTAAGTTCATTAAGAGTCGAAACATCTTCCTCTAAGTCCAAACATCTAGAATCATAGTAAGAATCAAATTGCTGGGTGATTTCTGGAGATGACTGAATTGATGAATCAGTATTGGAGAAATCGAACGTTTCTGAATCACATACATTTTCAGGAACACAATTATCATCTGAGAAGTTATCAAAAGTTGCTGTAAGATGTATGGAACTGATATCAAGCATTTCCATATCTTCGGGAATATTATTTTTGGTGGAGTTGGTATAATGCAACTTATGTATATCCTTTATACTGTCTACTACTTTTTTGTTTATTGTATTACTAAGTGAACTTTGGTAACAATGACTTTTTCCATCTTCTTCACACTCATTTTTCACTTTTACCTTGAAGTCAAACTCATTAGAGTCACTGTTCAAAGACCTAAAACAGTCATAATCACTTGCGAATTCATAACTTCTACTTTCATTTTCCTTTAAGTTTTCTTTATATATTTTATCTAATTCCATTTCACTAAAACTCTCCGATGTAAATTCACAATCAGTTTTGACAGTATCTTCCGTGGCCGTAATAGCATAATCTTCTCTCCACATTCTATGTAGAATTGCTTCAACTTCTTGCTCACATTTCTTTAATACTTCTGGGTTGCATTTTCCTTTATCCGTAAAACTTCTAACAGAAGAAGATGTAAAGATGGCATTTGAAAATGTGTCCAAAAGGGGGGATGGCTCAATTTTGGCATCGTCAAAGCCTAATAGAGTGAAATCTTGATCCCAAAAAACATCTTTTTGCCTAGTATTATTTAACTTATACATTTTTAAGTCTGATAAATTCTCATGTTCAACAGTTTTATTCAACATGTCTATTTTATTTCCCTCTTGGTAGCTACTAATTTCTAAGATCAAATTTTTCTCGGGTTCATTCATGTCTCTAATGCTTGTCTCATTTTTTGAAATCGCATGATCTAAATTGCCCATTGTATCATTGCTGAATAGCCCTGATAAGTTCATTTCTCTTGACAATGATTTTGTACGATCTGGATAGTTTGTGATCAGTTTGTCATAGTTAGATTTCAGATTGATTTCAGAGTCTGCAACGCTTTCTTTCTCGTGCGATTGCTTATTTGCCAGAAACAAACGAGAAGATATATTAAAAAACACTGCATCATCCAAATTAGATGTTTTTGAATCAGCGTTATTGTCGAATTCTGCAGTATTAGTTGATTGAAACTCAACAGATTTATTTAAAAATTCAAATTTTGATTCAGAGGAATTAATAGGTTGGTTTTCATCAATAGGTATGTTAATAAATTCTGATTTGTCGTAAATGATAGTTTTTGAGTCTGAGGTATCCGTAAAACTAACTGTTTTAGGATCATTTGTAGATGCATTCATATATTCTGACAAGCCAGAACTATTTGAATATTCAGCAGTATTAGTTGTTACAAAACTTCCACTTAAGTGGTGAGCACTAGTGAAACATCCTGCCCCTGTTAAAGGTAGTGTCGATCCGTAACCAGATTTTACATCTCCTTCATTTAGATGGCAGTCACCTGCGCCATTTTCTGTCGATACATTTTCAATGAATGATTTGTTGCTATGTTGATTTTCTGGCATGCAAAGATTTCCAGAGAATAAACCAGCATTAAATTGAAATTGCTGTGGATAAGGATTGATATTCATAACATTGGATCGATCGGTTTTATCAGTATTTGGTGGGGAATCATTTAAGTATGAATTGTTAGTCATTGGAGTATTAGAATAGTATTTCAGATCCGTAATCTGCAAGCTTCTATAATTTCTTAGATCGAATTCTGATACAGTCTTAGAATTTATAAATAAATCAGCTGACGTTGTTGTAGTTGACACAACAGAGCTCCGTGATGGTGAACTCATTAAATTTTCTTGAAAAATAGAGAAATTGTCTCTTCCTAAAAAGGGTAAGTTTGGAAGAGATGCTCTATTAGATAGTAATTGACCAGAATTATAAATCATAGAGTGTCGAATTCTTGTTCTATTTCTGCGTCGTGAACGGCTACTTCTTCTTCTTGGCGTATTCTGAGTACCGGCCACAGGATTCATTTGCCAATAGGAGCATCGGTTTGTAGTTTCATTGTCATCAGGTTGAATTCGTTGAAATCGGTTGTGCAAACTCAAGTTGTGGCGAATTGAATTCTGAAAAATAAAAGTTATATTAAAATCTGAAAAAAGAACTGACAAAAATAAGTGAAGGGATAATTGTCACATCATACATTAAAATCGTTTCAAATAAACAAAATTTTTAGCAGAACTTTATTAATTCTTAAATTATTTTTTTTTTGTTATATTTTTAAAATTTTTTTTTTTTTGTAGAGTAAGACGTAAGCTTTACAACCCTTCTACCCACGTAGGCCTTTCAAGGGTGTTAACTCGCGCAGCGAGAGTTGGGCCATGAAATAGATGGTTAAATAGATCGTTTTAGACAGTGCCTCGACAGGCGATAGTCACTGGGATAGAATACTGGGATGCATCACAGTTTTATTAATTACATTTCAAATTGTGTACATTTCAATTGTACAGTTTTATTGATTACATTTCAATTGTCTATTAGAGTGAATTGATATATTAAATTCATAATTTAGTTTTTTTCCCCGCATAAAATATGCATCGAAAAATTTTGAGAATTACGATATAATATTATAATTTAAATATTACAATTCAAATTAATAATTTAGTATTAGTATGCACTTTGGCTATAATGTATAAAAATTATGCAAATATAAGCGTTTTGTCAGATGTAGTATGTAAAACGGTAGTGATGCGAATGAGTAATGAAACTTAGCTATGACTATTTTTCCGATAGATGTCTTTCATGGGCAATAGGTACGGGGTCATGAGTTGGCGTTGTTAGTGGGGTAATGAAACTATGTTTTGTTTACTGAGAAGAAAGGGATTTGCAAAAGAGATTTTTTTCCTATAATAAAATTTCTATAATAATTAGTGGTCTGTTTGTTAGGGCAGTGTGTCCATGTCCATGAAGTTGTGAGCTCAATCCGCTCCGGCCGTGTAGTAAGTAAATGGTGACTGATGCACGTTAAATCTGTCGAGTCACAAAGTCCTCCATGTTCCCATAAAAAATTATACCTCTGGTGGTACTGATCCAGGAGTTTCCTAGTCTTCTGGATTGATTCAAAATTACAAGGCAACGGAGTTCATTATTAGTAATCGTAAACCCAAAATTGGGTCAGCTATTCAATGATGGTTATAGAATAAAATATAATAATTAGTAAAAGAGGTTATGAGTAACTAAATTTTATAACCATCATTGAGCAATCGACTCAATTTTTGGGTTTACGACTCCTAATGTTCAACTCAGTATCATTGTAATTTTGAATCCAATCCAGAAGACAAGAGAGCTCCTAGATCAAGTATTAGGAGAAATGTTCCTTCGTGGAAGATTTATCGATGGAACTAATCCGCATTTGCGTTACTTGGTTGCGTTACATGGAAAACCCAAAAACCCTCCCACGGTTGAGCTGACGACAGAGGGAATCTAACTCATGAACCGTCAATCATTGAGGATATTTCACGTCAGCACTGTGGTTAGTGCGAGGCGGACGCGGAATTCGTATCGACCAGCCATCGCTTGGATTCGAATCCGGTTCACATCATTGGAAGGCGAATGCTCCATCCCCTGAGATTAAATTTAAATTTAAAAAAAAGTCGTATTTTTAAACTTTTAACTTCAAATTCCTAAAGCTTTAAGTGAAGTTAAAAAAAGATATTTTAATTTCGGGGGGTCCCTCAGTTCTCAGAGCTCTAAGTAGCAGCCTATCTAGCTAATACGTATTTGGAGAGCGTGACGCATATCAGGACCTCAGATATCAGCATTTGCAAGAGTGTTTAAATATTTATTAATTGATTATGAATTTATGCAGTAGTACGTACGTATTATATCATAAAATACCTCAGTTCATAATTTCTAGAGTGGTTTACTATATTCCATTTGTTAAAACTTTAAAAAAAAAATGAACGATTTTGACTTCCCGATTCAGAATTCTTATTGAATAAAGAAATTAAATACTATTATTTGCTACTATTGAAATAATTCTTAAAAGTTCGAAATGTATTGAGTGAGGAAAAAAAAGAGCAGAAAATCATTTAATTGAATGAAGAGTTTAAATGTTTGTGAATCAGATTAAAAATAATTTTTATTAACTTCATATCATCTATTTTTAATTTTTCTCTTTAGTTCGGTGCAAAAATATTAAAAAGGTATTTTTTAATTATTTGAAATCTTCTTGCATTCCATTTAAGGGTGTTTCTGTTTCTTATTCTATTCATAATTTTAACAATTATCGCTCATATTTTCATAAATTATATATATATTATATATATATATATATATATATATATATATATATATATATATATATATATATTTATATATATATATATTAACATATATTATATATATTATATATATATATTATATATATATATATATATATATATATATATTTATATATATATATATTAACATATATTATATATATTATATATATATATTATATATATATATATATATATATATATATATATATATATATATATATATATATATATTTATATATATATATATTATATATTATATATATATATATATATATATATATATATATATATATATATATATATATATATATATATATATATAAATTAACAGACAGTTAAAAACATACATATTCTTCTTAACCCAGAAAGGGATTGAAAAAAATCCATTAAAGATGTGAAAATTAGAATCATCACTAAGGGAGAAGGGAGTAAAAGACTGTTTTCCGAAGATCCTGTCATCATATAAATTATCACTTTTAGCAAACAATATTCTACTTTTATTACTATTGTTAAATGGTAATTATTATTAGTGACTGTTAGTTAAAGCATCGTAAATTTTTTGCCATTGCTCTTTATTTTAATAATAAAAACAGCATTAACTAACGGTACGAAATAAATCCACAGTTTTGTGAAAATTAAAACTTTCATGAACTTATTTTTTAATATTTGTCTTATCTCATAAAAACTTTCAAACATTTTGAACTAATTTGTGGGAACTAAAAATTTTCTTTTGTGTTTTCACACCATTTCCGCTGCTTCTTACTTAAAATGACCTCCTGAATCCAAATATGACCTTCCAATACAGTGTGAAAAATGTCAGATCAAACTATGGTAAAAAGTGCGGGCACTCAGGGTGCCGGTTTTTCCCCCGTAAAATCTCTTTTTACCGAACAAAAAATCTGACGTACCGTGATTTTTACAGTAATATTGACCGTAAAGTCCCTAAATCACTTCAATTAATTAAATATTAATGCAAAAATTACTGTATAAAATTCTACGGTAAAAATAAATTTTTCGGTTAAATGGATCTTATGGTATTTTTAACTGCAAATTATTACTGAATTTTTTACAGTGCACCCACAATTTTATGGTAACATCCCTAAAATTTACCACTTCTTGATAAATTTATTAACGATTATAAATTTGTTTTTGAGGAAGAAAAAATTATTATTTTTATCGTTAAACTTCTTGTGAAGGTTTAAAGAGGTGATAAGTTCTGATGAGTTAGCAAGTAGCGACATTTCGCCTCTTTGAATTAATAAAATAAAATAAAAAGTCATAAAAAAGTTAGATTTTTCTAAATTTTTCTTCAACTTATTTTCTTAAATATATCTGAATTCTTTTACTTATTTAATTTAAATTTTTAGCTCTTTCTTTGGAGCCTTAAGCACCCTCAAAAAATAAAAAAATATTTAGTAATATTTTTTATTAAAAGCGAGTAAGAGAGCCTAGTTCTTCAAGATTCACAATAAAAGGATTTCCTGACTTCTTAGCTTCTCTCAACTTTTTTTTATAACCAAAATTGTAAATAAATATTTTATCGTTAAGGGAGGATTTGGAGATGAAAATGGAGGTTATATTCTTACAAATCTAGAATATTAGTTAGAAAAAACTGCTACGGGAACAAAAAAATTAATTCTTTAAAATTTTTTTTAAAAAATTAATAGGGGGAAAACACTCCTAAAGTCTCCTTGTTACAACTCTTCATGTCTTAGAACTTTTTTTTCTCTCTACTCTCTCAGAAGAATTCAGATTCACTATAACAGGACTTCTTGAGCTTTTTTCTATCCAGCTTTTAGACAAAATTTTGGCTAAATATTTTTTGTTATTTAGAGGACCTAAGGGAGAAAACAATGGAAGGAAATCTGGAATATGTAGAAAATCAGTTAAATAGTTGTGAAAAATCTTCAGAGAAAATGATAAATTGCAATGATTTTTTTTAACAAATTATGAGGGAAGAAAATTCCTACAATATATCTAGCTTCTTTACTACCACTTCATTTTTTAGAACTTTTTACTTCTCCAGACCCTCGTAAGAAGTTTAACAGTGAAAATAATATTTTTTCCTTTTTCAAATTAAATTTAGGCTGCAAAAGTATCCAAAACAGTAGTGAGGGGGTATGTCCCCAGCAAATATTGGGTATTGGGGGAAAATGGAAATGAAATTTCTCGTCAAATATTTAATCTCAATGTTTTAAGGTAATTGAAAAATTTTTGCACGCAGTTACAAAATTTGTTTATCCAAGGATAATTACATGCAAAAAACGCTTTATTACTTTTTACTATTTCATTTAATAGTAATCGAAATTTTTTTTGAATCATAACGTATACAATTTTTAAATAATTTTAAAGAATGTAGTTTTATATGGCAAAATACAGAATTTCAGTGAAATTGGTAGAACAGTAATTGAATTTTAAAAGTCATATTTTATTTAAAATTACGACTTTTACGAAATACGAAAGAACGTGAAGATCCGATCATTAGATCAATAATTATTCAGAGTGGTCAGTTTATTCTCTATTTTTTTGTGCACAGTACATAGGAAAAATATGAAAGAATAATTAAAATGATCAACTTTCCATTTTACTGCAGCTAAGTTGTCAGCTAATAATTATATTTATGCGATCAGTTTGACATAGTTCATCGGTCCCCAAATGGTGTTTCGTGGAACCCTAGTGTTCCATGAAAGAGTTAAAGGGGTTCCAAAATAAATATTGAACAGTTTTTCTTAACCCTTTTGAAATCTGCAATTATATTTAGATCTAATCAATAATCCATTATTGGCGTATTATTTATATCGCCTATACAAAATTATTTAAAAAAAAAAAACCAATAAAACAGAAATGACAATTTATTTTTAATAATATATAATTATTAAAAGGACATATTTTTATAAAAAAATTGCTATAGCATTTCACATTGTGCTTTTCAAATCAAAATAAAATAGCAAAGGGCTATTCAAATCAAAATAATTCGCAAATAAAGAAATGTGTTACCCTAATAACCATTTTCAACCTTTTTAGCAGTTTTTTTTTTTTTTTCATTTCAAAGCAATACAAAAACAAATTTTTAGTTAAACTATATTCAGCTCCAACATTCAAAGTTAACAGTCGAACATGAAACCTAATTTAAGATTATTAATGATAAAATGATGAAAAAAATTCGTTCACAATTGCCTTCGTTTACTTTATTTCTAAAGTTGGGGTTCCACAGGAAGAAGGTTGATTATTTAGAGATCCGTAACCGAAAGAAATTGGGAACCTTTGACGCCTTTCACTTTTGCTTTAATAAAATAATAATAATACTTTGTTCTGAACTCCAAAGAAAAAAATATTTTAAATTTAATAAGAAACATCAAAAAATTGCAGTTTTGGCATTAAAACAGTGAAATATTGAAAACCAGTTCTTTATTCTTTTCAACAAGAATATGGATGTTCTGCACACGTGTTTTAACAAGTTATAAACAGGAAAACTTTATCGTTACTATCGACTCCGGTTGTTCTAGATGAACTATGTTGGAGGGGGGAAAATTATCTTGTTTCGAAACGGTCATCTTTTGCTGAAATAATCTGGGACGGGTGACAGGGGAGTGGCCACTCCCCAACTTATCAGATGACTTTTTCGGAGTATAAATGTATTTTTACTCATTTCTATGAATTCTATCTTTCCGATACTAAAAGGACAGTTATAGTTGAAAATAAATATCAAAGTGCATTGTTCCCAAATAATTGTAAAACACCTTTGTGTTATTCATAAATATGCCAATATTTTTGAAAGAAATCATTCGAATTTCTTTCAAAATTTATAATTAGTTATTTTTATGCATTTTCAGATATATTCATTTATTTATATATTCATTTATTTCATTAAAAATATATATTCAAATAAATTTTTAATATTGCTATGCTTGATGTTTTAAAACCTTTTCTTTAGAAAAAAAGAAAAAAAAAAAGAAAAAAAGAAAACAGCATATAATTGCAGTTTATAGGCTTTGGGTAATCGTTGACTTTAAGTAATTTTAACTTCCAAAACTTTTGATGATCGGGCCTTAAATATTTTAATATATTAAGCACCTTATATTAAGCACCTTAAAAAGCACCTTAAAAAAATTTCATTAAATCTTTTTTACTTTTTTTTTCATTTCTAAATTGAAGTGGGATGTTTTTAATAAACTTTAGGGAAGCTTATAAAAATGTATAAAAATTTTTTTAACTATTCAAATATTATTAATCACAAATATTTCAAAACAGCAATGTTTATTATTTTTAAAAGAAAAAAAACTTTCACGAATTCTTTTCTCAATCTCCTTTTTGTTTTCTAGATTAAAATTAGCTATTTTAAATAAAATCTACGCAACCGATTAACAATTTATTAACTCAACAAATGTTGAGAGCTACAAATATTTTGAAAAAGCTCTTTTTGATTTTTTAATTTTTTTAAATAATTTTATTCCTTCTAAATTGAACTGAAATATTTGTCCATGAACTTCTCGGAGTATTATAACAAAGTTTTATTTTTTTCCAACTCTAGTAATGGTACGCGCTAGTGATATTTTGAAACAGCAATAATAATTAACATCGTTATTAATTTTTAACTTTCTTAAAAATGTTTTTAAATTTAAAAAAAAATATTTGAAAGCTAATTATTTTCAATTTTGATTGAAGCAAACTTTTTTGATTTAAGGTTGAAGTGAAATATTTTTTAATTGAGTTTGAAGTGAAATATTTATAGAATCGTGAAATTATGTTGATTTTTTTTTATCTTTAATAAATTTTAAATCATAAAGTAACTCTACCGTTTCTCTTTGAAATAGACTTTAGTTTTTAGATAACTATGTCTTACCGAATAAGAAGTAACTAATTTAAATCTAGTAACGCTTGGTTCAGGAAATTGTCTAGAGTGTTTCCGCAAATAGGAAGGAGTAATAGTTAACTTTTTTTTTCTTTCGAAACCAAAATTCTTTTGTTACTGGACAATGTTTAATTTTTTTTCAACTCTACAAATGTTTAGAGCTACAAATATTTTGAAAAAGTGATGCTCTTTTTATATTTTTTTAATGTTTTTTCTTCTTTTCAGATTGAAGTGAAATATTTTCAATAAGCTCTTTACCGACCCTTATAACAAAAGTTTAATTTTTTTCGACTCTTCAAAGGTTATAAGCTACAAATAGTTTAGAACAGCAATGATCATTTTTGCATTTTAAGTTTTTTAAAAATATTTTATATAAAAAATATTTGAAAGTTAATTATTTTGAATAGAGATTAAGGCGAAATATTATGATTAATATTATTTTTAAAAAAGATTGAAGGGAAATATTTTTCAATAATCTTTACGGAATCATGAACGATCTTTAAATTTTTTTCATCTTCATTAAATGTTAAATCTTAAAACAAATCTAGCGTAATTCAACGAAATAGATTCCGATAATTAATTTAAATTTATCCTAGTCAATAAGAAGTAACTAATTTAAATCTTGTTAAAATTCATTCAAGAAATTGTCTATATCGCTAATAGGACAAAATAGTAGTTAACGAATTTTTTTCAAGATCAAAATTCTTTTGCAAAAAAACACATTTATTATTCAATTACTGATATATTGCTGATAAAAATCTACAATTATTAAAATATCACACAATATCATTAAATATGTGATAAAGTCTCCTTTACAAGTTGGTCGTCTAAGAACAATACAAAACTGGCTAGATAAAGGGGTGAAACTTACATTGTTAGTGAATATTATTTAATGTTATAATTTTTGACGCAAGGCTGTTGATTTAAGGTATATGTGAACTTTATGATAATTGACTGTAGTTTAAGTGTTTTAGATACTATGTCCTTGTTTGAAAAAACACTGAGGTTTTTTTTTTGTGAACACTGAATTTCGTATTGTTGAAAAATGTTTTTTTTTTTTTTTTTTTTTTTTTTTTTTTTTTGCAATTTTAAATGAAACTGAGATTTTCTAAGATTTCATAGCTCTTTTTCTCACAGTATAAAATTAAAATATTACTCAAATGCTAAGTGCAATATATAACAGTTTATAATAGTGTGTTGCTAAAAAAGGATTTAATTTATATTCATAGTAATGCTTATATTCATTTAATGTTATAATTACAGAGTTCATTTTTCCAACATGTGACAGTGCTCATTTTTCTCTCACATTTTGATGATGAAGATTTCAAATCTGTACGGAAAAAAAAAATTGCTCTTTCAGAGAAAATATGCTTCTGTTTCTAATTATTTATTTCTGATAATTTGAGTATAAACTATGTCTTTTATATTATCTCCAATTGACATTAATTTTTATAAGAATATATTTATAAGAATTATTTAGTATGAAAGAGCAAAGATTTATTTAACATGAAAAATCTCCAAAATAAAACATTGTAAATTTCGTTTATACTTTCTCTTTTACCATTTTTTAAAGAGGGGCTCTCAAACTATTAAGATTGAGTCTTAAAACATGATGATCTGATCATTGGAACAAAAGTTAATAAGGGTGGCTCGTTTTTTATTTTGCGCACTGAACATCTTAACATTACTTTTAAACTGGAACTTTTAAATTCCTACATTCAAGAGTAGTATATAACTAATGTTTGTAAACTAAATATTTTATTATGGTAGCATGTGGTCATGATATTATTTTCCAAACTCTGTGATTTTAAGTAAAAAATTAAAAATTCCAAGTTAATAATATTGAATAATTTCTATAAAAAGTACCCATATTTTTATCCAACGGATTGAATCGTAAAAAATTTATCTAGTTTACTTCAAATACTTAAAGTTTAAAAAGAATGCCCAAGTTTTATGAATTCAATGAGAAATAACAAGAAATGCAAACTGTTCACGTTTAATTAAAAATGGTGTTGGGAAGAATGCGATGAATATAAAATAAATTGCACTAGCATTTAATTTTTTACAAAACATTGATAAGTTCAATTTTATAATTCATCGAATTTCTAACGAAATAAATATTTTGCATTGTCTAATGCTAATCAATTGTCCTAAAAAGCGTTGACTTTCTTTCCGAAAATTTATCACACTTATGCGTGTCATTTTTTAACTCGAAGTTCAGCATGAATTTTTTCTAATAATATTTCGTTTTTAATAGTTAAAAATTTTTTGAAAATTTACATGCACTTTCAGCTAAAAATACAAGTCAATGTCAATCGTAAACAGTACTATTTGCTTTATCTGTATATCAATTTATTTGTATGTCAAAGAAACTAGTCAAGGTGAACTATTTCATATTTATTATCTATGGTTAAATTTTATATTTGGGTGTGGTTAGAGGATTGGTCATACGGTCACAGTTAAATGTTTGAGATAACCGGAAAAGGAAGTCCTGAGGGTGAATACAGGAAACTTAAGACAGAGAATGTCTTGATGATAGAGAATTGATAAAAAAAAAGAACATTTTTGTGCCCTTCGTAGGAACCGTAACTATAAAAATAATTCACGTATGGGATTTTGTAGGTGATACTGACATTTGACAAATATTCTTTTTAACTACGTACATTTTAATGATGCATATTCATTTCACAGTCTTGTGTTAGTTTCATTAAAAAAAAATAGTATGTTATTTAAACCACCTGTTTTTTGGTCCAATACGTTAAAAAGTAGTTTAGAAATAAATCAAACTAAAATTTCGATTTTTTATTATTTTTTTAAAAGCGCTTGTTAGCTAGCTTTTAGAATTTTTGCAACTGACATGCCTTAACACAGAAACTGTGTCTTGATATTTTTTGTTTGATTAAAAAATAATATTTCAAATTTGAAAGATAACACAAAATTTTTTAATAAACGATTGTATAGAAAGCGCTTCTTTAGAATTGCTTTCTAATTTTTAACAATATAATTTTTAAATTTCTATAAAATGTGATCTGCGAAAACAAATTCTGGTATAGGGGAGAGTGGGGTCAATTGTAACATTTTTTACTTAACTATTTTTAACTAACAAAAAATCCAATATATTATTAGTATTAATTGACAGACGAGTAAAGTAGACTATCCTCTACTAGAAAAAAAAATATATACCTTATTTTAAATGTTATTATATTAGCTATTAACAATATTTGACAGTCACTTGTTACAATTGTCCCCACTTACGGGGTCAATTGTAACAGCTCATAAATTCAACTAAAACATAGTTAATTATACATATTATCATAGTTGTGATATATTTTTTTATTGATCAAATTATTAGTGATATTTGAGGAGTAAAAATAATAATGAGCAGAGACCTAAAGGGTTAAACTTTTAACTTTAAGGGGTTAAAAATTTTAATTTATGCTATGAAAGGTGACAAATAAAATAATGCACATGCAACATAATATAAATGATATAGGAAACTATTGGTGGTTCTTAAAGAGTTAAGTAATGGTTTGTAAACATAAGATTATTTATTTTCAGCTGTTACATTCGTCCCTTTACTTATTGTTACAATCGGCCCCAAGACGCCATTTCAGCTTCATTTGTTAAAAACAATGCTAGTTAATTAACAAAACTAATAATTTTTTTTGAAATGCTAATTAAGGTGTCCATTTACATATTCGGTTAATAATTTTTATTTGTTTAAACAAAATTACTTTGTTACAATATAATATTCTAATACCAAAAAAAGTACTTACGTAGCGTGAAAATATCTTTTGTGAAGTAACTCTTTCAAAAGTACACTCATGTCCATAAATTTAGGATAATGAAGTTCAGGTACAGAAAGAGACAGAAGCCAAATAAATTTGACTTATTTGTAAAGTCTATGTATTAAACAAAAGATAAAGAGCAAAAAAGATGCTATATGTTTGACATAATTAATAAAAATTGCGATTTTTACTCCCTGGAGCAAATTTAAAAAAAGAACCTATTTACAAAAAACAGTATAACATGGTTAGTATGATGTTTAATGCGGAGTATGTCTCCCGAACGATGCAATACATGCCGTACAACGCCTAGGCTTGCTGAGTATCAAATTATCAATCTGATCTTGGGGAATATTACACCACTCATCGAGCAATGCCCTCCGAAAGTCCGGTAGACAGGTGGGAGGGAGTTGACGGGCTGCAATTCGTCGGCCAAGCATATCCCACACATGCTCTATTGGATTCAAGTCCGGTGAGTATGCTGGCCAATCCATACGGGTGATATCCTCCGATTGAAGGCATTCGCCTACAATGTTTGCACGGTGAGGACGGGCGTTGTCGCCTATAAACAGAAATTCAGCACCCATGGCGCCCCGAAACAAACGTACATGTTGTTCCAGAATGACATCCCTATAGATGTGGCCTGTCACCGTTACACCCTGAACATGCAGGTCAGTTCTGGAACCAAGAATAATTCCTCCCCAAACGAGCCATCCTGCACCACCGTAACGGTGTAGTTCAATGGTGTTGTCTTGGTGGTAACGGGTACCTGGCGCTCTCCATATGAAAGTCCGGCGAGAATCAGACTGCAAACTAAACCTGGACTCGTCGGGAAACATCACACAAAACCACTGTTGCGGTGTTCACAATGCATGCTCTCTACTCCTGGCTAATTGCAGGCGGCAGTGAGTTGCGGTAAGTGGAACACATCTGACAGGCCTACGAGCATGTAGACCAATGTGCCCTAAGCGTCTGTACACGGTCTGCCTTGAAACTGTCGTACCGGCAGCTGAAGAGAGCTGACGAGACAGGTCTGATGCTGTGCTCCGTCTGTTTCTTTTGGCAGTAACTGCCAAATACCGGCCTTCATTCGGCGTTGTACTCGGGGGCGACCTGTGCTGTAACGTCGACTCACATTACCATCATCTTGGAATTGTTGCCAAAGCCTGGAGATGACACTCTGGGCGATTTCAAGTTCCTCGGTTACTTCCAGCTGGGTACGTCCACATTCCTGTCGTCCGATGATTCTGCCTCGTAAAAAATCATCCAAATGCTTCCTTTGTGCCATAACTATGCGGTTATTGCACTGAGAGGCTTTTAAAGCGCTTGTGAACAATTTTACTTCTTTGCCACCATTCCTTATATACCCCTCTCTTACACTCTCGTCATTGTGACGTACTACCAGCGTCATCTAGTGGTTTCCTGTAATTTGCATATTCTTCTTCAGGATGTGTGTGATAATTCTACAGGTGAAATTTTAATTTTAGAGTTTGATTTCCGTGTGATTCTGAATTATCCTTAATTTATGGACATGAGTGTACATAAAAATGGTTGCCAGCAGGGGTATACAGGTAGATTTATTAAATACACCTTGTGCGCCACCTAGGAAACAAATCTAGAACCCGAAACTCGAAATTTTTGCTCTGTTACAATCGTACCCTGTTACAATTGACCCCACTCTCCCCTACTATTTGAACCGTAACGTTCAGTAAGATTTGTTAAATTCTTTAGCTATTTTTAGCATATTTCTTAAAAAAAAGGTAGATTTGTCCTATACATTATCATTGATCGAGATAAGACTCAAAAATATCCAGCTATCGAGAAATCATAAATTTTTTGAAAGTTGTTCATTGTGTTTATTTATACTCAGACTGTTAGAATTTTCATTCTAAAATTACCATAAAAAACTGGTAGCAGTCTGTCCATCCAATTAAACACAAAGTTTACGGTAAAAAAAATTCTTTTACAGTTTTTAAGCCGTTTACAACTAGAATGGTTATAAAATCGCGAATACAAAACTATACGGTGTTTTAGCCATTTACAACTAGCTAAGTTTAAAAACCGTAAAAAAGAAATTTACCTGAACATTGGAGTTAGGCTTTTCGTTAAATAATGGAAATAGGAATTAGGTTGTGGTTGTTTTGTGTTTTATCAAATGAACCGTAGCTTATCTGGTTTTATCATCTGTCGTAAGAGATGGGAAATACTAAAAATTTGAGTTTAGCTACTCTAGCTACTATTGTTGAGTTTAGCTACTCTATGGGTCTGCCATCTATACGTAAATGACAGTAGCGTAGTCTAATAAAAAAGGATCCCAAATCGGGAAGTGCAGGACACAGGAAACTTTTCACGTGTTTAAGGGAATGGAAAAAAAAAAATATTATGGTGTCATCTCTAGGACTAGAACCCCTGTTCTGTCGGTCATGTGATTGACAGATTAGCCTTCTCGTTTATAATTTGTACTCATTTGCAAGAACAAAATGGCTTCATTAGGTGGGCCTAGTTAGTGCGATCAAAATTCTGGCTGCTTTACCATATTAGATGAAAGCAGTTATTAAAATTTTTTCCTCAAAGTTAACAGTTTGAATACCTTCTTATTTATGGTTATTTGACTGTTTTGTTTGAATATGGCAAAATGACAATTAAATTGTTATTTAATCAATTTTTCGAGTAATTTCTAACAGTGTAGATCTATCCATTCTACTCATAATGATAAATATCATGACTTTTTATTCAGAATTTTGCATAATGACACATTGAATGACTTGGCAATAAAAATTTTATTGAAAAATATTATATTTAATAATTTAATAGTATAATGATTAATAAATTCTTGTGTAGCTATTTATTTCTAGGACTGATCTTCTGAGAATATTATGTGAATTATACACATAATTCACATTATATGTTATATATGTGAATATAACATGTATCATATATGTTATATATGTAATATGTGACATGTGTTAATATATGTCATACATTAATATATGTTTCAAAAGTAAATTATTGTCGTTATGAACTTCTACATTTGTTTTTAGTATAACTTTTAAAGTTCTTATTCCGAATGTTCGTTAATTTGGACGTTTTGGCCTTTTCAATGCCCTTTATTTCCTTAAACACTAAACTAAAAAAAAATTTTTTGGATTCAAAGATTGTGGAATTAAATACTTAATCATATTTTTCTTACAAACCTCTTGCAGATATTTTGTCGCCAAACTGAAAAAAAATTCTAATTGATAGATAATAAAAACGTCGGAATTGAAGAGCATTTGAAAGACAATTTCAAAAGTTGTTAATGAAACTTTTAAAGCCGAGTAAAAATGTGCATTATATCAAGTGGAGGCCACTTTAGACATATTAAAATGGGTATGTAACTCATACATTATTTTCAAGAGTTCTTGAATCAGTCATGGAATTTTATGGCGCATTTAGAGTTTTCTAATGTCATAAAAAGGTGTACTTTCCTAAATTGATATAGAAAATGCACTGAAAAATCAATTAAGAGCTACAGTCGCTCAGGGATACAGCACTCGCTTAGCAATGAGGTAGCGTGGGATCGAGTCCCAGCAATGGTTTGTCGATACAAATTCCACTTCCGGCTAGCACCAACCACAGTTCTGACACAAAATATGTTCAGTGGGTACCAGATAATGGATTAGAATTCTCTTGTCATCCGGGTAATCATGGGAGGTTTTCGTGGTTTTTCTTTCCATGTAACGGAAATGCGAGTTAGTTCCATCAAAATGTCTTCCATAATGGCTAGTTTGTTCCAGTGCTTGATCCAGAAGCTCAATTGTCCTCCGGATTGGTTTCAAAACTACGGAGTTGAACAGGGGTAGTTGTAACCTCATATTTGTGTCGGCTGTTCAAGGACAGTTATAAATAAATCATTAAGAAAAAATATGGAGTAGGGCTTTTTAATTTATCTTGGTTGTAACTTGATGGAATACATCTTCAAATATTATATTATTAATTTGTTAAGTCATGCTAGTCTAGACAATTAAGGGAATCTGGAAAATTAATTTTACTCAAGATAAATTTTAGTATTAACTGCTACAAAATTTCGTAGGTAGATAAATCTTATACATTTTATTTATTCTGAAATAATTTACTTAAGTAGAAAATATTGTACTTTATTTCAACTTTAAAATCGGTTTTCTCAAGGTTGTATCTTTCAATCGGTAGCATTTGTAGTTACCATTAAACTTACAACACTGCTCTTGAAATTTTGTATGCAGCTTTAAAATTTTTTTCCCGAAGAAGAACCTTTTAGAAATTGTTTTTTCATTCTTTTTAGTATCATTCTTATTAATAACACTATAATTTACCTGAAAATTTACTTTAATAAAAATATTTACAATTTATAAAAATATTTTATTTTTTACATACTTTAATTTAATAATTTGATAAGTGACTTGGTCAATTACAAGTATAGAGAAAAGATGGAATATTAAAGATGAATTAAAAAAAGAAAAGGAAAAATTATTAAGATAAAAAAATAAAAAAATAAAAAAGATATTAAAATGCCGGAAAATTTTAAAATTGGAAAGATATAATCTCTTCATTAACTCATACGATTATATCCGAAAAAGTACTTACTAATATTGTTTCAATGTAACCGAAGCAAAATATATCAATATATACAAATCAATATACACGAAATATAGAATAATGTGAGAAGCACCAAAAAAAAAAAATTGAAAAAAAATGGGACTTAATGGAAAATATATCAAGTAAAAATTAAAAAATAAAGTGTAAAGAAAGGAAAAAAAAAAAAAAAAAAAAACACGAAACGAAATCAATGGAATGAGTAGCGAACTTACATGTACGAGAAACTTCCAAGAATGATCTAATATACTTTCGTAATAAAACTGCCAGATCACAAAATATGAAAACAGGAGCACAAATGGAGATAAAAGCGTAAATAGAGTGATTTCGCTTATGGCGCGTTCTTACTGCAATACAGAAGCGAGTTTGATTTGTTAGTTAGTTGTCTTTTTTCATTCATCTTCAATATTTTTCATGTATTCTCTATATTTTTAACTTATTTTATGAGTTCTGTATACTTGCAGCTTATGCGCAGTAAATAAAACTTATTAATTTTCTTTGTTTTTCTTTTTATCCTTTTTGTGTTTATTGAGCTATATATAATAAGTTCTATATGCTGACCAGTTACTATTATAACTCTAACCAAATTTTCGGATTAAAGTTTATAATGTACTTTTAACTAAATTTACCAATAAGCGAAAATAACTAAAATTTTGCCAATAAGCTAACAAAATTGAAAAAGAGTACAATAACAATACATATTTTTTTTATAAAATTAGAGGTGTAAGTTGTGTTCCAAAAACGTAAGACTGGTTTAATTTTTTATTGAGTTAAATACCATTTTTTAACTAACGGAACAAATTTAAAATGGTTCAGAATTTAGTTCTAAGTAAGGATATCCGTGATTTTTAAAATTAGACTGTTTCCTAAAATTTTACTTTTCACAATATTTCATTCATATATAGAATATTCTCCATTTTTTTAAAAATTATTTTTATAGCAAGAACGTTGTAGGATGCACAAGCACATTATACGTTTAAGTACTTACTGAATGAACATACTAATTATAATACATAATTGATATGTATCATTAACATTATGTATCATTATTATAGCATAATTATTTCTATAAACTTTTACTATGCTAATTAAAAATAACATAAAGCGATTTATGAAGTAAAAAGTTACCTCTATTTATAAAACTAAACTCGATATGAATTTTATTTAAATGAAATAATCTTGAAATGAGACGAATTGGTTCTTAATGAAAGAAGTTATAATATATAAATTAACAAAACGATTTTATTTGCTGACTGAAACTTGTCAATTTTGGCTCATTAATTTAATATCAGATTAAATTTTTCAAGAAAAAAATCGTTTGCAAGTTTTCTCTTAATATTTACATTTTTTAAAATTAAAATAAAACGTCAAACGATTTCCACTAACATTTATTATTGTGTCTTCTCAACTTTCGTTTTCTAAAATATCGTTCAGAATAAATTCCATTTGCATTTAATAATTTTCTTTTATTCATTTTGGTTTCTGTATTCAAATGGTAAGTAAATACTACTTTTATGAGAAAAAACAGCAAACAATATGCTTATAGTTATTTTTAAAATCTAAAATACAAATAAAAGAGTATTTAGTAGGATTTAATATTCGCATTCTAGATTTCAAGTTAAGAAAATTACAAATGTTTCCCAGCATTTTATTATTTTAAAGAATATTTTCGAAGAATTCGATGTTCCACTTCAAAGAAAAATTCCAAGAAACTTATTCATTAGCCTCAAAATTTACGAAGAAATTTTGATTTGCTTCCTAAAAAGGCCAATTGATGCATAAACTTTAAAAGAAGGCTTTTCAATGGATACCAATGTAAGAATTTTTCAAGTTTATATTTTAAAGAATTCTTCTGAAATATCTATATATAATATATTCATTTTTTAAAATATTCTAAAGAATTTAAGAAAAAGACGATGTTGTGCAAATTCTTAGTATTTTGAATCATTTACTGTGTTACCAGAATAGAAAGAATCTGATTTTTTTTATTATGATATGTATTAGAAGTAAATTATTTTTGATTACCGTTATCATTGTTTATAATTATAATTTTTAATTAGAGTTAAATATGTTTTTATGAATTACTCTGTCTTTAAAAAAGTATTTTCTCAAAGAAAAACTGCATAACAAACATGCTGAAACAAAAAAAAAAAAAAAATTCAAATGATTACAAAAATGAATTAATTTAATGTAAATAAATTATATATACAATGCAAATAAATGGCGCATAAAAATTATCGATTCCAAACGGAAAAGTAATTTTCAAATCGTTGTTGTTCACATTATGGTCATGTTTCTGATATTGAGTCAATTAACCAATTCTATAGTGAGTCAACTAACACAATAATTCGCTAAATAAGTAATGAGAGAGCTTTTATGTCATTTCATTATTTATAATTTATTTGTTGTTTTTAGAGAGAATAAGTAACTAAAATCTTCAATTATAAGGGAAAGTGTTTTCTTAAAAAATAAAAAAACCTTGTCTTTCTAATGTATTGTAATTACTTTTAGCGTTTCGTAGCTCCTTAATTAATGAGTCAGAATTATTCCTGAACTGTTTACACTTTCACGTTTTATTTAAATCCTTATTCAAAGTGTAAAAAAATTACACTTTGCTATTCTATTATCAAAATTTGCTTTTCTATTATCAACTACTGTTTTAAATTTTTATTAAAACTTACGCTTACAATTTACTGATTTATTGGTAAAACGTTTGGTACGTGAATAATGGATATTTTTTAAGTATTCTCTTAATGTTGACGTATGCCTGTTAAGGCAGAGGAGTGCGATTGTTCTTGTTTCCCAGCAGCGCCATCTATGGCCAAGAATTCCACTTTTACCGCACCCATACGTCTCACCCGTTTATAGGGCAGACTCATTCATACATCCAATCATTCATTCATCCACAGATCGTTACACAGATTCAGTACCTCCAGAGGTATTGATTTGTTATGGGAGCATGGAGGACTTTGCCACTCGACACATTTAACTTGCACCAGTCACCATTTTACTTCACGGGTAGTCTTCGGCTAGCAAGGTTCAAACCCACGAACTCTCGAACATGGGACCAGCGCCCTACCGACCAGGCTATCCCGGCCCTAAGTATTCTTTTTATACGAATAAATAAAAGATAAACGGTGTTAAATGAATTTTTACTGGTGTTTGCGGTATTTATTTTGCGTTTCTGCTGAGTTTATGTTTTTGTTGTAGTATTGCGTTTCTGTTGTGGTAGGCGTGTTCAGATCACGTTCGGATCACCAATGTAAGGATACGTCACCAACAATATCAACTGACATCTATCTAAAGGTATCTCCCGATAGAATCGAGTTAACATGTTTTATATACTAGCGAATTGGAATTGAATAAGTGTAGTGGTAGCTATGCTACAAAATTTTCTATGACAGAATACAAAATTTTCTATGACAGAATACAAAATTTCTATGAAAACACTCAAATAGTTCCGGAAAAATCGAATTTTAAATATTTGATAACTCAGAAACTATTTGATTGATTTCATTCAAATTTGTATTTTGCATGCTTTAAAATGATATAATTTTTTTTTATCTTATAATTCAACATTTTTACGACTAGTATTAAATTAAATAATAAATAAATCTTTTTTTGGATATATATATATATATATATATATATATATATATATATATATATTAAGTTTAGGACAAAGAAATACATTAAATGCATTACTTTTTCGGCAGATGGCTATAGTGATCGATATCTGGTATCAAATATCAAACAATTTCAGATTTATGCTTGTTGGAAAGGTGACATTTTGCACTAAAAAAGTGATTTTTCTTTTGTTTGATTCAACCAGTTGTGAGTTGCGGAGTTATCAATGGAAGTAAACAGAGAGAAAATTCAGTACTTTTAAAAATTTTCTTAGATAAAGGCGAAAATGCAAGCCAGGCAGCAAGAAATTGCGAATGGTGTTTTTTGTCCCGATAGTGTAACAACCAATGTGATTTGGGTTTTATCGATTTCATCCAGGTTTCTTTTTTATCTTAATGATACACGTTGCACAGGTAGGCCCGCAGTTGAAATGTCGATAAAATCAGAGAAATGACCGAATTTTACCGACATCTTATCAGTCGTAGTATCGCCTAGGAGTTAAATATCGACATAAAACAGTTTTGAATCACTTGCAGAGAGCTGGAATAAAAAGAAGCTTGATGTTTGGGTGCCACACCTATTAACACAAAAAAATACCATGATGGAAAGAATTTCTATCTGTCAAGACTTTGCCAAATCAATCTCTTTCTTTAACGAATGGTGACAGACAATGAGAAATGTTTTGCATACGACAAAATTGTGCGAAAATGATCATGATCAAAGCGCGGTGTGGCAACTCAAACGAAGGCCAAACCAGGACTAGCTGCCATGAAGGTTTTGTTGTGCATTGAGTGGGACAGGTAAGGAATAATTTATTATGAGTTGCTTCCATACAGCTAAGAACAAAATTCGGATCTCTACTGTCAACAACTGGATAATTTGAAGTTGATAAATGACCAGAAACAGCCACAACCATCCAAAAGCAGAGGTGTTTTATCAAGATAACGTTAGGCCACACAAGTTTATAGCGACAAGCCAGAAACTCCGGGAGATTGGTTGGGAAGTTTTGATGCATTCACCACATAGTCCGGACCTGACACCAAGCTGTTACATATTTTTTCTTGCATTGCAAAACTTTCTTACTAAGAAGAAATTGGCATAAAAGGAATATTGTGAAAATCGATTACAAGTTTTTGTCGATAGAGACGAAGACTTTTATGAAATAAACATTATGAAGCTACTTTTAAAACGGCAACAAAATAAAGTCTTGAACTCACGTAATTATGTAAAAGTAATTTATTTAATTTTTTTTAAAAAAGAAAGAAAATGCACAAAAAAAAGAAAAAAATGTTTTTAAAAAAGAAAAGAAAAATTAAAATTTATTAAAAAAATTTAATTTAAAAAATAAAAATGAATTTTATAAAATTAAAATTAAAAAAAATGAATTTTATAAAATTAAAATTAAAGAAAAATAAAAAAACGAAAACAATTAAAAGTTGAAAAACAAAATAAAGAAAATATATAATCTTGTAGTTAGCTCACACAACTATATTCACAAAAACACTGCTTTTTAACACTGCATTAATATCGACAAAGCAAAATATATCAATACAATTGCATGAGCTTATTATTTTTAATAATAATATTTAATAATTGTAAATAAAATTTATAATTTTACCTAAAATTTCTTTGTTAATCTTTCTTTTTTCTTTTCTTCTTTTCTTAAATTCTTTTTTCGTCTCTTTATTATATATATATATATATATATATATATATATATATATATATATATATATATATATATATATATATATATATATATATATATATATATATATATATATATATATATATATATATATATATATATATATATAGGGTTGCTCGGAAAGTTGTTTCTTTTTTTTGGGGGGGAAAATGAAAGACAATTTTCGTATAATGAATAAATATTTTATGTCAATTATATATTGGCCATTCTGGTCCAACACTTTTTGCCATCTTTCTGGTAGTAGCATGATTCCACGCAGATAAAACGTTTGGTTTTTGCTGGCAAAAAACTGATTGATCCAAGTGATTTTTGACCTCTTCATTTGAAGTAAAAGTTTTACAGTCCAAAAAATTTCGTAGAGACCGGAACAAATAATAATCCGAAGGTGCCAGATATGGAGAATCTAGTGGCTGTGGCAGTGTATCCCTTTCAAGTTGTAAAAGCTTTTGGCGAGTAACCAAACTTGTATGAGGTCTTGCATTATTTTGGTGGAACACTATACATTTTCTGTTGATTAATTAAGGCCTTTTCTATTAAAAAGTGCATCATTCAGTTTGTCCAGCTGACGACAGTAGACGTCCGAATTAATTGTTTTTTATCCGGTAAAAGCTTAAAAAAAACTTTTCTCTTAAAATCCCACCCAACAGACAGCATCACCATTTTTTGATGGATATTGGCTTTCGAGATGCTTTGAGCCTGTTCATCTTTTTTGCTCCATGATCTCTTGCGTTTGACATTGTTATAGACAACTCATTTTTCGTCCCCACTAATGATGAGCATCAAAAACGGATCATTTTCGTGACGTTTGACAAGCGAATCACAGACGTCAACGCGATTACACAAATTTCTCTCAGTGAGATTATGGGGAACCCATATATCCAGCTTCGAGGTTAAACCCAGGCCTTTCAAGTGGTCATAAACGATTGAATTCGATAAATGTAACCTCTCACCGATCTCACGTGTTGTTACTCGCTGATTTGCATCAACTAATGCATTTATGGTGCCTTTATCAGCTTCAACCGGCCTTCCAGAACGTGGTGCATCTTCGACATCAAAATTGCCGGATCGAAGTTCTGGCACTGGAGTACTGTCAACACATCTTCTTCATACACATCGGTTAATTTCTTTCTGGCATGAACAGCATTTTTATCTTTTCAACAGTAAAAAAGTCAAACATGGCGAAAATGCTGCTTATTGCTCTCCATATTAAAAAGGGCACCAACTAAAAACTACTGCTTAGAATTAATTGAACTTTTTCACACACAAGTCTTAATATATCAGCTCTCAAACCATATAATGATATTACAGCTTAAGTGTGAAGTTGGGTTCGAGAAAATACAATTAAATCCTCTGTTGGAAAAACGAAATCACTTTCCGAACAACCCCGATATATATTATATATATATATATATATATATATATATATATATATATATATATATATATATATATATATATACATATATATATTCATATATATATATATACATATATATATATACGTATGTATATATATTATATATATATATATATATATATATATATATATATATATATATATATATATATATATACATATATATATATATATATGTATATACATGTATATATATATGCCGACGTAGGGGGCAGGGAACTGTCCTTGCATCAGAAAGGTTCTGGGTTCGAATCCCGGGCATGGCAAGGATGTTTCTTTCTATCTTTTTGTGTTCTATGTCCTTTCTCCATTATGTGTGAATGTGACCCGTGTGTGAGAAATAAATGGAAATAAATTCTAGAAATAATAAGAAATAGTTTTTAGTTTCAGAACTGTCAAAGACAGAACTGTCCTTGTGAAATTCTAATCTTGGTGGTGTCTTGAAATTCACATAGATTCAGATCAATGAGTACTAGCTTATTTGAGAAGTAAAGGTGGTCGCTGTGCAGCTCATGCCGATGGTTTCAAAATTGCGAATCCTTAACTCTATGATCTCTCGGATGGCAAATTGCTGTTACTTTAGTGCTTTACTTTGAATTATATTCATAACAAAAAATTTCCAAGTAAATGTCTTATAAATATAAATACGAGTATATAACTTTTAAAAAAAGCTAAAATTGCTTAAAAACAATTTTCTTTTAAATGTTTAAATACTATAAAAATGTTTTCTGAAAAAATATTATAATGATGGCAATGAAAAATGATAATGATGGTGGTAAGAGAAAGATAAGGTTCTGTTGCGTATACTGATCAATCAAAAAAGAATACATTAAACGAGCTGAAATGGTCATAAAACAGACATTAGTTGCAAACTCCTAATAGTGATCGGTGTGAGCTATAAGTTACCGATTGTATAAATTCTTAATAAAGTTTAATCATAGTCATGATGACTACCACACTGAGAAAAAAAGTATGGTCAAAAGTACAAGAATGTTGTAAAATTTACCGTGTTTCTGACTCTATGAGAACACTAAAAATTTCGGTAATTTTTTATCGAAACGCTTCGGTAATGATTTTGGGAAAATTAACAATAAAATATGGTTACATAAGATGTGATAAATTTGGCAAATGGGGTTAATTTTGGTAATTTTATCATTATCCCTGTAAGCATTAAACTTACCCTTAAATAAATTAAAATATTGACTTAAGAATGAATTAAAAATCTGCTTTAAAAATAAATTGAAATATAGCCTTAAAAATGAATTAAAAATTAATTAAAATATTTCATGATATATATGAGTACTTTCCAACAAATTGACGCTAATTTTTTTAATATAAAATAAGTTTCAAATGATTTCCAAAGTGAGAACAATTATTAAAAAAATTGGCAATAAACTGTTTTCTTGTTTTCTCTTAAGTGTGTCCTGTACTTGTTCATTTTGGATTAAACCAGTTTATATATATATATATATATATATATATATATATATATATATATATATATATATATATATATATATATATATATATATATATATATATATATATATATATATATATATATATATATATATATATATATATATATATATATATATATATATATATATATATATATATATATATATATATATACATATATATTAATATTTATTTATATATATATATATATATATATGTATATATATATATATATATATATATATATATATATATATATATATATATATATATAGGCATTTTATTACAAATTGACGCTCACTTTTTAATGTATGAAAATTTTAAAATGAATTCCGCATTGTAAGAAAAATATAAAAAATTTGCAAAGTATTCACCATTACGTTAGTGTTATACAAATTAGAGCTTACCGAGTTTTTGACTAAATAAACTTTTGTAATTTTTTTTTTATTTTTTTCTATTTCTTGATATATATGAGTATGTTTTGATTATTTATTAATTTTTAGAAATATGTTTTTGAGTGTGACACTTATGGTAAAACAGTTATATCAATGCAAGTTTATGTTTCATATCTTAAAAAAATATTGTTCAATATAATTAATACTTTCTCATTTTTCATCATGCAATACTACAAATATCAAGTTTCACTACGTTAGCCAGTAACAGCCATGATATTAATGGTAATTACAGCAGCAACGCTTTTTATTTTTGTCAAATTAATTTTTTTTAAAGATCAGTTTCGTTTCTTAGTCTTACTTAATTTCATTACAAAAAAGAAAAAAATTAAAGCAAACCAACCACTGATATAACAAGGACCCACTTTAATTTTTATTTTAAATATAATATTGAAGGACTTTCCGTTAATAATAGAATGGAATTTACATTTATGGAACAGTATACTTTTTATAACTAGTAAAATTAGAATGGGATTTACATTTATGGAACAGTATGCTTCTTGTAACTAGTAAAATTTAAATGTTCAAACTTATAATTCAGATTTTTTAAAAATAGAACAAATCAGGGAAGTTAGGATACTTAAAACTTTTGATTTTGCTGAAATTTTCATGATATGTTCTTTTAATAAAAACATTAAACGCGTGTTGTTTTATTTTTATGAATTTTTTTCTATGTTTTTAAGGATCAAAACTGAAGATTTTATGGTGTTTTGAGAAAAAACACGTTAAATTATTTCGGCAATGCCTTTTGTGAAATGAATAAACCATGGCATCGACTGTTATTTTATATTCAATTACTTTCACTACATCACTATTAAGACATAAATATTTACAGCTCTCAGAGGTTAGGGAGGATTCAAATTCTTCGAAATAAAGCTATTTTCTTAGACTTTGTAAGTCAAATTTAACGAGTGTCAACAGTGAACCACAAAATTATATTGCATATAATTAAGAAACTTATTTGGTTTAAAAAATAAGCAGATGAAAATAAAAGTCGAGACGTTTCAAGCTCTTAAAAATAGGTGCCTACGAGTTTTTCTTCACAAATATGAAATGAAAAATGCTCTTTTAAAAAATAAAATTTCTACTCGGAAAAAAATTAATTTATTTATTTTTAAAATATAGCATAGTAATTATAACATTGCTAAATGTTTTTTAGAAAATAAAGATTCGTTCTTCAGAACATATAATTCAATATAGAAAAGATAAAACTCATAAAATTAAATTACTGGTATTTCTTATATATATATATATATATATATATATATATATATATATATATATATATATATATATATATATATATATATATATATATATATATATATATATATATATATATATATACATATATATATATATACATATATATATATATATATATATATATATATATATATATATATATATATATATATATATATATATATATATATATATATATATATATATATATATATATATATATATATATATATATATATATATATAGAAGAACATCCCTCGAGGCAGGTGTGTATTGGTCCACCTCATGATGTGTACGTTTGACCACATAACAAAAATATATCCAGAAACAGAGTTGAAGAATAAATGTTATCTAATTCAGAAATTGCATTATCTCTAGTTCTATAAATTCATTTTTAATTTAAAATGGTAGAGATAGATAAAATAAAATCTAATTGTAAAAAATTAAAAGATAATAGTACTTACTGCGAGCAATAACTTATTTAATTTTATTGAAAACAAACTTTTCGCACTTATAGAAAACTTTTACGTAATGAAACAATGCAAACTAAAGTCATCAAAAGATATATCAAACAATAACTGTGCAATGAACCACCTGATATTTTCTAAAAGGGGTTCAGGAAAAATAAGAATTATATTATGTTCCTGCACTATTATTCATTAACATTAATGGGTTTCAAAAAAAAATTTTTTTTTTCATCATTGCGTCTCAAGTTAATGCTCATCAACATTGCATTGCTCAAGTTAAGTTAACTTCGTGATAAATTAATTAAACTTTACTAATTGACCAAACTTGACTATAGAAAATTAAGGTATAAGAAACATGCAGACACAACTCAAAATATTTCGACAACAAAAAAAGTTTTCTTGGTTAAAATTTCTTTTTTTTAAAAAAAAGGCAATGTGTGATAAAATTTATCAGTGTATTTAAAATTTTGTTCTAGCTTGACAAAAGGTAAAAAACAATATTTGTGAAAAATTTTTTTTAATGTGAATAAAACTAAACTGCAAAAAATTCTGGATCAAGTTACGGTAAAAATACCGGCAATTAGTGTCCCTGTACTTCGTACCGTAAAATACATTTCTACCGTAAAAGTTTACCAAATAAAAAATCTGATAAACTAAATTTTTGCAGTAATATTTTTTGCAAAATTACTGTATCACATTATTTAATAAATATTACTGTGAAACATGCGGTATAAAATTTACAATAAAATTGCATTTTATGATAAAAGGAAATTTACAGATTTTGCTCTCAAAGTGCCAAAGCATTTTGCTGTATTTTTTTATTGTGTAATTTATAGCATTGTTTGTAAAAATAATTAATTAAAAAATTTAGTATTTGTAGACAAAGAGAATTTAGAAAAATATTTTAATCATTTTTATGAAACATTTGTTATTTCGTACGTTCTGAAATTTTGTTATTCTTAATTTCAAATTTATGTAAGTTTAATTTTTTAAAAGGAATACTTAAAAAACTCTTCAATTACAAAGAATTTAAAGAAATTTAAATAACTATTAACAAGAGTCTAACTATAAACAATAGTATTAACTGCATAACTCTATAAAATTACTAGAATAATGCTTATAATAAAGCTATTCTAAATTATTATTATTATTTTAGGTTTTTTTCCCTACCTATTCCGTTTCTTTGTGGACTAAGTTCAATTAAATTTTAACAATAATTTCCCTCCTTCTCATTTAAACTTAAGTAGATGCTAATCAATTAAGTAGATACTTACAGAATTAAAGATCTAAGCTTAAATAATAATTACACTTTACTGATCCATTCTTATAAAGACAAATTTTAGATTCTAAAGCAGCAGAATTCTAAAAATTATTTAGCAATACTAAAATATGAAAATAAAAGGGCACAATTTAACTGGGCCAAACACTCACTAGTGGTGCAGCATGTAAATGGAATAGATCAAGCAAAAATATTAAATGCATTAAAATAATTGATAAATATATACATACAAGAAAATTAAATCTAATGCGGCCTTTAATTTCCAAGATCTCTTTAATAGTATTCTACTTACAAAGCTATTAAATGTCCCTTCGAGTTATTAATGAGAATAAGAATCTTGATTGCAAATTCGATCACTGAAAAATTCTAATTCTCCTTAATCAGTTTATTGTAATTATGGCAGTAATATTAATTTTAATTTTTGATTTTAAGCATTAAAAAAGAAAATATCTGCATTGTTGACGTTTACGATAAGAGGAACAGTTTAAGCTTTATATAAATGGAATTCGAATGTTTCTAAGAACATTCATTTAAGTACTATTCTAAATGAAATGAATAGAATTCGTAGAAATCTTTATTTATCCAAAAGTCGAATGGATATGATTTTGCAAAATATGATTAAAAACAACGGATATCCAATCCATGTAAATCAATTCTATACAAAATTATTGATTTAATTTTCTATAAATTAATTATAGAATTTATTTACATAAAATCTTTTAATTACGTAGAATGATATTTTTGCCATGTGCAAATCCAATTCGGGTAAATCGGTGGCTGAAAAATTTTATAACTAACCAGGAACCTCTTTCAATATTCATTTGAATGATTAATACTATTCAATAAATGTTACTAATTTTAATATGTATTTTCTATTTTTCTATATGGGATTATGTGTTCTTAAGAACGAATCTTTATTTTTAAAAATAAATAAATAAATAAATAAAAAAAAAAAAATAAAAAAAAAATAAAATAAATAAAAATAAAATTAGCAGCTCATGTTTACATTTTACATTTCTTAAAGGTATGTTATAATTGAAGAATAAATAAATTGATTTTTTTCCGAGTTTAGAAATTTAACTTTTAATTTTTAAAAGAGCATTTTTCATTTCACATTTGTGAAGAAAAAAAATTTCGGAGTTTTTATTACTTTCATTGTTTGCTTCCATTAAATACTTATAAAGATTTTGTCTATTCAAGAATCCTAAGTCAATTGAATTTTTGTAAGTAGATTAAGGTCGAGTTGTTATAAGTGTTAAGTTTTTCTTTTTTTAAATGCATGCTTCGAATGTTAAATGTTATTAATTGCTTGAAATATTTGATTATTTAAGCAATATTCATCAATAAAAAGAGTATTTTTAGAGATTATTATAATTCTAAAATTTGTCAAAAATTGGATTTAATGAATAATACAGTTAAGTGTAATATTATAAGAAAAAACATTTATAGGAAAAGATGACCAGAAGCCCCATTTTTTCCGAGGGAAAAGGGGTGCCTTTTATTCCCCAATACTTATCGCATACATAATTTTTTGTAAAAATAAATTATTTTTTATTGAGTTATCTCTATCTTGAAATACATTTTGTGATGGAATTAAATTTCACAAGTTTAAATGACAACTAAATTACAAACAAAAATAATTGATTTACAACACTATATTTAGTCCTGTATTTAACAAAATATGCAAAAAGAAAAGTTTTTTATTCGGTAATAATTTTCCTCGTAGAGGATGTAGAAAGTCAAATCAAACTATAGATTAGAAATTTTTTAAAAAAGTGCATTTCTCTTACATTTTAAAATTTATGTTTTAAAAAAGAGTTAGAGAAATATTTACTTACCTTCCACCCGCAGGAGCTTTTACTGTCCCCCTTGTCGTGAAAATAAGGGACATTACGAATTATGTATTCGTATATTTCTGATAGGGTCATCCTTTTGTTATTGGAAGAGTCGATGGCTTCAGTAATAAGTTCTGCATAGGATTTAGAGCCCCAAGGATTTTTTCGTGACACTTTTTTTGCATTTTCACTACACAAAATCTTTTTCCATACTTTTTCTTGTTTGATCTCAGTACTATTTACAGACATTTTTGCATTAAAGAGTTTTTTTTTTCCAAAAATTGAAAAGAGTAATTTTTATTATCTCATAAATTAAAATAAAGTTAGTTGAATAGGAAGCATTTTAACTCAATGGAGAAAGCAAAAATTTCTTCCCTCGTGATCGGAATCTAAAGAAAGTAAGAAGATAAAACTCTCCTCCACCTATCTGGATGAAGGAGGCGGAGCGAATTCAACAAGTAGTTGGCACGCATGCGTTTTTCCTTAAATTGTCTTTTCATTATATAACTAAAACGCATATGGTAGTTTAAAACAAATTTAGCCAGTAATCGCATAATTATATATCTCTAATGAAATTTTTATTTAATATCCATCTCTAAGAGTTTTGTTAGAATAGCCACGTTTCATATATTATTCCTTTACAATCTTTAGTTTTCTCAAAACAAAAACGCTAATTTAAAATTTCTTAAAATTCTAATGAATTCTTTGTAGCATGAGCGTAATTTTTCTGTAGTTGATCAGTTGTAGTTCAATAGTTGTTAGATTTTTTTCGTTGTTGCATATTGTAATTTTCTCTCGGCCTGTTCTTTTTTTCTTTTAAATAAGTCGCAAAAATTTGGTGTTTCTAAACGACCACCCTTAATATTCACTAATAGAATCCTTATCGAGCATTACAGAAGACATATACAGTATAGATTACTAGGAGTCACAAACTAAAAAATTTTCGCCGAGTATACGAATTGGAGTTTACGTATTAGAATTTATATAGAAATTCCCCGAGTATCCGAAACACCAAACTCTGTTTGCTTGCGGAAACAAAATAGGGAGTTGAAGAATGATTATTGAAATACCTTTAAGTTTTTATTCACTATCAAACAGGTTTTGTCGTTCTGCACGACCATATCTCTTTTAAAATCTATTTAAAATAAAGTTTCCTCTTTTAAAATCTATATTATATTTGAAAATGTTGAGGTTATTGATATTGCATTCTATTTCTTACCTTCTATAGTATTAAATTTTTCTCTTAAAATGTTTTTGCTTTGATGAAATATAATTCTTACACTTGTATCAACATTATTATGATAATTTTAACAGGTGTTGTTAAAACTGTATTGGAAAATATATATATATTGAAAAAAAAAAATTTTAAAATAAGTTATATATTTTTATATAGGGGAAAAGATATCGAGTAAAATTTATGTGTCTATTTTGTTCTTATAAATATCAGAAATGTTGCAATTGAAGTTAGAACAAAATATTTAAAAAATAATTGGAAACTAATTTTTTTAAAAAAGAGTTGTCCTTTGATATCGGACCATTTTAGCCGTGTTTTTCTTGTTAACTTAAGATATTAAAAAAAACAACATACACATTTATTAACAATACACAAGAGAATAATTTACAAAGAAAAGAAAATGAGGAGATAAAAAAAATCTGTTGTTGTTTTGAGCATTACAAAATTCAATAAATTGGTTGTTTTTACTAATAAAATTTTAATGTTCACCTGCATCTAATTATAATTAAAAATTCTTCATCTACGTTGCTAAAAGAAATTATAAATAAATAAATAAACAAAATAATATTAAAAATTTAATAAAATAAAAAAATGTAACAAAACAGTTTTCATTTCTTCTATTTCTCTCCTTTTTTCTTTTTCTTAGTATCAATTCTCGTCATTTTTGAATCGCAAGTCTCTTTCGAATCTGAAAAAATATAGAAATAAAATAAAATAATTAAGATGAAAATAATATAAAAAGAAAACAAAAAAAGGAAAATCTTTAAATAAAGTAGAAGGATTTCGTGAAAAATAATTTTACATTTTAGAATTACAAAAATTCAATTGTTATTTTTAAACTATTGAAAAAAACGAGAGAAGAAATTCAAAAATATTTTACAAAGTAAAAACTAAGCTGAAAAATATGTTTTTAAAAAACCCTCAAAGTTTTGAATTTTTTTTTGACAAAGATACAAAAGTATGAAGTTTAGTTATGGTTTTTTATGTTATTTATTAAACACTAAAGTTAAAAAATATTTTTGTGGGAACACAGCAAAGATTTTTAAATTTATTTACTGGATTTGACATGAAATAACTTTGTTTAATAAACATAAGTTTAAGCTGTATAAAAGTTTTTTTAGGACTCAGGTTTTAGCTTTAAATTTAAAAAAAATAAATCTAAAAACAATAACAAAGATCTTACCAGCAACGAAAACTTTAATTATGTAGTGCGCAAAGAAATGGACCATCCTGAATAACTTTTGACCTAATGATCAGATCTTCACGTTCTATGACTCAATCTTAATGGTTCGAAGGGATGATCTGAAATATGCTAATTAATTAGTGCAGACGATATTTTAAGTTATAAAATCAGACACGAAAACGTATTTTCTTTGAATAAACATACCTTTTTTTCGACGGATTAGGATTTCCGAACGCAAAAATGTAGTGGGAAGCTGCAATTAGGGAAATATGGTCTCAATAGTTTTGTCAGGAGAGCGCTCCAAAGTTTAAACCCCTTAATGTTAATTTTACTTTATTCATATTTTGTTATCTGTCGAGAACTTTTTAAGCTGATTTAAATTTTTTTACACACAATTATGGAATCCGTTTATCCAAAGATGATTTTCAAAAAATAAGTTTCAGCAAATTTTATTTATTTATTATTATTTTATTTGAGAATGGTCGAAATAATTTTGAATTGTAAGATACGCAATTTTTTGCATCATTTTAAGGAATGTAATTTTATATTGAAAAATACGAAATTTAAGCAAAATTGGGCGAATAGTTTCTGAGAAATCGAATTTTAAGTATCAGACGTTTTTGAAGCTCCATTTCTCAGGATATACTAAATACTAAATTTGAGCGAAATCGGTCGAACAGTTGTTCGACCGATTTCGCTCAAATTTAGTATTTTGCTATACATAATTGCATTCTCTGAAATGGTGCAAAAAATTGTATACCTTACAATTCAAATTTTTTTTTAACTATTATTTAAGTGTTCCATACTTTGGCTCACTCTCCTGACCAAACTATGGGAATAATATTCCCCAGATTGCGGCTACCTCCTATAATTTAATGGTCAGAAATCCAAATCCGTCGAAAAAAAGGTATGTTCATTCAGGGAAAGTACGTTTTTATGTCTTTTCTCGTAACTTAAAATATCGTCTGCACTTATTAATTAGCATATTTGAGATCACCCCCTTGAGCCTGTGAGTCCTAGAAAACGAAAATCCGATGATTAGATCAAAAGTTATTTAGGATGTTCCTTTTATTTTCCCCCACTGTACATGTTTTTGAATTTTTTCTAAAATTACAGAGAAGTTAAGAATCTCATCACGTCCCCATGCAAACAAAAAACACTGTTTTCGGAAAACATCGTTCCTTGTTTACGAAACCTTATTTTATTTCTTTTAGCAATGATTTTCATTTCAATACTTTTTTGTTTCAATGTAAATTAGGTCTTATTTTAATTATTTAAGGGAAATATCAATTTGAACTCTTAGGATTATGTTTATTATGATAAATTATGAAATAACAATGAAATCAAAGAAAGTGTTTTTTCTCTTTTAATTATTACAGTCTCTTCGTGACAAATATTTGATTATGAAATTTTGAACGAAAAGAAATGTACAAAATTAAAAAACGCATACTTATTATTATCGCGCATAAACTAAAATTTTCTAATATTAAAAGTTTTTGAGTTACTAAAATTACGTTTTTACACTCGCTACGTTGGAAATTCTGTTTACGAAATGTTAAGAATAAAATACAGCCAAAAGAAGTATTTCCAGGAAAATCTATTTAATCGAATCTATTCGAACTAAAACTTCATAGGTTTTGAATGGACGCAAATTACAAGTACTGAGTTTTGTTCATTATCAGTTTTGTTCATCATCATTAAATGACAAGATTAAAATTACCATATTTCTAAGAATGAAGGGAGACGTCATATATATATATATATATATATATATATATATATATATATATATATATATATATATATATATATATATACTCATAAAATAAGTTAAAAATCAAAGAAAACATGGGAAATGATAAAGATTAGAATAAATTAAAATAATAAAAATTAAAAAAAGAATAAAGAAATATATATATATAAAATACTGGAAGATAAAAAAATGAAAATGATATAATCTCTTCATCAGCTCACACGATTATGCCCTCAAAAAGGAGATCTTTCTAACAAATATATCAATACTATAGTGTGAGGAGCACTCAAAAAATTGAAATTGAATAGAACACATCAAGTAAGAAATATATCACGCAAAAAAACACAAAATAAAATGTAAAGATAAAACAGAACAAAGCACAAAACGAAATCTATAAAACGAGTAGCAAATTCAAATGAACTTACTTGTACCGGAATCTTTCAAGAATTATTTAAAAGATTTTCGTACTAGGATTATCAGAATACAAAAATATAAAAACGGAAGCTCAAATGGAGTTGAAAGCGTAAATAGAGGGATTTTTATGGTGCATTCTTACTTCAATACTGCATGCTTGAATTGTTAGCTACCAAGGAAAGTATTATACTATATATATATACACGCACACATATATATAAAACCTCATTGTCACCTTGTCACAGATAAAAAGAACTTAAGGGATTTTTTTTGCTTCAAACTTTTGGAATCAATACTACGTTCAGCGGGGACACTTTACAATTTGACATAATTTAACAAAATGGCGTAACTGGAGAACATGGCACCTAAGTTATTAACATCTATAGTTTTTTTATATTTCTGAACTAATTTTCTTGTTTTTGGTATTATCAGAAAGAAAAACGTGACGACTATAAAATTAATTTATCAAAATTATGGAAATAAATATATTATTCAAATATTTTATTTTATTTTTTAACCTTCGTTTGTATTATAATCGTTGGTTTTATAACAGCCATCCCATTTTTTTGGGTTTCTAACAACTAATGCTCAACTCCATAGCCCTATAATTTTGAACCCAATCCAGAAGACAAGGGAACTGGTGTGACCTAAACAAAATGGATTAAGTGTTGGGAGAAATTCGCCTTCATGGAGGTCTTTTTTATGGAACTAACCCGTATTTACCTTCATGGAGAGGAAAAAATTTAAACCTTCGCATGGTTAGCCTGACGACAAGGGGACACCAACCCATGATCCCTCTAACACTGAGGATATTTTACGTCAGATTTGTGATCGGTGCAAGCCGGGTGCGGAATTCGTATCTATAAGCAATCGCTGGGATTCGAACCCGGTCGCTGGGATTCATCTCATTGGTAGGCGAATACTCTATGCCCTGAGCCACCACGGAAATATTTTTATTGAAGTAATTCTTTAAGAGAAATTTTTGTGCATGTTTTAAAATTTTTTTACAGGTAAATCACAATTTTTACCCTTAATTGTATTCCTCATTATGTTAAATATCATGTTTTATAACATATACAAATTAAGAGGGTATTTTATGTTTTTTTTCATTAAAAAATAAAAAGTTATTTTTAGCCTAAATTTAATTTAATTTAATTAATTTTTAGATAAAATTTCTTCTCCTAATGTAAAGAGTCATATTCTATGTAAAAAATCTATAGTTTCTTTTCTCATTAAGAAATTAAAAGTGGTTTTTGGCAAAATAATTTAAGATTTTTTATAGCACGGAAACGAAGTTTTTTGAGCTCGATATTTTTTTCTCATAACGTTAAATATTACACTTTTTTGCATGAAAAAAAAATAAAAAAGATTTTTTCATGTTTTTGGTTCTTAAAACGATAAAAAACCGTTTTTCGCAATTTTTTTTGCAGTGAAATAATAAAGTTCCCGGAGGCAATCAAAACAAAAACACACTTTCTTGATTTTTTTCTTATGTTGAAAATATTACATTTAGCATCATGAGAAAAAACTTAAGGTCTAGAAACCTTATTTTATGCAGCAAAATTTATTTAATTATTTTGGCTAAAAAATATTTGTTATTTTTAAGTGACCAAAACAAAACAACCTCTTTATTTTATACATTTTTTTTAACTTCTTTGTTTAAAAATAGGATATTCGTTATTATGAGAAAAAATTGAGGTCAAGTAACTTGTTTTGAGCAATAATTTTTTTAAAAAAATTTTGGCTAAAAACCAATTTTCCTTTCTTTTTTTATGAGAAAAAACAAGAAACACCCTCTTGATTATTTCATGGTTAAAAGTATGATATTCGGAAAAAATGAGCGGCTAAAAACTCGTATATTTAATAACACATACGTTGTTTAATAACTAAATTACATAGTTCTCAACTATTTTTTACGAATGACACCAAACTTGATAATATTGACTCATAAATTAAAAAAAAAAAGCTATAGACGTTAAAAAAGCAGAAATCCCCTTTTTTAGTCACGCTACTTATTTAAATTGAATCAAATTTCAAAGAAGCTCCCTAATCGTCACATTGATCAAAATAATTTGAAAAAACTACTCTAGTCCTTTTTTTATAATGTACTTTTTCACGAAAACATTAAAATCTGTGACATACAAATCTGTACATAAAAATCTGTCCATTTTAAATGGGGTGAACCATATATATGTATAGAAAAAAAAAGAAAGCCAAATAAATAATAAACACATTAACGAAACATATCGCTATTGTTGTTGAAAATGCAGTGTAAATAATATTATCTGGATCCATCCGACGGAAGTGATGTCTAGATAGAACGTTAAGAATTGCTTATTCCTGCCCGGATATAAATCGAAAATTTGCCATCAACCGGAAGTTAACTCATTTCTGTCTGCTTGCTAATTTCTGCACAGTTTCATTACTTTTTAATTGTGGCAACTCATATTAGTTTCGTTATTCATGTGAGAATTCGTTTAATATAACGTCATCTGCTTTCAATGAAGGAAACTATTGCGTAATTAATTTATCTATGAATAAATTACTCTAGTACGTAATTTATAACGTAATTAATTTATCTATAATTTAATTAATCTGTTACGCAAATACACTAATGGGCAAAAATAAATATGATATTAGCAATGAATGGTTCTTAGTTGTGAGACTGGCAGACGCCTTTGGTTGCGCCTCATTTTTAGTTTTGTTATTTTTATAAGAGCTCAAACACGTATTAATATAGTTATTTAAGAAATAAAAATTTTTTCATGAAAAAAATATTATCTAATTAAAAAATTAGTATATAATAATTAATCTAATCTTAAAAAATGTGATTATTCAATCACATTTTTATTAAAATAAATATATTAATAAATTTATTCAATTTTTAAACTTATAATGTTATCAATTATAATAACAATAACTTAATGATCAATATTTTGATCATTACATTAAAATATAAATGTACTTATTTTTTAATCTTATGAAAGGAAAAATATTTGAATTAATATTATTTTCTGTGAGAAAATAAATAACTACATATTTACATTATGTTATCAATTATAGATATTCCTTTTTTTAAATTTACAAATGAATTATTTGAAGTTTTTAATGAATGAAACTGCTACGCTATTAATTTATCTATGATTTAGTTAATCTAATACATAATTACACAAAAGAGCAAAATAATTATAATTTTACAATGACCCATCGTCAGTTGTGAAATTGGCAGACATCTTTAGTTTCGCTATAATGCAAAAGTTCCAATACATATTAATATAGATATTTAAGAAATATTAATTTATTTTTGTTTATGAAAAAAAAATTATATTTTAAAAAACATTATTAAATAGTAATATTATTTCTACAGCATTCAATCATAATTTTATTTATATAAATATATTAATAAATTTATTCCCCTTTCTAAGTTTTTAATGCTATCAACATGAACTATGATAAGTTAATTATTATATTAAAATATAAATGTACTTAATTTTAATCATATGAATATAAAAATATTTGAATTAATATTATTTTCTGTCAGAAAATAAATAACTACGTATTTACATTATGTTATCAATTATATCTTAATTCTTTTTCTTAGAAAAATTACAAAGGAATTATTTTAAATCGAAGAAATACATAATAGGAATTTTTCCGCTATAAATAATTCATTTTATTATTTGATTTTCATAACTTGCTTTACTTTCAAATTAGGAGTTGAATTCAAAAGTGTCTATAGACTTTTATGGACACTGATTACAAAGCGTGGGAGCTACAGGATCAAGCTCGGGCAAAATTTATCTTGTTCGGTGACGTATGGGTATTGAATTCTGTTCTCTTTACAGAAGTGGTTTGAAGTCAAGCATACTATATTTTCTGATTAGTTGAGGTATTTTCTGACTTCGCTATTTTTTGGCAGCGATTGGATGGCTTAGAGTTAGCTTATCATTCGTTCATTCATAGCTCTCTTCACGAATTCTTTATTTTGTAAGTCATAAACTTTTGTTCCATATGGAACTTAATTAAACATTGTTCTCAGAATCTTGCATATAAATCTAAGTCTATTGATATACTATTTTTTACTTAGGAGATATTATTTGTATAGAGCGAGGAAAATATATTCCAGCGGCAATTTCTTAATTGATATAATATATTTACTTGTTTTTTTAATACAATTTTACTATCACTTCTTGTCAAATTCCTCGATAAACAAAGAAGTTATGTCGTACACAATAGCAGAGTTAAGAATAAAATTATAAGTTCTAAAAGGGAGTTAGTTAAAATACGGTTGTAAAATATAAATTCAAATAAAGGTTTTATATTTTGTGATGATTGTCCGAAAAAAGTGTACACATTAGATGTGGTGCACTTGTTTGAAAGGATAGTAAAGCTATGGGCTGAAAAATGAAAAGGATCATTATACGACTGGGAGATTTTATTTTTATAATACATGTACTTTAGAGATAAAATAAAATTATTTTTTTACATGCGACTGCAAGTTTTGATATTAAATCAGTGGTTTTGTTTGGTGTTTATTTTTCATTGCAACTCAGTTTTCGTATCTAGCCTTAATGTTATCTACAATGGAGGTTAGCAAAACTTTTCGACCTACTACGTTCAATTTTAAAGAAATTAGTATATTTCGTCACATTTTATTTCCTTAGTTTATATTTCAATAAATTTGTTCATTTGTTAAAATTGAAGTTTCAAAGAATTTAATTTTTAGTCTTAGACTCTGCAAGTTAACTATACTGAAAAATCTATTTTTAAGAAAAGTTGTTTTGTGATACTGTAATTATTTTGTGAAAATTATCCTGAAAAATATGTTTGTAAAAGATTAAAAAAAAAAGAAGTTTTTATTTTTTATGAAACAACATATTATTATTATATATATTTTTTTTTGGAAATATAAATATAAAATTTTTCTAAATTTTAATTAAAAAGCAAATCAGTTTTTAATAAACGAAAAATATAAATCATTATTTAATTTAATATAAAAAATAATTTTCCTGTTTCGAATTTCAAAAAAATAATTTTTTGCATGTTTTAAAAAACTTTAGTTTAATCAAAAGTGCTGTTCTAGAATTGCAAGCTTTAAATTCTTGAGAAATAACTTTTAAATTTATAAAAAATAACTATTTTTAAGTTTTTTCGATAAATACTTTTAGCTTTCGAGTATTCATACTTGAAAATTAAACGTATTGTTTTAAGAAAAATTGTCTCAAACATTTTTTCTTAAAACATATTTTTAAGTCACAGGAAATAAAATTTTTGTTTTTGCGAATCATTGAAAAATAGATTTTGTAATTACAATGAAAAATTTCGTTTTAAAATATTATTTTTTTAAGAAAAATATTCCTATGCATTTTAATAAAATTATTATTTTTAAGGTACGTATTTTTTCATTTTTTGTATCAATTCGTTTTTTTTTTAAATCTTAAGTCAGATATTTTTTTTAAATTTAAAGAAAATATTTCTCTAAGGAATATATATTTCTTTATGTTTGCCTAATTGTTTGTTTAAACATAAACGTATATTATATTTTGTAAAAAAAAATCCGTGTCAGTAAAAATGAGACTCTCAGTTTTCAAATTAAACAATTACAAACTTGAAGAAAATGCCTTATACTAGAGTTTTATTTTTCAAGTTCAACAATTACGAGCAGTTTTAAATGGAATTATGTATTCACTAGGCGTGCATTCACTAGGTAAAACTTCAATAAAAAAAGTAATCAGTACGATGAAAAAATGCTCTCTGAGTCATTTCAGTAAGGAGCATACTGAAAGTTATTATGATATTAGTTAGGATTTTATTCTTTTTTATACGATTATGCAATTCACGAGGAACAATTCCATATGTATCCTTAGTTTAGATGAAAAATATGCTGCTCAGCTAAGTGTGACCGCCCGGAATACAACTTAACCCTGCATCTCTTACATTGGTCCTCGAACATGATGAAGAATGTTAATGAGAAATAACGAAGGATAATGATTTTCCCGTTAACAGCTAACATCTTACATTAACAACTAACAACTAACACTAACATTTTTAAACAACTTTGTTAAATTTTAATGAACACAGAATTAAGATTTAAGTAGAATAGTGAATCACATGCTGAAAACGACTTTTCTTTCGAATGTGTTGGTTTTAAAAAAATTAAAAAAAGTTATTAATGCACAATTCGAATTTTATGCATGTGTAGATGACGATCTATCAGGAATATTTCATAACTGCCTAACTATTAAAAAAAAACAAAAAACAATTGAGTCATGGAAATAATGTTAATAATTTTTTTTTTGAAGATTAATTTTTTTAGGATAACGATACATTTATTTGGGAGCGATAAATTAGCAGATTTTTTTTCAAAATTTACTTTATCTAAAGTAGAATTGCAAACATTTATGTAAATAACCATACTTTAAATGAATTTTCTATTTTCTTTTTCATTATTTAAATACTCATCGTATACGGAATTATTTTAGAACTTAGCACAAATTGGGATGTATTTGTGTAGTACATACATCATAGTAAATGTTATTTTGGGGTATTTAGTACTAATAGGTATTACAAAAAAAAAGTATGAATGCAGATGTGAACCATAATATATTTTTGAAATAAAATATTGAGTGAAGTAAAACGAGTGGAGTGAATACTTAGATTCTATTAAAAAAGTAAGCTCAAATTACTAACAAAAGTTAGAAGATCCTAATAGAAATCATTTTAAAATGTAGAGTTGAAATATGTGTGGTTTAAATAGCTGATTCATCAAGAAGCTACTAAATTGTAGAAACATGCAATAAATTCTAATATTAACCGAATTAAAAATAATCCCAAGCCGAATGAATTGTACTTTTAAATCTGCGTATAATTTAAGTTTATGTCAAGAGAAATAATAAAGTTTAATGTTTTCAGTAATGAATTGCAACGGAAAATGTCAAATTATTTCTTCTGTGATCAAAAACATCTAACATAATTTTCTTTGTTCGAAAATATTTTTGAAAAGTAAAAGTTTTATACACGAATTTCTACTATTAAGTATAAGATTAATGTAGACATCGAGTCTAAGATTGTAAATTAAAAAAAAAAAAAAAGATTACTCATTTGTAAATTAAAAAAATAAATAAATATATATTTGATAACATAATGTAAATATGTAGCTATATATTTTCTGACAGAAAATAAAATTAATTAAAATATTTTTCTTTTCATAAGATTAAAAAATAAGTTCATTTATATTTCAATGTAATAATTAATTTATTATAATTGATAACATTATAAGAGTAAAGGGGAAATAAATTTATTAATATATTTATTTTAAGGAAAATGTAATTGAATAATCACCGTAGATTAATTATTATATATTAATTTTTTAATTAGATAAAAAATTTTAAAAATAAAATTTATGTTTCCTAAGTATCTATATTAATATCTACGAGTTGGAGATCGTGCAAAATAGTAGAACTAAAAACTAGGCTCCACAAAAAGGCGTCTTCCAGTTTCCCAACTAACAACCGCCATATTCATTTTTGCTCATTAGTGTAATTGCGCGATAGATTAATTAATTACGTTATAAATTACGTATTAGAGTAAGTAATTCATAGATTAATGAATTACCGACTAGATTAATTAATTCATAAATTAATTAATTACATAAAAGTTTCCTTCGTTAAAAGCAGATGGCGTTATACTAAAGGAATTCTCACATGAATAACAAAACTAATGTGTCTTGCCACTATTAAAAAGTAATAAAATGAAAATAATATTAAAAAACGAAACTTAATTAAAAACAGGAACCGAACAGTGCAGAAATTAGCAAGCTGGCAGAAATTAGCTAACTTCTGGTTTACGACATATTTTCGATTTCCATCTGGGCAGAAGCAATTCGTAACGTTCTATCATGACGTCACTTCCGTCGTATGGATCACGGCTACTACTACTTTACAAGTGTACTTTAAAATAATCACATTAAGTTCAAAGACAATCCATAATAAAGAAATAATAAATAAAGCAGCTATAAGTACTAGAAGAAATGAAAATAAGTTATGTTCCTTAAGAATGCTCGGAGTTCTGTAAGAACGACCTTAACTTACGTATTTTCATTTCTTCCTATATCCCCCTCATCACAGTAATGATCATCGCAGTTTGCGTGGTCCTGATGTTTCGGTTACCAGCTGAATTCTGGTTGCAAATGGGTAATAAGCGCAATGGTGCCTAGGTGCCTAGTTAGCCCATCTGCACAAACTCACCGTTTCACTGTTACAAAATTTTTTTTCTATTGGTTCGGTTTGTGAAAACTAAATACATATTAGTGCAACTCAAAAAACCACAACTATTTGCTTTGTTTTATAAATGAACAAATTTGAACCGCAATTTTATTTGGACGTATAAACTTACATATTGCACCGTTAACTTTAAGAAAGCTGTTCTTTCAAAAAAATGTTGAAAAAATTTTATTTTGTTAAAAACATTTTTCAACTTTAGCACAATTCCTAAGATATTATTATAGCATAATTTTTTTTAGGAAAATGCCTCATTTCGTTTCACGGCAAATACTAAAATTTGAAATTTGCAAAAAGATTCCGAAGTCATGCAATATTAGAATCATCATCTAATTTTAAAAATGTAATAAAAAATACGCAGCGAGAAGGTTAACATACTTTTTATAGAAACTGTGAATACTAATTTTTCCTATATTTTGTCATAAGAGGATAAGAATAATAGTTTTCCAAGGAACTTACTCAATAATTTCGTCATTTCCAGAATTAAAATCTGTTTGGGCGAAGCATATTATTCCTTGAAAGTTAAACGAGAAAAAATTTATTATTATTTATCTAAACTTATTCCATTAATTTAATGACAGCGGTATCAAGGTCAAGGATATGCTATGGAAGCCCCATTTGCTATTATTCCATAAATGTATTAAATCATATAGCTTGAATAATTTATTTTATGCAAATCATTTAGTAATTATAAGCAAATAAGGGTGTAAAAATAAACTCGATCAAAGTACTCCTAAAGTATATCCTAAAATTTATGTAGAATAAGCTTTGGAATCGATAAATAAAAAACGCATTTTCAAACAACTTAGAGTTGACGGAAACGTTAACTTGTTTGAAATAGCTGTCCTTGTAACTATTTAATTTTAACTCCTATTGCTAGGGGACATTCCATTTTCACATTCGACTTTTGAAATTTCAATTTTAAGCGGAATTTTTTTATGTACTTAAAAAATATTATTATGGCTAGCAGTAAAAAAATTTACTGCATTGATTTCTTTGGAAAGTAGTTACTAATTATTCTTTTTTCAATCTAAGATCTATGTCTTTATCTTACGTAAAACTTATTTTAATATCGCGTGAAATAATTTAATATACTGTGTTACTAAACGAATAATCCCAATAAACTGAATCGAAAAAATAAAATCCCCACTGATTAAAACAATAATAGATGATAATAAAAGGAGACATGTTTTAAGTGTACAATAATTAACGTCACAAGTCAATCCCGCCTGACGAATTTTGAGAAAAGGCGCTTATATTTGAACCCTCGAAACATGTCGGCTTTTATTTCAATCTTAATATATTTTGAAGCCAGAGAAGTTTTTATCATCAATTATACTGTTTTACATTCGGGTCTTGATCATTATTTTAATAAGGATTTTATGCTCGTAAAAGTAAACATGCATTTTAATATTTTACCAGGATTCATGCAGTCTTTAAAAAAGTAAGAGAACCGTAGCATCAGTATTGTAACTATGAAGATATCTTTAACTTTAAAATTAAAATTTTGTGACCAGATATTTTGAGTTAATGAAATTGAATTTTTTATCTTTTAAGTTTTTCTGCCACCTTTCAATATCTTTCAATACGAATTGTTTAAAAAAAGAGCATCATATTAGATATATATATAAGAAAATTAAGAAGTTATAGTAGCGGTATTTGGTGATAAATGTAGCTTATCGTATTTGAATAACATGATCTGTAATATTTTATGGTGAATTTTCGAAAATAAGTTTCAGAATATGTTTCTGGCGGAATAAAGCAATTTTTTAAACAATGAATCATAAAATATGCAACATATTATTTCAATATGTTATTCTTAAACATAACATATTTAAATGTTTTTAAAAATGCCACTTAACATTCAGCAATTCCTCCAGTTATAGAAAAAAAAAAATTTCGTAAATTGTATAAAACCTTGTGAATATGCATTAGAATTACTATACAATCTACATTTTTTCAGTCACTTATTTTTGTTTCATTAAACATCCTAAAAGACTCGATCAAAGCTGTAAAAATGATTATCCCTCAAATTTTGTTATATAGTTATAATAAATTATGTAAATTTGATTTCAGTCTGGAATCCTCGTATATACAAAGTAAAAACAACGTAAAAAACACGAATAATGTCAGATAGAAAGTTCATGTATTCAAATTCTAAAAGCTTAGAAAATCATAAATAATATATAAATCGATTTAAATTTTCTTTTCAAAGAAGTAAAGAAAAGAAATCATTAAAAAGAAAAAAAAATCTTTGCTTTTGGTCAGAAATCAGTTGAAAAATTGTCTATTGCTTAGAAACTCACGAGATATTTTCTATTAACGATTAATAAATAAACCTTTCCGAGCAATCACAGAACATTATTTCAATTTTTTTTTTTATTGTCTGAACTTGGCTGCTTAGGAACTAAGTAAAATTAAGTATTTCTCTCTTGAATTAGTCTATGGGTTATCTTAAAATATTCATTTGCGGCGGCGATTTTGCTTGGCTGTTTTTTCAGACTATCATCTAATGTGCATATCTTATTACCCCACTCCCAAATTTATGATCCAATCTTTTCGAAATTTTGTCTACCCCCCTCCCCCATTTTGAAACTCAGGAATCCAAATATGCATATATATATATATATATATATATATATATATATATATATATATATATATATATATATATATATATATATATATATATATATATATATATATATATATATATATATATATATATATATATATATATTATGTATATATGTAATACAAAAATTATAAAAATATTTTTGTATTAATAAAAGCATTAAAACTTTTTCGTTTGCTTAAAATGCAGATATTCTATTTTGGGAATTCAAGGTTGAAAACTTACCAATGAATAATAATTAGATTTATGTTTCAAAAGAGGAGTTATTTTAAGATCTTTCACTTCCATATAAGGAAGGATTAAACGATTTTCGATGAGTATTAAATGATTTGTGATGAGGCGTAGGAATACAAGGAATGCATTATGAATGCCCTCTTACCCATGTATAAAACCTAGGAGCAATGGTTTTTGCGTGGCTTTTTGTGTTTTACGCTTTCTAAATAAACTCCGTCAGATTTGACGGGATAAGTGTCTCTCCCCCTCCAGCTGGAGCGGGGATGAGACTTCACCATCGATTAGTAAATAAAAGATTCTGCAGAATCTGGACTCATATTTCATCATATGTTGACTAACCATCCCACAGGAATAACGGGGTTTTGCTCTGTTATTAGATATATATATGTATATATTTACTCAGAGAAAGTGTGTTTCTGTGTCTGATTTTAATTTAATTAATAGTTGGCGCCAATTAATTACCATATTTGAAGTCACACCCATAAACCATTAAAATTGACAGTTAGTACGTGAAAATACGATCATTAAAACGGAAGTTATTGAGGGTGATATCTTTTTTTTTTCTTTGCCCACTACACAAAGATCTACAAGAGTGGGCAGATTATTACTGTAGGATCTTATTTGCTTCTGCTACGATATGATACAATAGAAAAATATTAGTACCTCTCTTTTTCGCTCTATGTGGCATTGTTTTATGAGCTTTTTCCGTCAACTCAGCATCTACTAAAAGTGCTGTTTCAAAACTGAATTTTCAATTTTTCTAATTTCTTGGGCATAAGTTGAGTGGGTAATTTAAAAATTCAAGCAGTTGTCCTCTTACCAGATTTAACTAAGCTAAATTTTGCAGCGGAACGGTTATACTGAATTGAAATTTGATAGAGTTAATTAAACGTACCGTCGATTACTTAGTTCGTAACTCTCAGCGAGCAATCTTTTCGGTCTGCCCCATTTCTGTTGCAGTGAACATTTTTAAAACTGTGATGGTTTAAGCAGTGATATCGCCTTCAGTTCTAAATTTTTATCCAATCATTTCAGATGTGTTATAAAACAAATGTTTATTTCATTTTTATAAAATTATAAAACCTTTTATTTTTTAACGTAAAAAGTAATTTTTTCTTCTGTACTTAACATTGGAGTCTCCACTGTTCCTTGAAAAGAAAATACCCGTTTGACAAAAAGGACATAGGAGGACTAGAAATTGGCATATTTCTGTTAGTATTGAGTTTCTAAATCAAATTACTGAAAAATAGTAAGTGTAGTCTTTGGAAATTTTTTATAACTCTGGTATAATTATTTCAATATTTTTTTAAAACAACTGTACGTCATAAAACACATATTACATCTATAATATATACAGTACGCATTATAAAAACGGACCACAATGAATAACTTTTGATCGATTTGATCGGATCTTCATGATTCTAATGGTTTAAGAGGGTGATCTCAAATACGCTAATTAATTAGAGCAGACGATATTTCAAGTTACGAAATCATACATAAAAACGTACTTTCTCTGAATAAACATACGTTTTTTTCGACGGATTCGGATTTCTGACCCCAAAAATATAGTGGATAGCCGCAATCTGGGAAATATGGTCCCCATAGCTTTGTCAGGAGAGCGATTCAAAGTTTGAGTCCCTTCATGTTAATTTTACTTTTTACTTATTCCGCCATATCTCGAGAACTTTCAAAGCGAATTGAAAAATTTTTGCTCACGATTTATAAAATTTGTTTATCCAAAAATAATTCCATGTGAAAAATAAATTTTAGTAAATATTTATTATTTTTATTATTTTATTTAAAAATGGTCGACAAAATTTTAAATTGTAAGGCATACGAATTTTTTGTACTTCGTCATTTACAATTATTTAGTTTAAAACGGAGTAAAAATTTAAACACCCTACAACCAAAAACGTTTTTGACCATCATTAAATAAACTTATAAAAATTAGTAAATTATTAGTAAAAATATTTTATTACACCTTTGGATAAATGAATTTTGTTATTGTGCGCAGAATGTTTTTGATTCATTTAAAATGTTCCCGAGATATAGCAAATAAGTAAAAAGTGAAATTAACATTGAGAGGTCCAAAATTTCGATTCTGTTTTGATAAGAAGAAAAAGGATTTCCCAGATGTCGATCACCCGTCCATTAGAAACATATTTTTTAGATTGCATGTATTATATTTTGATGGTCAAAAATCTAAATACGTCTCAAAAAAGGATCTGTTCCCCCCGAGAAAGTTCATTTTTATGTCAAATTTCGCAACATAAAGTATCGTCAGCACCTTGCGAATATCTGATCATTTAAAAAACATAAAACAGAATGATTTTTTATTTATTTATTTTATTATTATTCATATTTATTCTTTTTTTTTTTTTTTTTTTTTTTGCGAATTTAAGTACACACCTTTGGTGTTAAGTGCACTCACGAGTTAACAACAGGTCTGTAATCTGCTAGATGTGAATGAAAAAATATTTTTTTTAGATTTGAATTTCATAACTCTATCAGATGTTTTAGTTTGATATGCTATCTGACGAACACTTTGCTGATTTTTTTCTAATTTCTTTCGCCGTTGGATTCATTTCAAACAGGTTTCATATGAAAAAATATGCTTTATATTTTCTAAAAATGCTTATAAAGTGCCTAGAAATATTTTTAGAATTTTTATTAAATAAATTAATTCTGTGCAAAAGACGCAAAAGGAAACGTAAACGGAGCTAAAATCGTAAATTATAAATAATAATTTTGGTACAGCTCGAAAATTGTATGAAGACATGCTGTTTTAAAGTTACAGCTTAGAGTTGTTATTACGCATTTCTTTTCAAAGTTTGCTTAGTTTTAGTACTAATGGAGTCTTTTTTATTAAATGACATCTAGCTGACATTTTGTGCTTTTTTTTTTCTTTTTTTTTAGTATTTTTGGATCACAAGATTTGTTTAAAACGGGTTTCAATAAGCGTTAAATTTTTAGAAAATGTATATATGCAAGGGTTTTCAACCTAACAAAGAAAAAAGATTTTTTCTTCAAAATTACTTTAATTTTTGACATTGACCCCTTGGAGTATATGAATTTTGCCGTTCGATATCAAATATTTTTAAATCTTCCTAATAATGTGTTAAACTCATCTCTGCAAAATAGTTTGTGATGAAGTTCATGACGAAATTAACGAAATATTTTAAAAATTAACAAAAATCTTTACCCTTCGAGTGTTTTTTTTTTTTTTTTTTTCTAAGCTTACCGGGGAAGTAATAAATAGCATAGCTTTTTAGCCCCACCCGATCAGGGAATACTAGGACATTAAACTCGAATCCAAATAGTCCCTCAGTGAAGAGAACCACAGGCCCGTAAACTGATCAGACAATGTTATAAACTAAATCTGACACAAATAAAAAGAAACTAATTATTATGCAAATTACCTCAAAAAGAAAAAAAAAAGATTTAACTTTAAAGTCGGGTAATGTATGTTGAATGTAACTATAATATATGTCAGGTGTTTTTACAATAGCATCTGCTATTTAATTTCACGTGGTTGATTCTTTGTGAAATTTTTTTATTTATTATTTTATCACGAATGGAAATTTTTGAAACTGGATTTATAGAAAGAAATAATAGTCATAGAAGAAAATAATAGTCATTTTTTCATAAATTGTCCCCTTATGCAAAGAAATATTTTGAATTATTAGTAAAGTTTAATAATTTTCAAATTATTAACAGATAATCATCATCAATACAAAAAAAAAAAAAAAAAAAAAAAAAAAAAAAGACTTTTATAGATGGTGAAAAATGCATTTTTTTTTAATCAATACGAAATATTATATAAATTTATAACACGAATTATCTTTATAATACGAGTCAAACGTAAACGGTATTAATTACGCAAGATGATGAGCGTTAGACTAACGCAAATAAGTGAATATGTGTCCATGAAAATTTAGATAAAATAGGAAAGAAAATTTAAATTTAACGTATAAATCATTTATTTCTCATGAACCCCTACATTTTAGATGCAAATTAGGTTAAGATTTTTCAGTTAGTGCTATACACTAAATAACGGATGACGAAAGCCGTGTATGCTTGAATTTCTTGTGAAGTGCTTAATATTTTTGATATCGAGTGATATTCACTTATTTGCAATTCAATTTAAAATAGGATTTTTTTTTTTTTTTGGTTTAAAAAGACTATTACATTGAAAATACATCGGGGAACAAGTTTTTTGTTGCATTTATGCAAATACTTGATATTGCCTATTTAGGGTGTGGGGATTTCAAATCTGAAATAAGTTTTGCTTTTAACGCTAGAGAATTTTTTAAATGACATTTTTAGGCTATTTTTTGTCAAAAAAGTACAAGTCTGTCACAAAATTCGCCTGTTGTTATTGTATATAACTTTTTTAAACGTACATTTTGACAAAAACTGGACTAAAATTATCATTAAAACTGTATGGAGAGATAAACCGATTGCAGATTTTAAATGAGCGTTACGAAGAGATCAAGTAAAAAAATCTAATGCAACAGAAAGTAAAAAATGAAAGAAAAAAAAATAGTTTACCTGTGTAAGTTTTTTTCAAAATCCGTTTCATTTTTAGTTATCTTTCCCCAGAACCATAGATTCCATTTTAAAAGTCTAAAACTTTATGGTTTTATGGATTTATAATTAAGATATGTAAAATATCAGATGGAGAAGTGTGTTGAATGAATTAAAGTTTTAAGTAATTAATATTTAAAATAATTAAAGTTTAAAATAATTAAAATGATAGTTTTAAAACAATTTTACTTCTGAATTCTGAAAAAGGACGATTTAAAACATTTGAGATGATAAAGCTCTGCTGCTGCCATCTAGACTTTAAATGAGAAACAATCTCTTGAGAGGTTTAACTTCAGCTAAACTTAAAGGGGCAAAAGCTATGTAATTTCAACTTTCAGTTTCTAATAAGTACTAAAAACGTAAAAAAGAGGATTATCATGTGTTTTTCCTTTGCTATCAAAATGTATCTATAATTCGAACGCATATACTAGCTATTCCTTTTAAATAAGTATAGTATTGTCCTCAATATTTTTAATTGTTGTATAGTTCGCAAAAATAAGAACTGGGTATCTTAATAACTTTTGACTTAAAGATCGGGGTTTCATCTACAAATAGGCCATCTTAATTCTTTATGGGTTGTAATCATAAGTATACTGATAGGTTTGTGCAGGTGATGTGTCAGAACAGTGATTTCTCTGATTCATTAGTGACATCAAAAGTTTGGACCCTTTAATGCTAATTTACGTTTTTACGTATTTTACCATACCTCTAAGACTATTTCAAATCAAACCGTTTTTTCGTTTAATTTTTAAACTTTTTATTAAAAAATAACTCGCTGCATTTTTTTAAATAATTTTTTATTATTTTTTTAGATTTATTATTCCAAATTTAATAATTGTTCAAAAAATTTTGAATTGTAAGACTAACAAGTTTTTACATAATTTAAAATTCTGCAATTTTAAATGACAAAATTTTTAACGAAATCTTTTGAATAGTTTTGATCAACTTTTGAGATAGAAATCAACTTTTAGAATTTTGTGAAGTAATAAAATTTTAAAATGTCGCAAAATTTTTTTTTTTTATGTCGCAACTATTTGACTGATTACGTTTAAACTCTGTAAAGTATGCTTTAAAATTACGAAGTTTAATATTTACGATAAAGTTTGTATACTTTACACTTGAAAAGTTTATCGGCAACTGTTACATTAAATAATAATAATAATCATAAAATATTGATTTTCGAATGGAATTATCTTTAGAAAAACGAGTTTCATGATTGTGTGTAAAAATAATTTCATTCCCTAAATAGTTCTAGAGATATGGCGAAATACGTAAAAAGTAAAATTTAAAATGACCAGACCATAGATACTAATTTTTAGCTAGTCTAAAAAAAGTAAAAAGTAGGGAGAAATTGGGGAAGACCGGGTAGCTAAGATTCGAAGGCCTGTCGGAGCTAAATTGTTCGACCTGGAAACTGGGAGATCTAATCAAGATATTCATTATGTTCAAACAATTTTGTAAAATATATCATTCTTGAAAGGTTATGGATGCACTACTTGTTTAATAAATGATTTTTCCCCCTAAAAAATAGTCAAATCATCGGATCTCTCCCTGCTAGTAGATAAGACCAAGTGCATATGTAAGCTCTATGGCAAAGTTATAAATACTAGAATTTCAGTGAAAAAATAGCTGTTATTTTTATTTCATACGACAATTTAAGAACATTACGAAATACACATATAAAATAATTATATTCCTCCTCCGCTTTACTTCAGTTACCTTTCGTGGGTAATTTTCGTTACCTAGAAAAAACATTTCCATTTTGGATTCCTCTTTCCCTCTCCCCTCCTTTTTTTAGTTAGAAAATACATTATTACAATATAAACAATTAGAATTTATCTGCATTTTTCGGAAGAAACATCAATCAGGGATTTAGATTTTTTTGAGAAAACTGTTTTGCTATAGTGTTTCTTCATATACTTCTTTTTCTCTTTTTGGTCATTTTGTTTTGTGGTTTTCCTTTTTTATAAAGTTACAACAGAACAACTTTCTCTTCCTTGGTAGCACATTTTTTCTAAATGTTCTTTTCTTTTTCCTTATCCTGATATTCTAACTCGGCTTTATATGGTGATGGTAGTATCTGGTCTTACCCCGAGAGCAGAGGTTAGCCATGGTGGAGTTAGTGTTTATGTATTCACACTGACCTAATTTTACTATTAATGAAAGAAATATGAATTGGTTACAAATATAACACATTTGATGTTATTTATTTTCCTACTCAAAATTATTACGCATTTTTACTTTGTGATATTCATTTAAAATTAGTGGTTTCAATATTAAATAAAAAATATAGCACTAGACTTTTATATTAATCCACTAGTAGATAGTTGTTAAAGGAATATTATTTAATGTAGATAAATTAAAGAAGAGTTTTTGCACATTAAAATAGAATATCAACGAACAGTTCCGTCTTCTTTTGCAAGTTATTTTCATTGCTTCAGTGAGGAAAATATCGCTAAGTCAATCACTCCGTGTGTTCTCCATTCGAAACATTTCATCGTGAAGTTAAAATTGTAGTTATAAAAATTGATTCAACTTGAAATTTGTTCCCTTCTCTTTGATAAATCAGATTGAATAATGATTTTCAAATTTAATGATTTATGTTCAAAATGTCTTTCTTAGTATAGTGAAATGCTGTATTACAAACTAGTATTTTAATTAAAATGTGTCAATATTTATTCTTAAAAAAGGCTTAGATTGTAATTGATTGCATTTCAGCTTTAGATATAGCTTTATGAGTTGTAATAAATGACGACTTAATAAGTTATAAAGTTTGTCCACACTATCCCAATGTGGTGGGGCTAGTGTGGACAAAAAGTCTTTTAAAAAAAATATTATGGAGAAACTAAGCAAGTTTTTTATTCCAGATATAAACTAAAATGCTGGTAATCGTTCAAATTATTGTTAAAAAAATATTTTTTGATTTAAAAATTGTCCCCCTCTCTCCTACTTTACACGAAGAGTAATGACAAGGAACATTCACGAAGCCAAAAACTGCTCTTGATGTTTGGTAAGACCAAAAATTATCTCCGGTTTGACACTAAAGAATTTTCGGTGTAAGCCTTTTGGTGTTAAGATAACAATAATATTTTTATAGTGTAAGGAACGAAATAATGATTTCTCGAGTTAGAAATGAATAATGTAGTGATGATGATGAAGTTTCAATATTCAAATTTAATAATACACTAATTAAAATGCATACGAAGCTCGGAAAGGCAGTTAAGGTAACTAGATTTGTAACTAACAGGCAGAAAACAATATACATGGTAATGGACGAAAAAAAAAAAAAAAAAAAGAGAAACTTCATCTACTTTAAAGGTCAAAAATGATGGGTGGGGGCTCGGTGATGACGTGGGGAGCTTTTGCGTGTTATGGTAAATGTGACTTAAAAAGAATTTTTGGAAAAATGAAATTCCCGTTGTTATCAACAACTACTTTACCATACCTTTTAGTCCACATCTAGGTGGATCAGATTGTAAATTTCGCATGACAATGCACCATGCTATGTGTCCCAATTAACTAAAATTGGTTTAAGAAAGAAAAAATCGACGTCCTAAGCTGGCTAAGCTTTAGTCGTGATCTTAATCCTACGGAAAACTTGTGGGGCGACTTGGCTAAACAAATTACAGCCAATGTTATTCTGTATAAGACCTGGAATAGCTATCATGAAATATATAATACTCGTAGCATGAAATTCCTAAAACTTTGCTTGAAATCTTGAATCGGTGAGTCTTTTAAGTTAAATCGATGAGTCTTTTAAGTTATTCAGAAAAATGGGGGATCAACATGGCTATAGTTTCTTAAAAAGGTTCATTTTAACTGATAGTCTCATAATTTTGTAGTAAATATTTCAGGAGGAAAGTTTTGATATTGTTCACACAATATTTATATTTAAATATATCTCTACACTTTTTAAGTATATATTTTGTTTTTCATTCATTTTCATTAACTTAGTTTAAGCTTTAAAAATTTATATTACTTATAATAAAAGTCACAAAAATCACAGGGATCTCATAATTTTGTTACATACTATAAGAAAGTCAATTTAAAGTTCCACTAGATAATGCTGTGAGCTTGTATAAAATGTTTTATAAATGAATAAATAATGATTATTTTTTTTTTTATAAATGGAAGAATATAACCTAAAAGTGTAATAGTTTAAGAAAGAAAAAGCCATTTCTTTTAAATGAGATTTTGAGATTTCTTCTTTAAATTTTTCTATTGACTGTAATTTGAAGAGATAAAAACTTTCATTTCACATATTTTAGACTGTTAGATTAGATTCAAAAATTTAATCAGGTAATTATTTTATCTATTGCCATAAAATAATTCATGAACCAAAAGTATTTTAAGGTGTCTTATTTTGTTTTGCAAAGATAATAATATTTGAAGTCAATGCTAATTTAATTATGATAATAACAGTTTTCTAATAAATAATAAATAACACTTAAGTTAACTGGTAGAAAATAATGCAATAATTAAGTAGTGTAATTTCGTAAACATAGCAGATTTTAAACATTTGTTTTCGATTAAAATATTAATATACACTTTGGTTGGAAGTAATTGTACAGTAAAAGTTTGTAAATCGAATAAATTTAAAAATTAACTTTAAAGCATTTATATGTTATTATTATTATTTCCTATATCTTAGCATTAAAAAAGGAATACCGCGCAAGACTGACTGCTAAAGACATTTTGTCTAAAAGAAGCAACTTATTTATACGTTTTTTTAAAATTTTTTTTTTTTACAACTGTCTTTGCAAAATACAGACAGTTGAAGTAAAAGCAAAGGTTTCATACTTAATGATTTTAAACTTATTTTATTATAAAGAATTTAAATTAAACGTTTAAAAACAACAATAACAGAGGAAAATTAAAGCTGCTTTATTATTTTTCAGTTTAGTGAAAAATAATAATCCACTATGGTTAGCTATCTAAGAAGTAGACTTTTGTTGTACTTCATTACACCGCCTAATTATTTTCTGAACGACTTACATTGCCCTAACATTGCAAGAAAATAGTTTTTCTCGCAGAGCATCCGCTTGATAACGGCTCATTTATTCTTTAGAATTTCTCAAAATGCCTCTCCATTTTCTTGAAATAGATTTTTAAATCTTCAACATAGCATTCTTTTGCATACATAATAGAAATGTTAAAAAAACTGAACTCTTAAATAAAAAGAAAGAATCTTAGAAAATTTTAATGATAAGTATAATTTATTTAAAATATAATAGTGCTTGTATTTATTCATTTCATCCAGACAATATCCATTTTAGAGAGGAAGGGATATTCAGGGATAAGGAATAATGATACTCAGTTGGGGTTTAAAGTATTATGAGATAAATAAAAAAGCGACCCAATGGAGGAGATCGTCCTTGACGATAGTGCTAGTGTTAGTAAGCTGAGAATTAAAAAAAAAATCTAAATCTACACGGAGGAAAAAAATTCAAAAAAAAATTAACGCACTATATCGTAACATTTCTGGTAAAAAAAACCCCATAATTCTGGTTAATGAAATCAAAATATATAGGTATTCATTTGGTAATTGTTAAGTTCATGTGGTAACGGTTTATCGGAAATTCTGGATTTCCCTATCTTATTGTTAATTTTCCCAATATCATTACCGAATCGTTTCGGTGAAGAATTACCGAAATTTTTAGTGTTCCCATTGAGCCAGAAACACGATAAATTTTAACACATTCTTGTACTTTTGACCATAAATTTTTTCTTAGTGTGGTAATCATCATGACTATGATCGAACTTTATTAACAAGTTATACAATCGACAACTTATAATTCATACCAATCACTATTGCAACTAATGCCTGTATATTATAAAACTATATTTTGTTGTTAATTTTACCAAAAACATAACCAAAGCGATTCTTTAAAAATTACCGAGTTTTTTATGTTTTCATAAAGGCAAAAACAGGGTAAATTTTACCATATTCTGGTGATTTTGACCATACTTTTATCTCAGTGTATAGATGATTATTTAAATTAAAATAAAGAAGCACTGTAAGAAATCATAATTATTTTGTATTATTTATAAAAAGCATTTCATCCCTCTTGAATTTGTAACAGCTTTCCTTTGTTTAGATGCTATACATGATAGATTGAAACATAAATGATTTAGTTGTTTTTATATCGTATTTCATTGGGAAAAAAAAAGATTGAGATACGTTTTTTAGTCATTTTAAGGGATAAAATATACCGCTTCTCTTCTTAATCTTGTTCTATACTCTGTTGCAAGTTAAGAAAAACACTATCCCTATGGAGAGCACCTGTTTGCATCTAAGTGTATTTCAAATCGATGCCAAGCTCCCAGGGCAAACGTATATCAACCAAAGAATGTATATAGGGGAAGAAGTCTAGCTTACATTGACATAATGTAAACCAGTTTCCTAATGTTAGGTGAGGTTCCTATGTATAAAAGAGTAAACAACATGCAGGTCCAAAAGCAGAGCTTGTTGCACCCTCTCCTCATCCTAACCAATACTGGGGTCGAGAAGAAGAAGAAGAAAGTTTTTCTCTTTTTATTTATGATTGGTTTGTTCTGTATTTTTACACTATTTACAAACGGAACTATACTATTAGTTAAGATATTTCTTTGAAAATACATTTATTTCATCTCTTTAAATTAAATCTGCTAACACATTTTGATATAGAAAAAAAAAAAAAAATTGCGGGAGGCAGTGTACCCAACACAGTTGTCCAACAACAGGTTCACAGGGGACGTATCTCCTGTTATTTTGTTGACTGCTAGATCACCAGATCTGTCACCAACCGAGCACATATGGGACATCATTGAATGACAACTTCAGCGTCATCCACAAATAGGATTAACTATCCCCGTATTGACTGACCAAGTGCAACAGGCATGAAACTCCATCCCACAAAATGACATACGGCATCTGCATGACACGCATGCCCGTTTGCATGCTTGCATTCAAAATTCTGGTGGTTACAAAGGTTATAAATGTACAAGTATTTCACATTTGAAATGGTTTTTGTCTTAATTGCATCAACCTGTGATCTTGAAACTTTAATCTAAGTTTTAAGCAGGACCCCTAAAGTTGGTTGTTTTAAGGGTCTTACACAAGAAAGTTGTTCAGAACTTAAAAATAAGGAAATTTAATAAGCAGTTAAAAGATAGTTATTAACAAATTGAAGAGAATTTCTGACATTTATTCCGCTTATTAAATTTATTTCTTATACCGATTGAAGGGAAAAGGGATTGTATATCCTTGTATATAGGAAGTGCAGAATTTGAAGAGGGTAATACGAAACATCAAAATATTATGCAAAAATTAGACAGTTCATTTTCAAACAGCAAGCTCTGCAAAGCTGATTAAACCTAGATTCCATACTGTTCTACGATATTATAGTTTCACTACATTTTCTTTGCATTTTAGGTCAATTAAGTAAATGGAAGTATACTTTGTTTAATTATTTAAAACAGATAGTAATGAAAATTCTCTACTGCTAATTATTTTTAATTTAAGTTAATGTATGAAGTTTGAACAAATTAAATTGTGAAATAACACAACTTGCAACTGCTCGAAAATTATAGCCTGAGTTGCAGTTTTTAATAAAATTAATAAAACCATAATTTTAGAAGTGATTTGTGTGTGCTTAACTGATAAACATAAATGGCTTGAAAACGTATGTAATTCAAATGTTATATAATTTAGTTATTCTGAAAATGATATTTTTTTTCTTTTGAATTAGTAGTTCTGCTATCTGTATGAAGCTTTTAAATTTATATTTACTTCATATTTAAAAATGATTCACTCAAGAATATGCAGATACACGTATGTGTGCCTTGGTATGTATGGCGAAATTTATTCCAACGTAGTAATCAAGTGAAATCTCATGTCGTTATGAGTATTTAATCTTATATCTATTTAGTAATATTTTTATGTGTATTTTAATTAATTGCTTTATGTTAAGGTACTTACCTATATTTAATAACTTTTTGTGTTTTTTCATAATTTTACCTCAAAAAAGTAAATATTTTTTAATAATTAATGCTAGATTCCTTTCAATAATGATTTATTTTGCATGGTTTGCATAATTAAAATAGTTTTAAAACTGAGTTTTAATGCAGAATTGCATTGTACTTATATAAAACTTCGTATTTTTAAAATTTTATAGATTTTTTAATTAATTATTTAATCTATTCATCATTGTATTCAAATAGATTATAATAACATGCATGTTTGCTCCTACTTTAGTTACAGTTCGACATTTGAAATATTTATATTCCTTTACTTAAATAAAACATGAGATCTAGGCATGTGTACCAAAAATAATTAACCCTCAGGCTGTATAAGCTATACTTCGTTTATCTTATTATGACTTATGGACGTAAAATAGAAATTCGGATTGGTGAAATTTTTTTAACTATATTCCTTTATACTTCAGTAGTGAAGAGGTTAAGCTCAGTAACAGTTAATTTAAAAAAATGAACATCAAAAGTGACTATTAAATTCATTCCTAATATAATCCTAATAATAATCTCCTATTGTACAAAGCGACGAATAAATATACCCTAAAGTTGCAATTAAGGCAAAAATCAATAATTTATTTTTCCACAATAAAAACCTTGTTTTTTAATTTGCTACTTAACAATCTAGCGTTTTATTTTTTTAACTACATACTATTTACTACATAATGTGCTATTCATTAAAGTATTTATATTCTTTTTTTTAAAGACCAAAGCTACAGATTTACAATTGCTACTGAAACATGTTTAATAAAATAAAAAAACTTAAAAAAAAACTGTTCCAGTAAAGAACTGTATTTCAAAAATACGTCATGCCATCCAATTCATAAGCTTTAAAGCTATTTTAAATTTACTAAATGCATACTCTTTTGTCATCATTTTTAATTCTTTGTGAAAATAAAAATGGTTTTAAGTTTGAATATTTCTGAAATATTTCATGCCCAGTTTCCTTGAGCTTAAAATACTTAAGAGTTGATTAGGTTGGGTTTAAACTGAAATGACGTTATCTTAATATTAAATGTAAAAGTTATAATTTGTTATATTTCCAAGTTTAATGACTTTTGACAGTAGTATTTAAAGTAATGTATCAAAGTTAAACTGTTTATAATGGCTTTCGGCTCTTTTCCAAATTATCGCTAAATATGACCCAGAGCTCATAAATTTTCACTTATAAGTCGAAAGAAAGATTTCTGTGAACTTCAAATATCTTTTTCTTTTCAACCATCTCAATAATTATTAATTTATTTTATCCTTAAGAATCACAGACTGATCAGAATATTTCTTAGCGCACTTTCCTCCGTTATTTTATTCATTGTTTATTCTTTTTCCAACTCGTAATCCAGTTTATCATTATAAATAATCTAAATTACTGAATCAGGATAATCATAATTTAAGAAAAATTTCACATCTGGGCAAATTAAGTTGTAAGTAGCACTAAATATATAGCTCGCCTTAACTCTAAAACGATAAACGTTTATGTTTTGCTTTAAAAAAATTTTTTTACCAAAAAGAGTTTTTGAAACAAAGCTCATAAATCATTAATCAAGTAATTTCTGAAATTAATGTCTCAGACATTAATTCTTATTCTTACTCGATCTCTTTTCGATTATTTTACTTTACAAAATGAGATAATATGTCTGAAAACTTAACAAATTCAATGTAAAGTGTAAAGTGTAATTTATTATGTATTTATTCTTTTAACAAGAATGAGAAATATTATGCTTGTTTTGATTTAGATAAGTAATTAACGTGTCAAAATAAAAATTATATTCCCATTGTGTCAGAATAAAAGTTATATTAAGATAAAATGCTTCAGAAAACAGGAAATGCTTTCGAATAAATTTTTTTAAGTTATTTCATTCAAAATACATAATTCATAAGTAAGATAGAATAAAATTTAGCCAAGTTATTCTGTTTAGTTTTTACAGTTAGTATTTTTATTATTTAGAAGAACTGCCTCTATTGCTTTAATTATAATAACTATGATAACACAGTTAGTATTATAACTACTTTAACTATTTAATAAAAATAGAGTCGTCTTTGTGTGTGTGTGGGGGGGGGGGGTAATTAATGAAAGTTGACAATGAATGACCCCATATCAAAGAGTTAAAAGTGTACACTGTAGTTTTGGTACAGTACACTGAAAAAAAATTCACAGTAAAAGTATTCTACATGGTAATAGTAATTTAGAATTCTAGTAATGGTATTTAAATGATATTTCTGGTAAAAAAAAAACATAATTCTGTTTGGTTAATAAAACAAAAATATACAGTATTTAAACCATTCGTTTGGTAACTTTTCTAAGCATGTAACGGCATACTAGAAATTCTGGTTTTAAAAATTATAGTTCTTAAATCAATACATTAAGTAAAAAATTCAAGTAAATTTTACAGTATAAATAGTTTTTATCCTCTGCTTTAGGGGATCATGATAAAATTAACACATTTACCAAATTTGATCACATACCAAAATCGTATTTTATTGTTAATTTTACCAAAATCATTACCAAATCGGTAAAAATTGACGAGCTTTTTAGTGTTCTCTACAGAGCCAGAAACAAGGTAAATTGAACCATATTCTAGTAGTTTCATCCATACATTTTTTCTAGGTGTAACAACTATTTTCTAGGTGCATACATGAATGTTAGATGATGCTTGTAACCCTGGTAGTAGAATTTTCATAAATCCAAATTTCATTTTGACCTCAACGTAGTCAGAGAAAGATTACTATTATGAAAATTCAACATAATCTTACATACTTATAGCAAATTTGCGTATATAAGGTCTTTAAAAATTATACATAAAAACCTTATATTTATATTTAAGTTGAATTTTGTATAATAATAAAAATGGATTAAACCTATATTAGAATTTTTAAAGCTGCTGGGCTGTAGCTTTAAACAATACTTTCCACTAAATATCCATTATGTTTTGTCTTATTTTTGGAAGAACATTTTAAATATATATGAAACAGTGTATTAAGGTCAAGCAAAAAGTTAAAAGAGCAGACAGACGTCTCGGTACTACAACAAGTGCCATCCTAATACTGTTATTGCCCGTTAGATGGTTCTTGTAATAAAACCAAAATGGTTGTATACATTTTTTTTTTATTTTTTTATTTCAGCTTTATTCGTTTTTTTACTGAACTGTTGCTTAAAATATTTATAAAAACTATAATATTTGTTTATAACAATTTCTTCAGAAACATTATCTCTGCTTAAAATAGTGCATTGAATACAGATATATTATGCCTATTTAATTAACGTGATAAATAAAGCGTACATATTTTGACATATAATGAAAAAATGCTATTTATTAATTTAAAGATAACAATAAATATTTCAATTACTTATTTTGTATATTGAATACAAAATCTATATATTTTGTACCATAAATTATATAACATTAAGTCTATTTTTAAGGTATAATTACATGCACAAGGATTATTTTCCCAACATGCTATTAATTTGCATTAATATAAATACTGCAGTTTATTTTAGAAAATTATTTACACGAAATCAATAAAATAACGGTTGAACAATAAAATACTTTTCTATTATGGATTAAATTATTATTCTGTTCATAGAATAGAAACTCGTCTTTCAAGACTAATATAAAATTTATGACTTTTAAATTAACTAATGTTTATACGGGTTAAGGTAGAACGATTCATTTTGTGATCATCATTTGAAATTCTCATTTGAAGTCACCTAAATTTATTAACGTCTCAAAACTTATCTTCTCTGAAAACTCTAATTGAGTTCCAGATTTCTCGAAGTATGTTGCTCATTTTCTAATTGAAAATTATTGAATGGAATGGCTATGAATTTATTCTAAAGCTATTAAGTGTCTCATGCAGTTTCAAGTACATTTTATCTGAACTTTTATGATAAATTTGAGATAGATAATTTTCGAAACTGAAATGCAAATTTAAGATCTAAATATTCTAAATATTTTTCTATTTTATCTTCAAATTTCGAGGAAAATTTTTCAATGTAAAGGAAGGAATTGAAATTGAAATATTCATAACAAATTGTTAATAGTAACTACGTGGTTAAGTTCATTAATATTCTAAAATTTTGATAAAAAAAAATAACTAGCAACAGTCTGTCTACTCAATTGGAACTCAAGCAATTGGAACGTTTACGGTTAGGAACATTTCTTCAGCTATATGGGTTTGAAACCGTCTACCACTGTTATGGTTAAGAAAACCACGAAAACAAAACTCTATCGTTTTATAACCATTTACAACTAGCAATGTTTGAAAATCGCACAAAAGGAAGTTTAGTGTGCATTGCTGTTAGATTAGATTAGGCTATTTGTTAGTTAATGGATAATGAGTTTAGATTGTGGTTGATTTGTGTTTTGTCAGAGGGACAGTGAAATGGGACTTAGTTTATCTATTGGTGCAATCTATCGCTTTAAATCAGGATATTGTGTTCGCTTTTTTGTGTTAAATAGCTCTGTGATACGGAATATGTCAAATCACTAGTGAAGACAGTGAGAAAAATATCAAAACTTATTTGATTGCCTTAAAAAACTTGGGAGTGTTTCGAATAAATGCCTTTTAACTTTTTTCTGTTTTCAGGAGCAATTTGAAGGTTTTTAAAGTTTTGATGTTTCCAGTTCCAACAACGCTCTCAGTAGTGATTCGTTAAATTTCGATAGCGTTTTTGTTTTTATTCCTAGCTTACATTTTAATTTGTAATCCTTAATATGTATATTTTTGAGACTTTGTTTCTGATAAGGATCATATAAATATATATTAAAGGTGGCTATTACAGATCACTCGTATGTAATCAAAGTTACGTAAGTTAGCAAGTTAATACATCTCACTTAATGATTTTACCTTCCTAATTTTTAGAGTTTAACCCTAAATAACCTTCAACGATTATCATTTAAACTTATTAAAGAAATTACAACAAAAAATAAAGACAATACATATAGGAACAATTTTATTGAGTTATGTATATTTAGAAAGAAACTTTGTTTCGAATTTGAGAAAATTAGAATAATTATCTTAAAACACTAGATACCAATTTCCATTTCAAAAGCACTGTCCTGATTTGAAAAGGCTGAACTTCGACCCCTGATAACTTAAATAATTCAAAATTAAATGTTACGATACAGGTATCTTAATTACGACTTTGGTATCTTAAATACTTCAAAACAGAAATTGTTCTTATCCATTGACAAAAAATTAAATGTAATTTAAAATGTCTTTAATTGAATCAAAAATGAGAAAAAAATTATAAATAAATATACAATAAAATTAATAATTTATTACATAAATCAAGCTTTTACACTTTTTTGTTCGTTTAACCGAGAAAGTAAATTAATGTAACGTAAGTTAAAAACAAAGAATACATAAGATTTCACATATTTTGCAATTTTCCTTTATATAAAATAAATTTAGAAGAGTTGAATTCTAATTTTCTTTTCGAAAACAATATTTCAAAGAAAATAAGAAAGAAAGAAAAATGTTCGATGTCATAAAATAAAAGATTTTCTTTCCCGCTAATAAATCCTTATCCTTGAATCAGGGAGCTAATGAAAGCTAAGTTAACTTATGTTACTTTAACTCAGAATGTCAAGATGATTTCACAAAATTATTTTAAGAGCAAAATAAGTGTTGAAGCGCATTACCGGAAGTGACCTAGAAATCACGTGGGTGGGATCAAGGAAGTGACGTTGTCTCATCCCCGATGCGGCTGTTTGATCAGACGACGCTTGCCCGCACATCGCTACAGGTAATATTTTAATGAAATAGTATTCAGAACCCGGACAGGAAGGTCCTAGGAAAAACCAGACAAAGTATTTTTGCATTTTTTTTCTCCACGAATCAAAATAGATCCTGCAAGTTTTGACAGTCGTAAGCGAATAACGGGTGTTTTCCCGGTAAGTCGTTTAAGTTTGTCATGCTTGTATATCAAAACATTTCTTTTTTATTAAGGAATGCAAAAATGTAAACAAAACCGAAGTTAAGTTCTAATTACCAATGATTTTTAGTTTGTATTCAGCCGGTTATTTTGCCTAAGTAAATTGTGAGAAGAATATTACTGGTCGGTTTACTTTCAAATTAACAAGAGTTTCCACATTTTCCGGGACGAAAATTAAGCCATATGGCACGTGATTTTCGAGTAGGACAGAAACGATATTTGTTTTCTAAAAACAAGGAAAGTGTAGTTCTGTATTTTATGACGCAAAAGTAATTTTAACGCCTTGATAGAGCTTCTAAGCAAATAATTAGATTTTGAATTTTAAAACAACAAAATTAGAATCTCAAAAGTTTATTTTTATTAAACAAGTTTATTTAATATCGATATTTATAAGATTAGTGTGCTCTTTTTTTGTTTTTTTAAGAAAGTTTTTAGTTGATAATAATTTGATAATCTATAAAAGTTTCGATGATAATCTATTAAAAGTTTTGTTTAATATAATATTTAAGAAACAAGTAAAAAGAAATAAAATCTCAAATTAAAGGAAAAGGAAGAAAAAAAAACATTATAACTAGCCCAAAAGGCCATTATGTCAAAATTCATTTTGCATTGAATGAGTAAAAAAGAATGGTCAAAACTACAAGAATAACGTAAAATTTTCAATGTCTCTGGCTCTGCGATAACACCAAAATGCACGGTAATTTTTACCGAAGATCTTTGATAATGAATTTCGGTAAAATTAAGAATAAAGTATGGTTCTATTACAATGCTGTTTAATAGTAAATGTTGTAGTTTTAACATGATACTTTAAAACATGGTATGAAAATCATTTATTCGGTAAAATTTACTTTTCAGTTTTCCACTTCTACCAAATGTGGTAATGAGAATTATAATTTTAAAAATTAGAATTTCAAATAATAAGAATCAAGTAATGAGTGATAATAAGAATTATAATTTTAAAAATTAGAATTTTCGGTAGATCATTGCCACACGAACGGAAAAATTACCAAATGAATGGCTTAAGTACCGTAAATTTTGGTTTTATTACCAGAATTATGGTTTTCATAAAGCAGTACATACAAGTACAGTAATTTTACCAGAATTCATTTCTTTGTGGGGAAATGCGTCATATAATAATAGTTTAACATTATGCATCAAGTGCACTTAATTTTCGTTTCAATTTTGTTTTACTTTTTTTTTGTTTAATTTTTGTTTCACCATTCTTTTATACGAATGGTTTTTTCCTATTATCTAATATTATTCTATCCTGTGATTAATAATGTAAAATTAAAAAAAAAACCAGAGAATTATTGTAGTATAACATGAAAAATTATTGAAAAGAAGCAACTTAAAAAGTTTTTTTTATATTTCTAACGTTTTTAGGTGAATTAAGTTGATCTGATCAACATGTAATCTCTAACATTTATAAAGAGCAGAGTTATTAAATTAGTTCATGTATAACGAAATATTTTTACTTTTTTATTCTTGATTTCAGATACAAACGTAACATATTTTTATTAAATTAAATATATTTCATTGAAACCTAAATAGAAAAGTTAGTTTTTCAATTTAGACTAGAATTGATTTGATGTAAAGAAATAGCTTAGTATATAATACATATTTTATTGTTCTTATAGGTTGGGAAAGTTTTTAAATTTTTGTATATTAATACGTGTATGAACACTAATTAAAAATATTTTTTTAAAAGTTCATTACTAAAAATTACTTAAAAAGTTCATTACTAAAAAATGTTCTATTAATATTTTTAAAACCCAGCAATTATAAATTATCATGCCGAGTAACATAATGAATAAATAAAATATAAAGGATACATTAGTTGTGAAAACCAATAATTATTATTGTTCTAAAAGATTTGAAAAAGCCTTTTTAAATTAATTAAAAAAAATATGGTATTTCTTCCCATACTTTTCATGATATTGTATCATTTAATAAATATAAAAAATTTGTAAAATGTTGAGACGTTTCAAAATTTAAAATTTGTAAATTTATTTTTAACTCAACAGATGACATTACTATGATTTATTATTATTAGCCACTTGGGAGTTATTTTAAATGAAATTATTCATTCTTTAATTTATCTTCATCGCAGTTTGCTATTCGCATTAAAATTGTTCAGAAACTATTTTCTAAATCTTTCCCTTTTTCTCTTTTTTCATTTTTTTAAAATATTATGTATCAAGACTGAAAACTAATTTTTCAAAACGTTCCAAATGCACTAAGCTTATTTATAAACTAATTAAGTAAACGGCGAAAAAATGTCATTCTTAAAAAGTAATAAGAGTTTATATTTATGACCCATAGTTTGCATAAAATCATAAGTAATTTTCTAGTAAATTTAAACATCTCATCAATTTTCATCTATTTACGCGCAATATATATTACTTGTTTGTATTTTTGTGTAATTTTTCTTTAAATTTTCTACTCATACAGCTCTAATACTTGTTTACATTTTTGATTTTAATAAATATATTTAAAATTAGTACTTAATTTTAGATGTTTTTATATTCCTTTTTTCTTTCATGTATTAACTAATTGATTAGTGTTATGTATTAAAGTAATTGATTACCATTTGTGCTAATCAAGAGGAAAAGAAAGGAGGAAAAAATACATAAAATATTATAAGGAATTTTTTGCGCGTTCAAATAATAAATGAATATCTTTCTGTAAATCATTTTCAATTTTGTGTCATTGTAAATAACTATTTTACATAAACTATTTTACATAAAATATTGAACTACTGTATGTTGGTAAAAACTTCTTACAGAGTGTGTTGCCTTTATAATACCGGTTCAATAAATTATAATTTATGCAATACCAAAAATAATTATACAAAAATAACTATACAATGCAAAAATAATTAAATGTGGTGATCAATTTATTGTTCTTTGAGTCTGTTGTTTTAAAACGATAATGTTAAAACCTTCAATTGTTTAAAATATATCTTAGTAGATAAAAACATAAATGATTTAAAATAAAACAAACAACGAGTGTGGTGATCAATTTATTGTTCTTTGATTCTGTTGTTTCAGAACCATAAAGTCAAAACCTTTAATTGTTTAAAATATATCTTAGTAGATAAAAACATAAATGATTTAAAATAATAGTTTCATATGAATATTTTTGTGACTAACTGGTTTTTCCTACTCTTATCAAAATAAAGGAAAAACAATTCTTAAAAAAATATTGTGATATATTCGCGTGTTACTAGTCACGCTTTTAATAAAGAGCATCGTGCTAAATCTCAGACAGCATACATCATTGAACTGTTGAGTTAGTCACACCTGTTGCTCCTCGCCAAATGTTGTCCTTAGAAAAAGAAATTATTATACATATGATTAGGAATCAACACATGATAAAAAAATTTGTTGAAATGTCAGGAAACTTTATAATAAACATATTTTATAATTTAAGAGTTAAAATATCTCCGATAAACAGGTTCAAATACCCCGCCATGAAAATATTAATAAAATGAAAAGTGTTTTCTATAGATGTAAAATTTATGTCCCAGATTTTTGCTTCAAAATTAGTTTTACAAAATTTCCTTTCATAAAATAAAATAAAATAGCAATGTCATCGTAACTCTTAATCAATTAGAAAACTGCATTATTTAATCACATAAATATAATGCGTTCGAATGTAGTTTCATAGAATTGCAATAAACGTAATATTTTAAATTGTTTTCCATATTAAAGTATTTAAAAATTAGATAATTTGTAAAAAAAATTCTCTCATTTATGAATTTAAAAAAAAGAAAAACCAAAGAAACTCAAATAGGAGATTCTGAAAGAGGTTTGGATTTGGTTATCGAACTGTAGATTGTTATTTGCTTAGAAACTTTAAATTTTATAAAAGCTTTCGAATTTGTTTGAGAACTTAACAACTTCGTAAAAATTTACCTAATCAAATTACAATGAAAAGTACTAGCACCCTGAATGCAACAGTCGTAGAATCCATTTTACCATCAAGTTTTATGCCATAACCTTTAAAAAGAAAAATTATAACTCAAAACTAAAATATAGACAAAAAAATATTAGATCTTTCACTGTGAACCAAGTTCCACGTATTGAGTTACAGCATTGATCCAATATTCTAAAATCTACTAAACTGCTGTCTTCTTTTTCTAATTATAACTGAAGGTTAAAGATCTAAAACATTGTCTTAACGAAAATTAATGTTAGAATAACATTTTTATATTTGATGCAAATACACGTTTAATTTAAATTCACTGGTAAGAAATAACTTAATTTTTAAGAAAACGTGAACATTTATGAAATTACTTTAAGATTCGTGGTTTATTAACATAACTTCGCACATTTCATTCAAGTTTTTTTCATCTTGCTCATGTTATTTTTAGTTACATGCACAATAAACGCTCTTTTTCCTTTATACTTTTTATAAAGAAATAGCTCTCAACCGGGTTATTTCTGTACACTTTTATTAAATGAGTGAAATAGTTATAAAAATAGAGTTGTTTTAAAATTTTTTTGCTATGTATAAAGCTATGTGCTGAAGAAGAGAAAACGAAACTGCTATAAGTGAGTTTATCTTTATCTTTAGCAATAATTTTTAAGGAGTGGCAAACAGATTGTTCCTTTTGTATAAAATGTTATGAATGTTAGAAATTTTTTTAAATATTTCGAATATTTATAGAACTAATAATTTATAAAATTCAAATAATATCTATCATTTTTAAAAAATTTGCAAAATTTTCGCTGTTTTTCTTCTATATAGCAGGTGTTAAATTTAATTTAACGAAAATAAAAACCCTCTCCAAAAGTGCATTTCCAGCTGAACCGATCATAAGGTTTTTCTTTCTTTCCAAAACTGGTGTCAAAATTACAAATTTAACGTTCTTAATTCTTATGCAGAATAAAGTGATGTAAAAAATAGCAATTACAAAAACGAATTTTAAAATTTACATATTACTGGAGCACTTTAAACTGAGATGTTTCACCGTCATCTTAAAGTAAAAATACTGCTGTTACGCTTTCATAAAGAAACACGTTAAAATTAGATCTCAAAGTTTACTAAACTTCGACATTTTATTTGTTTTCTCACTTCCTTAATACGTTTAAAACAGTTCTGAAAAGAAAATGTTAAGAATGTCACTATTACACGTTACTTAGCTTTGTATCTAACTGCAGAATTTTTAGTACGGCTCCGTAATCAAATCATTTCGTCGGAGAAAAAAAAAAGCTACTCGTATTCCTCTTTCTGTTTAATCTTGTTCGTTCCACTCCATTATTTTGATATATAACACATTTGCATCACTTGAGAGGGAAGTGGATAAAATCTACATAATATTGATTAACGAAATAATGTTCCCTGCAGGACATTTTTACAGCATCGAATATTCTTAAGAAGGATCACCGTGTTTCTTAAGGTTTGTTTTCTCTAAATATTTAAGCACAGTAAAATTCTAGCGTCAAATTCTATATGACAAATTTATTAAAATTAGATTTTGAAACCATACGAACTATTAAAATAGAACATTACATGAATCAAAATTAATTTTCACATGCGCTTTTTTCTTTAAAAATGAAAGCTTGAAACAGAAAATTTAAAATAAAATTATGATATTACAAAATTGCTCGCTCTATAAATTGCGTTTTTTTCATGGGACACATTTCTGATTTTTTTTTATTTATGCATTGTCTTGAATTTTTGGTGCTTTTGCAAGACGCCAAAAAAAGTTCTCACGACTCTTCTATGAGTTATTTTTTAAATCTAAAAAAATTAAAAGAGGAATAAGAGATTGCAGATTTTAATTGGCTGTTTTTATGCCATAAGATTTTTATGATGCCTAAAATTTTTTCATATTATAAAACAGACAGCTATACTTTTAAAACTGTCGTCTCCTAATCTTAAAATATCGAGCTGTGGAGGCTCAGGGGATTGAAACTTCGTCTCCCAGTCAGGCAATCTGGGTTCGAATACCGGTGGTGGCATGTTGGAATGAATTCTGCTCCCGGCTTGAGCCGACCACTGTGCTGATTTAAGATATCGTCAGTGGTAGACATATCATGAGAATTCCCATGCTATCGGGCTAACCTTGGGATATTTTCGTGGTTTTTCACTACACGTAATGCAAATTCGTGTTATTTCGAATCGAAAGTTCTCCGCGAAGGTTAATTTGTCTCAATGCTTTATCCAAGAGTTCCCTTGACTTCCTGGTTGGATGGGTTCAAAATGACAAGGCTACGGAGTTGCCTTTTTTGGGGGGGACTTGAACATTGATAAACTTATAATTGGAACGGCTGTTCAACGCCGGCTATTAACCGGTTATTAAATAAAATATGTACAATGTTGTGCTGTTTTACAATTTGTGTTTTTGAACCTTGGAAATAATTCTACACAATGCAAACAGCATTTATACCCCAGAAAGGTTTGTTTTTACAACTGTAATATTAACATAAATATTTTGATGAATTTTGGCTGTTTCTCTTCAATCGCTGCGCTGATAATTACTTTTAGGAAATAAGTTTGTGTTACTCACATGATTGTTGGCTTAGGTGAATCGACTCATTATAAGGAAAAAACTACACCGACAGAGTATAGCGTAATATATCATGCGTTGATTTCGCAAAATACAAGGATTGGAAAAAATATTGGAAACATTTTTAGACGGACACATTTTTCTTTCTTTCTCAAAAAATACTAAGAGAATCATTTTATAAATTTAGAAATGTTTAGGTTATGCGATTTCTTATACTTATCAATAAAGTTTAATGTTTTTAGATTTTTGAGGGACCGACAAAAATTACAAACGGAAAATGTTGCTTTTGATCACACTATGCCAAAAAATTTGGAACAACATTTCGTAAACCTTGATTAAATACTTATGAAGATATGTACATTTTCATAAAAACTAATTTTTTTGTCTTGCGTTTTTTGCTGCAACTTTAAAAATATTCAATAAAATTAAACAAAGTTTTTGGATAAATATAAAATGAATTTCAAAATTAATGCTTTAAAATTTGAGAGAAATTTGCTTAAAACTGCGCAAGATATGAGTAATTAAAGCAGTTATTTTATACTGCAAATGTGCGGGAAAGATTTTAATTTTAATTTTTCATTTTGTATTTGGCAACTAATAAAAAAAGTTTCATTTGAACATCTTGAAAAATTTAAAAAGTTTCAAGCAATTTTCTGAGTAGCATTCATAATTTTTCAAAGAAAGCTCAAAATAATAAGGAGTTTTTCATAAATTTCATTTTGTATTAATAAACAAGATTTATTAAAATTGACATCGACATTGTTGGGGATCATCCCCTCATAAAAGTATCGTTTCTTTCGCATGATTTGTTTCCTTATACAATAATATTTCGGTATACGAATGATTTTGTAAGATATTTGTTTTTGTAATTCTTTGTCTATTGTTGTTGTAAGAATATTTAATTTTGTCTTATGCTTCAAAATAATATTTATAAAAGACCCCTTATCATTTTGAGTTTCTTTTAAAAAGTACAAAAACTACTTAGAAAATTGCTGGAAACTTTTAAAATTTTTTAGATATTTTATTTGGCATTTATTCATTAGTTTCCAAATACGATTTACTAAATTATGAAAAATTATGAAAAAAGGTGTTTAGTTTTTTATGCGCATGCACAATATAAAAGAACTACTTTAATTACTTGTGTATTAAAAAAAAAATTTGAAGAAAAAATTAAAAAAAAAATTTTTAATTAATTTTACATTATCTCAAAATTTTTTTTTCAATTTTAAGGAATATTTACAAAGTTATATTACAAAAACGTAAGACAAAAAATTAATTTTAAAAAATTCCCATATTTCTATAAATATTTTATCTAGGTTTAAAAAAGTTTGTGCAGTTATCGCCTATAATAACTGAAATAATTGTTAAATACTGCAAAATTATTGCTAAATTTTTTGTATTAGGGTGATCAACAACATTATTTTCCGTTTGTAATTTATTGTCAGTCTTTCTAACCTCTAAAAGCTTTAAACTTTATTGATAATAATTAGAAATTGCGTGATCTAGGGAATTCTATGTTTATAAAAATGTTTCTTTGTGTATTTCTTGAGAAATATGAAAAAAATATGTTAGAATAAAAGTATTTCCATTATTTGCCCACCCCCTGTATTTTGTTTGTGCATTAATAATCAAGTACAAATATCACGTGATATTTAACCCTGAGAATTATTTCCCACAAAAATCTTAATTAGATATTTTGCTTCAAATTCAGAATAAGTAATGTAATTATTTTAAGTATAAAAAATAATGCATTTCGGAGGAATACAAATAAATATTTAACTTTATTTTTTTTCTAACAGTATGTTATATGATATTTATCTTATATTTCATCTAATTTATTTAGTTTAGATAAATTCTGCATCAAGATTGAAAAATTGAATATTTTGTATGTATAAAAAGTATGAAATATGTTTGGCTCTAGAACTGTTTAATACAATCCCTGTTTAATACAAAAAAGGGAATATGCCTTAATTTATTGTTAAGTAAAAAACAATTATTGTCGTTTTGTTAATTTTCCTCCTGCTTCGTGGGCTTTAAAAAGGGAAAAATTATCGATTTAGTTGTGGTATAATTACATTTTCTGTTAGTAACAAAACACTTTTATTCTTATGATCTACCTTAATTAATGAGACGAAAGGAAGATACAAATAAAGCAAAGTGATACATTATGAAGCTTATTCCCCCAAGAATGATTAAAAAAAAGAGAAATTTATGCTTTGAAAAAATGCAAAAACAACTTCTCTACTGAAGGGTTACAATTATTATGTTAGACATTTTAGAAACAAAGTGCTTCCAACATTGTGATCATTTCTTCGAATAAATTGAGAAAGAAAAGAAGCAATTCGAGTTTTTTTACGCCATGTTCTTGTGTTTCTAGCTGTTTTCTTCGGATATATTTTTAAAATACAGAGTATTCGTATAGGCATTTCCTCTACGAGAAGACATTTGAGAAATAAACATTGCGAATATCTTAAATTTCCTCTCGAATGTAAAGCCTAGAGTTGTCGCGAACTGTTGTAAGATACTATGCGTATTAAATTTCGATTGTTGTTTCTATTTTAAGTTATTTGCGATTGTTTCATTTGAAGAAAGTAAAAAGAGAGAAAATTTGCATTCAGCCTTTATTTGATTCCTAAAATCTTTGGTAATGTGTTTATCTTTCCAAAAGGAATTTTCATTTCGACTAAAGTTTCAGAAATTTACTTTTGATTTCATGCTAGACAGAATTGGTAGAATCGGTTTATTTGAATTTAGACATTAGTAATGTATTCATAAAAAGTTTTTTTTTAAAAAAAAATCATGTATGCAAAATTTTGCTTGTTCGAGAAACCTAAGTTTTGGCATCTCTCAACTCAAAAATACAAAACACAATAAACTAATAATCTATTAATAATTGAGCTACGGAGTACATTCATTAGTTATTGTTAGTATTACTACTAATAGTATTAATAATATTAAAAATAATGGATTGCAACAATAATAATACGACTTGTTCGCGTTATTTATGCTTTGAAAATTTTGTTCCATGCACCATAATTTTTAAAACTTACGATAAGAAGAAAAAAAAAATTCAGTATTAAAAAAATTTATTGTTATTATATGAAATAGAAAAATAAATTTAAAAAAGATTAAAAAAAGTCCAGCAACTGTTTTTTTTTTTAATAAAATAGATAGAAATTGCACAGAGGAAAAAAAGGTATGATCGAAACTACCTGAATATAGTAAATTTTACTGTGCTTTTGGCTCTGAAACCAGAACAACAGAACAAAACTAACCGAACTTTTACCGAAGCAGTTTGGCAATGATTTTTGTAAAATTAGCAATAAAGAATGATTTAACTATGTAATAAAATTTGGTAAATCTGGTAAAATTTAGCAATTTTTTCATGATACCTTAGAGCTTGGCATCAAAACAGGGTTCACACTGTCTGAAAAATGTTTCAAAGTGGTAGCAAAAGTGAGATATATCTAGATGTTTTAAGCTATCAATAAATATTTAATTTAAAGAAAATATATATGGGTGCAAAAAATTACTCTAGAATAATTTCGTAATTCACAAACGAAAGATAAGTTCAAGCAGAAAGATAATCTTAGCTACCACTCATTTATTTTTCCCAGGTCGGAGGAACCCTGACAAATCAGTTATTAGGTTAAATTTACCCGTAAGTTTTGCAATTTTGAAAACCAGAATTTCCGATAAACTGTTGGCTTATGAACGAAAAAATTAACAAAGAATGGTTAAAATACCGTATATTTTGGTTTTTAACACCAGAATTATATTTTTTATACCAGAAATATTTTACCACAATTATTTTACCATAATTTTTTTCTCGTCACTTAACTCGTAAGTTTTTATTTAATATTTAAAAAAAAAGTTCAAATATTATATTTTCTTCTATCCTCTTCTATCCCAAGAATTTCTGAATACCTTCAATTAAATAAAGTAGATAGACGAATAAAGTTTACCTAGACTATTTATTCATCTCCTAAAACCTAATGCAATGGATTTATCTTTTATTAATGTTCAGAAAATCTACCTAAATTTTATGTGAACAGATTGAATTTGCTAATTTATTCTTAGATGGTTTTAATTTATTTAAGTAGTTCCATCTCGTTAACGTATACTATGCTTACTTATGCCATACCTGACCGGAAAGCTCTTTATTGTATTTTCTTTTCGTAAAAAATGAAAGTCATTTCTTATTAATAGGTAACGACAAAAATGAATATTTTAACGGAGTTTCATGAATAAAAAATGATGAATAATTTTATGTCAAGGCGTATTTTGCTGGTTGAAGTATCTTTTCATGTTTAAATTATAATCTGAAAAAAAAAATCGCAGTACATCTAAAAATTTCTTAAAATGTTTTGCATATTTTAAAGCTTTAGTTGATTTTAAACTGAAACTAAAAGACCTAAAAGAAATATTTGTGCTTTTTTCCTACAGGAATTATTCTGCCTACAAATATGTACTGTAAAAAGTTCCGGATAAAATTACGGTATAAAGTACCTGCACTTTGGGTGTATCATCCGTAAAGTCCATTTTACCGTAAATTTCCTTTTTACCGTAAAATATTATACCACAAATATTACAGTATTATCTATTTAATGATGAGTAATTCTGTGATTTTACGGTAATTATTACTGTAAAAATTACTGTATATCAGTTTTTTTCCGTGACATGTTCCGTGAAAGTTGTATTTTGGAGTTAAAGTACCGGCAACTTGAGTGCCATTACTTTTTACCGTAATTTGATCCGGAGTTTTTTACAGAATAGAAATCTTTATAAAACGTAATATTCTGGGGCATTTTAAATAATAATTATGACCTCTTATTTTGTAATTATAATTATTACTTTCTATTTTTGAAGATAAAGATGATTTTGACAAAATCTCTAAATACTCGTACTTTGACGATTTTATTGACTGTGAAATCCATATAATAAAGGAAAAAAAGTATATGACGATATTTTTAATGATGTGAATTCCTTCAAAAAACAAAATGCTGATAAAAGTAAGAATATAATTTGTAACAAATTTTCACTAAATGATTTAGCGCATTTGAAATATAAATTTAAAAAAAAAAACACTAGGAAATAAATATTTTTGCTTGTTATTACAAAGAAATAGATTTTTGTTAATCAATTATGTTTATGCACTTACTGAAGTTGATACCTCTTGATTCAATATCTTTTCCTTTTAAACTTAATGGTATTCATCCATTTTTAATTGATTTCAATTTAAAAAAAAAACTTCATATTTTCTATATCAAACACACTGAAATCTGTTCATTTTTAATTAATGTTTAAAAAGTACTAATCTTCTAAGCGTTTCGATTCAAAGCAAAACTGTGCGAAATTTTTTTTTTTGCAAAGCGTCACTTAATCATTGAATAACTTTTGGAGAAACCTGTTCCTTGTTGCCGGAAAGCCGTTGTCTAACACCCAGAAGGCTAAGGTAGAAGGAATACCAATTTTCGATATAATTTTTCAATTTGTTACCAAATTTTTTAAAGTACTTTATTCTACATTGTCTTCAAAATGGTGCGATACAAAATTTAAAATATAGTCCCTTTGCTTTATTTGCTACAAAAACAGAAGTAAATTTAATATATTTTCTATGATAATGCATTTTTTTAGTTCCTTTTCTCAATAAATATAACAATATCCTATTTTTTCACAACTATTACAATTTTATAGCAAAACATCTTTTTTTAGTAAGCACTATGCAACAACTACATATTTTTAACGACAGTTTCATTGCACTTTAGACCTAAAAACCTCATTTATTTTGGTGGAATAAAATGACTTGAAAAACAAAGGCAATGCGGGTTCCTTATGGACAACATAAATACAAGCACTTAATGATTTTATTATTTACTATTTCATAAGTTTTGTTATGCTGAATATTTAACACTTTGCAAGTAAACAAGTCAATAGATGTTACAAGACTGCTTAAAGTCAGTGAATAGAAAATGATTGGCATTAAATATTTTTATAGACGAGCTTTCTCACTGCCTTCGTAAGTGCCTTCTCACTGTTTTTTATTTTAAATCTAAATTTTTTAGTTGATAAAAATATACGCGTCATAATCATATACGAAGCATTTATTTTTGAAAAGTACTAGTACTGAAAAAATTGAGAATTTGGTTATGATAATGTTACACTCTTTCACACTTAGTGTTGTATGTATATGATAACATTCTAAGGTAATTACGTATTTTTGACAGTTACCATTCAATGCCACTTAGAAATTTTAAAGTACACCGTTAAAGTTGAGCTATAAGTTCAGAGTGATGATATTAGATATTTGCTGACTTGCTACTACAGGGAGAAAAAAAATTCTGATAAAATTACCGTACTTAATGTTAATGACATTTCTGGTAAAAATTCCCAATTTTGGTAATAAAAATCAAAATATACGGTATTAAATCATTCATTTGGTGATATTTCCGTTTATATAGTAATTTTTTTTTATCGGGAATTCTGGTTTTGAAATTTATAGTTCTTTATTAGGGTAAACCAACCAGTGAAGGAACACTACCCAGTGAAGGAACATTTCATATATATTGATTAAAAATAAGAATTTGAAAGTTTTTCTTTAGATTGATTGGTAACAATAGCTTACTGCCTAATAATAGGAAGACATCTAGCAATGTTTTGGATTACCTGGTCCAATAGACTTTTCTGGAAAAATTTTTAAATTTTTTATTATCTCTTCAGCACTTTGTTTCATTGAAAAAATTATAAGGTAAGTGTTTGTATTTATAAATTTGAAGTGGAATCAATTGCATGTAATAGTTTTATTTTTCTGACTGTAAAAAAGAGAATTCAAAATATAGTTATTGGAGTTACGTTGTATTTTTTTTAAGTACTGATAATATACCATAATAAAGTACTGAGATAAGGGGGTGTTTATTCACTGGATCACCAAACTATGAAAAACCAGTGAAGGAACAAGTGTTCCTTTACTGGGTTTTTCGCTAAGTAAATGAAAATAAAAGATAAACTTTAATTTTCTTGTATCTTTAGTGATGTTCCGCATCAAAAGTATGTTAAAAATACGAAAAAAAACTTTTAACCAGTGAGGAAACAGGCATGTTCCTTTACTGGGCATAGATTTCCCAGTGAATGAACAGTATGTGTTAATATGTTGACACTTTAATTTTCAATTCACGATTACAAAAAAAAGTTAACATTTTCCAAGTATTTATATCTTATAATTTCAAGAATAGGCATGTTTTTAAATATGTGTATGGCTTATAAATTCATAAAAAGCATTAAAAAATTACCAAAATTAAGTGTTCCTTCACTGGGTGTTCCTTCACTTGGTCTTCTTACTACTTGTTATTTGAACCTCCAAAACTTTTAAACAATATTATGTAAGTTCTCTACAATTTTTTTACATAATTTTCAATTTGTAACAAATATGTTGACACTGTCATTTAACTAAAATCATGAATTTTGAAATTAATATGATTTTTTAAAAGGCAAGTGAAGCTTAAGTGTTCCTTCACTGGTTAGTTTACCTACCACACATTTAGTAAAAAATAAAAAGCTGAAAAAATCTTACCGAATAAACGATATTTAGGCCGTGCTCTAAAGCATCATGAAAAAATTACCAAATTTTACCACATTTACTGAATTTTGTCATATAATTTAAAACTATGTTTTATTATTAATTTTACCAAAATCATTAAAAAGCGCTTCGGTAAAAATTACGGAACTTTTTGGTGTTCCTATAAAGCCAGAAAAACTTTAAATTTTGCGATATTCTGATAAGTTTAACCATACCCTTTTTCAGAGTAGAAGACAGATAAATTAATTGCGTTAAACAACACAAATAAGACCAAAAACCTTATCAACAATTATAAATTCTGTGTTTTCTGCATAAGTAATCTGGTATTAGCAAATTCAAAGAATTTTTATAATCGCTTTCGTCAAAATACAGATTAGTGATGAGACAGTGCGTATTAATATGAAAAAGTTAATATTTTGTTTAGAACTCAGTAAAGCTTGTTTGAAGTACGAACTACATTTCCCAATCCTTAGAAATTTTGCAATTAATATGCTATGTTTTAATTTTACTTCTTTCTATCATTTTATGTTACATTTAATCTATACATCAAATCATTTTTGAAGAAAGATTAATTATTAAGTCGTATTCCTTTTAAATGAGATAAATTTTCTTCTTTGAATAATTTGTTTTTGTTGAAATAGATTTAAAATACAAATCAAAATTTTAATTTGTGTGATTTGTATGTAACAATTTCATGTGAGTTGATCTGATGCTTGTGAAAATCCTTTATCATTAAATATACCATACATCTCAAAGAGGTTAATTAAATACCAAAATTTTACTAACTATAGTAATAGTAATATAAATATTATATATATTTTATTTGTTATGTTATAAATATTATATGTTATTTGAGAAGATGAATGAATTAAATAAGTCTATTTAATTATATTTGCATGACAGGCAAGCTAATGTGGCAGAAAGTAAATGTTTTCTACGGTTTCATATTTAATAGAAATATATTTTAACCATTACTTGGAATTAAAACGTTTTTATCTAGTTTTTACTTTTATTTCATACCACATTATTTATCTAAAGCGTAATTATAAACTTAAAATTTAGTGCAGTGTTTGAAAGTTTATCCATGATGAAATCATACTAAACTGCTCTAGAAAAATAAGTCACTGTTCTCCCATCTAGACATTAAAAATAGTAATCTTAAACATTTAACTTTTTGATAAAACGAGGATAATTTATCTTCCTTTAATTTAAACAAATTGCTGCAGCAGAAATTCGATCTTTCAAAAAAGAGTAATTGAAGTTAGAATATACTCAGTTTTTGTATTTGCGAGTTATAAAAAATAAAAATAATAAAAATTGATAAATTGAAAGAATTTTTGCGAAATATTTAGACTTTAGATAAATTAAAACCCACGCATTTATCTAAATTTTTATAAAAACTTAATTTATTAAATTTAAGATTTTGAAATTAGAATAAATATCCCAGAACAATTTCCTAAATTGTTTATAGTTAGTTAATATTTCATTCCTAATTTTATCCCTAGTTAAATTCTCAAGGTTGTTTTAAATTCATTAAAGACATTTATAAAATACGTTCGTTTTATACCTTTCTTTTTTAAATAAAATTGAAAAAACCTAAAGTATTTAATCATGCTATGATCCCACATTAAATGTTATAAGTAAAATGCAAAACAAAATTAAAATGTTTAAGAAAGCTGTAACATGACCAAAAAAACTGTTATTTTAACTTTCAGGAACTGTAAAACTTGACGTCGGAAGTTTTTATCTTTAGGTAAAAAAATTAAAGAACAAATTACAAAGGTTAAGGCTAGAATAGTGTTGAAACTGTTTGTTCATTATTTTTCTTAACACCATTTATGAATTTTGTTATTTCTATTTTTATATCATGTTATTTATTCAAATTAATTTATATTAGAATAAATGTGAATTTTTTATTTATATATATTTTCGTCTAAGCAAATAGCGTGTAACTAGAGTTTGAAGGAAATTAAATATTCAGTTAAAACATAAAAAAAATAAAATATCACTTTGGAATCGAAAAATAAAAGTATACTGTAAAAAATTCTGGTATATATTTGCCACCATTTTTGGTGCTGAGGTAAACTAAATTTTTTCACACTGCATGTAGTCCCATTTTTCCCCCTGTTATGGCTTTACTTATTTATTTATTCATATTTGTTCGCTTATAGACTGAAAACACATATTTTTCTGAATATTAGAATCAATTTATAGCTTTATTGCAAAAACATTTCATTTAAAAAAACAAGCCTGTTTTTACCAATATATTTGCACTAATTCTTTTAAACAGCTGTTATTTTGTCTATTTTATGTAATTTTTTGCATGATAACTACAGTTCTATATTTAAAATTCTATTTAGTTTAACTCAGTACAAAAAAGGGGGACAATTTTACACCAGAATTTTTTACACTGATAGATCCAATCAATTGAAGTGAAGTATTATCTGGTGGAAGAAAAATAAATCTATGTGGGGATTTCAGGGCTCATTAATTTTAAATTAATTTTAAATTTCAAAGGAATTCAAGGTTACAGCATTGTAAATTAGAATAAGTGGATTTAAATTTTGGGTTGAGTTTTCAATTTGCTCCATTTTTGATTTTAAATGATGATTTTTAATCATTATAGTTATCTGCGGGCTATTCTTTAAGAGTTTTTGTTATCGTTGTCAATAGTAAAACATTCTGCACAATGTAATATGCGTGATTCCGATCAAAAGTTATAATTTTCAAATAGTCCGAAATAACAAACTCTTAAGGTATGGTAGACTTTTGGATTTGCCATATTTTGGCTGAAAATGGGAAATTTTATAGGAGTTTTTAATTCTACTTGTTTTATAATCAATTTAAAACCAAATTTAGATCATTCAGGCCAATATTTTGGTCACGAAAATGATTCTTGTAATTAAAGATTGCACTTAATATATTTCGTGTGATTAATAAAATTTTTTGTATCATTCCTCATGATCCACTAAACGGATCTTCAACATTATTTTTGTTTTCTTCCTCTTTCTTGTTATATTCACATTGAAATGTTTTGTTTTTTTTTCTTTTTTCAGTTTTCATTTTTCTTAAGTTTTCTTTTAAGTTCAAGTTCAACTTTTGGCAAAACATTCTTAAATTACAAATATCAATGTCATAATATAAAACTTTTGAATTTGAAGGGGAAAAAAACACCCAATCAAAGTATCCTAAAGGAGTACAGAATTTGAATAAAATATAAATTTAAGTTTTGAAATCAAGTGCTATAGTTTCTCACAAAAACGATTTTAAAATATGAAGTTGTTACATCATAGGTTCCAGAAGTGATTCCATTGGTTGCTGAGCGAGCTCATAGGCAAACACTTTTGTAATTTCTTAAAAATTATTAAAATTTCTAGAAAAAAATGGTTAATTGTTATTCATGTAGTTGTTATTTTACTATATTCAACCAAAAAGTAAAACAGTAAAAAAAACCATAAAAAAGATGATATTCAAATGTTAACTATAAGAAAAGTCGCTGGTGACGGTTTTCAGCTAATACGGTTAAACAACCAGAATTTTATCAGCGTCTACAAGGCCCACAGTCAATGAAAAGTGAGTCCACGTTTTTCTTTAATGATACCTGCCGAAAATAATCTTCTTTCTAATTATATGTCTTAAAACTACTCCTTTAGCTCTTCACTGCAAAACTCATGCTACAATGTTAAAATATGAAAGTTTAATATACTCTGACTACCCTATGGAAGCCACATCCCTATTTTCTTTTTTTCTTAACCAGATTAAGGCCGTTGTAGCTCAGTGTTTAGAGAATTGAACTTCGGTCCGGAGAGACCGGGGTTCGATCCTCCACTCCGCTAAAACCCACCGGGTACATTCGATATACGTGCTCGTAAAATCTACGAATTCGAAAGTCCTGTGGTCGGTCGTTGAGCAGTACCTTGAGTACAGACATCTGGTTAAAATTTCCTTCCCCTTCATATCCATGTCTAAATTGAGGAAGTGGTGTCACAAGTTTTGATGGCATGTCTTCGGATCATCCTCAAGGACATTACCCAAGCAGTCGTCAATAGCCTATTATGCAGCTCGAGAGTGACGTAAATAAAGTTCTTACCATATTATCTTCCACATAATTTGATTGATCAAATTTTTAATTTTAGACTTTTTTCTCTCTTTTTTTTTCCGTCTCCATAATTGTCGTCTCCATAATTTTTTCATAATTAATCTCACATAAAAATTAAACAGCTTAACTGTATATTATACTGTTAAAAACACGGACACATTCAGGTTTATTTAATAAAGTGTGAAAGATATATGCGAATGTGACAATCTAACAATTGAAATAGTCATATTAATATTTTTTTAAGTTATTTATTCCATATAAAAAATATCAAATGACTTTAAATAAATTTTCAAAACATTGGTATGGTCCCTTAAGTAATAAAAAAAAAACGTAATTAATCATATACAACGTCTTAAAGGAAGTTGAAGTTGAATTGAATCCTTTTAATGAATTCCTTTTAAATACGCAATTTAAATGAAAAGGTTAATTTAAAATCGTTTATTATTTTTTTATTTCCTTGATGAAAGAATAAGAGGCTGTTCCAAATTAAGGTAACGAAGTTCTTTTAGAGATTTTCGTGTTTTCTCGTGTTTAAAGTTAAATAAAAGCAAGAATGGGTGATACAAAATGGTAAGTTGTCATCATAAGTGTTATTGTCTAAAAGAATTTTAATTAATGATTTTGGGTTTGCAGCAAAACATCATTTCTAACTTAAGTTATTATTAGTATTTTTTCATGGTTTAATTTCAGAAATCAATCTTCCCAAATTTATTATATGTTTAAGGACATATCAAACAATAAAAAAATTGTTAAAAAATTGTTTTATTAGAAATACATAAATTTATTTTATATTAGAAAATATTTTTAGTTTAAAAATTATGAGTACTTTATTTTTCCTTTGTTAAAATATTTTTATTTATTTATATATTTTTTCATGCTGCAACAATCTGATTTTATTTTCTGACATACTCAGGCTTTAAATAATATTTTATGTAAATGTTTTGGCCATAAAAACATAACTAATATTAAACTGGGTATCTTTTTTTTGAAGAATTTTGGTTAAAGGAATAAAAATATTAAAAACATAAGATCTTTAAATTTTATTTTTTATTAATTATTTTTCAGATTAATTTAGCGACTTTTTATTTAGTTAGCTTTTAAAAAATGAAATGACTTCACATATTTATCAAGTAGAAATATATTTATATAAAGAAACGTAGAAATATATTTATTTAAAAAAGTAAAATAGTTAAATAAATTTTTTTGGTCCGAAATGAAATAAAATTTTTAAATTTTAAAGTGTTTCGAAACGCTTTATTTAAATCTTTTAAGTAGCAGTGAAAGTAAAATGATTTTTGAATTTTTATTTTTGGATTACTTTTTTTTGGATTAATAAGTAGAAATACCGAGGCAAAAAAAACTAATATTTTTAAACTTGTTAGGAATAATTATGCTAAAAAATAAGCCATTCGCATTTTTATTTTGACTCAAATATTTAAACAAGCATTATTTTTTAATGTTATTATAAGTATAATAAAATTTAATCGCCGTTCAAAAGGTCAATAAAATAATTTAAGAACTTAATTTTTAAAAATATTTTTTATATAAAAATGAGAGGATTAAGTATAGTGGGGAAAAAAGGAAGAAAAGGAAACAAATAATAATTTGCACTAAATAATTTTTTCCTTATAAATAAATTTTCCGTTAGATAATTTGAGAAGCTTACCTCACTTTTCGTATATATTTTCTTTGATGAAATTTTTGCTTTTTTGAATCTAGAATGATGTTAATTTACAGTAATCATCAGTTAAAACAGTTTTACTTTTTTATTTTCATTTTACGTCTCATGTTTATTAATATTGTTCAGGGAGTTTATTTCTTTAAGCACTTAAGAAGATTTTAATGATTGAATTTTTAAAAATGTTTATTCCGCTGTAATAAACTTCAGCTAAATATACAGACTTTAATCTTCTTCCTAATTACGTTTGAAATATGTTTTAGTTTTATAAAAACGTTAAATTTAAGAAAAAAATATAAATAATAAATAAAACTTTTTTTTTTCGAAAGCTTATTTGTTTGAAAGATGGATTAAATAAAGTTTTATTATTGATAATTGGATTTTAAAATCATTATTTTCGGTTTGCAATTCATTTATTTGAAGAAGGTTCAGAAACGTAAATTTTTGCTTCGTCATACAAAATTAAAACGTTTGCATCGTATTTCGAAAATCAAATCATATATATGCAGGCTGATGAGCCTAGTGGTTAAAAAATAGTTGAATCAAGTATATTTTAAAGATTGAAAATTGCATACCAACCGATAGCTGGAAATGTCATTTTACGCTGCTAGGGGTGTTTTCCTATTATGAACTTGCTGTTCTGGAGCAAGTGAACTGGTACTTTAATTTTTAAAAATCTTTAGAATTTATGTTTATTTATATTTTCTAATAATTATTGTTATAAATTGCATTAGATGTAGGTTTTTTTCGTGTTTATTGCTTTGGTGACTGACTTGCACTGTTTGCGATTTTGTGTCTAAAATCAGTAAATTACAATTAAACAGTTATTTATGGGTCTGTTTGACTGCTGTTTTTGGCATTTATTATAATAAAGAATGAAACTTAAATAATTTAGATGAATAAAAGTATCGTTTCAAATGCTCAAGAACAGCCAGTTCATTAGAGGGAAGCACCTTTAGTGTTGTATGACAGTTTGGGCTATTAGTTGCTATTTAATTCTCAATCCTCAATATTACCTCCTAAACAAGTTTGTGACTGTTGTTTTTACAATACCTTGTATCGTTTTTCCAAATTGCCTATATTTTATTTAAAAATGAATTTAAGGTTTTTAATCAACGTAATTTGCACTGCTAGTGCTTATATTTATGTCCATTTTCAACAGGAAAAAACTTTTACACTAATCTAAAATATACTGTAAAGCATTTTTTTTAATACTTAAAATTTGAGGTATACAGTTTCAAGCAAACATTTATCCCCCTTTTTCCCAATAATTTTCGTGAGAAAGAAAGAAAAATAGACACAGAATGTTTCTATATTTTTCTTTATATGTCATTTAAACCTTTCTTGTATTTGAAAAAGAAAGTTATATAGTGAAATAAACAAAACAGAAATAAAACAATAAAGTGTATAATCGCAAGAAATATGTTATGGCAGTTAATAAAAAAACTAAACGAAAAACTAATCTTCGAAAACCCATTAAGTTTGAAACTTATTTTAGAGAAAAATGAACTAGAACATTTTTTACAATAAAATTTTTTGGAAAAATAATTTTGATAAAAAAAATACATTGAAAAGCGCTTAGTATAACATATATTACTGTAAAAAACAGAAGATGGCTATCTTTCCTTATAAAAAATGTAATGTTTCTGTTTGAAATGTATTGTTTACGATAAGTTTTCTTTACAATTTTAGGAGAGGAAGAAAGAAAATAATGAAAACTAAATAATTTATCAATTTAACAATACGTGTTTTAAGGAGGTTCGTTTTAAATAATAGAAATGATATTGAATTTTTAAAACGTTTTTTAATAACTATAAATTTACTTTAATTGTTTTAAATTATAGATATAGCTATAGACCTAAGAAATGCATTTTAAAATGAGTAACTTATCCTAATAAACTTAATGAAAATCAATTCCGACAGATAAAGACAAAATATCACAAGCATTTCAAACAAAATTTACAGTCAACAATCGTCAGTTTAATCCTTGAAAAGCATTTGAATTTTAATACAGAGAATATTTAAATGAGTATTTTAGAATACCGTCTTTTTCTTCTCTTTATAAATGAAGTATCAGAATTTTGAATTTGCACAGACTTTACATGTTTTAAAACTGTTCGGAAACTATTTACTATTTTACCGATTTCTTAAGAACCATGCATACATATTTAATGAAAATAAATATTTTGAAACTATACAGGATTATTTTCAGATTCAGTAGTTATATCGTTTTATTTGATTATATATTGCTCAAAAAAGATAATATAATATCCAACCACTTTTAAAAAATTCTTAACTATTATTCAAATAAATATAGAGCTCTAACTTTACATAAATAATTTAATATGAATCACCATCAATATATACTAATGCTCACTTTTTAACATTAAAACTATCCTCTTTCAAGGAAAATACTTTTAAATAATGTTGAACTGCATAAAAAAAGTACAAATAGAAACATTTTCTTAGAACCAAGTAATAGTAAAGTATGTAATTTTAATTATATTATGTTAAAGCACAGAGTATAGGAACATAAGAATATAAAGAAATACACGGTATTAAATTGCTTCTTAAATGTAAGGAATTTAGATCAAATATAATTTAAGAAATATATCTTTCAAATTTTGAAGATTTAGATTTGGAAGAAATTCCCTCTCATGTTGAACAACTTACGTAACGCGGAGGTTAAAAAACATTTCTATAATTAGTATAAACTATTCACGGTATTAAAATAGCTGTCATTGGAAAAATTGTTATTACCAATAACTGTTATGTTAAGTGGTATTTATTCTTAACCATTGCGTTTAAAATACTAAACAATTTGAAATATTAAAGTTCTGTAATATGATAAATAATGTTTTTCAAAATTATCTAATTAGAATCAATTATAATATTAATCAGAAAAATTCATACAGTGGCAATTATGAAGAATTTGATATGGAATAAGCATATCTGCAATTTGGAATATTTTTAAATAATTTAGTACACTGACTAGGTACTTTTTGCCTAGTCGTAAAAGGCTGAGAGCTATTTTTTAGTTCTGACTTAATGTGTTATAAATATTCAGAGAAAATAATTCTTTAAATTGCTCTTTCTATTTTAAAGTCATGTTTGGTACTTTTTGGCTTCTGTTTCCTTGTGCGTTTAACGTTTAATCTGCATTCTATTGAGCATTAAAGTAAAAATAAAAAAATGGCTTTAGTTTTTCTCACAAAAAATATTCAGAAGTTGTTTAAACTACTGAAGGAAAGAAAAATCACAAGTGAGAGTAAAAATGAATTCCACGATGAGATTTCTTTACATGCCATAATTCTTTCAAAATGTTTAAATTGGAAATTGTTGTTTTTAGTTTTATGTGAGTCATTTTCCTTCTAAACAAAATCTTTAAATTTAAAGTAAAAGGGGAGAGAACTAAATGACTGAAATATATATAAAAATTAAAATATTTTATGAGGTAGTTTGTTTTTGAAGAGGAGAAACATTTTCTGCTTGATTCGTAAGATTTATTTTTAACGGAGTTTGAATTCAACTTTTAAGAATTTTTAAAGAAATGAACAACCTAACAAATTTTTGATGATCTTTGAATGTTATAACTTTTCAAAAGTTAGTTATCGTTTACTTGAATTTCGCATGATATGTTTCATCAAAATGAAAAAAGCATAATATAAAATTAGCATTATAAAAAGCCATTGCTTTAGAAATTAAGTAAGTATATAGGTTTCATAGTGATATTTCTTTCATTTAACAGAATTATTTCTTTAAGATAAATACATTGAAGTGCCGTAGAATTAGAGAAAAAGAATACATATGCAAATTGTGTTCCTCATTTATACGCTGTAGTGAAAACATATAGAGCTAGTCCTGGCGTTGTTGTTAAATCAGCTAATACACCGTAATATCTATTTTTACGGAAACATGTTACGGAACAAATATGATGCATTATAATTCTTACAGTAATAATTACCGTGGGCAGGATAACCGGTTGGTAGGGCACTGGGCCCGTGTCCAAGAGGTCGTGGTTCGAACAGTCACCATAACGTACAACAATCACCATTTACTACACCCCCGTGTAGTAAATGGTGACTGTTCCACTTTAAATCTGTCGAGTCACAAGGTCCGCCATATTCCCATAACAAATCATACCTCTGTGGGTACTGATCCAGGAGTTTCCTTTACAAGGCTACGGTGTTGAACATTAGTAGTCGTAAACCCAAAATTGAGTCGGCTCTTCAAAGACGGTTATAAAATAAGGTAATAATTAACATAAAATCAATGAATTACTCTAATAAAATAAATATTACTGTAAAAATTGCGTATAATATATTGCGGTAAAGATGGATTTTACGGGTGTTACACCCAAAGTGCCGGTACTTAATACCGTAATTTGATCCAGAATTTTTAAGAGTGTAGTTATTTGATTTAAAATTCATCTTATCTGGTTACATACCATACAGTTGAGTGTATCAAACTTGCTCAAGTCTAATCCTTCGTAATTATACCCACCCAATCGTTCGCTTTTTTTCCTTTATCCCTGTATTTTCAGTGTACTCTTGAAGCTGTGGACTTCGAAAAATCCAGTTTTTAAACGCTTCCGGAATTTCAACTGCTCCAGTATCAAGTGCTTACTGTTTGCCTTTAGGGCTGCGATTAATGATTTCAAAATGAAAATTTTTTCCCATAATAGCATTTGAAATAATTGATTAGCAACCAACAAAATAGTGTCTAGATTCAAGTCAAATACGTGTGCATGAAAGAAGCTATCTGCATGCATACCATACGGTTGAGCCATCTAAAAAAGAGCTTCTTCAAGGCTAATCCTTTGTTATATGCCCGATTGCTAGCTTTTATCCTTTGCTCGTGTATATTCTTTGTGTACTCTTGAAGCTGTCGACATTGAAAATCCCAGTTTTCAAACATTTTCGATATCTGAACTGCTCAAGCATCGAGCGCTTACTATTTATCTGCTATCAATGACTTCTAAATCAGAACCCATGTTGGAATTTGTAACAATTGATTAACAACAACCAAAACAGTCTCTATACGCGATTCCTCTTCGTCAGAAACTAACCAATGCGCAGCTTCTTTACACGTACATGAATGAGGAGCAAAGCTACACATTTTCCGTAGCATTCCCTATACTTAATTAAATGACAGTGTTTTTGTTAATTTTTTTTAACATATTCATTCAATGACTGTACGTTATAGAATATGATACTGTTTGTTGATTTTTATTATTTTTTTTACTTTATTGTTAGTTATATGTTTATGTGTAAGCTCTCAATGGTAAGCATTTCAATAGTTTCGAAACTAAAAAAAATTGAAGGGGGGCATTTTACATTATTTATTGATAGCAAAGAGATATTTCCAAAGAATAAAATGGTTTAAAAATATTTCTGGAACACATCTAAGTTTTTAGTACTGTGTGATGAAATTAACTAAATATATATTCTTATGCGAACATAAAAATGATTAAGATGTAATAAAATTTTTTACAGTTTTATTCAGATTTCTCTGAAAACGATGAAAGAAGTTCGATGTGCTTATATATAAACTATTAAATGAAATTCAGCTGTCCAATTTGTCGGTTACCGTTATCAAAGACCACAATATGTAATATCATAATTAAATATATTTCCACATACTTTTTTTATAACTTTTATTCATTGCTTAAATTGTATTTGTAATTAATTAATTTTATTAAGCGTTTTTTTCCCTTCAATTGGTATAAAGTAATCAAGATTTATAACATTAAAAATACTGTTACGTAAACTTTGTGCTTATTTTATACAGATAAAGCATTATTTTTCTAATCTTTACTAACATAATTCGAACGTCTAACTTTTATTTGCTCTTGAACAAACTTCAAAGTAATTTTTTATCTGCATTGATGAAAGTGTTAAGCAAACATGAGAAATTAATTTATATTCAAAGAGTGTAGTTTTAATTTGATTAAATTACAGCGAATTTATCAATGGTTCCCCATAAATCTTCTACACTCAAATTCCTTTTTTAATTTTATGGTTTCTTCTTTTAAATAATTTGTCACACAATTCAGTTAGATAATTTTTAATTAAACTAAGTCTTTGTGCATCTTGGAACACATAATTCAATAAACGTTTGTAACTGCAAACTTTTGATGTTGAGAAAATTTGTTGGTGGTGAGGCTTTTTCAGATTTCTACTTATTTTTTTCATTTATTGCATCTGAAACCCATTTTGATCTAAAAAGCATTTAAAAAACTTATGCCATAAAAATTATGTTAAGACATTTTATTCGCTGGTTAGCTTACCGTTATTTCAACCTTTTTACAAAATATAGCTTGGCTACTTTCCTGTAACAAAAGTATTTTCTCTCCATTTAAATTTATAAAATCATGTAATGTATGTTAGTTCCATATTTATTTTTGGTGAAATAAAATTTCAACCAAAAATTTAATGCTTTCCAGGAAAAATTTAACACAGAATCATAACGCTCTGAGGGTTAAACCTTTTAAATGTTCTATAACAGCATTAGAAACAAAATATATACATCACTGAATCAGATAGTATTTATATTTCATTTTATAACCGGCGCCGACTGTTCAACTCCAAAGCCTTGCAATCTTGAACCATACCCAGAAGACAGGGAAACTACTGGATCAAGCATAAGAACTACCAAGAAAGATTTCTTGATAGTATTAATCCTCATTTGCGTTGCATGGAGAGGAAAAAAATGAAAGCCTCCTACTGTTAGCCCGACGGCAAGGGCATTCTAACCCATGATCTGTCTATCCCTGGGGATATTTTTCGACAGTAATGTGGTCGGTGAGATCAGGGTATGCAATGCGTATCGTCCAGCTATCGCTGTGATTTGAACCTGGGTTATCTCATTGAGAGGCTAACGTTTAATCTCGTGAGCCACTATAGATAGTTGATTTTGATTTTGTGCGGATTTCTAAGCAACATTTTTTATTGATGGAGGCCATGACCGTCATGGCCCCCATCAATAAAAACTCTTCCATCAAACTCTTAAGAGTTTTTCTACAGTCCACCTCCAAAACGGCATCTAAATTTGCTTGCTCTAAGTAAAGATTTTTCTTTGATTTTTTTAAAATTTCATTTCCATACATTAAAAAAAATTATATGATTTAGAATGTTTGCTAGCAATTAATCTTTGCAAAGGTGAGTGAATGAAGTAAATATGTGTCATTTTAAAAATAAAGTGAATACTCCCTTATATCTGAATCTTCTTTATATAAAGGAGGTTTGTATAGTGATACCTCCTTAAAAAACCTTTCCAAGAAATTGACAGCATGACTGTTGAAGTTTGATTAACACACACAAATGCTAATCTCGTAAAATATATATGGGATTATGAAGCATTTTTATCAGAAACTTATCCATAGAACTCTCAAAACTCTCTTTGCCTTCTGTACATGTGTTACCCATTAACGTTTCTCTTTATTTGTTATCGAAATCAATTTAGCTAAATCCATTACTTCTTAAATAATACTTACATCAAATGCTATATAACTTTTTCTAATATATTAGTAGTTATTTAGTTAAATTAGTCGAAAACATTTCCGATTATAATCAGTTATTGTACGCCTATTTCTATTCTTTTTAATGCAAAATCTACTATCAATAAATTTTGATTTTTTTTTTTTTAAATATCGATTTTTTTAAGTAATAAGAACCTACAAAGTTTGTTATACTTTTTTAATCATTAATGTCACATTTTTAAATTGAATTCATGAAAAACTGTTCTATCGTATTATTTTTTCATGAACTAAATTAACATAGATTAATTCTATATTAAAACTAAATTTTATCTTAACTAAACATGGTAATAGTTTTAACATTTTATTAATATCATTTTTGCCAGGAGATTTATAACCTTCAGAATTTTAAGAGATTTTGTCCCCAATAAGGGCTCCACATTCCTCAGAGATCTTTCCTCATCTTATTTATTTTGTTTCTTTTATCTTTGTTTTGGTTATTACATTAGACATAGTCATTAATAATGCTATTGTTGAAAAAAAAACTTTTCATTTCGTTGATTCTAAAAGCAATGCTTAAGAGTTTCTTTTCTTTCATTTACTTTTGTATTTGATTTAGCACAATATAGCCACAAGCGAACTTGTGAAATGGAATTTTAAATTTAATCTGTTCGAACAAAATCGGACATTTTTATTGGATTTAAATCTAAAAACAAAATTTTGAAAAAGTAAATAAATTAAAAAGTATTATTTCTGAATTAACAGCTATTGTTCCCAACTTGTCATACCTATGAGGCTGCAAACTGATATTGGAGAGTTTAAAAAAAATTATTGAAGATTTAATTAAAAAAATTTTCGAAGTTCATAAATTTAAATGTTTCTTTTCTATATAGCATTTTCTCAAGGTTTTCTTAAATTTTTTGCTCTTTGAAAGAAATGGGCAATGATAGATAAGTTGTATGAATATGCTCAATAAATCTAAAATAATTGACAAGCCTTTTCCGCTGCGAAATGTTTATTGGCTTCGACACTTCCATAAAAATGTTGCTGTAAAAAGAAACAAAATCGTAAATCTTTTTTTCATTTGTTAGTTAGAAATCGATAACGGATTTTCTGATAGATAGGCAGAGACAATAAACATGGTAATATTTTATAATAGGTAAACTAATAAGCCAAATTATGCTCATTCCAGAAACTTTGCTTCCTAAATAATAGTGACCAAAGATAACAATAAATATAAATTTATTTCGGGACTAGACTGTTTTCTGATGAAAGAAACAAATTTCTTGCGTCTTAAAATTTTTTCAAGCTAAATAAAGCGTAATATACTTATACAAACTGATATTTTGTAAGTGATAAATTAAGTGTGTATATATATATATATATATATATATATATATATATATATATATATATATATATATATATATATATATATATATATATATAAAAGAACAACTGATTTATGCAAAGTAGCGTTCTCGACAGCCCACCAATAACCGTGAAATCAGGCTCAGAGGGCATGGTAGAGCAGCGCCCGTTAACTGTATAAAGGGCAGTGTATGCAAGCTCTTCATTCATTCGAAAACTCAGGCTGTTGGGTGTTTAACCAATATAGCGACGTAGGTTGTTGAACTTATTTCTATGAAATTCAAGGTGATGTTGCTATAATTGAGAGCAAAATATCAGCAAGACATCATCTGAGTTCTTACGATCGTAGGTGAGTAGTTGGACAACTGGAAGCAAGTTAAAGTGTCATTACGATGATCTTGGCTTTGAGAGTGTCGAAAAGTGTCATCTCTCGATTAAAAAAAGCCTCTATAACTGGAAATTATTTACGAAAGCATCCCAGTGGTCGTGGTAGGAACACCACACCTCAAAAGATCTATATGTATCCCTAATAGCATAAAAGAACAGAAATGTCATTCCTAGTAAGATAGCTGCAGACCTTGCGATCACTGCCGTACACAAGTTTCTACCAGAAAAAACTTACGGCAATTAAATCAACTGGTTTGTATGAACGGAAGCCTGTTCAATGCATCGTCGAGAAAGATTACGCTTGTGTACTGGACGTATTAGTTGGGGTCACCAAGATAGTTCAGAGTGATATACTACGATGAATCCCGTTTCACTGTGGCAAGTTATTCAGGCCACCAGTTAGTGAGAAGAGAGAGGAGAACTGGTTATGCACAACAATATATTCATGAGCGAGACTGGTGTGCCACAGGCGTGCTTGTGTGGTCAGGCATAATGCACAATGGCAGAACACAACTTTACATTTCGGGCAGGGTAGCACTGCATCCCAGCGGTATTCCAGATGGATTATTTTGGATCATGTTCATCTTTTTAGGGGTGTGGAAAGTCCAGATTTTCTGTTTAGGAACGACAATGCATGACCACACAATAGAGCTGAGGTATCGAACACACTAGAAAGGGAAGATATTGTCCGTATGCAATAGCCTACGTACTCTCCAAACCTGAATCCTATAGAGCTTGTCTGGGATGCTCTCGGCAGGCTTGTTTCACAAGGAACACGCCTTTCCTGAACTGTATAAGAGCTGATAACCGCCTTGATAAAGTTGTGGTTCAATATCCCTCAAGGACACCCCGTTAATTTAGTGAACAGCATAAATAATTGATGTAAAATATACATTAGTGTCCGAGGTAATCATACATCTGACTGAGATACTCATACATGTTCATACTGGCAAGAAGACCCATTTATCGTGACTGTTTGGAAATCGTCTAAGGAGCATAATTTCTTATACAATTTTCTTATTTTTTGATGTGACAATATTTCTACCATTTTGCATTATAATAAATGCACATTGTCTCCACTAAATATGTACTTAGTTTCATTTCTTCAATCAATGTCTATTATTAGTTATTCGAAAAATTTAACTGTTCCTTAGCAATTTTCAAGCAGTGAATATTGACGTATTACAAATAATTTTTAAATATATTTTTTGATACTTATAAGGTTAAATTAATTTCATTTTGTAGGAAAATATAATTTACTTTTATAAAATGTAAAAGTTGACGTCAATATTTATTTAACTACTTTTAATATTTGTTTTAAAATAAATACGTTTTCTTGTTAATTCTAATTAAAAGAGCATAACGATAACAAGAAATATGATGATAATTTTGATTGGCTGGATTTTAACATACCATTTGAAACACAGTAAATACAAATATTATCAGTTTAGATCAATAACAGCCCTGGATATTATTTACAAAGATCACGCAATAAAACTAATACTTCCATTTCTTGCTAGCTTCTGTCAGTAAATAACGAAAACAATGGTCTACTTATAAGGTAGTACTACATAAAAATCTATTTTTATCTCATCTAATGTTTCTGTAGATAAAGCAACAAGGCTAAATAGGTATGCATTTGTAGCCAAAGAGTGTATATTGAATATAATAAAACTGCATAAAACTTATGAAATAGATAAAGTTATGTATAAATCGCATATTAAATAAAAATACTGCATTCTTTTCATGTTAATATACCTTCCTTTTACTTCTAAAATTTTAATAAATTTCCAAATTATATAGTAAGTTATAGGACTAAAAATTATTTTTTTTAAAGATATTATAATCATAAAGAAAAATTTGTTTTTAAAAGACATTAAAATTTTGTCCCTTTAAAAGTTTTACATTTAGGTAAAAGGTTTTGCTATATATTAACATTTCAAACATTAATCAATGACTTTTCTATGAGATTTAGAAAGGTATTCTCCATAATATATTGTTAATCCAATTTCGTAAGACAAATATTGAATGCACTATCGAATGCGTGAGTTCATATGCCTCTTTAGGGTATCGAAAGCATTTTCAAAGAGAAAAATATTGTAAATTTGTTAAATTGCGAAATTTACTCTATTGGGAATCGGGAAATCTACTCAAGAAATATCTATATTGAAAGATATATCGCGATATTAAAATAAGAATATCATCCAGCAGCACTGCACTGTAAATAAAAAAAAATTAAAAAAAATGTTTTTCAAAATTGAGCAAAAATGTTTAATATAACTTCAAAACAAATAATAGTCAAATTTGAAAACCCCATGTATTCAAAATTAAAACAACATATGCTAAGTTTTGGTCAAAATGGATAGTGATTTGGAGGGAGAAATGAAATGTGTGAGAAAAGTGTTCGTTGGTTGCCGGCAGGATTCTAACTAAGGACCTCTGGGTTCGTAATAGCGTGCTCTAACCGCCGTAGTTGTACAACCCAGTTAAGAGAAGTTTTGTAAATCCCATTCATTTAAAAGTTTTTTCGATATGCAGAAGAAGGAAAAAGTGAAATTAGAATTACCGATCTCCTGACTAAGCAAATGGGACCATATTTTCAACACTTTGCGTCATTGATGCTGTTGTTGACGTATGCCTGTTTAGGCAGAGGTGGTGCGATTGTTCTTGTTTTCCAGTGGCACCATCTATGGCCAAGAATTTGACTTCTGCCACACCATACGTCACACCCGTTTATAGAGCGGACCCATTCATACATCCATTCATTCATCCACAGATCATAGTTTTGACCTGAATCAGAGAACGATTGATCTCCAATCCAGTACCCCCAGAGATATTGATTTGTTATGGAAACATGGAGGACTTTAGAGATTCAACAGATTTAACGTGCATCAGTCACTTTACTACAAGGGGAGTCTTCGACCGGCGGCGATTGAACCCACGAACTCTCGGACATGAGCCCAGCGCCCTACCGACCAGGCTATCCCGGCCATTTTTTGTTTCATTGAAATTGAAAATAAGTTTGTCATAATGCGTCATTTTGATGGTCTCTATATAAAGCTTCCTAACCCTTTCTGGATTGGGTTGTACAACTAAGGCGGTTAGAGCATCCTACTACAAACCCGGAGGTCATTCGTTCGAATCCTGTCAGTAGCGAACAAACATTTCTCTCCCCACCATCATTTTAGCGACTATAATTTTGAAAGCAGGCAATTTTCAAATTCGACTATTTTTTGTTTCGAAGCTTTTTTGTTTTGACACATTTTTGCTCAATTTTGAGAAACCCTTTTTTACATGGCTAGTAATTGATCAAATCACCTCAAGAAAGGCACAAATAGATTTTAAAAAAAAGATAAGATACTTTTATCTTTAAAGCTGCAAAGATTCTATACTTTAAGTCAGTCATAAATTTCATGTTGTTTAACTCCTTAGTATTAAATAAAATAGACAGAACGTCCTTTACACTACTGAACTTGAAGATAAGAATATGATCGTTTATTTAACGAACGGAAGCCTTGAAGTTTTTGTTTCATGATAACAACTTGTGTAAGATATTTCTTATTTGCTTCCTTGTCTTCCTGCATTGTATCCTTTGAGATTTACATATGTGGGCAGCTTTTAGTAGAAGGATGGTATTTTGTTTCGAGAATAACCTGCCGAGGTATGTTCAATTCTTTAACATAGATACATTTATGTTGGTCGAAGATTATATGAGCAATCATTTATTCTTTATTGAATTTCAGTTAAGGCTGTGACTATAGTAGTGCTAATAAAATATTGTATAGATGAAAGCAAAACTGAAACAGCTGCGGGAATAAGGGTTCTTAGTGACATTTTAGTGAACTTGAGTAAATTAATTTTACTGTTTTTAAGTTAACAATAATTATACATAGTATTTTCAATGTAGAAGCTTTAACGCTGAGAGAGAACGCTGAAATAAAGGCAAAGTTTTTTTTTTTGTGTTCTCCAGTTTCTAACGGGAAAAATCTTAATTCTTTATCACTCATTTAAACAGTTCACATTATGAGAAGAAAAAAGCTTACTAAAGGTTTTGAAGACTGTAACTGTTTTGAAAAACAAAAACACTCAAAGACTATCTTAATGCTTTCATCTACTTTATTCTCCGTAATTTAATGACTTTGACTTAATGAATCAATTTTGTATAGCTATGTTAAATACCTACAAAAATGTTTATTAGAACTTCATTATAATAATAGAAGAATTCTTTCAGCCATAAGATATTTCTGTATTTATTAGTTGTTGTTTAAAATGAGAATTTGACAAGCCAAGTTTGCCTGTCCTATATACACTTAATTTTTTGGATCTAGTAAATTATGTTGCTTATATTTAGTCGTTATGAAGAGACGTGTTTGAAATAAATATTATTTTTAAAAAAATTGACAAAAAGCATTTAGAGGAGTATAACTGTACAAAAAATGTTCATAGAATACATTATTTCTAAATTTCTTTTATTTAGTTTTTCAGAACTTAAATCTTAGATTTTAAATTCACTGCACAATAAAATTATTATTAGTTCTTGAAAAAATTTAGATTACTCATTTTTATACATTTTATATTTAAAGGATAAAATTTTTGAGAACGTTTGATTTTTTCTATTGTTTGAACTCATTCTTAATACGCTGTCTTCTTTGTTTACAAATTAAATTTGCCGGTATGTGTGATAAGATAATTTTTTTTTGTTAACATTTGAAGCAAAAGTTTTGAAATTGTACATTTTGATTAATGCTTTCTTTAAAAGAATATTTTAAATTTTTTTTTATGATCCAAGAAAAATCAATTTAAGTAATAATAAATAAATTTGCAAAGCTTATTACAATATAATACCGATTTCTTTTGCTACGTGGTGAAGAAAATCCGGCAAAATTACCGTAGAGTAACGGATTTTCTGGTAAAAACCATAATTCCTGTAATTAAACCAAAATACACTTATGTTTAATTCATTCATTTGGTAATTTTTCCGTTTGTATGGCAACTGTTTACCGGAAATTTAGGTTTCAAAATTGAAGTTCTTTTTACCGCGCACTTAGTAAAAATACAAACTGAAAAGTAAATTTAACCGAATAAACGTCATGATCATGTCCTGATGAGGTATCATAATAAAATAATCGCATTTACTAACAAAATTCATGGTAATAAAACCATAATTTGTTGTTAATTTTACTTAAAATCATTATTAAAACGCTTCAGCAAAAATTACGCTGCTTTTTAGTGCTCCGGTAGAGCCAGAAACACGGTGAAATTTTCCATGTTTCGGTAGTTTTAATCATACTTTTTTCTCTGATTATCTATATTGAAGGGTGCTTTGCTTTTAATAATCCATTAAAATGTTTAAAATACTAAGAAATTAGAATACAATCTAATTACTAATATAAAAATTTATTGGAAAACAGAATCTATTTGTTTTAGTTTTCATCAATTAACAATATTTTTAGAAATCAATTAAAAATGGAAAAATTTCATTTTAAACTCGCAGAAAAAAATGCTAATACACGATTGTTTTTTCTGCATTGTTTAAACCAAAAATGTAAAAAAATATATTACAGCAACTAATGGAGGTAAATTGTAAAAAGAACCACATAAGTAGGCATTAAAAAATACTTTACCAGTACTGATATGGTCGGAAAATATACGTATCATATAAAAGTGAGCTGAATTATTAAACTCTGTCACAAAGCGATATAGAAAGCTTAAAACACATGTCAAGAAAGTTTTTTAGTGTTTCATTTATAATTTTAATTTAATTCTTATCACGGCTAAGAATATCTAAAATTATCATAACAAAATGTTAGATTAGTTTAACAAACTTAGAATAATTTAATTTAACTAACTTAGATTAATTTTACAGTAGATTAGATTTTAAAGCAATAATTACTGTAAAATCATTTATTCACTCTAATTAAATAAATACCACTGTAAAATGTGTTTTTCGGTTGATTTACCTAAGTGCCAACTCTTTGTATCAGAATTAGATCTAGAATTTTTTTAAAACGAATTTTTAAAAAAATTAGAGGCACACGTGCAAATAATGAGATCAATTCAATAACATGAAGATAAAAAAAATATTTTTCAGTCAAAGCATTGTTGCAAGGAAGCGTGCTTTTACACGTGCTGATATGTTAAATATTATAGTATCTTCAATCTACTAAAACTAAAATAAAAGATATTGGCATGCGCATGTATTGACTCATATGCGTACATTATACATTTGTCCTTCAAGTTACGGTAATAGTGAAAGGTGAATTAGTTAAAACCAGAGAAAAAAGAGGGAGAGACCAGTCTGTTCAATGTGATTTCAGCTTGGAGTACACCTGTCAGGTCGTGTATCGGAAAAATGGCTGAACACCTGCACTTGAACAAACTTAAGAACTGGAATAAGAGCTTTGGAATTTTTATCGTAATATTTTTTCTTTTGGTCATTGGACATCATTAAAACGTTTTTGTAATAAATATAACTGCAATTTTTCAACTAATATTTAACAGTCTTAAATTTTTATTGTTTGATATTGATTGTGAGTGGTATACAAAATGTAAAGTTAAAAATAATGAAATTTATTGTAAAACAGAACATTTACTCAGTGGGCAGAAGTCATTGAAAACGTATCCTTGGGTGATTCATTTCATGAATCATTGCAACTGTTTCTGTATCGTGACTAACTTTTACAATCTAAAGCCGCTTAGGAAAGTGCATTTAAGATTTTTTCTCAATATACATTACTATTTTGTTAGTTTTATAAAGGATGTTTGAAATGAATTCTGAAAGTTCAAAAACGCTGTATTATTTATTTCATGCACTTGTATTGTCCATACAGAGAAGTTCAAGTTAAAATGTTACAACTAGAATTGTTCAGAATTCTAAAATTGTTCCGTAACAACTAAACTCGTAGTATAAAAAGACTAACTACTTATGATTCTTATTGTAAAATAGTGTCATAATATTTCAGTATTCGCACCCCTTTAATACGGAAAATTATTTTTACCTAGGCTCTTCAATTAAATTTTAAATTTTCGTACAAGCTCAGTATGTGTTTTTACAAATTTTTTCGAGATAGTGTTCCGATACTTTAATTGTACATAGTAGTAATGTTACTAAGAAGTTATGTTGATAGAAAAAGAAAACAGTGTCTAATTCAAAATTGCGAATTTTTATTGATTCAAAGAACAGTATAGAGCTGTTCATGCAATAGCATATTTTGTAAATGGCCTCTGCGAATTCACTGACATATACGTACACTTTCGTTAAATTTTTTCCATCATTAATTTGTATAAAAACATATTAGCTCACATGAACGTCCCTTGACACCTGAGATTTCCCGATGTCAAGACCTCTTGAGATCTTTATTTTTGAGGGGAAAACGAATAGTCCTCCAGTGGGTGCCAGCCCATTGTGGTGTTTGGGGCAATGAGCAGGCAGATTTACTTGCTAAGAGAGGTGCCAATCTGCTACAACAACCAATTATGGCAACATCCTTTTGGAAAATGAAACTGTTCCTTAAAGATTTATGTAAAACCAACTCATTGCGAGACCTCCAGACTCACACAGCTTTGAAAAGTTGGAGAAATGTAAGCTCTTCTTTAATTCCCGACAAACTAAGACGTGATGCAGTTGCGGCTTTCCACTTATATACAGGCCACGATTGTCTTTCGGCTCACTTATACCGCATAGGCCTTTCTACCACGCCTTTTTGTCCACTTTGTAAATCTGGAGAGAAACAGGGACCAACTGCAGCACTTGGGCAGGGACCACCTGCTTCTATGTGGGGCCCTTCATGGACACACTGAGTCCTCAAGATATTGGGAAGCAAGAGAACTTTTAAGACAATGACTTCGGTCTTCTTTCTTTGTTATCCTACGTACATTTGCATTCGTTATTTATTTCATCTTTCTATTTGTACCTTTTGCCTTGCCATTGGAAATAAAAGAACATTACTTAGGCTAAATTTCGTAGATGAAGAATTCAATTTTCTCCTTCAAAGTGTTGGTGTTCATCGAATTGTTGGCTAAAAAAGTTCTGTGGCGTTCAATTACATGATTAATGACCCTAACCAGATCATGTTCATAAACGTTTGACACGACCTGGGATTGACTAAATGCTCAAAATATTACTAAAAAATAAAAACTTGTTTTTCTGTATCGCTCCATTATGAAGTCTAAGCTGCTGCACTGTCTTAATTTTTTAATAAACAGAATTTGTTGCGCAACTGGTGCAAAGTTCAAAACTTAGGTGAGTTTTGAGACACCTCTTACAAACTAAACTACCGCATACAAGACTTTTGTAATCCAAGTGCAGCAAAAAAAAAAAAAAAACTCAGCTGGGGATGTTATGTAATGCTTTAAAAAGACACTGAAAAATATTAAAAATAAGAGCACGATATTAAATTTTGTAGTGATTTAAATTCATTATGAATTCTAGACACACTTGTTTATAGCCTTCGTTTACAAAGAAATAAAAGTCAGAATTTCATTGTGAGCTGTGTACTTTGATTATGACTATGCCCTGATGTATCCATTTTCTATTCCGAGTAACGTACCCTAATAAAAAATTGATATGTGTACAGAGATCGTTCCTTTTTTATGTGCCATTTTGTTGTTTTCTATTCAGATAGATCGTAGTAGTCTTGAAACGTAATAATAGTTGTTTATTTTAAGTTTTCCGCGAAACCAATTACTTTTTTCTTCCGATTTAAAAAAAATCATGAAATTACACTGTACTCTGTTTTTAAGTCTCTTCGTCTACTTAATAAAAAAAATACAATGATGTTAGTGAGCAGTATTTTTAACTAGTTTGTATTCAAATAATTTTAATGAAAGATTGCGATATGCTTCACTACTTTTGACAAAGGATATTTATTCCTATTTAGACAAATTTGAAAGCTCTTACACGCATTTGATATCTTATGCACGTCAATTTTATTTCGGTCACTTAATATTTAGCTGTCTGTTTGCGAAACTTCTAATTTACCTCTGATAAGTATGCTTATGCATTTTTCAAAAATTTTCAGTACTCAGTTTTTCATACTACCTATTTATTGGTGACCACAGCGCATTCCAACAGATATTATTGTGAAACTTTCAGCCTAATCTAATAGATCTGTAGCAAAATTTGCGAAGACATTTAAAAACTAATTTGAATAAAAAAAGTTTAAGTTAAGACGATAAGGAAATTAAAAAAAAAAAAAATTGAAAAGTTGACCTCATACTGTATAAATCTATCCAATTAACAGAGCAAAAAGTTCTTTACTTTGTTCTTTACAGCACTCATACTAATATTGATTAGAAACAAATTTAGAAATTTTTTAAAAAGTTTTAGCAATATTTTCTTAATCTGTTTTAATCTTCAGATGAAAAATGATCTGCAATCATGCCTTGCCCTATATGACTCATCAAAAGACTGATGTTACATTTGTACCAGATTTTAGCAGTAAATAAAGATTGTCCAGTAAAAGTTTATTAAAAATTTTGGACTTTTCTGTTTCTGGTCCTTCAATAGCTTATTCAAATCCTACCCACTTCGTCAATTTAGAACTTAACATTTTTAACTATTTTTTCTCTTATCATTACTTAACTAACCTTCCAAGAATATTCGCTGTGCGTTATGGACTAGAACTTGTCCTCTACATAATTTTTCTAGTTTATTGTAGTGTGTCCAGTGACTTATTTATTAACCTTTTAGTGCATTTCAGTCTATAATATTTTATCTTTCAATTTTATCGAAAATCTTAGCTCAGAGGGTCTGCTAAAAACGTTGTCGCGATGAAAGTGTTATAGTTGATATGCTGCCATAATCGGAGGACAAAAAGTTTTCAATCAAATTTAAAGATTTAGTTTTAAAACAAATTAAAATTTCTAAGCTTTTATTTTTGAACACTTTAAGTTGGAAAAAATTTCTGTATAATATGCATTATTATAATTAGAGTTTGAGAAAGTTCATTGAAAAATTTAAATGGAGAAAAATGGCGCAATAAGTTCTTCTGATTATCCACAATTCTACTCTATGCGAATTCTATGTGATCTAATACCATTTAACACAACAATCTGCAAATTCATTCGAAAACAGAATAAACTAAGAGTGAAATCTCTAGAACTTAGGTCTTATCTCTTTGCTTTCGCTTACAGCTCTGTATTTTAACAGACTATTATGGTATTTTTATACACTTGAATAAGTGAAAAAGTCTCTATTGTTGCCAATTGTGCAGTCAATATGAACATTTAATAACACTTAAAATAAATATATGCAAATAAGGTGTATAACGAGGAGAATGGCAAATGCATCCCCTGGTGATAGTTCAAGCAAGCATCTACAAAGGTCTCAATACAAACGAAAATTTTTACAGTTACATATTGTGCCTTGCACCGAATTAGTTGGTGTAACAGTAGTAACTCTTAATTCATGTTCAGAAATTACTAAACTCTTACAATCGTATAACTGGCGTAAAGTCATCATCCAAGATAAACTTTTCCCTTGCAAGTACTTAAATTCTTTTAAAGACATGAACCTGAGATTTTCTCTGCTTTATTCTCGAACATTAAGCTCCAGTTAGCTACACTGAAATCCCATAATAAGATGTCTAAAAATAATATGGCAAAAAAACTGTAATTGAGACTGCGACAAAGCAATTCACACGCTTACGCCCCAAAGTCATAGAAGAACCTTGGTGCATGCAAGACGATTAACTTTCAAATTTTATATTGGTTGTAAGCTTGCGAAATCATTGATTTCGTGAACTAATCCTATTTATAGCAGTAGTAGCTTATTGTCTGGCTGAAAAATTTTGGTCTCGGATAACAATAAAGGAAGTCGTGGGTTCGGGGCTCGAAGTCTTCTAAGGTACCACTCCCATGGCTTAGCAACTTAAAGGAAAAAGGATTGACTTTGGAAACTAAAATAAAATAACTTATTCTCTGAATAATAAATTAATAACTACGCGGCACTTTAAGATAGAACACAAATGTTAGGGGGGAAAAAATACAACTTTTAGTATCTTCGGAACTCGAACCTACTACCCATAGGATTCTTGTTACCATAAAAGTTTTTTTCGAATGTATAGAAAGTGGCCTTAGTATAATTATTGTTGCGATGTATGGAAAGAGGTTTTAGTATTTATCATCCCATGTCCAGTTGCAGTATTTACAGAGTAAACACAACTTCTTAATCGTCATAAATTCAAATTTATCACAGTCAAAGAATATTAGTGTAAAAATTAGACTTAGTCTAGCACGTGTAGTGCAAAACTAGCACATATGTATAAGGCAGATAAATATTATACCCAAAATAAATGTTGTTAATAATTTATTGTTTATAATAAAATTTGTATACACATTAAAATAAATAGAATAACTGAAATCTAAAAAATGGAATGAGTCTTTATGAAATCTATAAACCAGCAATTAGAGCTTTCAGAAATGAGAATATATTTTTTAAATTTGTTTTATCTTTTCAATTCTAAATTTTTCAAAATTCCTGTTAATTACAGAACATAATTTGGAATCATTTGTCAATATTTTTTTTTGGTTAGATATTTGCAGATTGGTAAGCAAATTTTGTTAAAGACCCGAAACAAGTAGTATTTCAATAAGTTTAGGAATTAAAAATAATTTTTCTGTTTTTCCTCTCGCTAATCTTTTATACCTATTTTTTCAATCAGAAAAGAAACTTATCTGTAGATACTCTGATAATCTGCTGTGATGGAGGATTTCTGCTACAGGACATATAAAAAACGATATAGTTATTCGCAGTGTAATTTTGACGAGTTGATTTTCAAATAAATTCTAATGAAAGATGGTGACATACTTCACCACTATTGACAGAGACAAATTTATTTCTGTTATTTCGTCTAATTCGATTGTTCTCTTACCCAAATTGGATCTTATGCAAAAGTTGTCAAGTAATGGAAGCTAAACTTTTTGGAGCAAGTCCAGCGGTCACTAGTAGTCTTTAAGATATATATTGGAAAGCTAAAGGACAGATACTGGCCCTCCTATCAAACTACCTTTTAATTCTTTTTGGTAACATTTTATTTATTTATTATTCCTGTTCTATTGTTACTTGCTTGTTGTTTATCCTTGTATATTTTCACTATGCCAAATGATGTCATATCAAGTACTACAGCAAAAAATATTTATTTATTTCAATTTTTCTTAACTAAAGTCAGAACATTATACATTTAATAATCCTATTTTCAACTATGACATACCTTATTAATGTTTTATTATGTTTTTAAATATACTGCAAATGTCAATTTTATAAAGAATTCTTTTTTAACGAGAAAACATATAATAAATCTACTTTTGGAAAATAAAGACGATTAAGTAGTGTTAACTTTCTAAGAAACTATTTAATTTTACCTGTTCTGTAGTATTTAATTTTTACCTGTTCTATCGTATTTTCAGCAAAACTGCTCTATGAAACTAAAGTAATAACATAAAGTAATATAAAGTAATAACAAACAAATTGTGATTTTTAGAGCATGGAACAGAAAAGGCCATTACCCTGTAAGGATTGCATAATTGTTACAATTAGAACTTTCAAATTTCGTGTTAGATCGAAAGGAACTTTTCTCATCGATAATAATTTTTTTAAAATTTCGAAATCTCTTTAAAACACACAGCCTTGATTTGTTTAAAAATAGAATAATTTCAAACTTTAACATGACTATAACTGACTCTCCCCCTTAAATAATACAGCTCAATTTGAATTTCAACTATTAAGTAAAATAAAAGCTGTTGGCTGCTTAAAATAACTTATTTTTAATTTTTTAGACATAATCAGAGAAAAGTATTAAAATTAAATAAGAATGAATTAACAAAAAAAAAAAAAAAAAAAAAAAAAAAAAAACGTGGGCAAAAAAAATCGATTTACAAACCAGCTATTCTATCTATAAAGTTTTCATTTTATTTTACTACTGTTTCTTTTAAAATGATAATTGAATTTCCTTTGGAATTTTTCTTACCCTCAAGAGAGTTTTTTTTTCTTTCAGCTTTAAAAAGCTTTTCAGTAATTGATAGGTGCAACAAGTTTTTTTTTTCTGTGCTGAGAGAGTTGAGACGAGTTTAACAAAGTATTTTTTGTAGCAATTTGTGCTAGGGTATAATTTAATCAGTAATGTATCCTTTTATAGGATAGAAAATTATAAATAAGACATCTTTCAAAAATAATTTTTTTTTTTTTTGTTTTTTTAGATTAATTAGGCGCAAATATTTTTTAAGATTATTCATTTAAAAATCGAACAACTCACTGAAATTATTTGGAGTAAAAAAATTGTTTTATTGTCTAAATTACTAAATTTCTTAACAAACATTCACTACGGAAATTCATTTTTTATTTAAATTACTTTAAAAATTCTCATTTAGTTTTGAATATTTTATAAATGAATTGCATTTAGACATAATAAATACATTGATAGAGAACTCTTTCTAGTGAGATAAATGTTTAATTTAATACTGTTCTGGTAGATTACAAGAAAAACAATAAATTTAAAGTTTTTTTAAAAGTTATTTTTAAAAGTTAGAAAGTTTAAAGGCAATTTTAATGAGGTTTTTCAGCTCAAAAAGAGTTTGAATTCTGCATATTTGACATTGTCAAAGTACGAATTGTGCAATAGCTCAATTCGTACTTTGTGCAATAGCTCAATCGTAAAAAAAGGTTAAACTCTTTCTAGTCGAAAGCAGTTGAAAACATTACAAATATTCGTAACCAATGTACACATAGACTGATTGCCCTTAATGTGACCTATACCAGATGTACTGCAGTCATTCCCAGAATATAAAAATAGCTGTCATGGAGATATAGTGACTCATACGATCTCAGAATATTCTCACAATATGTGATAAAAACTGCTGATTAAACATTATATTTGCAATTTATTATAGATAGTGAATTGCAATATTTTAGATAACATTATTATAGATAGTCAACAAAAAAGGATAGAATTTTACTAAAAATCAAACAAAATATAAATGTAGAGACTAAAATTTTTAAAAAAAGTTTCTTTAATTTTAGAGGTAAATAAGATGATATATCTTTTATTTCATAAACTTTAAATTCACAGAAGCAAGTACAATTTATTTGTTTTATTTCTGCTTGTTTTCGTATACTATGCTAGACATTTACATTTACACAATACCTTCAATAATTATGTTTGTTTTATTTTATACTCAAATAAAATGTTTTAAAATGCTATATTCTGTATAGGTAAAGGTTCCTTTTCATTTTTCATACATTTAATGGGATGAATTTTAAATTGGAGTGTTGCGTTTTGATTTAATTAGAATATTTTAATTTGACAAAGAAATATTTCATTTTTAAATTTAATGAATTATTTTTATTTTCTCGAGATAAGTAAGCAACAAAATCAAGCAATAAATTAATTAAATTCTCCAATTAAAATATTTTTATAGCTTAAAGCTAATAAATGTAGAAATTTTTAACAATGAACAGAATAATTGTAATTGAATAATTAATTAATTATTTTTCTGGTTTAATTAATTTTTCTTCAACAGTTATTCTAATAGATTCAGTTACAGATATAGAAAAAATTTATTATTGAAAGCGTATTAAATTTAGAAATAACCCAATATCAAAGTTCAATTACTTGAATAAATTAACGCCCCTAGAAGGATTTGACAGAATAAAACGAAATTTTACAAACTTAAGTACAACGCTGATATCAGTTAGGGATTAAAAAATCAAAGCAATATGATCATTTATTGCAGGCAAAATGATCATTTATTTATTACCCTTTTAAGCCACTCATAGCGTGTATGCAGGATGCAATACGGCTGGGCATTGAAGCATACAAGTCCCATATGATGTTCTGCGTCATTACCTTCCATAATTTGTGTAAAAACACCATTTAATTGACCAAACTTGGAGGCTGTTCAACTTGCCGTCGCAAGTTGTCCCGGATATGCTCTTTCGGTGACAAATCTTAAAATCGAGCAGGACAGGGAAGGGTCGTAATTGGCCACAGGCACTCCTGTGACACCCTTGTGTGTGTGGTTGAGTATGGTCTTGTTCAAAAATGTGTGGCAACATGTTTGACTGAAGGATGCCCCAAGCAAACGACTGGGCTGTTGTCTTATATTGACTTATATCTTTGCTTCTAAAAACGTATTTAATATACACCGAAGAGCCATTACATTATGACCACCCTCCATCTATAAATGTTTTCATGGGGCACATTAGGACCCATAATCCTCATAGAACAATCCTTGACGTCTGTAAGCTACTTGACCAGGTTCACCCATTCATGGCAACAGTTTTTCCTGCGGGGGATGGTGTTTACCAACAGGATAATGCACCATGTCATAAGGGTCGAATCGTCATGGATTGGTTCGAAGAACATTCCAGTGACTTTTAAGTCATATCTTGACCCCCAAATTCACCTGACCTTAATCCAATAGAGCATTTGTGGTCCTACTTGGAAAACCAAATTCGTGCTGCAATGCTACCCCCTCGCAATGTGAGGGTATTGCAGGACCAGTTGGTGATCGCTTGGTACCAGATACCTCAGACTACCTATCAGCACCTTGTTGAATCAATGCCACGGCGGGTGCTAGCAGTTTTGAGGGCTAAAGGTAGTCCTACATGTTATTAGCAGGGTGGTCATAATGAAATGACTCTTCGGTGTATATATTTAATAGTTAAATAAATTTTCTAAATAGTTGATAATTCAATACATTTTCGTATTTAAATACACGTTATTTCGTATTTGAATAAACCATCACACTGTTAAATTTATATAATGGTGATTCATATTTATGCTTAAGTATTTGAGAATTGTAAAATTTTCATTAAAACTGTACAAACCTATTTATCATGATATAAGTCTTATTCTAAGACTAATGCCTATGTTGTTAATGATAATATTTGTTTATAGAATGTAAAATAATTTGATTTATTTTAGACACAATCTTGTCATTACTCATAGAATGCATTAATATTAATGCGAGATGTTTTATTTAATTCTAAAATAAACTATAAATATTTAAATTTTTTGGATAATTAATGTGGAAACCGACTTTTGTGAAAAGTAATATTTAAAATAGTTCTAAGGGGATATGAATCTATTTTCTCCTAAAATATAACTTAGAATTAAAATGGAAAACGGCTCAAAAAATTTGTTATAACATTCTATTTGAAACCATAACTTCAATTTTTATAAAAGTTTTTAATAATTTAACAAAAATACTTCCTTGCAATTTATTTGCTATTTTCAAGAATGTTATGCACTGCAAAAACTGTTGTGTAATATCTCTCTGAATATGTTGAACAATTTAAAAAATTGTGCAAAGAAACACTTTATTCCGGATAAACACAAAATGGATTGATCATATACAATTTAAAGGGTGTAATTTAAATCTTAACACTTAAAATTAAATAATCTTACATCATATTCTTACTCTTTCTCGCCATATAAGAATGATTTTCACTTCCGAAAACAAAAATGTGGGCGCACTTTGAATATCAAATATTCAAGAAACGCCTAACGAAATATCGCCATTAGTTTGTTTGCATCTGGAATGAGTTGCTGAGAGTTTGCTCTTGCTTTCAACGCTGATACTCAGCAACAGGACCAAAAATTCGCCTTTAAATATGTATGTTTTTAGTTGTGCAATAAGGTTAATTATATTTTAATTTTTAAATCTGTGTGAACTGTTTTTAATAAATTTTTATTGCATAACTTTTATCCGGTTCCGTTCTGTTAACCTTGTTCGAATTCATCTCAGTATTCTCCCTGTACTGCGTGTATGTTTGATTTACAAATTAATCAGAATTAGGTTAAATATGCGTTCTAAATTAATGATCCTTACTTTATATTGTATTGTAAAGAAGCTTTACTGACTCTTTTGTGTATTTTACCTTACTGTAATCATAAATTTTAATGTAATTTAGTAACAAAAATGGTTGCGGCTACTTTACACCAAGTAGTGAAACAGAACATTAGTGTGGTGAAACACCAGATCCAACAGGTTATATATATATGGTATTTCACTGCACCACTTTGCTGTAAAGTAGTTGCACCATTTTTGGCCTTGAGATAAACTAAAACTTCTTACAGTATAAGGAACAAAAAAATCATTTCTTGCGCTAGAAACTCTTTTTGGTTGTATCTTAATTTTTTTCTCTTATTTTAACTTTCGTGATACAAAAACAATTAAGAGTTTGTTTAATTGTTTTCTGTTTTATTCTATTCATAATAAGCATGTAGCAAGTATAATGGCAATAGCTAAATTTTTTAATTATGCAAGAGTTAAACTTAATAACTATAACATAGAAATAGAAAGTTTCTTTTTATAAATAGTCAGAGCTAGCGGGTAAGTTTAAGCCAACTAGCTTAAGCTTAGCGAGTAACGTGCTTAACAAGTTTACGGTAACTGATGAATGAAATGTAACTGGAATAATAACTAAAATTGACCATATAAAGTTAAACTAGGCTATCTCCTAAAACTCAGGCATTCAATTGAAGCCCTCGTTAAATATGTTAATTTACCAAATCATTGCATATAACATGCACATAAAGTATACACTTCGTTGTGAGGTTTTACAGCCTCTTTTTTACTTCACGAATATCTCTCTTTTATTTCTCACGCAATTGGTTGAAATAAAGTTGATAGTTGGGTAAATAAACGTGATCACGCAAGATGAAAGGCAATTCTTTAATTCTAGGGCCAAAAAATTTTGTAAACTAAGAATTCGTAAGTGTGTATTTTGTCAGGAACACGTAAGAGAAGCTATGTGATATTAGCTATGTGACTGCTGAATTAAAATAAGGAAATTATCTTGCCCTAATTTAACTGAAAAAAAAGGCAGCGGATTGCGTTTGATGCTAATAATCCTTGTCTGCCTTCATATCCAGAAAGTCCAAATTCGGCATTTGAATGAACTTAAATACGTCAAAAGTAAAGGACACCATATCATAAAAATTTAGTTTTTTACGAGAGCAGATTTTAGATTTTTTCAAATTTTTTCTTCTAATCATGAAAGGTGGCCTATAACTAATTTCGCCATTTTTTATGACAAGATATAATGTCCTATACCACAAGATAAAGTAAAAAATTTCAGAACACTGAAATTGTATCAACTCAATTTAGAAACAAATAGACATGGTGGCTTTTTCTTCCAAAATATATAACTATCTTTATGCTCTAATTTAAAAGATTTTACAACCTTTTTACTAAGTTTAACATTATCACCTAAATGTAAATTTAAATTGTCTAGTACGCTATAAAAAATTCTGAAAGAAATTACGGTATAAAGTACCATCACTTTTATTAAAAATACTGTTGAGAGCTATCCTAAAATTATTTGTTTTATCTCAGCATTTATTGCATTTACATAATTTCAGATAAAGTGCATTATGTCTGAGAATAGGAAAATCTTAAATACAAGTGAAAAGTTTGAGTAGATTTATTATCTCCTTTTAATAAATCGCATGTTCTTTCAATTGTTTTTTATCTATACACTTTTGTGCTTTTCTAATTTATTTTAAAAATCAAAAAAGTCGGAATAAAGAAGTTTAAAATAAGTGAATTATTTTTTTAAAATTTCTATTACGTTGTAACTTCTAAAAACTGTAACTTAGAGAAAATAATTTTCATTTAAACAAATGACAAAGATATAATTTTATAAAAAATACTTTGTAACTTTTATAACTAATTTATATTTTATTCATTTATACTAACTTATTTAAACTCAATTCAATTCTTTCTCAATTTCGTGACTAATTGGCATGATTGAGGCAGTGCAGTCATGGGTGTTAGCGTTAAATGGAGAGGAAACCAACAAAAACCTCTTTGGGTCATTTCATTGAGAGGTATTAGTTTTAACCACTAAGCCGACGCGGCTTACTAAGTTGTTATTGACGCTAGAGATGCTTAACTAATTGTGGTGATAGGAAAATAATATACGTATAATGGCACTAAGGTAATACTTTTTTTCAGCCCACCAAAAGGGAATAGTACCGAAATTTTATAAATGTTTTATTCATATACATATATGAATCAAAAATTTCACAGGATGTAAATGCTTCATATTTTTAAAATTTTGTTTTAAAAAAATGAGCCACTATTCATACAAAATTAGACTCAAATTAGTCAGTTAGTCAGTTAGATTTTTCAAACTCTTGATAACAGACACATCTTAAGAAAAACAATAGATATGTCCGTTATCACGCATTCGAAAAATCAAAAATTACTGCACATTGTTGGAATCTTGGACTTAAATCCAATTTCAATGATGCCCCAATTATTTCTACTCTCCCTAATGCGTAAAAATGCATGTAACCTTGATTTTCCCTTCTCGGCCACTGTGTTTTTTATTTTTTTTTTATTTATTTATTTTTTTTTTTGCTCTGTTTTTCATCTTTTATACTCTCGACTACTATGATTTCGTTTTTCCCCTTTTGTTTTCTAAATTTCTCTGGCAACTTTACGTTTTATATTTCAAGTCACTTTTGTTTCTTCTCATTCATGTCTACCAAATCTTGAAAATGGGTGCCTATTTTTGAGCGAATGAAACATGTCAACTGCAGTTTCAATTTTCCCTATTTTTGAAACGAATGAAGTTATTAATCAAGTAATATCTTACCGCTTCACTTTCCACGGAGTATTTATTTAATTTAAGACTAAAATATATTAGCATTACATAAACAAGTCTGTTAGCTAATCCATTCGAAAGGAACTACAAAAGCAATCAGCAAAAGAACTACAAAAACAAGGAATTAAAAAAGCAATCGGCTGGAAAGGTGAAGATAAGGACAGGGTCTAATCTTAATTATTGTAATTCTCAAGCTAATCTTAATTTTTTTGCTCCGTACTGAGGGCAAAATTTAAAAAAAATATAGATTTTAATGCCATTTTTTTATAAATAAATCATATTTATATTATTTTTATCATTTTCATTATCAAAACACTAGCTTATTCGAATTAGTAGTGATTCGTTAAATTCAAATCAGTGATTCAAATCACTTGGATGATTCATTTTACTCAGTTCTAATCATAACTTCGACACTGGGATATCACGTCTTATCGAAAAAATATTTACACAGTGAGGAAGCAAAGAAAAAGGTTGACAAATACGTTCTAAAATTGGCTTTAGCTGTCAGGAGGTGCTTTTCTTGACAGTGCGGGACATATTTGGCAACACTTGAGGCAATAAAGCTCACATTTCTATTATTGGTCATTTTACTTTCAGTTGTGTTTAATTTATAATACTTTTTAACCAAGTGTTTTAGTAACAATAATGCTTGTTATCATTTAATATTAATACTTTTACAAGAGATAAAAAATTATTTCATTATGAGAATGCTTGCTTTTGTTTTGAATAATTTTATTTCTGCAGACATAAAAGTCTCGTTTGGTTTTGGCGACAATAGTTCCCCTTCATTTTGGTGTTTGCTTCAGCTTTTAAAATCACACCAAGCTCGTACCGTCAACTACCGATAATAGCTCTATATGGTTATAATTATATATAATGAACAATCAATAATTAACTTTTCAGTGAAATATAATGAAATATTTAAATTTGTTGAAAATTTTAATATAAAAATAATGCATTTTAATACTTGCTTATGTTAAGCACTACATACCAAAAAAGTAAGAAAGCAAGCATAATTTTCTCACAATAAATCCTAATTTATTTTTAATCCATGTTCTGAACTGACAGTAAAAATAAAAATAATTAAAATATGCACACCAAAAACCAGCATTTACGATAATTTAAAGCTTTTGTATTTTGCAGTATTTTATTATTTTAATTCAAAACACAGTTAGTTTAGAATTGTTAAAAATCACATTGTTATTGACATCAGAGGAATTAACTTACACTTTACAATAATCGTCGTTAACAACATTGTTTTTCAGACATTTTTAAAGCAACGCACTTTAAAATCTGTATATTCGTAAAGTAAATAAAAGAAAATCATCTGTTCAGTTTATATATATGGTAGAAGCAATAATTAAAAGCATACACTTATCTTGCGAAATATGATTGTATTTAACTTTCACGTTCCTCTGCTTCGATTGATGCTTGATGCATCGTTCGTTTAAACACGCCAGTCGTCCGCCATTAAGTCGAACTCGGTTATAGTAACATCAGGTTGAACCACAAATTTGGTGAAATTATTTCAAACTTACTTCGAGTCATATTTGATTGAACGGAAATCTTCGTGAAATCGGTTGCTTTCATGAGTTAATCGGTGAAGCGTTTATCTAATTTTTTAACGGTGTTTTTATCAAAACCACTTTTTTCCTAATTAAATTACTAGTTACAACTTTTAAACCATTTAAGAGCAATATAAATAGCAATTCAAAAGCTGAAAGAATAGCTAAATTGCGTATTAAATTTCTTACTAAACCTCTCCACACAATCTAAAAGGAAACTCTTTCAAAATTCTCACAAAATTTCTGGTAATTTTAAACTAAGATAAATAAGTTGGAAAACTTGAGTAGTCATTTAAAATTATGATAAATTATTCATCTAAAACAACATGTTTAAATTAGATGCATATAAAATTATTTAATTCTTATAATTTTAAATAATCGTCTTACAAAGCTGTTTTTAAAACCATTGTTTCAATTAAGAGTAACGTTATTTATATATTTGACGGAATAAATTAATACTTTAGATATTTACAACTGATCTTAACCTTTCGTAAAGTAAATTAACACATTTTTACTAGGCTTTTAAATTTGAATTAAAAAATTCTCACTCAATAATCACGTATACAATTCAAATAAGACGAAATTAATCATGCTATTTTTATTATTAATATAAAAAATAGTTTCCTAATTTATAATTTTGTAATGCTACTTTTATTTTCTAATTGCTAATGTGGGATTCTGATTTTAGGGAATCAACTGAAGAGAACAATGCAGCGTCCAATGGATCCAGGAGAGCCTGGACGGTAGCCACATATTTCATGGCAGCAAGAAGAATCATCGCTGGTTATCTGGTGTTAAAACCAGCAGGAAGTAAGAAATAATTGTACTATAAATGAAATTTTAATTCTTAAGACCATGCTGAGTTTGACAAGTCTACACTGTTAGAATTTTTTCATTCTGAAGCCAGCAGCAGTCTCCCCATCCAATTTACCGTAAAGATTGTGGTGCGGAATATTTTGTACCTTTACAGTTTTGAAACCGTTTACAACTTATACGATTAAAAACCCATAAATAAAAATCATATATTTTGTAACCATTTAAAACTAGCAAGATTTCAATACTATAAAACTGAAGCTTAACTGAAAATTGAAGTTAGGATGTATTAGGATTTATGTTAGATTATGGACATTGGTGTTAGGTTAAGGTTAAGTTGTATTTTGTCGAGTTAACCATTGAATGTGGCTTAATTAGTTTCTCTAGTAGTTTTATCGTGAGAGATGGGAAATTTGAGTACAGCATTTCATGAAATTTCGTGACCTTTTTAAGTTAAGTAACTCTGTGGTGTTACCGTCTATGCGTGAATAGAAATCCCGCATTCCAGTACTCCAGGGTCCAGTAATTAAAGAAATGTAGTAAATATTGTGGTGCCAATGCTGGGATTCGAACCCCCACTTAGCCAGCCATGAGATTGACAGGTTTGTTCTCTGAACTAAAGTATGTACGTACCTGAAGTATGTACGTAGGAGACTAAGTGGCTTCATAAGAATTAGTATATTAGTATATAGTATTAATATATAGAATAAGTAGCTTCATGCTTAGAATTAGTGAATAAAGTTCTAGTTGTTTACTCGTTTTAAGCAAAAACAATCAATAAACGATTTTCTCACAGTTAACAGTTTGAATATCATCTTTCCTATGAATATTTAACTTTAATAGATTGTGATAGAATAACTATTAAATATACTGATAATTAATATATTTTTCCGAGGAACTTTAACAGTTTAATTTTCAATAAGTATTTTGTGTCATAATCAAAATTTTGCAGATAAACATGAAAAGAATACCTTCAACTCTTATGCACTATAAAAAATGAATCTTCAGTTGTTATTGTTTCTATTGCGAATGCCAGCAAGCCTGCTTGGGAAACCAACCAAATTTTAAATCAGAGGGTGCGTTTCTTGTTTCTCAGAGGCGTCATTTAAGGCCAAGTATACAATTTCAGCCACACAAGCACGTCACAGTCCATTTGCTAGACCGGGCCCATCCATACATCCATTCATTCATAAACAGATCGTAATTTTGACAAGTTACAGAGAACGATCAATCTCCAATTCAGTACTCTCCAGACGTATTTTGTTACGGGAACTTGGGGGACTCTGAGACCCTGATAGATTTAACGTGCACCCGTCATCATTTAGTATGCGGAGTTTCTTCAGCCAGTGGGATTCGAAAATGAATCTTTTAACTATCTCTAGCAAATACCGTAACTTCTTACTTTGGGTGATATTGAAAATATATTTTATAGGGGTTTCCTTTTAAAACCAGGAATTAAACCAAGAAGTTTATTCTTTGTAGATGTTTTTGAAAATTTCACGAAAATTTGCTAATGAATAGTGTTGTGCACATAAAATTACTAAAAACATTTGTGAGGTTTGCATTATACTGACGCATTTTATTACTGAAATTTTTTATTGCGTGATTAAAGAATTAAATTTTCTTGGATTAAGGAATTTAAAGTTTAACGGGTTGTCAAAAAAATTGTCCTTAATGCAGGAATATCGGTAAAACTCATATGAGAAATTAATAAGTAAATACACATTTCATTACTGAAATAAAATAAAGTAAAAACAATGAAATAAAATAAAAATAAATAAAATAAAACAAACAAATAAAGTGAAATAAAATAAAAATAAAATAAAATAAAACAAACAAACAAAGTGAAATAAAATAAAAATAAAATAAAATAAAACAAACAAACAAAGTGAAATAAAATAAAATTAAGAATGGAAACTCATAAATAACAAACATAAAAAAAAGAAACAATTAGAACTTGAATCTTTGTCTCTTGGGTATTTGAAATTTACTTATAGTTTTTCAGATGTTGCTAAATTTATATGCAGTTCCTATTATTACGGTCATTATTACGTCATTGAAAAATTTTAGATTTATTTTTGTGCTTTTGAAAAAAATTAATACAGATTGATGCAGATTTTTTTCAGTAGCAATAGTGCTCTAAATCTGGTGCACTTTTACTGCTCTGCATATAATTATAGGTTTTTCAGATTTTACTCTAAAATGAGTAATGCTTAATATTCTATAAAAGAAAGGTAAAAATTTTATTATTAACAGATATTTTAAATTAATTAAGTCACTATGCATTTGGGTAAAATAGGCTGAGACTAAAATCATTATGTTTTAAGGTATCATTCAGATGTACTAGTAGTTCTAAGAATCTCTAAAATTAATTATGTAATCTAGCATCTTATTATGTTGAAATTTTGCCTATTGATAATTATTAAGGATACAAGGAATAAGGATATTTTTTTTAAAAATGATAAATAAAATAGCTTTAAAAAGGAGTTTAGTGTTCATTTAAGGCAACAATTTTAATGATTGCAATTTCAATTCAATTTAAATGAACAACATGATGATTCAATTTAATGAATTCAATTTAAAAGTGCAAACAGTGTTCATTTAAGACAAAATTTATAACTTTTTTTAAATGTGTGTACGATTTCTTTAAGATCAAGTGTAGTAAATTTAGGTGGGTTTTTCAAGGAGTTGAAAGATTTCAGTGCATTAAGTTGATATTTTTCACATATCTTTACTTGAGCGTGTGTTGGGTGGCTATTACTAGTTTTATTTCAATTAAAATATTATTTCTTAAAATGCAATGCACTAATCTTTTTTATGTTCGTTTTTTTAACTGTAGGCTTTCCGAAAATATTTTAAACATTGAGTTTTTTTTATTTACATTTAAAGTAAATGTTTTTAAAAAATTAATAAATTTTAAATTTTTAATTTCAATATTTCGACATCCAAATTTCAAATAAATCCCGGGATAAAGTATTGAAATATCGATTCTGAAATTTCTTGGAAACAAATTAGAATTAAGTAGAGAAAAACTTCGAAACAAAAAAAAATCTAAAACAATATTATTTTTATTTCTTAAACTACTCATTCATAAAATTTAACATGTGCTAAAATATATGTCACACTTATAAATTATTGATAATAATGTGTAAAATTTAATTAATTCCTCTTAAATTTTTCATGCCCTAAGTTTAAACAATTATATTTTGTTATCATTATGTAAATTATTATTTTTCTTATTTAAATGTTTTTTTATTATTTAGATATTTTATTTTATTATTACTGATTGTATATATTTCGCACTGTTTGCATACAATTCATACATAAAACATCACAATGCGTTTTAAAGAGACCCGGATGCAAGAATAACTATAATTTTAATTGAAAAATTCATTGCTTCATTAATCAATTTCATAATTCACTCAAAGGAATGTTTTTTTTCTTTTGAAACATTTTTATATTTCCTTTTATTCCATGTGTTCATTTTAATTTCGTTTAAGCTTACATTCATTTGGAAAATAAACTAATAGTTTAAATAAATAATCATAGTAAATAAACAGTGACAATTCTTTATAAAAAACGATAATGATTTCTTTTAATTATTTCAAGGAGATGATAAAACTCATTTAAGAGATAAAAAGCGTTTCAAATATAAAAAAAATATTAGTTTAATTTCCGTATCTAATAAAACTAAAATAAGAAGACAGCTACAGTGTAAAAACGACTGAGCACCAAACATACTTGATTAAATTACATAATTAAATTGAATTGTTGTTTGTGAAAGAAAGTTTTTATATTCTCTTCGTGTTTATTTTAAACTCTGTTTTTTTCTATTTTTCTATTTTTTAAAACTTGTCGTTAAAAGGTTTATTAGCTAAATAAACATAAGAAAATATCTTTTTATTTATTTTTCAGGTTATGAATTTTTTCAACGACAGGTTTAACATTCGTTAGTTTATAAAGAAACATATAAAATTGCACCATTTGAAAAAGTAATAAAATTAAATTTAAAAAAAAGTTTATTAAAATTCTTTTCAGATTGCTCTAATATTTACGTTAGTATTAAATTATTGCCATTTTAATTATTATAAAATAATACAATTCATTGCTTTAATGTTTTAAAACAGTAAATAAGATGCAGTATCTGTTCAAATCTCTTATTTCAAAAGTTTTTGAAATAATTGTCGAAGTCTAAAAAATTTATTTTTAAGACTTGGCACAAAGCCAAAATCTATACTTTGTCTCCCCAACTGTGTCAGTTTATTTTATACATTTCCGACCTCAAACTTATAAAAATTTCATAAGGTACCAAAAAAAAGTTTCTCATCCGTCAGTTTTATTACCAGTAATAAAAAAAGTTCCATAAATTGAATATGCGTGATGAAAACTCAGCTCTTGGCTCAGAGAAATTGTCATGACTTTTATTTTCGTTTGTAAATAAAAATATTTTGTGAAGTCTTATTTTTTGTTACCTTACCATAAATCGCATACTTTGACTACTCAGCTTTGTGTTATAATAAAACTTAAATACTTGCGCTAGAATAAAACTTAAATATTTTTTTTTTCAAATTTCTCCGAAGAAATGAAATGTCATAGTTAGAAAAATATTACATTCAAGATTAGTTATCAATTTATTTTTTAAAAAATTTATGTTTTTGGTATCAAAGTGATCTTGCAAGTAATTTTCTTCGCAGATTTCTAACCATTGAAATATGAAAAATATAAAAAAAGTTTGATACATAATAAGAAGTGATATATAATATAGGTATATAAATTATACATAATAGTGATAAATATAGTGATACATATATAATAGTGATACATATATAATGATATATAAGTGATACATAATAAGCGATACATTATTAAAGTATCATCAACTTCGAATGAGAAGTTATATCTTTTTCTTTATAATAATATTTTTATTTATCGATCTAATAATACTTCACACAAATAGAATGAGTAATTATAAATTTTTTCTAAGATCAGTAACTTTGATATAAAATATACCGTTTGTGAAATATTATTATAAGTAGAATATCTAATTTTAAAATGCTGAAAAATCCAAATTAATTTCAAAAGACTATTTTTCATGCCTATACCTAATTTTTATGCATAGTTATTTTTTATTTATTGTATAAAACTGTGAACTATTAAATATAATGCTGTTATAATTAAACTCAAAAACTTAACATATTTATCTGCTTCTCTCATGTTAAATTTTTAAAAAAAACACCTCCTATCAAGAAAACAAACATTTTTAACTTAAATTTATTCTTTATTGCTTTATTTAACTCGATTAGTTTCTTTTCTAGTAGAAAAATAATTTACAAATGCTGAAAAAAAGTTTATTAAGATTTTATGATAAACTTTTTTTTTTCTTAACTTATTTTCGGATGTTTATTTAGTGTTTTGAAATGCCTGTGATTAACCAAGATAAGGAATGAAAAAAACACATAAAATTCAGAAAGATATATTTTACGAAGAGATTTTACTTATAAATGTTTAAGAAAAAAAACAAAAATAACAAGCTAAAAGTTTTATCTTACTAAACTGTGTACACAGCTATTATTTATTAGTTTTAAAAATAAAAGTATAGTTTTCTTTTAATTTTCTAGAAGTACTTTAATAAACGTTTCTCTTCATTATTTAGTACATTACTAATAAAAGAGTCTTATTTAAATTATAACGCAAAATGTTTCGTAATGACAACCTTTAATGTATATTTTTAGAATCTTCGTAATTAATTTAGAAAAAAATATAAACATTAGTGTTCACAAATAAATGCTATGTAAGAACAAAAGACGAAATTGCGATCTAAGTCTAACGCAAGAAGGGCAGAGAAGAAAACTGAAATAAAATTAAGAACCATAAATACAAAATGTCCTTTTTTCCTTCATATAACCATACTGGTTTTAATGTATTTATTGATCTCTTACTCAATGAAAATTCATCAAGTATTAATACTATTTTTTTCTGACTCAAATATTAATTTGCGACTTAAGTATAAAGTATAAACTATTTGATTTGACTTCCTGCAATTATTCCAAAATTGTATATTGAGAGTGTCAATTACAAAATAACCAGTATTTGAAAATTGTTTAATTTTCAGTATCAGTTATTATATTAGGGCTGGCACCGGATTGATATTTATATTTATAATTATATTTATATTTAATAATTACTATATATATATATATATATATATATATATATATATATATATATATATATATATATATATATATATATATATATAAACATACATAAATACAAAAATACAATTATAAATATACTGTAAAATTTCCTGATCGAAATTTTATAAAATCCATCGGTGCTCAGGGTGTCAGTACTTTTTACTACATTTTATCGAAAAATTTTACGAATTAAAAATTTGATGTACCGTAATTTTATCAGTTTTACTGTAAAATCCCTGAATCACAGTAATCAGATAATTTTTACTGTAAAAATGTAACACGTTTTAGTGTAATTTGATCCAAATTTTCTTTCAGTATGGATCATTATGACATTTACATCTCTTACCTAGATTCAATTTCCTATTCTTACGATAATTTAAAAAAAATCAATAAAGCCTTCTAAGTACGCGATTTAAAGACAATAAACTAAATATATCATTAACATCATGACTAACTGTCCAATTTGAATGCGCAAAATGTCATTGCACTCCCTTGCTACTAATCTTCTAGTGAGACATTAAAAATAAATTCTGAATATGAATACAAAATACTATAAATATTCCAATATATAGTGCATATTTTTGTGACTGTAAGTAGCTATAAGACCAACAGGCATATATATAGTGTATTATTTATTATCCTTCTAATAATTCATCAGGAAAACTCTGGCACCTAGGTTAATTGTCCCTATGGTCTTTAGCTATAAATATTGTTAAATTTAATTTTAAGAGGCTATATATTTGAAATAAATAGTAATAAATAATTTGTATGAATTCCTATTCTTGGATATACAGGCTAAATTTATTAAATTTTTAGCTTTCAGGTTATTGATTTTTGTATCCGAATCAGCTAGAAAATTAGAATATTTTTATTAGTCGTCACTCATACTCCTCATATATTTTTTGTTATAATTCAATTGTTGTTCTACTTTAATCCCTCAAAGGACTATTTTTTAAAAAAAACTGATTTAAAGTAGTCATTAATTCAAGCTAGATTTAAGCAAGATACTATTTTTCAGCATTAATTAAATGGCATGCTTGTTCAAACTTATTCACTGCTCCAAACATGTAAGACATCATGGTTCTATGCAAAAAAAATAGTATGGTATAACCTTGATAGTTTTTTATCACATTTGCTACAAATTACTTAATGCATCAAACATATATGATGTCAAGGTGTTATACAATAAATAGTATGGTAAAGCCTTGGTAATTTTATACCACGATATATTTTTTTTGTTTTGTTGAAATTTTATTAATGCGCTAAACAAGCAAAATATCGTGGTTATATATATATATATATATATATATATATATATATATATTTATATATATATGTATGTAATACAAAAATTATAAAAATATTTTTGCATTAATAAAAGCATTAAAACTTATTCGTTTTCATAAAATGCAGATATTCTATTTTGGGAATTCAAGGTGGAAAACTTACCAATGAATAATAATTAGATTTATGTTTCAAAAGAAGAGTTATTTTAAGATATTTCACCTCCATATCAGAAAGGATTAAACGATTTTCGATGATTATTAAATGATTTGTGATGAGGCGTAGGAATACAATGAATGCAATATGACTGCCCTCTTACCCATGTATAAAACCTAGGAGCGCTGATTTTTGCGTGACTTTTTGTGTTTTATGATTACCAACTAAACTCCGTCAGTTATGACGGGAATATGTGTCTCCCCCCCCCTTCCTCCAGCTGGAGCGGGGATGAGACTTCACCATCGATTAGTAAATAAAATATTGTGCAGAATCTGGACTCATATTTCATGATAGGTTGACTAATATTCCCACAGAAATAACGGGCATTTGCTCTGTTATTTGATATATATAACCAAAATTTCTTATCACTGTAAAACATTTTAGTGCACTAAAATTTCCTAAGACTAGAAATAGTGACAATTACTTTACACCAAACAAAAAATGCTTTACAAGAAGTGAAACAGCAAAAATGATCTTTACCCTACTTGGTGTAAAGTAGCTGCCATCATTTTTTGTATTCAGTAGCACAAATATGTAGAATTACTATAAGATAAGACACACACAAGAATCAGTAAAATTATCTTACAATATAAAATAAAGTAAGAATGAATGATTTAGGATGCATATGCACACTATTTCTTGAAATAAAATTAGTTTGCAAATCAAACATACGTATAGTACAGAGAGGATACTAAGACGAATTCAAGCTAGGCTTAACAGAACCGACGAAACGTGCAGAAAATATCCATTCTAAAAATATTTAATACTGTTTCCAGAGACTTAAAAACTAAAATATAAATATTTTTATTGCACAACTAAAAATATATTTACGTGCATAGCAAAGCACGCCAACGTTAATGTTTTCCAAAAAGAAAATATTTAACCTATGGTGTGAAAGCTCCTGAGATAGATGTAAACTTTTCAGTTTATAACAGTTTTGGATTCATTTACACCTTTTAAATTGTATATAAAAGCTCAAATTGATAAAAAAGTGTTCCTTTACTTAATTTTTTGGAGTTTTTCAGCATCAAATTTAGAGAGATATAACCTGCAGAATTTTTACAGAGTGTATATTGTAATTTTTAATAAATTTTGGTTACCTGAATAAAGTGATTTAATTATAAAATACGTAATTAAATATCAAGCAACTAAATCTTTTTTTTAATATCGTACGTAATAAGGATAATTAGTGAATTGAAGTTCATTGTTTAAGAAAAAATAGATAATTTTTTTTATGTAGTTCCACAATTTAGAATTTGAAATCAATGTAAAGATCCTGTATTTCCGGGGTTTAATATATTGCGGTGAAGACTTAACAACAGATCGACGACCTGTATCAACGCTGTCAACTTAAACACCTGCTAGAATTTATATTTCCGCAAAAAAAGTCGTTCAAAACATTGTGGATGTAGATTTCGATATGTCGATGAACTCCGTAACAAAGTAAAAGAGTGTGAAGTAAGCGAATGTTCTTTAAGAACAAATAAAACGATGAATTAGATCATCAGTTCACTTATTTTAACATTATTTTTATAGAAATCGAAAAAGACAATTACAAAAATAACATCTTTAGATTTTTCGGTGACACTTCGGTGACTCTTGCCATTGAAATTGGGAATCCCTAATAAGGAAATCATAGAATCTAATCAAATATTGGCTTTAATTTATTTTCCTTTTCTTTCAAAAACAAATATATAATTATTTATAAAGATGCTTTTTTTATTGAAATCGTTTCTTTGAATAACTAATCTACATGAATCTGAAGTAAAACTTTAACCTTCAAAGAATTTAGTTACTTTAAGGGGTCACTATGCATTGTAATGATATCCAGAACGATTTACGGTATGAAGTATCGGTATTTTGGGGGCGTCATCCGTAAAATTCATTTTACTGTAAAACCATTTTTACCGTAGAATTTTATACCGTAATTTTCACAAAAATATTCATATAAATAAAGTTATTCAGTGATTTTACGTTAATTATCACTGTAAAAATTATAGTATATTATATTTTCTCGTTCCATATCATGTTCCGGTAAAAAAAGATTTTACGGTTAAAAGTACCGGCACCCAGAGTGCTAGTATTTTTTACAGTAATTTGATCTGGATTTTTTTTCAGTGTACCTTAAAAATGAATAAAAAATCAGAACGTTTTGTTATTTTTTACATTAAAACCTATTACAATTTCAAACAATCCATCTCTTTATCAGCACTATTTAATAACTCATGTGTGATTTGAGACAAAACAAATTCGACACAGAATTTCCGAGTGCTTTTCATCATTGATGTTTTTTCTTTGTATTTACATATTATTTGAATTCCAGAATATTTTTTTTCTGTTGATGTAGAGCTTTGAAGTCAAATTTCTTTTAACCATTATCACTTAGACCTTATAACACTGTGCATTGAGTATATATATATATATATATAAGCGTTCCATAAATCTCTAAAACATTTTAGCATACATAGTAAAGCGAGTGAAATAAGTATAAGCAACACTTTTATATTTTTTTTATATATTGTGCATAAATAACAATGGAAATATCCGAATTTATATATAATCAAACGACGCTTATTATTCAGAAAAAATTTCTTTTCGGAAACAGGCAAAAATAAAAAAATAATTACGTAAATATTTATAAATTTCTAAAATTCTAAGTGATGTAAAATGCTTTTAACTTAAAGAAATAAATCATTTGATTCAAGTTAATTAGATATCAATATAAATTTTAATTTCCACAAACTATTTTTCTTTTCGATATTTTCTTATCAAAAGACATCTTACTAAATGATAATCAGCAATTTAATAATTTATTTTAGAATACCGTATTTTTAAATTTAATATCTAAATATGTGAAGTTAGAAAATGAACAAAGACATTCTGTTTTCACTACTTTTCAGACTAAATTAGAAAAGCGAAACAGTCGCTTCCAACTGTGATCGATAACTTTCGAGTGGGTGGCTACACTTCCCTATTTTTATTTTTTTAATGCAATCCTGATTTCATTTAAATGGCGAAAATTAAATACTAAAAATAGATAAGAATTAATGTAACAGTTATTTTCTGTTACACTACTTCATTTAATTCCCTATTTTTTAATGCAGAATTAAATACTTTAGGCGAAAATTAAATACTATAGTTAAATTAGAATTAATGATTATGTTATTTCTCTGCACTACGACTTTATTTACTTCCCTAGTATTTTTAATGCAAGGCTGATTAAATTTAAATGACGAAAATGAAACACTACAGTTAAATAAGAATTAATATTACAGTTATTTTCTACTATACCACTTTATTCATGTTCGATTGAATATAATTTTATATGTAATTAAAAATAAGTATACACATTAGTTATCACACTACAATTTTCTTAGAATTTTAATTCAAACCTAAGTCGGAAGGTAATAAAGAAGGAATTAAACATTTTGATAATTGAGATTTCTACTGTTTATGGTAAAAAATGACCAGTTGGACCAAAAAATGACCAAATTTTGCAAATTGGACTGCTTGAAAATTTTCTATTTACATACTGCTGCTATAGATTCATCGTTTATTTTCATATGCAAAGTTTATTTAAAATATTTGATGAATTAAAATTAGAAAACTTATTCTTAATATGAATTATTTTATTGTATATTGATTGAAGGAATAAAAGTGGAAATTCCCAACTCATATTTCCTCTGATTCTATTCAGTATAATATTTGCACAAAAAGTAAAAAATGACTCACAGAAATTTTGATTAAGAAGATTAAGAGCTTAAAACTGCAAACACCATTGCGGTTATTAAAATCAAATAATTAATTATTTGTTTTCAACGAGCGGTTACAATTTCTAGAAAGTAGAATTAATTAAAGTTTAAAATATTTTTTCTGAGACAAAAGCTTTTTTTAAAAACAAGCCATGTTTATACTTATTTCTACAACAGTTTAACCTGTTTACTTCACGGATCATAACTAAAACCCTTCTTTCAATTTTTAATTATCTTGCTTCAGTTTTAATTAAATTCTAAAAGAATAAAAATTAAAAGAAAACAAAAAATCGGTAATCCTTCGATATATTAATACATGCGCCAGATATGCTACACTCTTAAACTTTAAGTCTTGGGTGCTTTAATAAACAATCCTTTTTTTAAAAAAAAATTAGAATCAGACATACACACTTTTCTTTTCCCCTGGAATTGGAGCATAGGGCTTCTATCATAACCTTCAATCTCACTCTATTTGTGGCTAGACATTTTGACTCTCCATGTCTTTCCTGTTTTCAATTAGTTTACAATCGTTCTGCGTCAAGTAGTTTTAGGTCTTCCTCTTTTTCTGTTGCTCTGAGGATTGCTATCAAAAACTTGTTCTAATTTAAACTTTTAAGGCTTATGTATAAAATGACCGATCCATTTCCAAATACGGTTTTTAGTTTCCCGATTATTTGTTTTCTGTTTTGCTTTTCTAAGGGTTTCTGCATTACAAACTTTATGGAACCACTTGATACGCAAGATTCTTAACAGTTTAATTCTTAAACAGTTGTTAATGAATTAATGAATACCTGAAGTTTTTTATGCTATTAGTGCCATGTCGTAGATCCATATAGTGGGATAGATTTAACATTAGTATTGAAAATTCTAATTTTCGTTGAATTTGTTATATTTTTGTCATTTTCAGAATCATCGTCTAAAGAAGCACGCATTTTGGGATCACAAATTTTCATTGAAACAGCGCTGGGAAAAAAAAGCCTGAAAATTACCTGAATATGATAACATATACGGTGTTTTGGTAAAATTTACCGTGTTAATGGGAATACCAAAAGGCTTAGAAAATATTATCGAGGCGCTTTCTTAATGATTTTGGTAAAATTAACAATAATATATGGTTAATAAAGGGTGATAACATTTGGCAAATATGGTAAAATATGATAATTTTATTATGATTAGTGCATGTCATAAAAATCATTTATACGTTTAAATTTATTTCTCACTTTTGTAAAACGAACTATAATTTTGAAACCCAGGCCTTCCGGTTAATTGCCACCATATGAACGGAAAAACTACGAAATGAATAACTTAAATACCGTATATTTTGATTTTTTTTAAGGAAAGTTATAAGTTTTGATTACCAATTACCAAAAATGTCAATACCATACAGTACGGTAATTTCATCAAAATTTATTTTTTTTTAAGTTCATATTTCCTAATAATATTGTTAAAAATTGCATTTAAGTTAGTTCAGTATTAAATCTTTAATCGTGGCTACTAATTCGACAAGTTTGCCAAATCATTAAATAACTATAAAACAACTATTTTTGGGTATATTTGACAATATTGCAATTTTTGAATATTGAAAGAATGCAATTTTTGACAATAATTTTTTAAAGTTAAGATAACGTATTGATAATTTAGATAAAAAAAAGTACTAATGCAAACTTTTAAAGGCTCTAGGAAACATTAATTACCATTAGATAAAATAAATCAGAAAACATATTATTCATACAATACTCGCCTTTTTATATACATTTAGTTATAGTGGTCGATTGAGTCATATTATGGTAAAGATCACACAAAATATTATTACAATCTAAATTCAACCATCAAAATAACTATTTATCTACCATTATTTGTCCTTTAAGATTACTATCTTCTAATGTTATGAAAAAAGAAAAACTCTGCATTCAGTTTATTTAAAATTTAGTAAATTTGCATTTTTCAAAGAGTCATTATTTTTCCTCTGAGTGTAAGGAAACTTTCAAAGATGCCTGGTAAAACCTATTTTTTCAAGAAACCCTTTTATATCCAGAATTTACTAATACATAATATAACTTTTTCCAGAATGCAACATTTTGAAACCAATTGTTGAAAAATAGTCAGTGAAGATTATTTTATTCATAAAACAAGTTCGAAGTTAAAATAAGAATTCCATAAATAAATAATAATTCCATTTCTATAAAAAACGTCAATTAATGTCTTTACTTCATGATGAAGATACACGTATGATTTTTTGGAACTAGAAAAATAATTATTGGTTTGAATTCTTAATCAAAGATTTTATTCTAGAATTATATCTTTTTTTTAAAAATATTTCTAGAAATTCTGATTCATAAACCATATATTTATTATATCGAACGATATAATTGTTGTCAAAGCATAGTTTTATTAAAGGTTTTTAAAAAATATTTTGTTTATATTATTTGCACATAAAGACTTTAATTGATAAAAAAAATTTAATTTTTTAATTTTGATTCGTAAAAAGTAAAAGTAAAACATAAAATGCTTTCATTAGTTTTCTAGTGTAAAAAAAAATATTATTTCCTCTTCGAAAAATTCACTTATTATGAATGCAAAGAAATTCATATCAGAAGAAAGATAAAAAATTTCTTTTTTTAAAAAAAAGATTTTTCATAAAAAAAGAAATACGTCCATTTTAATCAGCTAAAATTTCCCCTGAAAGCCGTAACATTATCTCACTTGAAAAAAATTTAAAAAGAGTAAATTGAATCTCATGACTGTCCCAAAGTGAATATATTTAAATATTTTAACACGGTTTAAAATATATTTTTATAATTAACAATAACTTATTTTTTTAACACTTTCTTTTATAAACAATTTATAAAGCATCCTTTTACTAAAAATTAATTTTAATTTTATAACTAAAACAATATTTTTATTTGCTGTATTTATAGTTACAAACAGAAATCATTTTTACATTGTATAGTGGTACAACATCAAATGTTTAAAAAAAACTTAAAAGATTTTATTTATTTATACAAACTCTGACTTGATTTGATTTTATAACCGGCATTGAGCAGCCAAACCCAAATCTAAGTTAATGACTATCAATGTTCAACCCCGTAGTCTTGTAATTTTGTACCTAATCCAGAAGACAAGGAAACTGCTAAATCAAACATTGGGCAAACTAGACTTTGAGGAGGACTTTTTCGATGGAACAAATCCGCGTTTGCGTTACATGGAGAGGAAAACCATGAAACCTACTACGGTTAGCCCAACGGTAAGGATATTCTAACCAATGATCCATTTACTGAGGATATTTTGTGTAATTATTGTGGTGGGTGCGAGTCGCGACCAGAATTCGTATCGAGCAGCCAACGATGGGATTCGTACCTGGGTCACCTCATTGTGAGGCGAGTTCTCTATCCCCTAAACCAGTGCTTCCCACTCTTTTTATAGCCGCAGACCGGTCCACGTTTGATAATTTTTCCACGTCTCGCTGAAGGGAAGAGTAGAAGATTTTGATTTTTTATATTTTAGATGGTTTTGATTTAATAATATTAATCGTTTTTAAACATATCTTCAAAAGAAAATACAGTCACATGCGCGGTATATATGCGGCTTTAGATGTCGGATCTTAATTTTAAGTTAATATCAGATTAAGTTTTATATCAGCTCCCAAAGTTAATCTCTTGCCCATAGAAAGTCGTACTAACCCGTGATAAATACACCACAGTAAATAAATTGAAAATAATTTAATGTTCTTTGGGTGGCCCGGTACCATTTGATTCACGGACCGATACCGGTCTGCGACCCTGGAGTTGGGGACCACTGTCCCAAACGACCACGACTCATGACTAATGATTGTCATAATATCTGTGAGGGTTAAAAATTTAAAAAAACTAAAATGCGCTGTTTTAAACGATGTTAAAAAATTTACGGCACTTAAGATAATAGGGACAGAAATCAACTTATATTTTAAATAGCTTAATCGAGTTTGTTGTTTGAATTAGGTTAGTAAGAGGTTTGTCGTCGTTTATCGATCTCATTCTTAGACATTTGTAATTCGTGAAGTGGAGAGATAATTCATCAATCAAATTTTTGCTTACAAAATGCAAATTTCATTCCAGAATACTTAGGGAATGATCCTATAGCAATTTCCTATGATGCTTACTTGTTCTCTCGAATAAGAAAGTAATTCAACAAAAATATTTTATACCGTAGAATAAGTTCAAACTAATCAAAAGATTTGATTAATTTAAACTAATAGATAAGATAGCCAACGGAAAATATTTTAAAATATTTGTGTTTCAGTAGAATTGTAAAAAAAAATTCCTAAGAAATTTTCGTTAAAAAGTACCGACCCCTAGTACTTTTTACAGTAAAATTTTAAACTATTATTTTTACAGTAATATATATTGAATAACAGTGATTTAGTATATACTACTGTAAAAATTCAGGTGCATCAAATTTTTTGTTCTGTAAAAATTTTACGGTAAAATGAATTTTACAGGAAAAAAATTGGCACCCTGAGCAACAGTACATTTTACCTAAAATTTTCGGGAATTGTTTTACAATGTATCGAGAGTTAAAATTCAAAGACTCGCAAAGCAAATGAATTTAATAGAAAAAACAAAGTTATGTGTTGAAAGTAGCCACTGTAGGGAAAAATTAAGTTTTGCTTGGAATGAATTTTAACAGCCGTTTCCAAAACCAAACCTGCAGCAAAACAATCTAAACTAAAATTCTTGTAGTATTGTTAGCTCTCCATAATACTTAAGGCTTTTTTTACTTCCTTTCCACATTTTTTACATGTGTTCTTAAGATATTTATTCCATTTATTCAATAATTTGCTCTTGCTCATAAATGTCTCATTCTTTAGTTTTTCTTTTATGTTAAAAACACAATTTTAACGAACTTATTTAATATATTTTCCTAAAACATTACAATGACATCTTTAGAAGCTACCCACTTTTGGCTGTTTTATAAGCAAAATAATTTTCTGTCGACTACAAATCTACTACATGGTTGTACCTTATTACCTTGTACAATGATGTTTTACACTTCTCTTTATACACACATAACGTATTTTACCAGCCTATCAAAGTTATGGCTCGTAATTTTTTTTTCAATGTTTTAGAACCGAAAGTGTATCATACACTGATAAAAAAAAAAGCATGGTCATAACTTTTATAATATGGTAAAATTTACTGGGCTTCTGGCTCTATGGGAGCACCAAAACGCCCTGTAATCATTACCGATGCGCTTTGATAATGACATTTGGTTAAATTAATAACAAAGTATGGTTTTATTAAAATGCGTTTTAGAAGTAAATGGGATAAAACGTAAATTTTATCATGATATTTTAGAGAATAGCTTAAAAACCATTTATTCGGTTAAAATTACTTTTCACTTTTGTATTTTTACTAAATGTGTGGTAATAAGAACTGCATTGGTGAAAACCAAAATTTCCGATAAACCGTTACCATATGATAGGAAAAATTATCCAATGAATAGTTTAAACACCGTATATTTTGTGGTTTTATGACCAGAATTATGTAGGAGTTTTTTTTCAGAAATGTCATTAACATACAAGTATGGTAATTTTACCAGAATTTTTTTCCATGTATTTATTTTTCGTTGTTAGTTTTATCACGTGTTAAACTAGAATATCGTTTAAATATTCTTAAACTTTGAAACGAGGCCGAGTTGATTCATATTCTTATTCAAATTATTATTTAAGCTTGAATGTACGCTTAAATGTTTACGGTTGTTTTGAATGAAAGCATTGTTCAATCTAATTCTTTATGAAGGTTGCATCCATTTTTTAACGTTATCATATTTTACTCCGATACAATGGTTTCTTGTTGAACCTGGCTTTCAGATAATGTAAGCTAATTAATTAATTTATTCTAAACAGAGCTCGTTCGTGATTATAATGCTACATGAAATTGTAAACCAAAATAGCTTTCATTCTTACAATTATTTGCAACAATTATTATCTACTGAAATTTATCACTTATTTAGTAGTAATATGCCGTTGCGATCAGATATCAGATGTCGCGAGTAGAAAGATAAAAATTTCTCGCTAGATATCAACCTTAAAATTACAATATGTATTTAATATAATATTAAATTTAATTCAATATAATTTTGAAGGGAATTTCTCTCCATATATCAACTTTAAAATCACAATATAATGTTTAAAAAAAATATTAAATTTAATTCATTAAATGTTGAAAGAAATTTCTCTCCAAATATCAACCTCAAAATTGCAATAAGTATTTAAAACAGCATAAAGCGTGTTTTATATTTTTATTTACGTTATATCAATCTTAAAAATGATTGATCTTCTATTATTGCTAGTTAATGGCCTTCAGATGATGTTGATACAAATTACTACCGTGCTTCTCCATTTTGCTGTGACTCAATAAAAATACTCCTAACAATAACTCCCATCAACTTCAAAAACTACTCTCTTTTGAGAATTTTGAAAAAGCAGCATCTCATGGTAACAATCTACTAGTGACGTCACACCCACCTGTTGAAGTGGCTGAATCATCAAAGAGAAGGTTCTCCCTAGTGATATCAGAGATACTGATTTTTTTATTATTATTGTTTTCAATCAGATGAGAACAGGTGTAATACTTGGATTCAGTTGGATGGTCGCGAATGATCCTTTATTATGTGCTGTCGGCATGTTGTGTGGAAAAGAATTCATTGCTAGTAATAGCTATTTTTTGTGGTGATTGCATATACTCGTACGCTTGTTAAGAAGTCTCCTGCATACATGATTTCGAAATAACTTTCAATATCTATATATTTATTTATATATTTTATGATAAATCCAATTTTTCATGATGTTTCATTTTAAAAATTTAGAGATTTAAAGGCTTAAAATATGTTTAATATCATATTTTCAAGAAATAAATCATAACTATTTTATGAAAAATAACCTGGTATCATTTATATCCTGGATAACAATATTATGTATGGCTTTCTGCTCTAAAACTTTGGATAAACATTGAAAAAATTGTTTCCGATAGCTACCTTTGCGTGTTTCCTAATTATTCCTTTTAATCAAGCTTAATGATAAAATAAATTAAGTGTGTTTCGCGACAAATTACAACAGAGAGGAAGAAGGAAAGGATATCTTAAACATCCTCATTCTATAAATTTCCAACAAGTTACATTCACTTGGAATATAAGAGCAATTAAAAAGTATCAAACCAACTAAAGGTTGGATCTTAACAAAATGTTTTCGGTTGTACAGTGAAATGTTCAAGAAAGTGCTTTTTGAAAATCAAGCTTTTGTACATATATCAAAACCAAGCTTTTGTGTATATCATAACGTTTTCTGTGAAATGATTGAGTGACGAGATGACTATGTCAAAGCGTCGTTCTCGTTCAGATGACAAATCAGTAATTCAGCAAACGATGAGTGGACCTTTAACAACAGTAACTCCTGTGTTTGAATCAAAAAAGTTTGAAGGAAGTGTTCTTCAAAAAGGTAAGTAAGCGTTAGATGTTTTGATTGTTATATTTATCCAGACCTTCCAAACCGGAAGTTCTAGCTTTCTACATTATTTAAAGATGTATAAATAATAATTAAGTACGCTGACAATATAAAGTAAGCAAAGGTACTTACTGACAATATTACTTGCTCTGCAAAGTAAGCAAAAGATTTTTCTGACAATATTACTTATTCTCATAATATTAAGGAAGCAAAGATTCTTACTGACAACATCACTTGTTCTGACAATACTAATAGAGTAAAAATTCTTACTGACAATATTACTTGCTTTTCAGATACTTTATATGTATCTTTTCATTATTTATATATTATAGTGATCAGATCTTCTTTGATCAAATATTCTGCTACCAGTTTAAATATTTGAGAAAATTCTCCGATTAACAGCCGGAAGAGTTGGCTGATTTGATTGAACCCTTTCAGATCCAAAATTTTATTGATTGTTCCAACAATTTGAAAATCGAAAAACAAAACGTTTACTGAAAACGAACAATAAATTTTTTTTCAATTCAGTTCGGAAATTCATTTAAACAACAATCATGAAGCGAGTCAATTTTTTATTGGCTTGGTTTTTTTTTCAGTGTATATAATTTACAAGGGATAAGCAAAATGTATAGAATTTAATAGTACGAATTGAATTATACACATTTTATTTTTAAAAAAAAATCTTTAAAAACTGAATATATTTACTTTTTCTTATTCTGAGTATCTTTATTTATTAATTTGATATAAAATTGTTCTGCACTAAAAATTTTAAACCATAATCATAAACCATAAATCATTCTTTATGGGGAAAATCTCAGTACAGGAAAATTGTTTTGTAAAAAAATGTGCTTTGAGAAATCCAACATCTTGTGAAAAATCTGATTAAATATATTCTCCTTACTCTACACCAGTAAAATAAGTTATTTTATGCACTACACATATTGCTAAACTAAGAGAAAAATAAATAACTTTTCTAAACATAAGTTAAAAGAATTTGCATTATTCATAATAACAACAAAAATAATTCTTGCGGATAGTGAATTCTTGAAAGATTTTATCTAAATATTCAATGTTAGCCTGCTTAAAAAATACCAAAACTTTTCATCCATTTGCATATAATTATTTTCATGAAAAATCCATGAAGCTGCTTTATATCATCTGTAGTTTCAATGAGAAATAAGTAATGTTATTCCAGCAAATGCAACTTCCAAACTATATTTTTCTCTAAAATTATATTTTTCTCTATTCCTAAAAATTCTTCATAACTGAGTCGTGTTATCTTATTTCATATTTTTTATGTGCTCAATAATCTCATTTTATACATATGGCAGAAAAATAAACAGTCTCACATTAAAAAATTTTTTAAACTGCACCAAATCACATAAAAATTCAGCAGTTAACATGAATTTCCTTTTATTGTTGTTACAGAGCGAAATTGAAAGCTTTATTTGAACCATTATTTTATTGTAATGAAATAATTGACAATTCGCTACCTAATGTTTAGCAAGATAAACAAAATAAAAAATTTGTTGACTTATTAAGTACATTTTTATGAATAAAAGAAAATATTTTTATAGATATAGTTAATAAGCTTAAATTTAAACTTTAATATTTATGATAAAAAAAATGAGAAATAAATCTTGCCATCAAATCAATCCAATATTATATTTTTCTTGTTCATCTTTTAAACTCAATGAATTATTAAAATTGTTGATCTAGTTAATAGCTGTTAAATTATGTGTGTTATAATCTATTTATTATAAACTATAACAGAAACATTTTTAAAGGGAACATCTTTAAAGTGAAGCATTTTATGTGTGAATTTTAAGATATTTTAATAAATTTCTAAAGCTCTCAAGAAATGCAAATCCTCTTTTTACACTGAGGAAAAGGTATAGTGAAAACAACCCGAATATGATAAAATTCACCGTGTTTCTAAACAAACCAGAATATGATAAAATAGACATTCTTACAAACACACAATTTTAAAATGAGTAACTATTTTTTTTTATTATTTTGTATTCCCTCTCGGATCTTTTAATTTCCCTTGTAATATGCACATTCTTTCATAGTAATTATGTGCACATATTTTACTATGTCTTACTTTTAATGTATACTTTTTCAAATTGTATCGTAGATAATGTATATTTATCTACAAAAAAATTTAATATGTATTAAAACCTATCTAAGTATACTCTGGGGGGGGGGAGTATGATCAAAACTACTAGTATATGGTAAATTTTAGCGTGTTTCTGGTTCTATTAGAACACCAAAGAGCTCGGTAATTTTTACTGTAGAGCTCTGGTAATGATTTTGGCAAAATTATCAATAAAATATGATTTTATAATGCGTAATAAAATTTGGTAAATATAGTTAAATTCGGTTAGAGCATGGTATAAAAACCGGTTAAATTTACTTTTGAGTTTTGCATTTTTACTAACTATTTGGTAAAGAGAACTATAATTTTTAAAACCCGGAATTTCCTGTAAACTGTTATGTTTCAAATAAGTTTAGTTTAGTTTTATTAACTAGAATTGTGTTTTTTTTTACATATATAATTGAAATGTAATTACTATATAATACGATAATTTTACAAACTTTTTTTCGGTGTACAATCACAGTTAAAACTTTTTGTTTACATTTCTGAAATATCTCATCATTAAAATGATGTTTGAAATATTTTCAAGTGATATGACGTAACAAAAATTTCATATGTTTAATAACATAACAAACTAATCTATTACAAAGACATTACTAGCAACAATGTAAGAAAATCTACCTGTAGATTTTGTTCCGTTTTTTAAAGTAGAGCTCGAGTATAGCTTGAAACAATTTATATCTTAAAGATCAAACTACTACACTATTTTACTCTTTCATCGACTCTTGAGCCCTGGTATCCATAACACCGCTGCATTTCGAATAGAATATCCCCTACATTTTCAATATGCATATTTTCAGAATTACTTTTCCAATTATTTTTTTCACTATCTATTAATATGCATTATAAATAATTTATTTGCAAATGGTATCAAATGTTTGGAGGAAGATATTCCAAAATGTTTTATATATTTCCTAATATTTAAGATTTAATCGCAGAAATATTTTCGAAATCGTATTAAATCTGTGTCAAATTTTTGGGGGATTTAATCTGCTTCTGAAACATTAATTAGACACTCTGTGATGCACAGAAAATATTATAAAAGTTAAAACTGTATTTAAATCTGCGTTCCAGTTATGTTCAACAGCTTGTTTAAAAATATTTTTTAATTAATTTATTTCAGTAAGTATTGATGAAAACGCTCTTAAATTTAATCCTCTTACTTCTTAAATGTAATGTAAGTTTAAAATATATATTTACACTTCCTCGTGAATATTTTTAAAATAAAAATGTTTTTTTTTTTTTCATAAATCTTGCCCATAAATTAATTTTCTCAAGTAACTGACAAAAGACATCTAACACTACCTCATTTTTCAAAGTTAATTGGGTGTACATTTTCGATTTTCAACTTCTTTATACTTTCTACGTCATAATTTTATTTACGTTATTAATTATGTTGACAGTTGGATGGAAATTGTTTTATTATTGCCACTCAAAAGCTAAATTAATTAATGAATTCTCTTCTATGCATAACGTTATATCTCTTGTTTCCTTTTACTTTACTTCTATTCCCTTAAAATTACTATCTTTTAAAAAGATAGAATTACCATGAATTTATAAAAAAAAATCATTATTTTCCTTAAAAATAAAAAATACAGAAATGTAATATTTTGAAACATTGTACTGAGAAATAGAGTATGGTCTGTCTACCAGAATCTGTTGACGTGTCCCTCCCTTGATGCAAACACCAAAAATCTCGGTAATTTTTACCGAAGCGCTCCGATTTTGATATCAGCAAAATTAAAGATTAAATATGGTTTTATAATATGTGATAAAATTTGGTATATTTAGTAAAATTTGGTAACTCTATCGTGATATTTTTGACCATGTCATAATACCCTTTATTCGATTGAATTTTGTTCAGTTTTGTTCATTATAGTTTTTTTTTTTTTTTTTTTTTTATTTTTTATATTTTTGACCATGTCATAAAACCCTTTATTCCATTGAATTTTTTTCAGTTTTGTTCATTATAGTTTTTTTTTTTTTTTTTTTTTTTCAGTTTTGTATTTTTTTTTTACTAAGCGTGTGGTAGTAAAAAAATTAAAATTGAAAACCAGAATTCAAGTAAACCGTTAACATATTAATTAAATAATTATCAAGTGAATGGTTTAAATACCGTATAGTTGGTAATGGTTTTATTAATCAGAATTATATTTTTTTACCAGAAATGTGATTGCAATATAATGTAATTATACCAGAATTTCCTTCTCCCTGCTGTAATTGAAATTTTTGAAGAAACTCTATTTATTAATTAATATCAGATTATTAGCTTTTTGACGTTTTTGGTTAAACATAATCTATTATTGTTTTATTATCAACAATTTGCCTTTTATTAAAAAAAAATTAACATACATGCTGATTTGCTTCGCTATAAGAACTAATTAAGCATTTGCGGAACCGATCTATATTATTTTTCAAACGTTATTTTTCCTGCCGATAAACCAATTTTTTCTCTAATTATTCGATTAGAAAATTCTCTATTAGGAAAATTTTTTATGCTAATTTTTCTTGATATCTTTATATGAATTTATTTTTTTTAACTAAGTTTAATTATTATTTATATAAGAGCAATTATAAATGATTAATCATAACAATACTTTCAATTACATTCTAGTATAAGTTATAAATTAAATTATAATGAATAGCGTTTTTCAAACTAAAATAAAGTTAGATTTTCAAACAATAAAATAGAGTAAAAATAAGTATTTTTAAAAAGCTTATATAATTTCAAATATCCAGTTTTTATTTAATAGTGCATTGTCTATAAACTAAAATTTATCTTAAGCTTAAAAGATAACCATATCTGTTCTTTTTTTTTAATTTACAGTTTACAAACATCTGTTTTATTTTGAGAATTATCAGTATGATAACTCAGGCATCCTTTTTTATTTCTAGTGATGGCAATCATTTTAGATAAGCAATAATCAAATAAAAGAAAGCTAAATGTTAAACATAACAAAATTAACATCATAAATAGGTCGATTCAAGATTAAATTTTGTTAGAGATTCAAATATGTATCATTTATGACCTTGAGAATTTTTCATCTCTAAAAAACACAGAGAGAAGGCAAAGCATTCTGTCTTTGATTGTAGCGTCATATCGATATACGTTATACACTAAGACTGAACATAGAATCACTACATTTAACTATATTTTGCTAGACATACAAAAGCCAAGATCTCAAGAGGAACCTATAAAAGATGGACAGGGATGGATGCAAATCCATAGTGCAGGACAGGGTCAAGTTGCAAGCACTTGAAGAGACAGCTTTGACCTGTAATAGGCTGTGCGTTCAAGAAGAAGGAAAAAATAAGAGTGCTTAGGAAGAGTTCTTTTTCAATAGTTATTTTAAAAAAATTGTGTTATGAAAATAATAACATCAATTTTAAATTAAATTGAGACCAACATCTTACACAACTCAAAACGTTATATTTGTGATTTTAAATTTTTTTAATATCCCCAAAACATAAAGAAAAATTCATTATGCATTCTTTGAAAATAATAGGTTTTGCATCATTTAGGAATTTTTTTGAGGTTTTAACTTGAATAATATAGCAGAAAAGTGAAAACTTAAAAAAATATTTTCACGCCACGCATTTACATTTATTTGTGCATTACGAGATTCAATGTTAACATAATGTATGCTAACGTTTATAAACAATATATATATTAACAATATGTATATTAATGTACATTGAGATTAAAGTGTGGTAAAAACTAACGGAATATTGTAAAATTTAATGTTTCTGGATCTATGGGAACACCAAAAATCTTAGTAATTTTATCCGATGTGCTTTGGTAATGATTTTGGAAAAATTAACAATTATATATGGCTTTTTAATATGCAGCATGGTAAAATTTGGTAATTATTTCATATCTTCAGCATGGTCATGTTATTCGGTTAAATTTACTTTTCAGTTTTGTATTTTTTACTAAATGTAAGGTAATAAGAACTATAATTTTGAGAACCAAAATTTTCGGTAAACCATTATCATATGAACAGGAAAGGAAAAATTAACAAATGAATTGCTTAAATTCTGTAGATTTTAGTTTTATAAACCAGAATTGTGCTTTTTTTACCAGAATTATTATTATTATACTATACGGTAACTTTACCAGAATTTTTTTCTCCGTGTATTTTGTTATAACGTCGACATGTAAGGTTTTCCGAATCAAGTGATTACAATCTTGACAGTGAAGCAGAATATATCATTGTTCAATGCTTTAATGTTGCACGTTTGGGATAAATTGTTTGTTTAGTTTATGTGTATTTTCTTATAAACTGCTGTTTGTAGAAAATGCAACACCATGAAGGAATCATCAGAATCAAATGAAATTCGCAGCAAATGTCAATTATAGGATATTATGCAAATTAATAAAGTTTCAGAGCCATCGCGCGTGCGTGGCGCGCGCAGCGCCCTCTGAATTGATGCTGAAAGCGTATAAATAAAGTGCTGTAGCGGGACGTTGAAAATAGTCTATGATTATTTGTTAGTGGCAAACGTTTAGTGAGACCTGAGTATGCCTCCACGACGGAAGAATAAGAAATTCAAGCAACTTACGGAGTTTGAACGAGGGAGGATAATCGGCCTTCGAGAAGGAGGATTTTCCTATCGCGCAATTGCAGCGGAACAGTTCCACAGTGATGCGAGTTTGGAAGCAGTGGACCGACGAGCACCGAACAACTCGAAAAACAGGCACTGGACGACAGAAGGTGACGTCAGAGCGCGATGATCGACACCTGCTCCGCATGGCGGTGAATGATCGCACAGCTTCGTCCAGGCAGCTGGCAGCACATTGGTCTACTGCTACAGGTGTACAATTGTCGGCTTCGTCAATTCGTCGTCGTCTGCTGCGCCGTGGATTGCGTGCAAGGGTGCCATTATACAGGATTCCCCTCACGGCGGATCATCGACGGCTGCGTCGGCAGTGGGCTCTTGAGCACAGAGACTGGCGAGCTGATTGGCACCAAGTTGTCTTTTCAGATGAATCACGCTTCAATTTGTGGACCCATGATGGCCGTGTTCGTGTTAGACGTTATGCCGGTCAACGCTGCCTTCCTGAGTGTATTATTGAACGACATAGTGGTCGAACACCCGGAGTTATGGTCTGGGGTGCGATTTCGTATCATGGACGATCCAATTTGATACGAATTGAGGGTAATCTCAATAGCAACAGATACGTCCGTGAAGTGCTACAGCCCGAAGTCGTTCCTTTCCTTCAAGGCATCCCTGGAGCTATCTTTCAGCAGGATAATGCACGCCCACATGTTGCGCGGACTGTTAGAGACTTCTGTTCAGCACAACGCATGCAACTTCTTCCTTGGCCTGCTTATTCGCCGGATATGTCGCCTATTGAGCACGTGTGGGATATGGTTGGTCGGCGTCTCACTCGTGATCCGCGTCCTGCAGTTTCCAAAGACGAACTTTGGTTGCGCATACAAGCGATATGGAATTCTCTTCCTCAAGCAGATATTCAACATCTGTTTGACTCCATGCCACGTCGTATAGCAGCACTTATTGCAGCGCGTGGTGGCTGCACCAAATACTGATTTCGGACGCTTAATTTGTTTCTTTTGTTTTGAAAATTTCATCATTTATTTGTATCAGTACAAGTCGTTTCTGCATTAAATTTCATTTGATTCTGATGATTCTTTCATGGTGTTGCATTTTCTACAAACAGCAGTTTAGATTGAAAGCTTGTTTCATAACACGTATCAATCACTTAACTCACGTTCTATAAAATGTGCAAGTTTCCAAACTCCTATTTTTTCCTGATTTGTTCAGAATTGTTTTTTAAAGCTCCAAAGTTATTAATTTCTTTATTATCTAAATAATATGAATTATTTATTATTGAATTATGTTATCTTGTGAATGACTTTGACTTTAGAAATTAGTTTGTACAATAAAAATAGCAAAATAAAAATCTCAAATTAAAATTTTTTAAAAAGATTGATTTATTAAAAAAAAATACAAATAATGTCACAAAAAAACATACAACCTTTTCAGTATCAGAATGAAACACTTCAGTGTTAAATCACAGAAATAACAATAATTTAATAAAGCACATTCTTTTGTGTTTCAACAGAAAAATCGGTGTTTCATGATAACACCGACGACCATATGACGCTATTTGTGCTTTTTTCTATGTTTTTCAAAATTTATTTATACACAGCATGAAGTTAGGCTTTCTTTGTTTGGATTATATTTTCATGTTCGATTTATTTCAATCTTTACAATTTTTTCAAGTAAAATTAACACGGAGAAAAAAATTCTGTTAAAATTGCCCTACTGTATGATAATGATATTTCTGGTAAAAAGAATCAGGTTAATAAAACCAAAATATACTATATTCAAACCATTCATTTGGTAATTTATTTTAACAGTTTGCCGGATATTCTGGTTTTTAAAATTATGGTTCCTAATACACTTAGTTAACAATACAAAACTGGAAGTTAATTTGAACCGAATGAATGTTTTCATGCTATGCTCAAAGGCAGCAGTTCCCAAATGGTGCTTCGCGGCGGAACCCTAGAGCTCAATGGCAAAGTTAAAGGGGTACCACAAACTAAGACTTTCTTTAAAACCAGTGATTATATTTGGAGCTTCTACTAATATTTAGATCCAGCAAAATAATCCACTATTTATTTAATATTTCATTCACCTTTATGAAAATATTAAAAATGTAATGGCTATATGAAAGGAAAAGTTGCGGAAAATTTGTGCAATATTACAGTTCAAAAACCCGTATTATGCTTCAACGTTACGCTGATTGCTTCTGAGAAAATTCAATTTGCATAATAACAGATTTTTTCAATCAGTAGTAATAAAAAATTATTCATCTTGAGTTTTAAATAATGTAATTTTTTTTTCTTCTTTTTACTCACTTAAAGGGTTCAAGTAACGATATCATATTACGGGGAAAATGATATTACTACAATATGAACTGTTAACAAGATGATTAATAGTGCTCAGAATCGTAAAGTTTGCAAGAAAAAATGTTTATGCAAGATATAGCATGCATTTTTAATACATCTTATTGAAGTTTTCTCCATTAAGTTAATGTTTTGGTGAATTACATATTTTAATAATTATATTTTTCATTTAAACAATATATATTTATTTAAATAATACAAATTTATTTAGAGAATTATACATTGAAATTAATAATTATATTTATTACTAAATAATTGCATATAATTGCATAATACTTATTTAAATATTTAAATATTTTCACTCAGTTATTTTCGATAACATTCTGACGCTATAAATAACATCTGTAATTTAATATTGCCTAAAATTAAGCAGACGATAATTTGAATCCTAACACAAATATTTGAAGAATGCAATGGAATTTATTTCACGTATTTTCTAAACGTATTTTCTTCCATATATTATTCTTAGTATGAGAAAGAAACAGAAAGATATGAAGTAGTTTCCCTGCCTTGTTAAGACAAATAGTTTAATCACAAATTTCTATAGTTTTGTATGAAACTTCTAAAGAGATGAGAAGATAGTCACACATAATAAATATAAATCAATTTCGTTAGTAAACTCTCTCTCTTCTTTGCAAAACATAATTAAAAATAAAAAATTAAGAAGTTTTTTTTTTAAAAAATTTAAATAACTAAATGTTGAAATCTAAAGTATGCGAAGTTTTTCAAAAATTAAAAAAATGAAGACAAACGCATTTTTTTCAGTTACATCAAATGTTAGAAATAATATTTTTTAATTTTATTTTTTAAATAATTCATGGAAGATTTGGGAATATCAAGGTTCTTTTCATAAGGAATAATAATTCTTTCATAAGTGTGCAAAAAATTCAAATAATGTGGGCATTTTTAAAAAAAAAGTTTAAAAAAATGTTTCTTGGACTGTCTTCAAATAAAAAATTATTAAAACATTATATTAAAAAAGTCTAATATTTATTGAAAATAATAATTAAACTTGTTGATATGTGTTTATTTTGTTGTTTCTATATAAATTCAATATTTATTGTTAAATAAGTTGAGTGAGTTTTTATATACATAGTAGAAAAACGCTCTCATATTTCAAAGTATATGATATAAATATATTTTGGTGATTTCTACTAATTTAAAATTTGAATTTGATCACATTCTTCTATTACGATCGTCAAATACTTATATTGAGAATCAAAAACTTAAATTAATATAAATGTTAAAAAATTATATTTCAATCCAAACTAACCTAAATAATTAAGATCATTAAAATTTCTATATTTAATCTCATACTATTTTGCAACTATATTAAGATTTTGCAATTGTGTCTAGAAAATTCATTACAGAATTTACAGTAAAGCTACATCTCTAAAACAGCTGGATTAGCTTAACTAACAGCTGATGAAATGTTTAAATAACTTTCGATTATTTTATGCGTTTTAACAAGGTCATTTATGCGGATATAAATGTCATTGAAGCAAATTGTTTGAATGGCTGAAGTCAAATTATTATTCAGAAAATAAAATCCGTTTTCAAATTGTGTTTTGGTACAAGAAAAATAAGTTATCTTTCATCATTTTAAAAAATAGATAGCAATTTGAATGAAGAAACATCAAATAGAAGAACAATACTTAACAAAATATTCACAGCAAAAAACAGTTTGGTCAAAATTACGAAAATATGGTAAAATTCAGCGTGGATAATCGAATCACGAAAAGCTCGTTAATAATAATGATACTTTAAAGCACGGCATTGAAACAAATTATTTTTTTTTAATTTACTTTTTAATATGCGAAGATTAAGGAAAATATTAGATAAATTAAAATTAGAAATTTTATTTTTAATAGGAATTGTTTTATATTATATTGGTCTTATTATAAAAAAGGAATGGAATAAGATCTCCAAATCATATTTCCTCTGACTCTATTTAGTGTGAGTTTTCCTAAAAAAAAAAAGTGAGAAACAATCGTTTTGATAAAAAAGAAAACGTTCAAAACTGTAAACATCATTGCTATTATTAAAAACAAAGAATTTAATCTCGAACGGTTACAATTTTTAGAAAGTAGAATTAACTAAAATTTAAAATATTTTTAGGAAATATAATAAATAGGTTTTTTTTATAAACAAGTCATGTTTATATTTATTTCTATAACAACAAAACCTGCCTAGACCATGGATATTAATTAAAACTCTTGTTTCATTTTTAATCACCTCGTTTCAATTTTAATTAAATTCTAAAAAGCTGAAAAATAAAAGAAAACAAAAAATCACCAAGGTCTTTAATTTATTAACACATACACGAGATGTGCTACGATAAGCCACTCTTAAAAAAAAATTTTTTTTTGAATCCTTGTCAAAAGAGCACGCACTCTGGGAGTCGCAAATGTTTGTGAAATGAATAAGAAAATAAAGGCTAGGGAAATATAACAAGTTTCTAATAAAGAAATGTGAAAAAGAATAACTTAAGGGAACACCACTTAGAAATAAAGTATGGTCAAAATTACCAAAATATAGTAAAAAATGACCGTTTTCTATCTCTATAGAAAGACTAAAATTTTCGGTAAGCCTTACCGAAGTACTATGGTAATGAATTAGGTGAAATTAACGGTAAAATGGCTTTATAATGTGCGATAAATTTTAGTAATTGTAGTAAAATTTTATAATTATATCATTATAGCTTAAAGCATGGCATTACAACCATTTATTATGTTACATTTACTTCTCAGTTTTGTATTTTTTATTTAATATGTTGTAATAAGAATTATAATTTTTAAAACTAGAATTTATGGTAAACCGGTATTATACGAACGAAAATTATATAATTAATGTTCTCAATACAGTATATTTTGGTTTCTGTTACCAAAATTAAGATTTTTTTTACTATAAATATCATCACCAAACAGAAATTTTACCGGAATTTTTTCCCCATGTGGAAATGCCGGACAAAATGATCATTATGAATACATGATAGCAAATAAGTCACTGCAATTAACATTAGTCAGTAGCCAATTACTATGAAATTGTTATATTCAGCTCTGTAAAAGCTTCTATCATTAATGAAAAAAGTTTAAATTTAACTTTCTTTTATAAAAAAAAATTCTGAGTTTGCACTTTTGAACACTTTTATTCAATTTTTTTACATATGAAGTAAAGGTAAATTTTCTATTTCTCTTATTCTTAATTTTTTTGTCTTTAATTTGTTCTAAAAAATAAACTGTATCGAACACAATATTTCAGTATTAAACATTAGTCAATTAAACCCCTAAATTACAGAGTACGGTTAAAATAAAAAAAGGGTTTCAGTATTAAAAATGTATCTCACGCTTTCCGTATGAAAAAAAAAAGTTTTTAAATACCTGAATTTAAAAAAAAAAAAAAAACTCAATTTTTTTTCGATCCATAAGAGACTAAATTTTGAAGTATATGCTATTAAAACTATATTATACTATTGAATCACTGAATTCTCATCAATTTTAGGGATAAACATTGATAACTAGCATTGCTGAGTACGCTAAGTTTGATCGAGTTTTTTCTTCTTTTTTTTTTTTGTCTGCTCAGGAACAAATAAAATCTAACAAAAAGTTATGCCACTTTTTTTATAAATAAGTGATAACATTAGCAATAATGTACGAATAATTATAGTTGAAAAAGTGGAACTGTCAGAACTATGAAAAGTTGTTGGTTTCATAATATATATATTTTGGATGACTAAAGTATTTTCTTAAATTCGTAAATTCAATTTGTAACAATTTGTATTATTTAGGATTTGTACAAAATTTTAAATTTTATTAAAAAAGATCCTCTAAAGTTTCCAATAATCAATTTTGATTAAAATTTTAAAATTCAAAGCAACAAATCTGTGTACCACATTTTATTTTTATTCTTCTTAATATACCTCATCTATATGTAATTTTATTTGATCCATGAGTAATTTTATGATTTGACTTCGTTTCTGAACTATTTGGTTAAAACAAAACAAACTTTACAGTAAAGAAGAAAAACAAATTTAAAATTATTATTAATATCTTCATTGTGAATAATACAAAGAGGCGAATTCGATTTAAGGAAAGTATTTTTATTTTAAGATGGCTGTTTATTTTATTAATGATTTTATATTTTTTTGCAATATACTTTATCTCCATATAATGAACAAAAATCTTTATTGTGTATATGAAAATGAACTAATGAATTACAATTAAAAAATAAGATTTCAAAAATTTTTTTTTCCAAATAAATTACAAAAACAATAAACATTAAATATGCCTAATACTTTAACCAAAACTATTATCAGATAACCCACTTATTATCTTAACATAATGCACCAATTAAAAAATTGGTTTTAGAAAGTTGCTATCGAATTTTAATTATTTATATGATTCTATGTAGATGTGTCTTTAAAATATAATATTGTATATATTGTATAGTTTAATATGTTCTGACATTTTATTTATTTTCTAAAATTCATACATTTTGAAGAGTTATATCCAACATAAAAATGAGCAATTTTTGAAGTATATGTTTTGAAATCGCATCATAAATCCTATACTTTAGTCGTTTTTAGTTTCAGAAATATTCAAGAGTTTCAAAACGTAGTTCTGTTATCTATTGTAAGCTTTACAAACTATCATAGATTTTCGTGAGTTAGCATATTTGATACATTGAGTACTTTTAAGTCCTTAAGATTCTTTGCGTAAGAAATACAACACTGCAAAAGGATTCAACTTTTCAAAGCAATTTTTTTTCAGTATATGCATCAAAACTGTAAAATTTACTTTTAGGATTTATAGTAAATTCGCAACAAAAAACTTTGAAATCAGCTCTTGTATTTCTTTAGATTCTAGCATTAAAAAAATATTATTCAAAATGATAGGAATTTTTAACATTCTAGCAACTTCATGTTTAAAAGAAATATAAATACCATAATCTGTTTAAATGTTGTAGAAAAAAATTTAAAAAAATTTGTTTTTGTTTTTTTATTAATATGCTTTTTATAATTTTTTTAAAGTAAATTTTTTTGGAACATAATCTAACAAAGACTTCTCGATGTGTGTTTTCAAACGAGCTTGAACTTCTCCATCAAGCAACTTTTATCTCAAAACTTCCCACAGTTATATAATTATCAGAAATATGCTCCAGGGTATCATATTAAATTACAAAATGTTAATACTGTTATCAAATTTTATCGCATATTATATTACAACTTTTATTGTTTATTTTATCAAAACCAAAGCACTTCGGTAAAAATAACTAAATTTTTTGTTGTTCCTATAAGGACCAGACTCAAGGTAAATTTTACCATATTCTAGATAAATAGTTAGATAGAGATAGAGTTTTTATAACTAATTTGCACTAACAGTTAATTTCGCTCATTATTTATTTAGTTGCTTATTCAGAAATATTTAGATCAGCAGTTGTTAAGACCCGTTACCTGGATTATTTTTTTTTCCTTTTAAAAACCAGAACAATAATAGCGAGTTATTATAGTGAGGCAATTTTCGCTAATTTTAAATATAATTCTTTTGAAAGACGTCTTGCACTATTCTTTTAGTTTTAAGATTCTCTTTTCCCTGACGTCTCTTTTCTAAGATTTCGTTTTTCTTTGTCAAAATTTCTCGTTTCCCTCAGGAATAAGTATTGGATCAAGTCTAATACAATTTGTGTGTAAACATAGTTTTTTTCCAACACGACTATTCAGTTCTTTGTTTAAGTATATTTTTTCTTGATTCTCTTTGGTTTGTCCGTTATTTCAAGTTTTTTACTGAAGACAAGGTATTACGATCAATTTATTTATAAACATGATACATTGTTAATACTCTGCTTAGCGAATTTCTAGTTCTTTAGAAAATTGTGTCTTATATGATTCTCTTTAAACTTTTTACCCTGACGCCTGTTTTAACAAGATCTTTTTTTTTTTTTCCTTTTAGCCCGAAAACGAGATAATAGAGTCAAAACACAAGTACAATTTTTCAGACACGAATTACTGCGGTCATTTCTTTACTTATATACTTTCTTTTATTATCTTTGATAATAAATATATCGTTTTAATTCAGTTCTAAATATTTATTTCTCTCACTATCAGAAAAACTGCACTGTTAGAATTTTCATTCTAAAATTATGGTAAAATAACCGGCAGTAGTCTGCTCATCTGATTAACCGCAAAGTTTATGGTGTAGAACATTTTTTACCTTTACGGTTTTGAAACCATTTACAACTAGTATGGTTATAAAATCAGTTCTGCAAAACTATAAGGATTTTTTCATGGTTTCCAAACCGTGAAAAAGTAACTTCACTGAACATGGGAGTTAGTTTTTTTTATTTGGTAATGGGTATTGGAGAGTACAGGACACAGATTGGGATGAGCAGAACACTAGAAACTCGTAATACGCTAAAGGGAATGGAGGAAATAATGTAGTGTTAACACTGAGACTCGAACCCTAGTTCTTTCGGCCATGAGACTGACATATTTGCCCTGTTGGCTATAATATGTACGTAGTTGCAAGAAACTAGAAGGCTTCATTAGGTGGGCTTAGTTAGTGCGATAAAATTCTGATTGTTTAACAGTAAGGTTAAAGCAGTTACTAAACTGATATTCTCACTGTTAACAGTTTGATAACCATCTTATTTTTGGTCATTTGACTGTTTTTTTAATAAGGTAAAATAACAATTAAATAAATTATTATTTAATCATTTTTTCAGAGAAATTTCTGTTAGTGTGGTACAACGTTAAACCATCATTGTTGGAACCTTGTACTCTATTTTCATGCAAATTTGCTGCAAACGTAATAAGGTACTAAATTGAACCATGTTTCCTCAGTCGTTAAATTAAAATTTTTGTATTATCAAGTTTCAAAAAACATCATTTACACAATAATGTGTTTCAACGTTGCTTCTTATCAGGAGTACCGCAAGTTTTAGCAATATTATGATTCAACACACTTCATTATTATGAACGGTATATTCTCAGGAAATTGATACAACTATAAACAATATTATTAGAATCTTAAACAATGATGCGATTTAAATTTTTTGTAGTTTTAATAGGGGGCTAAATTGAGCTATGCTCTCGTTTAAATTGAATTATTTTACTGTATTATCATGTTTAGGACGTACGATAATATGTTTAAGTTCAGTTCTTTATTAGGTTTAAATCAAATGATTCAACGATACAGCTCATCAGCTTCTAAGCATTCAACAGTATTTTATCAAGATTGTTTTACTTAGCAAGTAATTTGAAACAAATAACTTGCAATTTTTGAAAGACAATTAAATTTGTTCTTAGTTTAAAATTTTAGTTTTTACCAACACAATTAAATCTAAGGATATTTTATTAAAAAATGTCGCGAAATGAAGAAAAACAATGAATTTTGAAACATATTATTTAGCATGCTTGCTTTAGTTGCATCATATAAAAGACTATTATTTGTCAACGGATGCTATAGTTTCGTAACTGTTTTCAGTGACAGCTTGTTGATACAACCTGTCGTTCTAGCTCTTTTTCTGTTTAAATAATTAATTCTTTTTTTCCTACATATGTTCGGTTTTAGTTATTTTCCGCTCATCAATCTTTCGCAGAACATCCAAAATATTAGATTGTGATTGCACACAGACATAATTGTTTTTAGGTAAATAATCTAATCATGTTACCAAACTTTAGTTACAACAGGCTAATAATATGCATTTAGTTAATTTTAATCCGATTCGCTTACAAAAATTAAGTTACTGGTATTTAATTTTTCAAATATTCCAGTTTTTTTTGTTTCGCATGTAATAGTTTTTTTTATATTAAGCACATTAAGCACTAGAACAGCCAAATTTTGGATTTATCTAAAACCTCCATTTGGGGTCAATATAAGCACAAATTATACTAAAATAAACAAAAGATACTAATATAAACAATTCGCATTAACATGCATGTTTTAAAATGTGGAATTTTCAACATTAGCAACATCAGTTGAATAGTTTCTGAGCAATTGAATTTTATATATACGAACTTTCCGAAATTCGATTTCTCAGAAACCATTCAACCGATTTCGCTCAAATTTTGTATTTCGCCATGTAAAATGACATCCTTTAAAATGATGTAAAAAAATTCTATACCTTACAATGTAAAATTTATTCTACTATCATTAACTAAAATAATAAATATTTGCTTAAATTTATTTTTTGCATGGAATTATCTTTTGATTAAAAAATTTTATAATTGTGTGCAAATTTTTTTAATTAAAGTTAAAAATGTAAAGTTAACATGAGGGAGCCAAACCTTGGAGCGTCTTTTTTTATTTTTTTTTTTTTTTTTTTTTTTTTATCATGAGCGCAGTACAACATTAATAATGTGTATATTTCTTTTAACGAAAAAATTTCCTTAGCAAGGTTTAGTGAGGTAAATAGAAGTAGCTGTAGTCCTGCTGTGCTCGGAATTTAGGTGCGGCTATTTTCCCAGAGTTGTAATTCAGATGGCCATTTTTGAACTCGAACAAATAAATATAACCATTCAAAAATATATATTTCTTTTTTAATTTTATTTCATTTTAGAAACAAAAACTTGGCTTGTTCATCGATAAATGTGGCTTGTCCATAATGCTATAAATTTTTATATTTTGGTTCACATATCAGTAACTATTCACTAACAGTTCTTGTCCAAGATTATTACAAAAATAAGTGTTTATAATAAGGAAGGGTGTACATAGTTTCTTTCAAACGCAATATGTTAATTAACATATGAGCTACAATCAACTGAGCTACTTCGAACACTAAATCTAAAATACGATATAATTTAACGAAAACTATTGTGTGGCTGTTTTTTCAGCTGAGTGGACCTCAATTTCAGTTCTGCAAATCATCTTCACAAGGTTTGTAGTTCAGCAAACTGAAAAACGGACTCCATAAATGAATCTTTTTCTTCCGAAAAGTCAAAGTGGCCCCTTTTCACTGTTTTAGGTATTTCTATGATTATTTATTTTAATAATCAATATAAACGTATAAAATTTTGTTATAGTATACTTAGAAACAATTTAGAAATAGCCAAAAAAATATGTAATTCGAAGTTCACGTTTATCTTCAAAATTTAAACAACTAAATGCAAAAAATAAACAAAATAACCCCAACTGCGCTTCTATTATTAATACTTCAAACGCACGAAAAACAGCCCAGTGATTATCTCTTTTAATAAATAAAAATAACTTTACTTCCTGTTTGGAAATAAAAATCAAAGATTTGCAAAAAAAGAAATGTAGATATTTTTTTCACACTTTGAATGAGTGATTATGAATGTCATATTAGCAGACTTAAAAATTGTTTAACTTAAATTAAAAGAATCAGGCAGATCTAATAATTTTTGCAAAAATAACTCTTGGTATCGTTTATACTTACTCTAATTTTTGAAACTTTTAAATGTTTAAAAATTTTTTAAGAATAAAAACTTGGTTTAACAAACGTAGCATTACATTCGTGATGATAAGCTCATAACTTTAAAAAAAAAAATTTAATAACTTTAGGTTACTAAAAATTAACTAAAATTTTCTGATCTCTTTTTAAGCAAACTATATTTATACAGAAAAAAATTGTAATGTCGGAGTAAATTCCAATTTAAAGGATTAGTTTTTTGAAGAAAAAAAGAATCAATTATTTTGTAAAAGTTTTTGCTCATCTAAAAATGCAGTCATTATTATTATTTTTTTACAATTACTGTTATTATTACTTTTTTTATTACTACTTATATTACTACTATTCTAATTATTATTATTATATTTTCCTTAAACTGTAAATCAAGTTCTATGTAAGAAAATGACACGACGTATTTTGTATTGATTCGCAGATAAGTGGAATAAGAGTTTGCAGTTTTAATTGACGCTTTTTCTGCCATAAAATTTTATAAACAGCCTAAAATTTTTGCATATTACAAAATATTTTAAAGCTGTCGTCTCCTAATCTTGAAATATTTTGCCGTGGTGGCTCAGGGGACAGAGCGCTGGCCTCCCAGGCAGATGATTGTGGTTCGAATCCCAGTGGTGGCATGTTGGAACGAAATCTGCTCCCGGCTCACGCCGACAACAGTGCTGACTTAAAATATCCTCAGTGGTAGACATATCATGAGTGAGAATCCCCATACCGTCGGATTCGTGGTGTTCCACAACATATAACGCAAATGCGGGTTAGTTCCATCCGAAAGTTCTCCACGAAGATTAATTTCTCCCAATGCTTGAGCCATGAGTTCTCTTGACTTGTGGGTTGTGTACAAAATTACAGGGGTACGAAGTTGAGCATTGATAGTCGTAAACTAAGAATTGGGCCGGCTGTTGAACACTTGTTATAAAATGTAAAATATTCATAAAATATAGCAAAACGCAGTATACATATTTCGTACAAAAATTAACTAATGTCTATTTTGTACAAATTACATACTATTGTGCTTGAATAATTTATACATTAAGGTATATTTTAATGCAAATTTTACGAAAATATAAATGAATAATACAACCTATTGAAATAATGTAACTAGAATTTGAGTTCGCCTGTGTATTACAATTAAATTATGATAACATTCTTTTCTCGTTAAATAGACTAATTCTTCTTTTAAATTAACAACTTTTTTTCTCTTTACATTAACATTTTTTTTTTTACATTTTTAACATTTATTACGCTGTAAATATTTCAGAAATAATTACGCTTGAGGAAATTACTTTCAATAAGAAGTTGCTAAGTAAATTATGAATTCCCCACCAAAAATTTCACGATTTTTAGCATGCATACCGTAATGCAATTTCACTGTGATTTAATCATGACAGAACTTTTAACTCGCATTTTCATTTCAAGGCTAAGCAAATTCATGACCAAGGAGATAAAAAAGGAAACCTTTACATCTGCTTTCTTTTGTCAAACAGAAAAAAAAATGATAAAACGATAACAAAGTGAAAAAGAAATATAACTTTATTTGTAAGGAATTTACTTTATTTTAATTTCATAACTTTATTTTTAAGGTTTAAAAAGAACTAAAAAGTAAAACAGTTTAAATGTTTGAGAATAATAGCTTTTTGTGAATTCTCGCGCCTTTTTTTTTGAAGTAAAATAGAGAGTGTTTTTAAATAAGTGAACAAAAATGTAGAAAATTCCCCTAACTTTAGTTTTAAACGTTATCAACATTAAACGATATATTAAAAAAGTAATGTTAATTATATTTCAAATAAAATATGAACAAAAACGATTATAAATTCATTTCTCGTAATATATTTATAGATAAGCTTTTGATTATATTTATTATATTTTAGAGATATTCGATATGTAGATTTTTATACTGCTTTTTAAAGAGAACGATATTTCCAGACATAGTATAATACTTTCTAACATAACTATGAAATAAATTTTTCAGTATATATTACGACGTCACTTAAAAAAATAGTGTGGTCAAAACTATCAGAATATGGTAAAGTTTACCTTATTTCTGGCTCGATGGGAGCACCAAAAAACTCGGTGATTTTTACCTACACTGTTTGAAAATGATTCTGGTAAAATTAATGATAAAATATAGTTTAATAATACATGATAAAACTTATTAAAAATTGTAAAATTTGGTAATTTTATCATAATACTTTAGAATACTAGAGCACGGCATAAAACCAATTATTCGGTTAGATTTAATTTTCAGTTTTGCATTTTTCATTAAATGTGTGGTAAAAAGAACTATAACCAGAATTTCCGGTAAACTGTTACTCTATGAACGAAAAAATTTTAAAAAAAATTTTTAGGTGTCTTATATTTTGGCCTTATTGGCAGAAGTATGATGTTTTTTATTTTACCATAAATATCATTACAACGCAATACTTTAATTTTACTAGAATTTTTCTCTCTGTAAAATATTTTGAAAACTGATAACTAAATCCTTTGATAAAAGAAAATTACATATTTAAAAATCACTTAACAAATGAAATTATTAAAGATTCACAAGAATTATTTTCCTCTTAAAAATTATCTCAGTCAATTCTTGGTGTGGATGTTACAACAAACCTTCATCTAAAACACATAAACTCAACCAAATATCGAAATATGAAAGAGTCAGTGATTGCAATAACTTGATACCTCGCATATAAATTCAATTTCAGCAAACAGTGGGTGCAAGTTGGTTTTGACTACAAAATAAGAAACCTATTCTGCAACAAAATTGTTTATAGTTATATTTCCCAAATGGTATGTTATAATCTACTTAAAGCTATGCCGCTAGAAAACTACTTGAACCTTTTTCCCAAGAAAACATTTGAAAATTCGCCCGTTCTCTAATGTAAAAAAAAAAACTAGTTGGATCTACATTAATAAATATTGAAGCCATATTATGAGGGTCATTTTCTAATAATCTATAATTTTTGCAATTTTTTTCCTAAAAAAAAAAAAAAAACAATTCCCGTATTTTACGATTGCTTTTTGCTTGTTTTGCCACAAAGAGCAATTATATAGTACCAGCAAAATTGTTTCATCCTTATAATAGGTAATATTATATATTTTAAATTTTAAGAAGGCAGGGGATTGATAAATGAAGACAGGGGAATAACATGTAGACAAAGATATGGATATATTCAAGCAAACTTTTGGAACTAAATCTATTTTTTGAAGTTAATTTTGTATTTTAGACAATATATAAGTAAACAGTGCATTTATTCAATACATGTTTCTCGAAAATGCTACGTAATTGTATTAATAATGTTTCGTTTTCTAACATATATAATGCAATATTTATTGAAATATCTACTTAAGAGAACATTAGAAAAAGAAAGAAAAAAGACAACACATACATATTTTAAAATTGTATTTCGTTATGATTTCCAAGATGTTTAGATAAGCCTGGTACTTTATTAGCAATTATAATATAAGATATAAGAAAAAGCTTTATTTTCAGACTGACTTAATTGTTTTTGTTTGTAAGAAGAGGCCGGAACATGACATATTGAAAGGATACAAATTATTTAAAAATGATTTTTAGTATTGAAAACTGTTTATTTTGTGATTTAACTATTCAGAACGATTAATAAAAAAAATTTCGTCTTTGAATTTTTTGGTTTTAATGGATTTCTTCAGTAATCTTGAAAGGACTAAAAAGTACATGTATAGGGAAAATGACGCATAAGATAATTGAAGCTATATTACTAGAAACTGCTATATTAAGTTGGGACTAATTTAAAACAAGAGAAATTAGTGTACGCTGTAAGGAATAAAGGAATATTTTTCGAAGAAATATTTAAAAAATTCTTATTTTTAGCAGCACACACGAGTTAAAAATATTAATAATTTAATAAGTTAAATTATATAGTTGAAAATATTATGCTATGCAGGGAGCGATGCATGTCGAAATGTGGATTTCTACGATTAGAAAAAAAAAAATGAAATATCACTCTTAACAACTAATTGCAATGGAAAAATTACGCTTTGAATTTACTGGAAAAAAAAATAATTTCAGTATAACTTAGTGCCTAAATGTTGACTGAAATTTTTATTCTTACAGTTCTTTTAGAAAGAATTTTCGAAGATTTTTTTCTGATAACCCTGCAATGTGGAACCATTTACAGAATTCATTTTAAATTTAAAGAATTGTTCATAAAAAGGAGTTATGAATTTAAATTTAAATCCTTAAGATATTTATGAGCATCTCAGGTATGGATAGATAGTACATAAAAATTTAAGTCCGACATTTCGGTACAAAGTCTTACTGAAGTTATATTTTTATTAGTAAATTCAAATCTTAATTTTTTCATTACAATTAAATGTTAAGCGTAATATTTCCAGTTTTTTTTTTATAATCGTAAAAATCCTCAGTTTGACCTGCATCCTCCTGCATACCATAACCAGGTGGTTTTCCTTTGTGTTTGATAGCGGTGTATGGAGAAAAAATATTCTCTCGAATAAGCAAAACCACCAGATGGATTAAATTTTAACTGTACTCAATTTTATGGAGTGGCAAAATATAATTAAAGAGTTAAACAACTTATTTAATGATGCAGAATTTAATTTCAAAATTATTTAATACATATTATTTCAAAATATTATTTTTTCATTACTACACAAATATTTACACTAAAAAACATTATTTTTCTTCTGTTGTATGCGATTTTTGAACAGATCGTGGATAATTTCGCTGATTTCAAATCTGCTATTGGTTTCTATCCAAGCCACAGTTTTTTTAAGAACATTTTTTGTCTCTTTTTTCTCGAAATGTACAAGTTTAAAATCCTTATATATAACAGGGGGTCCAATAAATGCTGCGACAAACTTCAAGGAAAATTAGGACGCAGCATCAGAATTAAAATGCCCTACAAACCCAAGTCCGGAAAAATCCTACGCCTAGGAGCGCTTCCTTATTACTAGCTGTTTCTCCGTGTGCTTCTAGACAGTTCACAGAAAAGCGCCTCTTGCCGCGTATGACGACCTTTCTTGCATCGGCTCTTAAGCATTTTTAATTCTGATATTGTGTACTAACTGCCCCAGAAGTTTGTCGTAACATTTACGCTACCCCTTGTTATATATGACATTTTTAAACTTGTACATTTCGACAAAATATAGATTAAAATTGCCATTTTAAAAAACAGTCGTAAATGTCGTTACACAACTAATTTTATATTTAAAATCACCACACCCAACTTAAGCAAGATCAAGTAATTCTATAAATGCATAAAAAAATTTGCCCCCCCCCCCCAATGTTATCTATTAAACATTTTATTAAAGGTTTCCTTTACTAGAAAGTTTACAAAACTATTTCTTATATTAAATAACTCAGAACTCTTCATAAAGATTCAAATTATTCAAAAAAAATCATAATATTAATACATTAAAGCCTTTACTCATATGCTACCACTGTTTGCAAGCAAACTGCTAAAAAGAAGTTGTCTTTTCGGCGAAAACAACAGATAAAAATTCCATTAATTTTGCAGCTCTTTTTTTCTTTTTTTTTTTTTTTTTGTCTTTTGCAAGATCAACAAAGGGATCATGTGTTTCATAATAGAATCAATTTCTAAGCCATGAAGTCCGTTTCTTTGTAATCCAGCTAGAATTCTGCGAACCTGGAAAAAGAAAGAGGATTTTCCTTGGAGCTTAATGAAATATTTAAGAGCCTCGCAGCTGTTGATTAGCGATGTAACTGCTTTTAGATCTTATTATTGTTTGCCGTTGATGCCTCTGATGATTCGATAAATATGACCTCATTTCAAATATTCTGCAGGTCTGGTCTTCGTCATTCTTATGAAATAGAAATTTTTGTCGAGGGATTTCAGATTACTCAGAACTTGGTCTATTTTGTTTTCTTCTTGTGCGAAGAAATGTTTCAGCTGTTTGTGTTCTTATATCTTTTACTACATTTATTGAATTTGTTTAGCTTTGCAACTTATGCTAGAAATGAAAATAATGTATTAATTTTATCTTTGAAAAAAGTTTTTTAATAGCCCAATGTTAAACTTTGTTTTATTTATATATTTTTATAATATAACATGTTAATAAGAATTTTATTTGTAACTATTCTGCATTTTTGCATTTTATTGTTATTTTATACAGCCGATCCAATTCTGAGTTTACGACCGTCAATATTCAACTCCATAGCCTTGTAATTTTGAACCCAACCTAGAGTACACCTAAACTCCTGGATCAAGCATTGGGACAAACTACTATTCATAATGGAATTCTTGATGGAACTAGACCACATTTGCGTAAGGTGGAGAGGAAAATCACGAAAACTTACCCCGGTTATCCCGAAAGCAAGGAAATTCCAACCCATTTTCCGTTTACCATTGAGGATATTTTGCACTGTGGTCGGTGTGAGCCGGAAGCAGAATTCGTATCAACCACTCACCTCTGGGATTCGACCCTGGATCACCTCTTTCGAAAGCGAACGCTTTTTCCCCTGAGTCACCACGGTTCTGTAATTTTTTCTACAGTGAAATAATTAAGTTTTGTTTGATGTGACATTCTTTAATCCTATAATTATCTAAATAGCTTACTATACAGCATCGGTTGCTCAGAGTGAAGGAGCGTTCACGTCCCAATGGATTGAACCGAATTGAAATCCCAGAAGTGACTAGTTGATACGAATTCTTCTCCCGGCTCGCACAGACCACAGTGCAGACGTAAAATATCTTCATTGGTAGACGGATCATGGGTTGGAATCTCTTTGCCGCAGATTTTACCATGGGAGCTTTTCGGGCTTTTCCTCTTCAAGTACCACTGATGCGGTTTAGTTCTATTAAAAATTCTTCTACGAAAGCTAGTTAATTCCAATACTTGATCCAGGAGCAGGAGTTCCCTTGTCTTCTGAGTTGAGTTCAAAGTTAAAAGGCTACGGAGTTTAACATTGATAATCGTAAACTCTGAATTTGATTGGCTATCCACAACGCCGGTTATAAAATAAGATAAAGTACAAAAATAAAACATAGTTACTACTGTAAATCTCGTGAAACTATTATTTACAGATTATCTGTTAAAAAATATATAAATAGTATGATTAAGTTTAAGTAAAAACATTAGACAAATGAAAGATTTTTTTCAAAGATAAATTAGTATAGTATTATACAATAAAATAATATTAAATTAATATAGTACTAATAGTTAAAATTTATATAGTACTACGGCTTTTTAACACAAGTTTTAAAATTTAAAATAAAATCAATTAGAAACTCGAATTTTTGCACCAATTTTGATTTCGGTTCAGTAATTTAAATTATTCATTTTAAGATAAAATGAATTCGAATGTAATCCTACTAATATTCTGGGAATTTATTGAAATATTGAGCTGTTTCTGTTCATTAGCGTTGCAACTGCTATTAAAAGTCTGGTGTTTTTTGTTCTTAAGATATAGAAATTTTTGTCGAGGCATTGAGATTTCTCACGATTTGGCCTAGTTTTATTTTTTTTATGTAAAGAAATGCTTCAGCTGTTTGTGTTCTCATATCTATTACAACAATAATTGAATTTGCTTAGCTTTGCAGTTCATGCTTAAAATGAAAATACAATTTTAATTTTATCTCTGAAAAATTTCCATAAGTACTCTAATATATTTTTATGTAAACTTTTTTTTATTTGTATATGGAGAAAAAATTTCTGGTAAAATTACCGCACTGCGTGGTAATCGCATTTCTGGTAAAAAAAAATGCCATAATTCTGGTTAATAAAAAAAAAGTATATGACATTTAAGCCATTCATTTGGTTATTTTTCCGTTCATTTGGCAACGATTTACCAGAAATTCTAGTTCTCAAAAGTATAGTTCCTATTATCTTACATTTTTAAAAATAAAAACCTGAAAAATAAATTTAACCGAATAAATGAATTTTATTCCATGCTCTAAGATATAATGATAAAATTACCAAATTTTATCACATACCGAAATACATATTTTATTGTAATTTTTATCAAAATCATTACCACAGCACTTCAGTAAAAAGTACTGAACCTCTTGGTGTTCCCAGAGAACCACAAATACTGTAAATTTTACCATATTCTTATACTTGACCATACATTTTTTTCTCAGTCTATTTTTTGAGCAGATGTGATAGTTTTATGAGTTTTATTGTTGTAAATTGGCTCTTTATAGTGTATGTATAGTGAAGGAAGTTGGATTTGTTATCTATAAGAAATTCCTTTAATCTTTCTATTCTTCAAATTTTTTAATGTTTAGGAATAAGGACTCCAATATTTGTACCAATTCTGCCACTTGATTCAGTTGCAAACTATTAAATAATTCCTTGTGAACTCAAGAATTTATAATGTAGTTTTGTTTGTGTCCTGTGAACAAGAAATATAAGAGAGAGGTAACTTAATGCTTTGTTTGAGTTTAACGTACTATTTAAGAGCCGCACAGCCCATTTGTTGTTTAACGTTGTAACTGCTTTTAGATCTTTTTTCTTACAGCGGATGCTTCTGACGTTTCGATAAATTTAACCTAATACGTGTGTACTGCATATCTGGTGTTCGTTATTATTATGAAATTGATATTTTTGTTGAGGATTTGAAGCGAGAAAAAAATATGGTCAAAACTACCCGAATATGGTAAAATTTACCGTAATTCTCGTTCAACAGGAACCCCAAAAAACATTGCCAAAGCGCTTTGGTATTGATTTTGATAAAGTTAATTATAAAATATTTTTTTATTAAATGTGTTAAAATTTCGTAAATGTAGCTACCTTAAAGCAGAGGTGTCTTCTAGCTGCGGTGTTCCGTGGAGGGTTTCAAAAGTGCTAAGATTTTGGATTTTTTTAACCAATAATTATACTTATATCCAATCAATTATCTATGATTTATTTAATATTTCGCTTGTTTAAATGAACTTATTTATCTAAAATGCCAAATGAAAGCAAGCAAAAAGTTTTTAAAAAATATTAACAACATATCGAATAAATTAAGAAAGGAATGTGCATTTATAAAAAATTCATTAAGTATTTCTCATCGAGCTTTTCAATTCAAAATGAAGTAACTAAAGTCAAGAATAAAGAATTGCCTTTCTCTGATAACTACTGAACGCTAATAGCATTTTTTTTTTTTTTTTTTTGAAAACCATAATTTAGCTTAGTTAATTCCTCTTTTGCATATGTAAACACCAAGAACAAATTCATGAAATCAAATATTTTATTCTTCGCATAAATATTTTCAGATTAATTAGTATTTTTATTGTTTTTGGTTACTATATTCGCAACTGCTAATGAACTTTTTTTTATAATACGAGGTTCCGCCAGTAGAAGCTCGATTCTTTAGGGTTCTATAAGATGAAAAAATTGTGAACTGCTACCTTAGAGCATGGCATAAAAACCAATTATTTGGATAAATTTACTTTTCAGTTTTGTATTTTTTCTAATTGTGTTGTTATAAAATATATAATTTTGAAAACCAGAATTTCAGGTTAACAGCTACCATATGAACGGAAACAGATACCATATGAATTATTTAAATTCCATTTATTTTGATTTTATTAACTAGAATTAATTGGGGTTTTCGTGTATACGCAAAAGGTAAAATTAACACTAGGGGTCTAAACTTTGGACCACTCTCCTGACCAAACTGGGGACCTTATTTCCCAGATTGCGGCTACTCCCTATATTTTTAGGGTCAAACATCCAAATCAGTCGAAAAAAACGTAGGTTTATTCAGAGAAAGTACGTTTTTATGTCTGATTTTGTAACTTAAAATATTGTCTGCACTAATTAATTAGCATATTTCAGATCAACCTTTTGAACCCTTAAGATTGAGTGCTTAGAACATGAAGATCCGATCATTACATCAAAACTTATTAATGGTGGTTCATTTTTTATTTTGCGCACTGTACATCAAGGACATATCAAAATTTTACACTTCAACTTAGTAACAATTTTGAGCTAAGAAATATAAAAACGTTTCCCTGTTAACTAAAAACTCGATCTTATTAATCTTAGATTAAGTTTTGTAACAAACATCGAAATAAACTAGATTACCATAAAGATACTAGAAGCAAAAATTTGATGTCTCTAAGCCATTATATTTCCTAAACCCATTAATCACTTCAACCATCCAAATATTAAAATTAATTATTTTAAAAACACGAACTTAATTAAAATGATGTTTTCAATACTTATTGTAAAATATACATAAATTAATTTGTAAAACAGCAAGCTGAAAATAAAATCAAATATATTTTATACTTAAAAAAGCAGGTTACGATCCATTAAATTGATATTTTTTCTCTAGACCTACTAAAACTCTTGTGTGTTTTACTGAAGACTCAATACATAATGAAGTTACTTTTTAATTATGTTAGCAAGATTTTTCAAAAGACTAGATAAAATAGAAAAATAGTTTTTCCTAAGCGAAAAATTTAACAGTCTCACAACTTTTGTTTTTGTAACTGCTTTTAGACCTTATTATTGTTTGCTTCTGTTGTCTCTAATGATTCGACTAATACCACTTCACATTATGAACTTTTGAGTTTATTATTTATATGAGTTAAGAGTTTTCACCAAGGAAACGAGATTGCTTTGAACAAGTTTTCATTTTTCCATTGTGCGTAGGATTTGTTTCTAATATTTATTTCTCTAAAGGCTTAATTTAATAAATTATGCACTTTTTTGCGAAACTTAGTTTAAAACTTAAATTTTTTCATTAAAAATTTAAACATGTGTCATTTTAAAAACAATTGTTTAAATTTGTTTTTATTTATTAGATCCCATTGTTCTATTTTTAATTTGTTTATGATATTTATAAAATATGCATTGTTAAAAATATTTTTATGGGGAAGTATGGGGGAGTATTAAAACATTTTTTTTTAAATTGAAAACATTGTTGGAGAGTTTCAAATATTTTTTTAAAGAAAGGAAAATAAATATTTATTACAACAAACTTTCTAATTTTAATGTATAAATGAGTAATTATAATCATTAAAAATATTGAAATCAAATAAAGTTTGATTGGATTAGAATGATCGGAATTTATTTTCAGTTAAAAAAATAAGATTGGTCAGTCATAGAAATAGAAATAAGATAATAATTTGTGTCTATTTATTTGAATATCTATATATTATAATTAGTATATATATATTTGAATATCAATATATTATAATTAGTATCTATATATTTGAATATCTATATATTATAATTAGTATCTATATATTTGAATATCTATATATTATAATTAGTACCTACATATTGATCTCTGAATTTGTATCTATATATTTGAACAATTCTTTTTCAGCAATATCATAAAATTAAAAATTTGATGAGAAATACAGATTGTAAAGTTGGTTAGTGATTAGATGAGACCAGTTGTATTTTTATTTCAGAACTTCTAGAATATTCTGTGGCATCAAAGATTTTTTTTCTTTTGAGTAATACAGCTTTTCAACACTTTTGACGTAAACTCTGACAGGAAAAGGAAAACGAAATCCTATTGTTCAGGAAATAGCTCTATTTTTTATTTGTAGCAGCACAACTTTAAAAGGATTTTTTTCCTGATGGAACAATCAAACAACCAAATCTCACTTGAGAATACTCAGTATATATTCTTCTTCACTTTATTCATGGTTAAAATGTGTTCTCTAAATTGTTGCCCAAAAAAAAAAAAATTAGGCTTTGAAATACAATAAAGCTGAGTTTTTGGTGTACATGTACTATAAATTAATTTTGAAAATACAATGAAGATACAAAACTATTAGTAATTTTTAAAACGAAAAAAAATTGAGTTGCAGTTTAAACTTCTATCGAAATAAAGGGAAGAGTATTTAACATATAAGATTTAGTAATATAACATTATATAAGATTTAATTACCCTTTTCTTTTTAAAGGTATTAATTTGTGTTTCAAAATATCAAACTTTTTATTTTTTTTAATTCCTTAAACACTTAAACAATAAAACAAAAGCAAAAAACGCACTTAATGCTTAATTTTTTTTAATTATCTCTAATTTTATTATTAGTTCAGAACAGAGAATTTTCTTAAATATAAATATGCTTAAAATTTCCTATAAGTGTTTGACATTTTGTGTTTGATACTCCGAAAAATTATACGATACACTGTTTTAATTTCTTGACCATGTTGAATCTTCATATCGTTTAACTTTGCATCTGATCATAAGACATTGAATCATCATCGGGCAAATTAATATTTTTTTAAACTAACGTAAGCAGTACTATTTTTTAATTTGATTGAAAATGCAGTGAAACTTAAAAGCTTATTAAGATTTTCGTAAATTTGCTTTGTATTATAAGTCTCTAAGTCTGACTGTTATGTTCTGTTTTAACTTTTTTTATATCCAGACCTCTCTCGAGTGATTATTAATACCTTCTATGCTAATCGGCCTTTCTCTACCCTAATAAATGCTATTTACTATTAAATATTATTTTAATTTTTAGAGAAATGAATTTTATGATAAATTAACATAAATGTTTTTTAGTAAAAAATAAAGACAATGATATTTTAATTCAAGAATAAAAATTAAGATTAAAATTTAGAAAAAAAATCATGTAGGAAATTAAATTTTCAGAAAGTTAAGCTTATTCGGGACATCCATTACACAAAACAAAAACTAACAAATAAGAAATATTAACAAATATTTTCGTATATATAAGAAACAAAATGACTAAATTAAGTACAAAGCAGGCTTATAGTATAGTTTATTTTTTGAAAAATATACTTGTCGTTGCAATCATTCAAAACCAAAACTAATTACCAATCCTTCATTTTTTTTTTTAAATTTAACTCTCTTTAAACTAAAAATCAATTATGTTTATGCCTCAAACAAATCAGCTACTTTTTATAGTTGAATAAGCTATTCAGTTATAAAAATTTGAAGGTAAACATAAATCACTTTACGTTTAATGGGAAACTTCCTGTTAAGGATTCCGTTCAAAACAACGTTTGAAACGCTGAGAGGGAGGGGATGACGAGCGACGTCATGATCTGCATCATCGCTAACCCTGTCTATTCGTTTTTCTCGAGGTACCATCTATCGCGAGAAATAAAAAATATTAGATTTTTCTGTGTTAAGCAGCTCTTTGGTTTTGCCATCTATGCGTGGAAGAGTGCTTATCATCCCAATAGTCTAGGATCAAGTAGAACACTGGTAACTCCTCCGGTGTTAAAGGAATGGAGGAAATATTGTGGCGTCAAATTTAGGATTCGAACCCCCATTCAGCCTAAAATGAGATTGAAAAATTTGGCAAATTAGAACTTTATGCTAAAGTATGTACTTAGCTGCATGAATGACAAATTAGACCTATCGGCTGAAGTATATACTTAACTGTAAGGAAATAAGAGGCTTTGTTAGATATTCACCACACATTTATTACTAGATAAATATTAGACATACACTGTTGCGTTAGGTATCTGATGACGAAAAATTAAAATATGAATCCTTATTAGTTGTCTTAGTTTGATTCTCATGCGTTTGATTCTCATTGGCTGTGGTCCCAGTTGGTGCAGATAAAATTATGGTTGTTTAACCGTATTATGTGAAAACAATCGATAAATGACTTTTCTCACAGTTAACAGTTAGAATACCATCTTTTTATGGTTATTTGACTTATTTGGTAGAATATGGTAAAATAACTGTTAAAAAAAATTTTATTTAACAATTTTTCCGTGAAACCTGAACGGATCTGATTTATTTTAGCAGCTTATTAAGGTTGCCTTAATTTCTGAAATATTACGGTACTAATTACTGATATTATGTTTTAATGTTAAACGGATTTTTCTGAGAGTGTATCTTTCTTCAAAAGTTTACCTTAAATGTTTTGAATTATTCATTTTTGGTCTTAAAATATTTCTTATAAACAGTGTAATGTTTCTTATAAATAATTTAGCATGTTAAATAATTAAAACATATTTTTTACAGCCTTAAGTCGATTGAAAGGTCGTAAGCGGCTGTGGTTTGTCTTAGATGAAGGAAGGTGTCGTTTATTGTACTACAAAAGTGAGATTGATGCGCGTTCCAAGGATCCACTAGGAGCTATTGAGATTCGAGGTTCCGCTATTTCTCTAGCACTAGAGGAGGATAATCAATTCGTAGTGCAGTAAGTAAAATTTTCAGTATTCTTTCTAAAAATAAAATTATCATTTATCAAAATTAAATCTTATAATTAAGTATGACTTACTGTTATGGAAAATGTTTTGAATTAAATGTTTAAAAGACGTACAATTTTGACGAATTTTATTTAGATTTATATTTAAAGTAGAGCATCGCATTTTCAAAAATGTTGCATCATAAGATTTTAATTAGAATGTTCAACTAGCATAGAGCGAAGTGTATGAAATAGTTGTTTTTTCAGTTCCAATGGAAGAGAGCATGCTCTTGTTGCAGAAGATCATGAATCCATGATGTTATGGATTCTTGCGTTGCAGGTAAGTTTCCCACTTCTTTTCTTACGTTTGAATTTTATTGTATGATTAATATTCTGTAGATTCAGTCACTAGTTAGTTTTAAGTCAGACACTAAGAGCAAAATTCTTCAGTTAATAAATAAATAAAGTTTCAGTTAATAGAAAAAAACATTACCTTTTAAGAGTTTATGTTATAGCTTATAATCCAGAAAAAAGTTTTTCGTTTTCAAACAGGATTTTGCTATGTATTTAACGTATTCCATCTTATCATCTTTTTTATAACCGTCTTTGATTAGGCGATCCAATTTTGGGTTTAAGACTACTAATGTTCAATTTCATAGTCTTGTAATTTTGAACCTAATATAGAAAACAAGGGAACTCCTGGATCAAGCATTGGGAGAAATTTGCCATCGTGGAGGACATTTTTGATGGAGCTAACCCGAATTTACGTTAACCGGAGAGGAAATCCAAGAAAGCCTTCCACGGTTCGCCTGACGGCAAGATGACTCTACCCATGATCCGTCTAACACTGAGGATATTTTGCGTCAGCTCTGTGGTCGGTGCAAACCAAATGAGGAATTCGTATCGACCAACCATCGCTGGGATTCGAATCCGATTAATCTCATTAGAAGGAGAACGCTCTATCCCCAGAGAGGATTCGAAATTCGTTAGTAATACATACACACTGGAGTCTACTGCACTCCCTCACCACGGCACAAAAAATTGCAAGTAGTTGCTAATTAAGATTTAATCTGTTTTTTTTTTAAGCCTGAAAATGTGGATATTTTTGGAAAAAAAAAAGCATTTTTCTGCGCGTAATTTAAAAGAGAGAAAATAAGTTTAGCTAAGAAAGTTAGATAGGTTTAAATGTATCTTTAAAAACTGAAACGTCTATTTGAATATTATACAGTTTTGTAATGTGAGTTTATTTTACGTATTAAAACTCTTGCTACAATTCTGAGCATTAAATTATATAACATACTTCTGACCACTTTATTAATTCTAGATAAGATTACATTAAAAATAATAATTGTCTATATGCAATTGCGTGGAAAGAAATGTTTTTACGCTATTTTCTATTTCATAACATGCTGGATCTTAATTGATCCTGATTCCTATACATTTTGAATTTTTATGGACACTGAATAATGGCACTTTTATTATGGGCACTGAAAGAGATATGGTCAGCTGTTAAATCGAAACCAGCTTCTAAATCAAAACCTACACTCAAGCCTCAATCCATGAGAAAAGTAATAACAACTGTTGCAGCTCAATCGTCCCGCAGTGGTCCTTGTATTGTGTACTGTATCATTAAGAAAAACAATTCGACACGATACGCTACAATAAGTGCTATATTTGAGTTCTTGAATATAGATTTGGGCATAGAAGAGAGGAAAAAATAATACTATTGTTTGTCTATCTTGTATATAGAATATGCATCAGATTCAATTCTAAATAGATAGCACAACAAACTCAAATAGAGTTAAATTACCCTCACTAAAATTTTACTTTCATTTAAGGTTTTGTTTACAACATTTTAAAAAGAAACCCCAACTAGGGTCATGGGTTCCAAACATGGGCCCTGTCCATTATTGCGACTATTATGGCAAATATCAGAAGTTCAATTTTAATTTTTTTTTCCTGTTATCCTCATACCTTTAAAAATTCATCAACCAATTTTCAAATTTGTATCTGCAGAATAACAATTAGAATAATTAAAATGCTTATATTTGTGTCACTTATTTTAAAAAAGTAAGTACTTCAAGAAAGTTACTACTAACAAAAAAGTAATAGCAGGATAATAATGGGAAATAGCAAACTCTCCATAACTGATTTTAAGACTTTATTACTATATGTTAACACTACAACATATTACAACAACTAAGGTAACTCAAATAAAATGAAAGTATACTAAATCCAGTAAGAATTTATCTATTTTGTTTCCTATAACTACTTCATAGAACAGAACAGAGCAAAAAATTTCTGTAAATCTAAAATAGGTGATGTTGAGTATCAACATCCTATACAGGCTCTAAATTTCATAGAAATTCAAATTAGAAGCATTACATAGAAGTAAGGAGTGCTAAGTATTTTATGTATGCACTTTTCAATCGAACTGTGTTAAAGTTTTAAATAATTTAACTATCTCAAAAGAAAAATTAGAGATACATCAAAATTAATCAATTAGAGATACTTCGAAATATCTTGACATACGATTTTTAACTTTGCATTAGAATGAATAATTCAACTCAAAAATAATTTTATTATTTTGATAACAAATTATAATAAAAACGATAAAAATATTTTTTTACTTCTACTAGTTGCTATTCTTCTCGAATCAAAGACCTCATTCGAATACGGAAGAATACATAAGCAATAATATATACTTGGTCATATTCTTAAATCGTTTCAAAATTCAAAAAAGTCATCGAAATGTTATCAAACTTTCGTTTTAGCCTATAAATTCTTTCATTCCTAAATTATTTTTTGCATTGATTTTTTATTTACAAGGTTTTCTTGGATAAATAAAAATGCATGAAAGAATGATTCTTTCTATTTTTTATAGATTTTAGCATATATATATAAATGTTTTTTTTTTTTTAAATTTTGCAAATGCATACTAAGTTTTTTCCTACATACAGCATTAAAATAGTTTTCACCCAATATAAAACTAAATGTTATACTTTAACTTGATATATAAAGATATTAATCTACTCTCCTAGACAACTTAAGCCTATTCCCTGGAATGTCTATTAAAAATAACTCAATAAATCTTTTACCCCGGTACTCATAACTTGTCAAATTGTGTTTCCCTGAGAAAAGTTGATGTGATCAATCGGCTTAGTTAAAAGTTTTTCCAGCAACGAGACCGTACCTTGAAGAAATATTTATCTACTTGTTTTAGGCTAGACAAGATAAAGAAATAGTTGAACCTTCTATGGAAGCAAATGGACCATCCAGGAAAAAGAAATTGCAACAAACATCTTCAGGCGATGCTCAGCCGAATTTACAACAAGTTTGTGCAATATTTTTTCCTAACTTAATAACTTAATTATTTTAATCTAACATTTACTCATAAATTTCATTAATAAGTAGATTTTACAACTAAAATAACTTCATTGAAAAATTTTCCGGCAGTAGCCGGGATAAGAAACTGAATAAATTTAATGTATTCTGATATGTAATAAAGAAGTTAGAATATTTGAGAGTAAGAGGCATATATACCATCAATGGTTCAAAAATTAGCTCCAACAGATGCCTACTAGTCAAATGTTTAGCAAACCTAAGAAATTCTCTGATTTTGAATCTAAGTAAGTACCTTAGTACCTCTTCAACTTAAGTAATTCCCTGATTTTTACTCTTAATTGTCCAAACAACACACCACTAAAATCCTAATTCTTGTCAAATAAATGCACAATTTACACTTTCTTTTTTCCCAAGAAGCATCAAAGGTGAAATTATGTGTACAATAACTGCTACGAGGCTGTTTTCAAAATAGTTCATTGACAAATGTTAAATTTGTCTAGTCTGAAAGCTTTGATTCTTGTCATTTTTATATATTTTAATAAAAACATAGTAAGAGTATAAAAAATACAGAATTATTTATTTTTTAATTGCGTTGAATGATTGTTTGTAGCATAAATTTGTTGTATGATTAGTTATCAAAGATAAGTATACTTAAGCAACGTTTAATCTTACAAAAATGTTTCAAATTAGTACATAGGTGTTTTTCATGAAACAACAATGCCTTTAATTGCTTTTAGCAGGTTGCAGCTTCTGTTAAAAGCAAAGTGCTTCAAAGAACCCACTCTCTTCAGCTGAATTCTGAAAAAAGGCATGATGCTTTGAAGCGAATGCATAGCCTGTGGGCTACAACAAGCAAAGAGCCAGATATAATTCAAAATGGAAAAGGTAATTAATGTCTTTGTATCAAAACTGTAACTTTGTAAAAAAATACCTGATAAAAAGAAATAATTTCATGGCATTTACCAACTTTGAATAACCTGAAGTAATATTTTTTTACCGGTAACGTGTAAAAAAAGTACGTGGTGAAAAAATACTTTGCTGAGTTTTCGGTTATTCTGGACATATTAAAATTATGCAATTACCTGATCAAAGTATGTTTAATTATAAAATTACCCGCTTCAAAAACTGAGTAATTATGGAATTACCCGCTTTAATTATTGTTTTTAAATGCCAGAAAAGAAATAGAATCGAAATAGCTATATTGCTATAAAATAGCAATATGGCTCCTCCAAGACACTAAAGTACTTAATATCTCAACTATCAATTCCAATTTATAATATTTTTCAGCTGCTAAATTACTGAGCTTTAATTTTTTTCATTAACTTTGTATTATTTTATTTTAAATTTTAAATTACAATTTCGTAGTTAAAATGTAATATATAAGGTCCTGATTTTTATATCGTCGTGATTTTTTTTTACTTAATTACTGGTGCAGTTAATCAGCTACCCTTAATTTTAGATTATCTGATTCTAGACTTAATTACTGGTGCAGTTAATCAGCTACCCTTAGTTTTAGATTATCTGATTCTTAAATCAAACCAAGAAGTCATACAATCCTTAAAATGTTCACACTTTTAAAAAATGTAAATTGTCAAAGTCTACTCATCAAGTCGTTTGTTTTTACATGTATAGTATATTTCAATAAAAAGTTATCTGAATAATTACGAAACAAAAATTTTAAAAGCATTATTTGTTAAACATCAAAGACAACTTTACGAATCTCTAAACCATCTTTGCGTTTTTAATGCAAATTAAAAATTATTAATTAAAAAGTTATTTCCAACGATTGAGCATTAAAACGCTAAATTCTCTAAATGCTATCAGAAGATCAAAACAATTTCTATCCATAGTTTAAGCAAGCAAACACACGAAATCAGTTTTCGAGTATTTATTCACGTGCTCATCTTTTTGTCTACTTTTTTCAGTTAGAATTATATACCTGCTTGTTTTTCTGTGATGTGCTCTTAATTGCCTGATATTGTATTTCGTATAACAAATGCCAAACAAAACAGATCACTGCATTTGTAGTACAGGAAAGAGATTAAAATAAGCTATTTATTTTCATTTGCACTATCCTTGTTTGACAAACATTTAATACAGGAATATTTATTTATTATGCACAACCATCTTAGTTTGCTATAAAAATCAGCTTGATCTTTATATAAACGTTCACATAAAAGTGAGAATCTAACTTAATCGAAATTTTCAAACATCGTAAATACATTCTTTCATTCTAGCATGCACTTGACACGTATATATTTCATTTTAGTTATTACCAAATTAAAATAGAAATTTATGTTGTGTATTAAGTAAACATATACGTTGTTGACAACAGGAACATATATGCTGTGTAATCAGTAAACAACAGTTGAAGCTATTTTGCTTCACTATATCGCTCTTTTATAATGCTTTAATAAAACATTTTCACTGGAGCAAAATATTCTATACGAAATTATAACTTGTTTTTTGGAGGGTACACTTCAAAACTACAAAGTGTTCTGTAATGACTGTCCATAAAATATACATTCTTTAATCGTAGTCAAAAATGAAGTCAAGGAAGTACTCCCAATACTTTTCTCAAATCAATGCTTTCGAGGGAGAAACAATATTCATCTCAGTTTTTCCTTCATAGCGTAATTCATAGGGTTCCGATAGACTTCATGTTTTATCTCCGTTTAAATATTAATTTAAGATAGCTAATGTGTTTACTTCCTTATATCCTTTTTCACAAGAATTCGAGAAATACATTTAAAGGCTAATCATTACTAAAAACCTTGCAGATGAGTTTTCCAAATTTTATCAACATTTTTTTATAATGCTCTACAGATGTGATTGGAATTAATGCGGATATCATTCCCAGCACTTTTAGACAAAGAGAAAAAAAAAATCTGATAAAATTACCATGGTAATGACGTTTTCATGGTAATGACAATGCATAGTAATGGAGCCGCGATGGCTCAGGGGATAGAGCGTTCGCCTTCCAATGAGGCGAACCGGGTTCGAATCCCAGTCGATACGAATTCCGCATCCGGCTTGCACTGACCACAGTGCTGACGTGAAATATCCTCAGTGGTAGACGGATCATGGGTTAGAGTCCCCTTGCCGTCAGGCTAACCGTGGGAGGTTCTCGTGGTCTTCCTCTCCATGTAACGCAAATGCGGGTTAGCTCCATCAAAAAGTCCTCCACGAAGGCAAATTTCTCCCAATACTCGATCCAGGAGTTCCCTTGTCTTCTGGATTGGGTTCAAAATTACAAGGCTACGGAGTTGAACATTAGTAGCCGTAAACCCATTAAGTTGGGTCGGCTGTTCAACGACGGTTATAAAATAAAATAAAATAAAATGCATAGTAATGACATTTCTTGTGATAAAAACAAAATATATGGTATTTAAACCATTCATTTGTTAATTTTTTCGCTTATATAGTAAGGATTTAACGGAAATTCTGGTTTTGAAAACTATAATCCTTATCACCCCATATTTAGTAAAAAATACAAAACTGAGTAAAGTAAATTTAACCGAATTAATGGTTTTTATGCCATGCTCTGAAGTATCATGATAAAATTACCAAATTTAATCCCATTTACCAAATTTTATGATATCTGCCTAATTTTATCACATATTATCAAGCCATATTTTATTGTTAACTTTACTGAATCATTAACAAAACACCTCGTTAAAAATTACCAAGCTTTTTGGTTTTTTCATAGAGCCAGAAACACGGCAAATTTTATCATGTTCTGATTATTTTGACTTTTTTTTTTTCTCAGTGTAAGTTTAATGGGACGACAGGCATTTTCACACTCATGAAAGGTACACATTTTGTGCATGCAAGAGATATGTATAGTACATTCAAAATATTTATGTATGCAAGATTTTCCTTTAGTTCATTTTTATGAACTTCTATTTAAAACAAATTAAATAAAATAATAATCAAAATTATTCTTAACTAAGTTTTAAGAGAATTGCATGATTTGACAATTTAAGTAATTAAATCACTATTTTTTTTTATTTCTTCGTATAAAATGTATCCTTTGTAAGATTTTTACATAACTATACGAGAAAAGCAAAATCTATGAAAAATTCTTTATCAAATAAAAAAAATGATCTTATCAATTTGTAATCATGACCTGTTATTTTGACAGTCAGCTTCCAGCTGTATACTAAAAAAAATTAACTTTTAGTCACATATGAATGTTAGTGATTCGTGAATTCTGTGCGTGATCCATTTTCCTTCAAATGACGTCAATCAAATGAACAAAAACTACCACGTTGAACTTGTATTTTTAAGCGCGCGTGTTTTCCTCGGTGATTCTTGATATAACACTTTTTCAGTAAGTATACATATTTTTTACTCTGACAATTGACTTACAATAAACTAAGAATTTTATGTCACAAATGTAGAATGCATATGTCATTGTGCTTAATATGTTTATCGAAATAACTTAGATTGGTTTTGTTAGTTAAGTTCTTCATCATTAACATAACAATGATCATTGTGTATCATTATTATTCATCTTCCAATTTACCATCAGCAAATTAAATGGATTGCTCACTAATAGTTTTTTAATTATTTTTCGATATCACTTTTTTTTAAATCTTATGAGCTATCCAAAAATCGAATTTTTCTTTTTTTAAGTCTTTTTAAAGATTATAATGTATTAAAGAATGCGTTTGTTAAAATTATTTTAAGAAAATCTTATTTTTGGAATCAATCTTATTTTTAACTATATAATTTTTTATGATATTATGAATTTTCTATTTAATGGAGTTTGAGTATGTACTAATCGAATTCAACAACTTAATTTTTTTAAATTTTTTGCTCTTTAAAACATTTTTATTTTCGAGCATCTGTCATTTTTGTAATTTTTCAAAATTAAAAAGAATATCTTGTGTTAAATGAATTTTTTTTTTTTATACATTTTTCATAAGTAAGATCCCATATTTTATCATCTGCTGGAAGTTAGTACACCTCCTAGCGTCATAAAGCTTAAAATAATTTTTACAAAAAAATTCAAAAATATACTTCAAATATTATTATAAAATCATATCTAAAGACTGCATATTTATTTTATAATTTCATAACCGGGGTTGAACAGCTTACCTATTTCTTAGTTAAGACTTTCAATATTCAACTCTTTGACCTTGTAAATTTAAGCCCAACTCAGAAGACGAGGAAACTCCTAGATCAAGCAATGCCTCACAGTAGCCTTCGTGGAGAACTTTTTGATGGAACTAATCCACATTTGCGTTACATAGAGAGAAAAAACACGAATACCCCTCATGGTTAGCCCGATAGCAAAGGGATAATTTACTCAATATATTAAAAATAACATATTAAAAAATTATTTAATAATATATCAAAAAATAATAAATATTAAAAAATATATTTTAATATTTTATAACCGTCGTTGAACAGCGGGCCCAATATTGAGTTTACGACTATCAGTGTTAAACTCCATAGCTTTGTGATTTTGAACTTAATCCAGAAGACAAGGGAACTCTTGGATCTAGTATTGTAAGAAATTTGCCTTCGTAAAGGACTTTTTGATGGAACTCACATGCATTTACGTTACATGGAGAGGGAAGCCAAGAAAACTTCCAATAGTTAGCCTGAGGGCAGGGAATCTAACCCCTGATCTGTCTGTCACTGAGGATATTTTTCTTCAACACTATTGTCGGTGCGAAATTCATATCGACCAGCTATAACTGGGATTCGAACCCGGGTTACCTCATTGGAAGGCGAGCACTTTATCCCCAAAGCCGTCACAGCTCTATTACAATATTTAAAAAAAAAAATATTAAATATTTTAAATTGAATTAGAAGGTCTTTTAGATATTGGCCGTGTTTAAGCTTGATTTATAATTTTGAACGTTGAGTTCACTCGTAAAAAAGATAGCAATCCATATATTGATTTAAGTAGTTAAAACTTGTTAAAACCCTTAACAATTCTCAAATTTGAAAAACCTGGATCCAATGTTATCCTAAGGGATAATTTAAACAATTCAACGTAAAATTTTTTATCTAAAATAAGAAAATTGGGCACCAATATTTTTATACTTAAATTGACAGTTGGTAAATATAGAAGTCACGAAATTTGCTGCAAATTTAATTACAGACATTATGCTTTTTACTAAGGGTAAAGGTAAGAAAGTAAAATTTCTCGGGTAATCTTCTTTAGAAAATAAATACAATTTATTTTAATCTCCACGACTCAGAATTCATGGTTCTAACTTTATTATAATAAAAACTTGTAAGCTCAAAACAGTCACTTTCGAAATGATCTTTAGTTATGACATCATAGCAGGTGTATACGCTGATACTTTCGTATCACGGTAAAATGCTTGACATAGTTGTTTATGTCCCAAAATTGGTTGTTTGTCGAAATGTTTAAATGTTTTGAACATGTAACAAAATTTTTCAGAAATGTAATATCATTTTTAACTGAAAGTAGTATTAGTGCGACTCATTATTTTTCGCTTTTTGCTCTCATATAATTAGTTTTCCCTGAAGTTGCATTTATTTAAACTTTATATAATGAGTAAAAGGAATGAGTTTAATCAAGGTAAGGACGTGAAATAAAATTTCTTATTCTTTTAAATTTTTATTTGATTTTTTTTTTTTAATATTTAATGTCTTGTTTAATCATAATGACAGTTTTAAGAGTTTGCTTATTCTAAAAGCTACTTTGAAAAAAATGTATTCATGAATTAGCATGAGGCTGTGTATTGAGTTATTGTTATTGCTATTCAATTCCAAAAATATACGTTATGGTTGTATAAGCAAGCACTACATTCCCATTTTATGGACAACACGAGTTAAAAGTGGCTTTAGAAACCTGAGCAACTTATAAAATAATAATATGAAACATTTTATTGACAAATGTTATCTAAGCTCTCAAGCATGATGAGAAAATTTGCAAAATAAGGACATTTTTAGAGTATTACATGTTTAGAGTATTACAAGATTACTCATAAACAAATAAAAGAACATATAAATCTCAATAACATCTCTACTATTATTTATAAGTGAGTCATCCAGATTCAAAACTGCTAACTGAATTTGCCAAATATATTATCTTATCAAATTTTTTTTATCAACTTCAATATAAACATGTAATCATTTTCATTTACATTAGCTTAACATTTCACTTTTTATATGTAATATCCAACTTTTTAAGAGGATTTAGTTAACATACTTTATAATACAAAATTTGCAACAATTTCTCCTTTTTCACTGATTTTTCTAAAATGCAGTTATCAATGGAGATTTAAAAACAACTGTAGTTGAAATGCAACAAGTGAAATTTTTATATCAACTTACTTACAAACTAAATAAAGATATTTCTTTATTTGTTACGGTCACTATGCATATATATTTTATTTTAATGATATTTACCTAATTATTTCTTTCCTAAACCATACTTAAAACTAACATTCATCCCATTTTTTTATAGAAAATGTACATATATATAGTTTTTTCATGTCTATACGAAACTTTCATTACCTAGAAAGCTAATTCAATTTTGTTTGAATCTGAGTGAATTCTCTTTGTCACAGAAATCAAATCTTCATTTCTATTAGTTCCAATTCCATTCCCACGAGTAGTTAAATCAATACAAGTTTTCTTTCGTCAAAACATTTAATTTTTTAAAAAAGATTCCTTATCTCATATGCCATATTCTTTGTTCGAAAAGACGCGATTGTTCTTTTGAACATTGTGCGAAAGAAAACTAGTTAATTATTTTTTCAACATTTTAAGTATAAACCAGCTTATTGGATATTTATTATGCATGACTTATCTAACTCAAATCATTTGTAGAAAGAGTTTTTAGAAAATATATTTTAATGTTATTTCAATACTAATCATTTTTACTGTCATATTTTTTTTGTTAAATGTACATATACATAATGTACATATAAATCTAAAAGTTATTTATTCACAAAATTTGACGTAAAAATATGAATGTTTTTAAGGAAAAAATTATTATATTTTTTAGCGAAACATAAAATTCTAGCAAAACAAAAAATTAATACAAACAATAAAATAGAAAACATAGTCATCACGAAGTTAAGTATTTTTTTCTTATCTATTTTCTCAAAGCTGAAAAAAGATTGTTAATTCCATCATTTTAAATAATAAAAAGCAAAGGTACTTATAATACGAAAAATGCTAGAATTTGCTATTATAACTTTAGACAAACAAAGCCAATAAGAGAAAGTCGCTTTTCCTTGGATTTGAAACATTTCAAGAGAATGATGCCAATTTTCGTTTCAGAGTCCGTTATTATTCAGCCTATTCTCTCTTAAATATGAGCTATTCAAGTTGTTGGGAAAAAAATATCTACATTAAAAGTTTCCCATAGTTGTTTTAATAACTCGATTTAGATAAACACGAAATAAGTGTAGATAAACACTTTATAACCAAAAAAATATATTTTACAAATTTAAAATCAAGCTCAGCATTCGCTAAAATTTTTTTTCGTTAAAGAAATTTAATTCTTCGAAATTTAATGCAAAAAAATTCTTTTTCAGAAAAAAACGGGTACATTCAGAATAAGAATTTAAAATTCTGGAAAATGGGATCATTATTTTTGATAAAGATTCACCATTATTTGACGTATATGAGCGTTTCGCTTGCTTTTTTAAAATATTTATTATTTGTTAACTTGTTTTGAGAAAAATTGTTTACTTATTTTTGCCGATGAATTCATTTTAAAAATATAATTAATTTAATATAATTAATTAATTAGCTCTTTAACCAAGTATGAATAGCACTGTTCACAAATTCTAAATTCTATAAGAGAATATGTTTTCAAAATTTCATTAAAAAAAAAACTTCGCATAATAAACGAATTTATCAAAATATACCATACATTTTGAAAATCGCTATATTCTCTTAGTTTATGAGACAGTTACTGAAAGCTAAAACATCAACTGATATTTTTCAAGAATTGAAAAATAAAAATTGGATTTTATTTCCATATTTCAGTTAAAAGATGAATAGATGTTTTATCTGAACTTTTCATGGAGTGACTGAATCTAAATGATCGATTGCGCGGACATAAAATATAAAAGTGATGCAGCTGGAATAAAAAATTAACTAAAATAAAATTATTCAAAATATTTTAAGTACCATTTCTAGCAGTTTTGCGCAATTACGTTTTTTATCGCTAAATTTGACAGTTTTTTAAAATTAAAAACAACTCATGCTGAATACAATTATAATATAAAATTTTTACTTAAGAATAGTGAAATATAAATCAATATTCAAAACTTATTAACTATTCTGATGCAGTAAAAAGTGCATTTTTTAGATATTTTTCAGCTGGATGAGAAGTAAATTTATGAGCTAGAGCCTATACAGTGTGTAACAAAATACTAAAACCACTGAGATTTTTGTGACTTATATTATAATTAAATTAAATTTTCCAAAATTATATTAAGTTAATAAAAATAAATAAAAAAACAATATATATATATATATCCATATAATTTTTCAGATATATCTTTAAATATGAATATTTTTTCAACAATTACAAAATTTTTCCCCTGGAATATCTGTTACAAATTTTAAAACCACCAGTTAAAACGAAATTTTTTACAATATAAAAAGAAGTTGATCCACCATTTTTCTGGATAGCTTCAAGGACTCGAGCTTTCATTGACTCAATCTATTTTTCAAGTTAAAATTTAGGAATTTTGCGTCTTTCATCCATGACAGGTTGCATGCAGAATCATATTGATGGTTATTGGCAAACACTTGTCTAGCCAAATAGCTCAACAAGTTTTCTCTATTTCTTTTTTTATTCTATAATCGTCGTTGAACAGCCTACCCAATTTTTGGGTTTACGACTACTAACTACTATGTTCAACTCCGTATCTTGGCAATTTTATCCCGATCCAGAAGACAAGGAAGCTCCTGGATCAGTACCCCCAGAGGTATTGATTTGTCATGGGAACAAAGAAGACTTTGTGACCCGACAAATTAAACGTGCACCAGTCACCATTTACTACACGGGGAGTCTTCGGCCGGTGGGGATCGAACCCACGATCTTTTCGACATGGGCCCAGTGCCCTACTAACCAGGCTATCCCTGTCTAAGTTTTCTGTATGATTAACAACAGACTTGGTCAGTTTAGGACGTCATGTTTTTTTTCTGAAACGAATTTTTAGTTGAATAGGACGCATGGACCTTCCTAAAATCTGACTCTCCTAGAAAGTAAGATATGGACCAAAAAATATAAGGTGTTTGTAAAGTAGTTGATAACAACTAGAGTCCATTTTTTCAGAACTACCCCGATGGTCGAGTTTACCATCATATGCAAAAGCTCCCCATCAGACCATATACCCCCATATCAGTCCACCACCCATCTGCCTATCAAAGAAATCACGAGGTTCTGTCCGTAAATCATGCTAGTAGTAATTATTATCATCCTGGCCCTCCAAATTGAACTTCTTTTCATCGGAAAAAATCACATTTTTTTCATATAGCATCCCAGGTCATTATTTATTCTGCCTTTTGCAGTCTCTCTTCCTTATGATGCTTTATCAGTCTTGATTTTCTTTTTAGTTTTCAAAGGATAAAATTCGAATTGATCTCTAAGTACGCTAGACTATTGTATGGGAGATTGTTATACTTGTTTGTTTAGTTATATTGCGAATAGACGAGTTCTGTTTCATTGCGGATTTGAAAATGTATCTGTTTTCCCGAGCTTGATAATTTATGGTTCCTACTAGATTTTTTATCTTTTCCATGAGAACCTCTTTTGGTTTAAACACAGACGTCGTAACCAGGTGGGTGGGGGGGGGGTCCACGGGGTCCGGACCCCCCCACCAATACTTGGGAAATTAAGGTCCATTATTTTGAGAAAATATTATCTATATCCTTATCTATATCTATATCTTTTACTCTTTATCTATATCTATATCTTTTACTCTTTATCTATATCTATATCTTTTACTTTTCTTCTCTCCCTTTTTTTACATAGTGCAACATATTACATTATTATTAAAAGAAAATTAATTAAAAATAAAATACACAAAAAATGCACGGTATTAAAGAATAAAACAAGTGTTTAGAGAACTAAAAGAATTGTCACTGTTACCCTTTCCTTCAATAAGCAAAAAAACTCTCTTAGCTCAATTATTTTTCTCCGTGCACTTAACTGATTAAGATTGATTTTAAAGCGTCGCTTTACTTTCAAACACATCCACGAAGAGTTATTTGATACCTCAAAAATAGCCCCCTCAGTTTACGTTATGGGGAAATGTCCTTTGCATTTAGAAATAGTCTTTATCGTATTTCTGGGATCCTATGTCATCTTTTAAAAATGTCGGATATCGGCTGAGTCATCACTTCGTTGGCTATGTATTCATGTACTCATATATATATATACTCATATATTTCTTCAACTACAGTAGTTTACAAACTTACGACTCACCACAACTCAACTTTTTATAGATATTAATGTAATAATTGTATTTACAGTTTATATCGCTCTATTGATTAACATTTTGAATTACATCTTAACATTGTACAGCTACATCCGCATTAACCGAAAAAACACTCCAAACCAATTAAAAAATTTTATTTATCTACTAGCTGAATACCAATTCTTCGCACAGGGTGGAAAATAGAAAAGTAAATAACTAACAAATCGATATTGAACAGCTAGTATATACCGAACAATGTTAAACTAATCCCTTTTTTTATTCATTTTTTATTATTTGTTTTCCTTTCCGATAACTTTACGTTATTAAATTAAGGGAAACATATTTTTTAAGAAGTTCAATTGAACAAAATAAATATTAATAATACATAGCTGCTGGCATGCTGCTGTAACTCAAAAAATTGGGTTGACTGTTCAATAATGATTATAAAATCAAACTGGTTTTAAAGTTTTCAATTCCGTTTATCTTAATAGTGATTCTTAAGATTTTCATGTAGTCTTTTTTCCAGTTCTTAAATAATAATTTGCCGCGCCTAATTTGTATATTTTTTTACTTAATTCTTAACGAAAAAGATTATCCTAAAATTATATATATAAGGACGAAGACCACGGAACACACTGGAATTGTATCAAGATGTTTCCGTTTTCATAATTATGTATTTAATGTTAGTAAGAAATATTGACTTGATTGTTACATATAATTATTTTATGTTGGATGTCATGTTTTTGTTATACAATAACATTAACATATAACATTATGACATTATGAGCGATTTGCAACAATTTTAGAACGTTTGATTAACTTACATTCTTTACGTTCTGACTTTCCAGAGCTTTTGAGAAAACCAAATATTTCAAACTTTTAACTCAGACAATTCTTTTCCGCAAAGCATTGTGAATTTTTTAATGAAAATAAATAAGTTAAATTTTAATTTTATTCATAATATTACCCTTTGCACTTCCCACGATTCAAAGTTATACTTTACATACGATTTTCAAAGAAAAAAGAAAAAAGCGTTTGAAAACTCAAACAATTTTGAAAAAAGAAATAAGGTGGTCTCATACTTATTTTGATTTTTAAAAAAATCATCTGCTGTGTGAAACTGACTAAATTTTGAAACTGACTAGCATAACCATCCATTATAAAATGAATAAAAGTCTAGCACTATGAATCAGTAGTTCTCCCTACTTAAAACAAATAATACAATAACAAGCAAAAAATAGCTTGTGATTAAATTTTAAATCATAAGAAAAAAAATTTTCAAACAGAAATCTTTACTCAAATACTGCGCCAATATATACAATCATAAAACTATAATAATAAAAATCAATATTTGTTTATCATCTGATATTAGTGAAAGCAAAATAGTTTAAATATTTAAATTCTTAAAAACAATTTTCGATTATTTTGGTATTGGGTATGAAACTATGACAAAATTTTCCTTAGTTTGCAAGTGTATAAATATTTGTATTGCATCTTTAACGGATAGAAAATTAGAAATGTGGATTGGGCAACTAAATTAATAAGAAAATACCTAGACGAGTTCTAACAAAGTTTTTCAGAAGTTACGCATGCCAATATGTAATCCAAGCTGATTTTACTTTTTACTTTCATCAGCAAGCATACTTTTTATTTTTTTCATGAGATAAATTTAAAGGATTGGTCATGTTCCTTATGATTAAATTTTTTGTAATTACTGCTATTTTTATCAACAAAATCTGTATCGCTTTTTCATTTTTACAAGATTATAAACTATGCCAAAGCAAACTATTCTATATTTGCCTAAACTTAGAAGTATATACAAAGCTTAAAAGTTAGTTTAGTACTAGTTATAACCAGTTAGAAAATAATTTAGTTGTGGCTTTTTGCTTGCGCAAAGAGCTTTTTTATTATTATTACTATTATTATTTACATGAAGAATTCTAAATTTCTACCATGGTTTAATTTGAATACACTTTGCACATTGCATTTTGTACATTTTTGAATGAGTAAATTCAGACAATTTTAAGTACAAGATAACTAATTTTACTCCATATTTAGTAACTAAAAAGCATATTTTTTTCCTACGGAAAAGTTTCATAACATTAAATTAAACTATATTTTATTTATAATTTAATTTCCATACATCAATATTTTAATTGCTTTTTTTTTTTACTTTTATAAGGTTTTTTGGCAATTTTAGGTTGTTAGTTTTAACAAAAATATAATTCAAAACAAATTAAGAAAACCGAATGAAATATTTTAGAAATTTTATGAATTTATTTATTTTGATAAATTGTTTCAATTGAAAAAAACTGAATTGAATAAAATATACGAAACAACATACAATTAAGTTTAGTGTTTTATATTGTGAAGCTACTTTAGCTGCATTTCAAGAATGAAATTTTATAATAAAAATATATATATTAGCTTCACAGAATTTTTTGAGAATTTATCAAACATTTAATGAAACACATATATCGCTGGTTCAAAACTAAAACGACACATCTCCAATTGAGTAAACATTGCAGATGTGTCGTTTTAGTTTTGAACCAGCGATATGCTCTCAAAATCATTTTTAACATAACTTTAAAAATTGAATTACAACCCAAAAGAAAGATTTTTAACATCCTCTCAGTCTAAATTTCGCTTTTTATTTCGCTTAAGTTCTCACTGCGCAAGCGTAAAGAATTTGATGTCCAGTTGGAGATTGCGCAGAGCCATACGGAGAAGGGTGAGAAATCTCTCTAATATTTAAAGTATGAACCCATACTAAAATTATTTGGGATAGCAGATATACAAACAAAACGACTTATTCTTCTTTAACTGTTTGATATTATATACATTTAAAAAAAATTTACTTCCATTTTTTTTTTTTTCTTTTCTATTTCTTAGCTCCTCCCATTAAGCGACCTTCAATCGTCAAAGAATCCCAAGAGTCCTCAAACGACAGTAGTCCAGTTTCCCCGACAATTGGTGCAATGGGAGTTGCCACAGATTCAAATAACAATGATGGAGGTCAGCCCAGGCCTGTCGTAAATTTACAAGAAGCGCTTTCAGATTTATCATCCGATACAGAATCGTGCGATGATGAATCTGAATCCGACATCGAGGATGAACCAAAAAATGAGCACGTGCGCATTCTTCGAAAAATGAACTCAGAAGGTATGACGCCACCAGAAATTGCTCCTCTCAAAGATCGAGCCAGGTAAAGATTTTAAAGCAAAACTTCTAAAAATAATTTCTTTCTTGAATTTTATGTGTTTGAAAATATAAACTAAAATAACAATTGGCTTAAAAATTATAAAAAATAAGTTTAACTACATAGTAAAAATGTTAAAGTCTTTAACCGTTTATAACAAGAACAAAGGAATAGTACAAATTTTTATCAATCCAATGTTTCGTCACCTGTAACTTATGATGCTTTCATTTAAATCTTAGGGTATGTCTAGGATAGATAGCCATAGTTATTTCAAATTGAAATAAAAGCACTAAATAAAGAGATACAGAAAATATTTATGCATATTATGTTATGCCTCTAGCGGCGTATAACGACATGTTTGAAACTTGCACATGGTTTCTATGCACTTACGAAAGTATCTAAGATCTGTTAAAAAATTTTATCCGACACAAAATAGAAATTGTTCCCCAGTGTAATATGTCTACACATTATATGTAGTACACAAGAACTATTTTAAAACATAATTGTGAAATCTCTTTCTCTTCAAAAAAAGGTGCCTGTTTCCGCTTTTCATTATAAGATAATTCCGAATCAGCTGGACCATGTTTGGATAAAGTAATAAAAAATAAATGCTGGGGCTCTTTAATTGATTCATTAATTAAATAATTCATTGATTGATTAATTAATAATTAATTAATTAATCATTAATTGTTTGCTTAATTGATTGAATAAACGCTAAATAATTTTTTTCATTTAATTCTATATATAACTTGAAAGTTTCAGGCAAGCCACATTTCATTTTTATGATAGTTCTTATTTAAGATTTAAAAAAAACAATTAAGGAAATTAATATCTCATCTCTTGTTAATTTTTCCCATTTCATATATTTTTCAACAATATTTAGTATTTTAATTTGTTTCGTTATTTTTGTCGCAGCTCCTTGTCAGGTACGAGTGTATCGAGCGATTCAGCCGTCGGTACAAGTGATTACTCAGCATCAACCCGATTACAAGAACTAGAAACTGAACTTATGTAAGTAGTACTTCTAGTAACTATTTCTCAAATTATATTTTTTAATGAAGCATATGTTGTTATGTTCGTAAAAAAGTCTACTATTACTATATATTTATGCCGACCGGCCTGTGTAGGGGGGCAGGGAACTGTCCTTGCATCAGAAAGGTTCTGGGTTCGAATCCCGGGCAAGGCATGGATGTTTCTTTCTATCTGTGTTCGATGTCCTTTCTCCTTTGTGTGTGAATGTGACCCGCCCTATAAACGGGTTGTGGTAGTGTGACGTGGGCGACGCTGCTCCACCGCCATGGCTTCGCCCCAGGTGCTCACTGGGTAACGAAAAGTGAGTTAGCAGTTCTGGCACTTTCTGTGGCCAATAAACAATAGTTCCAAGTGCCCGTCATTAAAAAAAACTGTATATTTATGTCTCATATTACTTTGTATGAATATCCTAAACACAGTAATTTAATCGAGGTTTTTTTCCTTCTTATATTTTAAATCCAAAGCGCCATTCGTTCATTAATATATGTCTACAGTTGCATAACGTTTATAGTGCAGTTATGTTCACAGTTACTATCCTTTAGTCATTACATAAACTACTACTTAATGTGAGGAAATGGAGTTCCAGTTTCCAGTTTATACTTTTTTTTTAATTTCTTGGGTTTCTCATTTCAATTTACTCTTGTCTGTATCATTACATAAATAACTACTTGAACTATAAAAATGGAGTTCAAAATAAAATATTAAAAATTAAACAAAATAAGTTTCTAATTTATACTTTTTCCTAATTTCTTGGGTTTCTCATTTCAATTTATTCTTGTCTGTATCATTATTTAAAACTATAACAACATAGTAATTGAAAATATTATTTAATGGATTAGCATAATTACATTATTTTTCTATGATTTTTTTGAAAAAATTCATCCATTTTATTCATATTTGTCTCCTGCATTATCTAAATGATGCATTATCTAATAATCTTAAGACAATAAATATATTATCTAATAATCTAAAGACAAAACCAGATTGCTTGTATCATTGCTGACAAAAATTAAAAACTTTAAACTGAATCAATTTACCAACGTTTTTAAAAAATTGATTTTAATCTTTCTGAAAGTTATTGACTGTAACGATTCTTCTAACTGAGAATCAGTCTCAAACTCTTGATTGAGTCTCCTTTATTATTTGTTTCATATATTATTTGGTTATATTACTCCTTTATTACTTGGTTATATTTTGGTTCAAATTGTCTCCTTTATTATTTGTTTCAAGAAATTTTAAGTGAATTTTTGAAAATTTTTCAGGAAATTTTACAAAATTAAAATTTTTTCACTAAACCAAACGATAAAAAATTTATTCTCTCCTCCAGTGATTGGTTCAAGAACAACAAGGCAACAAAAATCGTGATAAAGTTATACGCAGGTTTGGGATCAATAAAATTTTCTAAAATGTGTATGAGTGCATATGTTCTTAAAGTGAATTCACAAGTTTTAAATCAGAGTTTTTCTACAGGTGTACAAAATGTGATTTGGCAAAAGCTCTCAATCGTGAGTCCGCATATAAAAGTATCATAGAAGAGAAAATTCTTTTGGTAAATGAATTAGAAGAAAGATTAAGATCAGCAGAAAACCCAGATGGCGATGCTGTTTGGTGAGTACTTAAAATTTTCTTTAATACTCTCTCTTAAGAATTGTTTATTATAATAATCTTAATAATTATATATTATAATTGTAATTTCTCTTAATAATTGTATTTTTGTAGCAAAATTTACCTGTTTCAAACATTTTTTAAATATTTGTCAGTAAATTTTGATTAATTTAATTCAATCACTTATAATTAAATTGCAAATAATAATTTTATTTTTACGCTCTATGGGCAAGAAATAGAAACAATAACATATATTAACTGGTTTTTGTTTATTTTTTCTTTTAATTTATTTATTCCATTGATATCGTGTTGAAGTTTTCTCTGATTTAATTATTAAAAGTTCATTATCATTCGATAAATGGGAATGTCCCGGTGGTGCATTCGGTTAAATCCGGAAATAGACAAAACTCAATAAAAGAATCAATGTTCCATCCGGTTCTTGGAACCATTGTTTAATACTTCAATCGGTTTTCTCTAAAAGGTCATCCACTGTTACTTTTATGACGGATACATTTGATCAAGTAATAATTTTGTGTTTAATTGTTACCCTGCAAAGAAGAGTAGAGGTTTAACTTTTACACTGAGAATAAAAAACACAAAACAAAACTACAAGAAAATGGTAAACCATGTTTTTGGCACCATGGAAACACCTAAAATCTCGGTAATTTTTACCGAAACGCTTTGGAAATGGTTTTGGGAGAATTACTGGTAAAATATGGTTTTATAATATGTGATAAAGTTTGATAAATGTTGCAAAATTCGGTAATTTTTATCGCGGTAACTTAGAGCATAACATAAAAACTATTATTCGGATAAATATACCTTTCAGTTTTGTATGTTTCACTAAATGTATGGTAATAAGAACTGTAATTTTGTAAACAAGAATTTTCGATAAACTGTTATCATATGAATGGTTTAAATACCACATATTTTGGGTTTTATTGCCAGAATCTTTTTTTTTTCTGAAGTAATACAGTAAGGTAATATTTTGTCATAATATTAATTTGTAATATTTTTACATATAGGAGCAACAGCTCTGTTATTGACTAAGTTTTCTTTCTTTATTTTTCGTTTTTGTAAATGAAATCAATTAATATAACTTTTCATTAGGAAATCTCCAGTCCATAAAGGAAGCAGTGGAAATTTTCAAGAAAAATGCCGTATCTTGCAAAACCACAATCGATTTTTAAATGAAGAAGTGTTAAAATTAGCCAAAATGATGCAACAAGAGAAAAAAAACACCGAACATAAAAACCAGCAAGTATTTTCTTCTTGTACTAGTAAATTTATTTTTACTGTATGGGCAATTCTACAAATGTTCAATGAAGGGTTGTATAAATAGTACATAATCATATTTAGGGGAATATTTGACCCCCTTTCTAACACTGATTGAAAAATTAAGCAAATTGATAAATCCTCCTCCCGAATACTGACTTGAGTTTGGTGAAAAGTATTTCATTTTTATTTATTTATTTTTACTATCAATAAAAGAAATAAAAAAAATACTACTTTGGAATTAAAACTTTAAATTTGTTTTGTGAAAAATCAAGTAAATTGGTCGCAATTATGTAATTTTATTATTAAATATTTACAGAAGGGGAATCAAGAAAATGTTGAAATGCCTTAACCAATCATGTGCATGATTATATTTTGAATGTGACGCACTTTAACAAGGGAGTGGAACTCTATAAAAATTTATCCACACTGTAAAAAATTTCGGATTACATATGTACCGGCAATGTATGACAGTATAAAGTACCGGCAATTTGGACGCATCATCCGTAAAATCCATTTTTATCTTAAAATATTATACGGTGATTTTTACAGTAATACTTATTTAATTAGAGAGAGCCAGTTTTTGTACGGTAATTATTACTGTGAAAATTAAGGATTATCAGATTTATCGTTCCATTACACGTTCTGGTAAAAATGCATTTTACGATAAAAAAAGTACCGGTACCCTGAATGCCGGTACTTTTTACAGTAATTTCATCCAGAAATGTTTATAGTATAAATATACTTAGGAGATGAGGCATTCTTATTTGAAGATGCGTAATGTATTTTCCCATACTATTTTTGTTTGGTGACCATATATCACTCTAAATTTACTAGATATTTGATATCGCGTTTTGGTAAAAAGGAAAAGAGTATCAACCTTACACCCTAAGTTTCAAAATTTTAAAGCGGTCCACAAAAAATTCGAGGCGGGAGTGATAGAAGCAAATATTGAGTAAAGATCAACTTGGAAAAAAAATTAAATGGGCAGTACACTGTAAAAAATTACGTTATCCGGATCAAATTACAGTAAAATGTACTGACACTCCGGGTGCCGGTACTTTTTTCACAAAATTCATTTTTCCCGGAGCATGTTACAGAACAAAAAATCTCATATACTGTAATTTTTACAGTAATAATTACTGTAAAATCACCGTTCACTCTAATAAAATAAATATTATTGTAAAATTTACTGTATAAGATTTTACAATAAAAATCAATTTTAATGATGCTGCAGCCAAAGCGCATCATACTTTATACTGCAGTTCAATCCAAACCTCTTTACAGGGTATCCCATAGTTTTTATCCACGATTTTAAAAGCTGTTCAATAACTTCCAAGAGAATTTTTTTCTATTAGTTTTCCATTACTTAAATTAAGATCAAAAATAAACACAATGATTTAAAAACCGGTGCAAAAGTTGCGTTTATTTTTTTTTTCTTCCTTTTTTTATAATAAACCAATAAAAAATCTGAATTAAATGATCGTTTGCGACTTCTTAAGACATCTTTATATTTGCTTTTTCGTCCAAAAGTTTAGTTTTTACCTTGTTATTCAAAGAAAGATTTCTGTATTAAGGAAATATTTCTGCTCACTCGGGTGATTGAAAAATATGACCTCAACTCAAAGAAGTTTGTGAACCACTATAGCAACTCCAATCGGCTAATATTTTACATGAAAATTAAAATTTTATTTTTTCAACAGATTGGTGCGACATATAGAACAAGAAGTTGATCAATTAAAAAGAGATTATGTATTTCTAATGCAGTCCTCTCTCCGAATCAACAACACTGATGGACCTGAAACAATGGATGTCTATCTATATGGAGGAAACAGGGTAAAAAAACGTAATATATTCTCTTAGTAGTTGAAACAAATGTAAAAATTGAATAGTAAAATCATCTCCAAACATATTATAGTTAGTTGTGCATGAATATTTTGAAATTGCATGTTTTATTTAATAAATAGTTTTCAACACTGTTATCAGATTCTTTTTTTAAAATGCCGTATATTTATATTAAATACCAAAATTTATGTATACTATATATTAATGAATGCAAAAAATTAAAACTAGATTATGATTAAATGACAATATAGTCCTACTGATATTTCTTAAATAGCTAAATAATTGTTAATGGCTGTTAAATAGCTCAAATAAATTTTAGTATTGAAGCAATACCTTTATTGATTACAAATTTTCTAAATTAAGCATAAGTAAAAACTTTTTAATTAAACTTTTTAATTTTTTATTGATTATGCTACAAACTTATTCTCGTTATTTCAATTAAATTAATTCAGTTCTTTTCAGTAAAAGGAGAGATAAATAACAAGCAAACAACGGACTCATAATTTCAGTTCACTGATAAATTGCACGACAAAACCATATGTGTACTGATAGAGCCCAAATTCATAATAAAGTTTTAAACTACACATTTTGCCCTTTTTAAGAATTGATAGAAATTACCTCAATATTTTTAACTTTAAGAAAGATTCGTACCAGGTAACAAACATAATGAGACAAATTTTTGTCTTGGACGTAGTCAAATTGAACTTGGTTTAATACAATTGTTTTGAATTCCCATAGACGAATTCCACTACCCCATAAATACACGGAGGGAAAAAGTATGGTCGAAACAAGCAGAATATGGTAAAATTTACTGTGGTCCTAGCTCTCCGGTTACATCGAAAATCTTAATAATTTTTGCGGAAGCATTTTGGTTTATGATTTCAGTAAAATTAATTATAAAATATAGTTTTATAATATGTGATAAAATTTGGTAAATGGGGTAAAAAAATTTTGATTTTGTTATGGTACCTTAGAGAATGGCATAAAAACGATTTATTCGGTTAAATTTACTTTTCATTTTTGTATTTTTTACTAAATGTGTGGTAATAAGAACTACAATAAAAAACTAAAATGTCTGGTAAACCGTTACCATATGAACGGAAAAATTACCAAATTTAATGGTTTATATTTTGGTTTTAAAAACCAGAATTTGTTTAAACCAAAAATGTCATTACCATGCAGGTCGGTAATTTACCATAAGTTTTTTCTCCGTGTACTGGATTATAAGTAGGGGTGAAAACGTTAAAGCTACGAACAGACAAAAATGACCCTGCTTGTACTTGATCACAAGTAAAAGTTTTATGTTTTTAAATACTTTTTATTGAGTTATACACCTTTAATTAAACAATTATCTGTCTTAACTTTCGCTACTATTATTACTATTATTATTTCGCACGCCATTATTTCCTTAAAAAAGAAAATATAATATTTTCAACAAATTTTGTTTGAAAATGAATTTATTTTTAAAAAAAAAAGTCCAGTTGTTATTAACTATGAATACTAAATGATATTAGTTTGTTGTGTCTCTTGATTCCTTTACTGTGAGTAAATCATAACATTTACGTTTTACGCCCTATAGATCTCTTGCCATTAAATTTAATGTTAAATTAAATCCCGTCTCTTTCGTCATTAAATTAAATCTAAATTATTAAAATGATAGCTAATTTAAATATATAAATATATATTTATTTCTAATTTTAATTTATGCTTTTGGAAAAGTAATTTAAAAAACTGCAAATTTTTTAATGTTAACAATTTTATTATATTTTCAGGTATTTTTACTCTATACTTTTATATAAAATTTATATACTCCAACTAACTCTCATTTAATTCTTTTTCTCTACATATTTTGATTATCTAAGCTATTCAATATATAAGCAAAGTATCGATATGTGCTTAACTAGTCTGGCACTAAAATCTAGGGACTTTTATTACCTAAAACTAAAATAACAACAACAATAATAATAACGTAAAAAGAGCAAATATATTAAAACATTTTGTACTAAAAATTTATACAGTGAAAAAAGTGCTTAGAATTTAACATGATTCAATTTCTTCCCGTTTTTATAACTCAGTATAAAAAAATCTCGATTATCATGAGTAAAAGCAAATACATATTACACGGGCGATTTCTTTAAAACAAATATTAAAATACCGTTTCTTAGTGACGAATACTGCTCTAAAGTGTTCGATAACAGCAATCTCAGGAGGCTAAAAGAAATTGCTAGCTAAAGGAAATTACTAGCAGTTTAATTTCACCCAATACTCCATATTGTTATATATTTAAAAATTCTATATACTTTAAATGGTTTTCTATAAGAGCAGAAGAGTCCTTTTGTAACAAAAAGAAGAAAAAAAAACATGTTTTTTAACGTTTATTTTCATTAAATAAATAATACGTTTTTCATAAGTATCTACGTAATTTGCATGCGTGTTTTATACATTTTGATCACTTACATAACCTAAAATACTTTTGTATAATTCTAATAATTATGTGGAGATCTGGTTAAAATATATCTAGATTTTTTGGTTTTTAACAACTGTGTTTTACAGATATTATGCTGAGCAAAATTTCCAATATTTTTTAATAACTTAGGAAGAAATGGTTCAACTTCAAAAATCATTCATTTAAATTTATTTGGAATATCAGCGGTGTTATTTGCAATTTGAGTGGTTAAAGTTTAAAATCAACAAATGAAATTGTTGAATCCCAAGACTTGACTATAATCTTTTTTTAGAAATAATCTGATTAACTTCCTTAGAAATACAATTAAAAGAACTGGTTTCGTAATTTAGTGCCCCTTTTTAAAAAAAAAGGTACAAGTTCCTTATCATTCGATTCATTGGAGGTGAACTAAAAACATTCACATTTCTTTATCTTTTGTTTTTTATGATAAATATATTAGCTTAGCTTAAAGAAAATGTTCTGAAATTTTTATTCAAATTTAGATACGTGATAAAATTTTACGTTTGAATGAAATCTTTGAAAATATCAAAACTTTAAGGTAAAATTTAGGCTCTGTAAAATATTCCAAAGTCGTTAATCTATTAGATAAATGTTAAGTTATCTTGGGATAAAGAAAAAGTTAAATTTGAAATTAAACTGCGGTTGAGCTATTCACAGTACAAATTGATTAATTAATCGACACATTTAAGTATAAAAGCACTTGGTTCAGTCATAGCGTTTTATATTTATTATATATTTTCCAAACAATAAATATTAATATTTCTAACCGAAAGAATTTGTATTAAAAAATTATATTTCAAAAGCAATTTTAAAAATTAATTTAAATTTATTCCATCGCATTATCAAGTATAGGTTACTAAATGTGCTGCATAATTTCTTCTTTCATTATTTAAAACATAATGAAAAAATCAGTTAATTACAGTTTAAATACTTAAGTATTATTTTTCGGAGTTCATTATATTAATATTCAGTGTAATCTAAAGTGTAGAAAAAAGCGTCATTAAATGTAAATTAACGTTGTCAGTGAAAAATATTCAAAGCATACGTATAAGCTTCAACTTTTACCAACTCTTTCATAGTTCTTACAATGTCTCATATTAGCCCTGAAACTGTTAATCTAAATCTTCACAATAATTCCAATCATTGTTTCAGATTAGTCTCCAAACCTTGATAATCTCTCATTCAGACAATGTTAAACATATTCTAAGTTTTAAGAAATAAAATATCTTTCTTTTGTTTAAATTAAACATTAATAGAATTCAATATATCACTTTAAGTGTTGCACAATAGGAGTTCTGAAATTTAATAGAATTTTTTTTCTTTAAAAAAGTTGGGATAATTAGTATGGTAAAACTAAATTCTCTATATAATTTTGATTGTCTTTATAATGAGAGCAAGTTTTTTCTACAAAGTAATCTCTGTCCCAGTTTCATAATTACACTAACTACCAATAAGAATTTGAACACTTGTAATAGAAATGAAAAACAAAACTTATTCATATTCAATATTTCAATAGTTAGTAGTGCCTCAAAGACGCAATTTCAATCTTCCGGTCCATGCTTTTTACAAGCGATTGTATGACGACTAGTTACATTTTCTTCCAATCGGCTTGGCGAAATTATGTAAATTGTTTTACCGATATCGGACAATTCGTGCACCCCTTAATTCGGCAATCCAACTGATCCCAGAGGTTCTTGATTTGGTTCTAGGTCTGAGCAGAGTAGTCCAGTCGGTTAATCCATGGTCAACATACCAATCCATGCTAGATCTCGCAGCAAGACAGCCAACGTTTTCTTCTTGGAAGTAACCAGGTTCTATCCCGTATAGCTGCCGCAACGTAAGAAGCATACTATCATCATAAATGATACGGTTGATGATCATCATAAATGATAGGGGTTTCAGCTTACCATAATTTTTGAACCATGAACCCACTTCATACCAAGAAAAACAGCTCAAAACTATTATTCCACATCCACCAATATGCATGAGCGTACAAAACTCGTTACTATACAAATCTCGATTTCGAGTGTATATTCAATACATCTAAGTTTAATACAAATTTTTTGAAGTTCATATTTGTGCTGATTAACTAATTGTAAAAAATTTTATTATTATTTTGCTTTACAGCATAAGAACAGAGTTTTGATGCTATTAGAAGAGGCCAGAAAAATCAATCCTACTCTTCCAATTTTTGAAAAGTAAGTACCTATTTCGTCACTTTCAAATCCCCATTATAGTATAAGTATTCTCTGAAAATATCATACATAATTAAGTTTTATACTTTTATTAAAATTGTCAAGATCTTCTTAAATAATATTCCTTTAACTTGTTGTAAATAAACTGTAATATATTTTGTGTTTTGTTAATAGAATAGAATAGAATAGAATAGAATAGAATAGAATAGAATAGAATAGAATAGAATAGAATAGAATAGAATAGAATAGAATAGAATAGAATAGAATAGAACCAAAGTTACATACTATAAAAAAAAATTCTGTAATAGACAGATTTATGAAAATCTTGAGAGCATGATTATTTTTATTATGCAACTAAAAACATACCTGCATTTTATAACAGTTTTTATAAGCACTATATCAGATCAACCCAATTAGTGGATTGGAATTACTTGGCAGGTAATCGACCACAATCAATATTCTCAATAAATTAGTAAAGATCATCGAAACTTGCTTGATATTAAATATGCTATGACCAGTTTGTCAATGCAATCCGGCAAGAAGTTACATTTCCCAAGTACATATCATGTAAACAAACCGTCATCTAGGACACCAGATTGTGAATAGATTGAAATTGTACAATTATTCGCCTTTAAATTTCTACCAATGATCCAAAAATCTTTGTTATATATGTAGAACATACCCTACCGTCATTTCACACAAAAATTCAGATAAATAGTTTAAATATACACTAAATATACGTCAAATTTACAGAGCTCCGAGAAACACTATATTCTTCACCAACGAGCTGAAGATTGGTGTAAGCTTTATCAATTATTCGTGTTAAGATTTAAGTTTGTCCTTCAAAGAACGCTCTTTTCGGAATTAATTTGAAATAATGCAATCATTCACAAAATTTTAGATAAGTATTACACAGCAGTTTTCACAGAGTAAAACTTTAAAATTTGAATGCCACTCGAAGAACGCTCATTTCGGAATTAATTTGAAATAATGCAATCATTCACAAAATTTTAGATAAGTATTACACCACAGTTTTCACATCGTAAGGCTTTGAAATTACATCAGATCTAGAGGAATTTTTAAAAAGTAAATAAATTCCTTTCTGCATGAACTGTTAAAAACTGCACCTAATGAGCAACTTTAAAATAAACTAAGAAAAATAGTTGCAAGAGACGTCAGGTATAAATTTGCAGCTTATAAGATTATATTTACATGAAAGTAAGTTATGAAGCAGAAGCATTATTAATTTTAGGCGACCTATGGATTCTCAGAAATCAATTTTTAATATATATATTATTATTTTACACCAGGATGATTTTTTTTTAAGAAAGTGATTTTTCATTAACAGCATGTCTCGGGGTCTATACCACGTAGATCCTTTAGGGTTTCGGCGAAATTTCGGGGACGAAAGTCTCATAATTCATTACATCTGTAGACAACTTCATCAACATTATTCGTCCATTGGTCCCCAATATGAAGTTCATCAACAGCAATGGAAAAAACATCTCCGTCAAAGTCCGACGTTGCCGAATTCAGTAAGTCATCTATTTATTAATTTCATGCATATTCTAGGATTATAAAATAGTCCATAAATAGGTAATAAAAATTAATAAACATTTGCAGTTTACATAACATTGGTGGGATTCAGCTAGTACGTACGTAATGGGCTTTTAAAAATCGAAATTTTTAAAAATATGAATAACATTGAAAATTTAAGCTTCAAAAACATTTAAATCTTCCATATACATGTAAAAAAAATCATTGCTTAAATTCTTAAATAAATATTTTTTCTTAGATTTCAATATTAATTCCCTTCCCCGAAAACATTCCGCTAAGTTTTTAAACATACGAATTCTCAAATGATTTGAATACAGTCACTAAAGCTAAGATTCAGCTCTTGAACGTTAATGATGAATGCATTTTTTTAAATTTTTTTACTTTTTTTGGACATTATTCATGTTTTTTTTTTTTTTTCCTTCATATTTTTTACTTTTCTGCATTTATGTTTTGTTTTTTTTTTATGTTTCATTATTTTTAGTTTTTTGCCCTTTTTTAATATTTTAGAATTTTTCCTTTTTTTAAACATTTCATGAATTTTGAATTATATTTTTTATTTTAAGAGCATTTCACTTATGAATTAATTTTTTTTTTTTTTTACATATATATGTTAGTGCAAATTTAGTATTGAATCTTGTTATTTTTCAAAATCTAAGAACTTGCTTTACGACGATGGGCAATCATTCATTTTTAAGAATATCAAAAAACATTTGATAATACGAAGGAATTTTGATGTTTTTAAAGATATCTACTAAAAATTAATACATTAAAATGTTTGTTAACATTTTATTTATTTACTTTTTCCGTAAATTACATGATTTTTTTTTCTAAATTGATGCCTTTTTTTTATTTAATGAGTAAATAAAAGCTATGATTTTTATTTTTATTTTTTTTAAAAAAAAAAAGTTAATATATAACATGCTCTTAAAAAATTTTAAAGGCATTGTTTTCTTGTTTTTCAGTGTAAGGTGATTTGATTTTTTTCGTTATAAACGTAATCCTCAAACACAAATTTTAAATTTTTTTTACAAAATTTGATACTTAACTTTTCACATTGTATTATTTACACTCAGAATGGTTAAGAAATATAAACATAAAGGAATACATAAAGATTCATAATAATAATAAAAAAATAAGAACTACGCATTATAAACGAAATGAAAAGTTTAAAAATATATTTGAAAAAAAAGACCAAAAAATGTTTCGTTTTACATCTTAACGCTTGTACTTTTGTCGTTAAAATAATTTAACTTTTCATTCAAAACAATTTAACTTTTTTTTAACTGTCGTTAAAACAATTTAAGTTTCTGCCGTTACTTCAATTTTGAAAACTAGATTTTCTCATACTTTGTTTGTACCATTCATTGGCGTTAAAGATATATATATATATATATATATATATATATATATATATATATATATATATATATATATATATATATATATATATATATATATATATATATATATATATATAAGAACTAAGTAAAACGCTATAGCACATGGGATCATTGGAGTATTACGCATAAAATTTTAAAATAAGATCGAATTATGAAGTTGAGCTTAAAATTTTCGGTTATCAGATTAACTAGTGCTGCCATCTATTGCAATGACTTGTACGTTTTTATGTTGAGCTTTAATAAATTTTATCTTAGATCACGAAATGTTTCTCTAGTTAATTTCTCCTAATTGCTTTAAAAAAATTTTTGCTGTATTAATTGCAATAGAAAACAGAAATATTTTTAATAAATTCTGTAGATACTATATTTCAACTATTTGTGTTATAATATTATTTTATTTATTTGTTTATCTATTTTTTCTGCAAAAACTACAACTGATGTTAAAAAAAAAATACAATTAAGCGCATACAATTAAAATAAAAGACTATTTTTCGTTACAATACTAAGTGAAAAACTTTCCGTAAAACTCATTGAATTTTTGTACAGTTCGTTTTTAGTTGTTAAACTATCAGTGCAGATAATAAAATTTTATTTTAATATATAATTTTAAACAAGCAAAATACTAACGCTTTAAAAATGTATAATAATTTTTCAATTCACAGCATTTATTGACTTATACAACTTAGTTGTCAATAGCAACTGTTTCTTAATTAACAGCTTGAATAAATTAAAATGTTTGGTTTAAAAAATATAACTGCAATTCATAAAGATTTCAACTTTATGTTTAAAAAAAAATGTAAACAGCTTTTTTTTTTTTTTTTTTTTTTTTACTGTCATACCAAATTTTTGACAGGGCGTTTTTAACGCTCATAAGCTTATATTCTATTTATGGAGTGCAATGAAGAATAGTTTAAGACACTAACCCTGCTTTAAATCTCTGACTGGTAAAGTCTCGTTTTATAAAGTTACAGAATTAACTTTACATATATTTGTACTTGAAGCCGCAAATAAGCAACGTATGACGATTTATCTTCCGTCTAGGGAAAGTTAATCTGAAACCTGACCTATAAAACGATTTTAAATCAATTTTCATAAAGGTTCCACCAAATACATATTATTCTATCGTTAGTTATATTTGTAAAGAAAATATCATATCGTTAAATATGATATTCTTTTTTCTACACTGTATCGTGCTTTTATATATATTGCAGCTGGATTTTGTCCTCTTATTTACAGAAAGAACTAAAAAGTCTTGTACGCAAAGGAATACCACTTCATTTGAGAAATCGTGTTTGGGCGATTCTCTACAGATCACGTGTCAACGATATTATGGAAAGCAAGGGTCCGCATTACTACAACTTTCTGTGCAGTTTAGCTCCTGATGATGAGGCAAGTTGTGGTTGATTATTTTTTAAAACAAAAACGCATACCGTAAGACTTCGGTGTACCTATAGCCACAGTATAGACACTATGACCCGCGAATCAGACGCTGACCAACAAAGCTTTTTAAATGATCCACGGTTAGTTTTTATAAGCCTTTTTTAAAATAAAAAAGTGAACAGACAATTGAATCTAATTTCAAATTTATAAAAAATTAAAACCATCTTAGTGAACACCTGCCAACTAACTTTCTATCGTGTATCATTGTAACTGTGTATGAGCTCATGGCATTTGGTCATAAACTCTATCGTTGCGTCCATTTTAGACAGCAATAGTGCTGAAATAGAAACATGATATGACGTCACGTCTTGATAACTACCTTGCCAACTTTTGTATGATCATAAAATACAAACAGAAAAATAGATTTCATTACATCACTTATATTATACATTTCTAGTACATTTGAAATTTTAAATGACAAAATCACAAAGCTGAAACTGAACCTCTTAAAAGTTTATTAATAAAAGAGTTTTAAAAAAAAACCGTATTTTTTACTTTTTATCTCTCAAGATTAATTCGACCATTTCTGCTTAATTTTTAGATTTTCTATTAAAAATTACATAAATCGAAGTGATATATAATTTTTCATCGTTTCACTTATTATTCCATTGTTTCACTCATAATCATCCATTATTTCACTTATTGCTTAGAAAAATAAATAAAAAAATTATTTTTTTTAAAATTATATTTTGCATTTAACTATTTTTGGACAAACGAGCTATTTTCTAGTATGGACTAAACTTTCAACCGATCTCCTGAATAAACAATCAAAACCATATTTTTAAAATTACAGTAATTTCCTACATTTTTAATGTCAAAAATCCAACTTGAAAATGGCGTCTGTTCTTATACGCTAGCATATCAAAGTTGAACCTTTTATTCTGGACATAGCTTAAAATGCGTAGTTGAGAAAATACACGGAGCTCAAAATGCATGTTTAAGAAAATGGACACAGCACAAAATGTGTATTTCATAAAATGCACACAGTTCAGGATTTAAGGAAGGATACAGTGTTATATGAAAAGGGACACAGCTCAAAATGCGTATTTAAGAAAATGGACATAGCATTTGATTCCATTTTTTAAACGTCCTTTAAAATTACATTGTTTTTTATTTAAAAAATTAACTAGTGAATCCAAGTAAATTCTTAATGTTACATAATCCTTACAAAAGCGGTCCTGGTTTTGTATGGATCCTGGTCTACAAAGCACATTTTTTTAACTTACCCTTTTCTGAAAAGACTTCAAAATTCAACAGTACGTTTTACAGAGTAGCCATGGGTCCTATAAATTTATAATAGTAGTGCTAAATTTGCGTGATAGGAATTGTGTGATTTTTAAACACCAAAATATCTCTTAGAGATCTGAATAGGAGGAGATTTATCATAAAGTAGCATCTATTATATACATAGCCAGACCAATTCGGAAGCCCAGTGTTTTGCTCCTTAATGATTATGCTTAGCGTTTAAATAAGTCAGTAAAATTGTTGGTTTAGATGTTAAAATCAGGAGTGAACATTGGAAAGACGCATTTTGTGTAGCGTCCAATACTTTCAGCTATTTAATTTCTTTATTTTGCTCACTTCGCTTACAACTTATAAAATTAAGTTGTATATTCATATATAGCAAATTCAATATAATATCCGAGATTTTATGCATGCAAGTACAGTTTACATTTTTATAAAATGTGCGTTTTTTTACACGATGTTAACATGTATTGTAATTCAAGAAATAAATCAATAGTTTTCTTTTTATTACTAGCTATGTAATTAAAGTAGTTAATTCTCAAATAAAAATATATCATTGATTTTTTTTTTATAGAGAGTCACAAATCATAAGAGACAGATAGCTTTAGATCTCTTGCGAACTATGCCAGACAATATAAGATTTGCGGATTCTAATGGCGATGGAGTATGTATATATTTTTTTTATTTCGCAGTGTTATAAGATATATCAAAAATTATTTTTATTTCATACAACAGTATTTACTGAACAGTGACATTTATTTGGAAAAGAAATATTTTGTATAAAACCATTGCTTTATGCTTTGTGCATTGTAATAAAATGCTTTGAAACGGGAAAAATAAAAAATATGAAACGAATTTATGAGTATTGAGGGCTGAAAATATTTATAATAATAAATTTTCAGCTCAGAACACTAGGATTTCGTATGCGTTCAATCACTTACTCGATCCACGAATTTGTTACAGAATGCTTCTGGTCAGTCATAAAATATTCCATGTAAAAAAAATAACTTTATCAAACTTTGAGAAAAGCCTTAACTATATTCTTAATGAAATAAGATTTCAAAACTAATTTTCCTACTGAAGAAGAAAAAATCCTGTCACTTAATGAATTTGAACTTATGTCCATATTTCGAATATTTAAGCTTTTACTTTCAATTATTATTCCCCTCGAACCTTTAATAATGAGCACTAGAACGTGAAGATGCGATCCCTAAATCAAAAATTATTTAGGATGATCCGTTTTTTTTTTTTTATTCTTTTTTTTTTTTTTTCGCTTTCTACGAATGAAGAATTTGGAATTTAGTTAAAGGTACTAAAAGACTTTTGAGCGAATTTGAGAAAATAAGTTATAGAAAGCACAGAAACAGCGGCTGAGTTAACAAAACCAATGAAATCCGCTTCATTTTAAAAAATAAAATAATATTTTATGCCTGGAGCTAACCAAATTATTAAACCTGAAAATGTGATTTTTCTAAAAATATCGTGTAACGTATTTTTCCACTAAGGTATACAATTAAAATCTTGAAACTAAGCCCACTCATATTAACATTAAAGTTTACATACACTATTTTTGTTACATACGAATAAAATTAACTAATTTTAAAATTATGTCTCTGTTTTCAGAAAGTATAATGAATAAATTATAGGTATAAATGCTCTATATAATGACTGAACTAATTTCATAGGTTCGAAAAATGCAAGAAGTCTTGCAAGCATTTTGCGTCCATAATCCTACTTTAGGATATTGCCAGGGTATGAATTTCCTTGTAGGAATGTGTTTATTATTTATGGAACCTGAAGATGCATTCTGGTGAGTTTATTGTCTCATCTTATGCTAAACTATAGTTTTATAATATAAAATTATTTTGTATAGAAAGTAATACTAAATGATTTTAATTTAATATTAAAATCAGAAAATATGAAAGAGTGAAAGTTATTACTCAGAGGTTCGAATAATCAAAATTTCATGCATGAAAAAATAATTTTATATGTGGATGCGTATTGTGTATGTCGTTGTTGTTGTTTTCGTGTCCAATGGATCATCAGATCACATCAAAGGTCTTAACTATTGCGGCGCATCTTGACTGTAGAGAACAGATCTTAGATTGTCCCCAATTGGTACCCATCCCAATTTCAAAACGTGTGATGAGTGTGGGGCACTCGAAAATGTGTTTTGGTGTTAGCATGACATCCGGGTAGTTTCTGCAAGAAACGTATGTCCTGGTCTTGTTCGGGAGAATTTTCATCCTTCTAAAATTGGTTCTAAGTCTTGCTATTACCGATGTCAAGGTTCTAGGACAATTGAAGTCAGTAATAAGTGGCTTCTTTAAGATGTGAGGTAGGAGTCTGTTTTTGACCGCTGCATTTGCATCTGCAAGTTAGATGGTGTTATTCGGTTGATCGTCTTCACGGGCTTCTTTGGCCAATTGGTCGGCACACTCATTGCCCTCGATGTTGGCGTGTGCATGGATCCACTGAAGATGACATGATTTTCTCCTACAATTCAGACTCTCAAGCAGTACATTTATGGCGGACGTGATGTTCGTTCCACCTTCAATAATTGCTTCTAAGGCTAGTTTACAGTCAGAAAAGATCACTAGCCCATCAGTGAGGGCTGAGACATTCGAGTTGTTCAGGTAGAGAGTTACAGCTTCCTTGATCCCTAAGAGATCGCTGGTGAAATTTGAAGCTATCAGGCCTGTATTCTATTTAAATTGGTAATTACTACCATCATGAAGAAGAAAGAGAATGCCTACTCCTCCTTTATTGAGGGATTTGTCTGGCGAACCATCAGTATAAGCAATTGCCAAGTTGCCTTGGGAGAACATTTCAATGGTTTCAAGGCCTTTCAGTTTAAGATCATTGGGGTCTTCTTTCTTTGTGCAAGGTTGTAATAAGTACAAGCTAATCCTTGTTTCTTTTGGTGGCTTTCTGGGAAAAAGGGGTTCTTGAAGGAAATTAAGGGTAGAATGTTCCATATTGATGCGACATCTGATGTCTCGATCAAGCTGGAGAGTCGAGGATCTTTTAAGTCTGGTGGAGCTTTTCCATTTGTTGAAAACTCTTGTAGAAATATGATCCATGTTGTTCATGTATTGTATATACATATATATATGTATATATATATATATTATATATATATATATATATTATATATATATATATATATATATATATATATATATATATAAATATATATATATATATGAACAGAACCTCTATACAGAAAGTAATGTTTTTGAACACAATATGCTAAAAAATGTAGCAATTGATTTGTAACTTATGACTTGTTATGATTAGCTTATGCAATAATTATACAAAATTTCGTAAGCCTAGCTTAAATATTTATGGAAATATGAGAGTTTTTATTTTAAAAAAAAACTAACTTTTTTGTCTCAAGTTTTTTTTTTTTTTTTTTTTTTTTTTTTTTTTTTTTTTTTTTTTTGCTATAACTCTAAAAGTATTCAATTAAATAAAATAAAAATTTTAGAGAAATTTACAATTAATTATAAAATTTTTGCTTCAAAGTTTGAGAAAAATAAGTTTAAAACTGCACCAGATATGAGCGTTTAAATTAGTTCTTTTATACTGCGCATGCGCGGGAAAAATTTAATACATATATATATATATATTTTTAATTTTGTAGTGAATCATATAACAAAGTATACAACTAATAAAAAAGTCCGATTTGAATATCATAAAAATTTAAAAAGTTTCCAGCAATTTTCCAAGTAGCCTTTATACTTTTTAAAAGAATGCGCAAAATTATAAGGGGTTTTCCACATAATTCCTTTTTTTTTATTATTGAACAAGATTGATTGAAATTGACATCGGCATTGTTGAGAATCATTCTCAATAAGAGTGTCTTCTTTTGCCTGTTCTCTATCCTTATTAAATCACATTTCGGTGTATGAGCGTTTGTTGTAAGGTTTTATCATTTGTTATCAAATTCAGTTTTATGATATAAAATAATATTTGTAGAAACCCTCTTATCATTCTGAACATTCTTTTAAAAAGTACGAAAACTACTTTAAAAATTGCTTGGAACTTTTTATATTTTTAAAATTTACAAATAGAATTTTTTCATTAGTTGCCAAATACGATTCACCACAAAATTAAGAAAATAATTTTTTTAATTTTTCCATGGCATGCGCAATATAAAAGAACTATTTTAATTACTCATATATTGCGCAGTTTTTAACGAATTTTTCTCGAGTTTTAAAGCAAGAATTTTGTAATTTTAAGTTGTTCTAAAAACTTTGTTTAATTTTATTGAATTTTTTTAAAGTTATAGCAAAAAAACGTTAAGACAAAAAAAAAATGTTTTTTTTTTTTTAATAAAAATGATCATATCAGCTTAAATATTTAAGCTAGGTTTATGAAATTTTTGTAATTATCGCATATAATTACTAAAATAACTGTCACAAGTTACAAATCTATTGTTGCAATTTTTGATATAGGGTGTTGAAAAACATTACTTTTCGTTTATAAATTATTGTCGGTTCCTCAAAGCTTTAAAAGCTTTAAACTTCATTGATATGTATGAGAAATCGCATGGTCTAAACACTTTTGAAGTTATAAAATAATTCGTTAAGTTTTTCTGGAGAAATATGAAAAATGTATTAGTATAGAAGTCTCCATTTGTCTACCATTTAAATTATAAAATATTTTATAATATAACTCATAGTTTGCGTGTTGTTGTTGTTTTTTTTTTTTTTTTTTTTTTTTTTTTTACAATGTGAAGATAGCTATTTTAGAGTTTTTGGAGAATAGAAAACAACAGTAAGAAATTGTCCGTTTCGTATGTATTATTTGGCTGTATAACGCAATCGCTTCAGCGGTAATGAGATAAATTAAAGTTGAAGACTTGCGGTCCATTGTTGAAAATTTCAATAACCGTTTGCGCCTCTGCATTGCTGAAAAAGGCGGCCACTTTGAAACCAATTAAATTCATATATTAGCAAAAGTCTACTCTTTATATTATTTGTTGTATTTTGTTAATTTATTTATTTGCAATAAAGTTATGTAAAAAATTTTTTTTGAATTCCTACTTCAAAATGAATGTATTTTTTTTACTGGTGTTTATTGTAAAATATATATTTAAAAAGTGATTTGGTATTTCAGGTGCTTAGTAGCTGTCAGTGAGCGTTATTTTACAGCAAATTACTTTGACCAAAATCTAATTGGTGCCCAAGCTGATCAGGAAGTCTTGAAAGATTTACTACGAGAAAAGATGCCTCTCTTATGGCAGCATTTTTCGCAACTAGATATTGAACTCTGCACAGTTACTTTGAATTGGTTTCTTGCAATATTCTTCGACTGTGTTCCTTTTGAGGTAATACAAAAACTATTTTACTTACTTGGAAATAGTATGTCATTCAACACTCTCTTACTTAGCATTGCCTTTCATTAACATTCTAATGAACATCCTAATTAATATTCCTATATTCTCCTTTATATGAAAGGAAATCCTTTTTCTAATTCTAATGTAACAACAATGCTACCCTGTCTAGTAACTTATTTCGCTTTCACTTACGTGTTTATTTGCCAACGAATTCGCCATACAATAGAGTTAGGCGTTTATGTTTGGTAATAAGGAAGAAGAGGTTCGTCTATTCGTCAAGTAGACCAGTTTCTAAATACATTCTTTGTAAATGAAATAGGCGTCTCAAGGTTACTCAATTTCCCCACTCTCCACACTTTTCCTATTTCTGTTTCAATGATATCTGCAAATCTTCCTTTTTTTCTCACGCTCATACATTCCCACTTCTTTCTGAAACGAACTTAACTAGGTATAAAGCAATATTTTTCCGTAATCATGGTAACAGAAAGGGGTAAAGTGTAGAGAGTTAAAAACCGCGTAGCCTTGAGACGCCTATTTTATTAACAAAAAGTACAATTGAATACTGAAGTAATGAGGGGTGGGCGCTGAAAATTATTTTACAAATTGTGGTTTGTTTTTCAATTTGTTTTCTTCTCCGAGGTGAGCTTCAGCCGACATCTTGAATTTATTGAGAAGGAAAGATAATCAAAAGAGTAAAAATCCTAAGCATTACTATATGGATAAGTTTTTTTTTATACTTAATCGAGATTCGCTATTGCTAAGTTGATAGAACTAATAGTTCAGAAGTTATAAGAGTTTTAGTAAACATGAACTATAAAATGTACAATTTTTAAATTTATACTTATTTAAACATTTTAACCACTTTTCTGAACAAGTGAGATGCTATTTCCCATGCAATTTATTACACTGAATGGAATGAAACTAATATAAAGTCTATAGCAATAATAGTTTATAAGCTGATAAGTTTATATGAATAAAATTACAGCTGTGTATTCATACCTATGCACGCATAAAACATTACTCCGTAGATGCTAGGTTTTATGCATTTATTACACTCAACTGAATATCAGAACCAAGTTAATAGAATAAATAGTTCAGAAGTTATAATACTTTTAAAAGCTTCGTTTATAAAAATTACACTTTTTGTACTTGTACCTATTTATGCTTATGAGATTACTATCTAGACAAGTGAAACCTTATTTTGTTTTTATTTATTTATTCGTTTTTTCCAAAGCCAATAAAGTGAAAATTAAATTGATAGAGCTAATAGTTCCAAACTTGCAAGGATTTTATGAGTGAAAGGTTTATGTCAAAAATTATGTTTATGTAAAAGATTATGTCAAAACTATTAGGCCTATCGTGTTAATTTTGGTCTCATGCAATACAGCGTAAATAGTGTGTAGGATTCAATACTTTGCTTGTCTATGTAGCGATATCAAATGCTTAAGGAGTACAAAACTTTATTTTTATTCATAAAAAATTCACAACATTTGAACTATTATTTCTATTGATTTCATTTGATTTAGCACAAAAAATACGTATAAATCAAAAATTGTACTTTTTATGCTTCATACTTACTAAATCCCTTAAACTTCTAAATTATTAGTCTTTTCGACTTGACTTTGAGGTAATTTGATGCAACGTAAGAAAATATATATAAAACAATGCCTTACTTGTCTAGATAGTAATGTTTAAGTTTTTGTCCCTAGTTGATATTTCCTTAAATTCAAGCTAGCAGCTAAAGTTTACTTCGGGAGTTGATTAAACTTCAGGTCTCCATATTGTGCTCAAACTTTACTTTTTAATGCAATATCTAGCTTTCCTCTAATTATTTGCTAATGAGCCTTTTTCAATATCTTGGGAGCTGATTTTAAGAGTGCGTAATTTAATTTTTTTTTTTTTTTTCATATAATGAGTTGGTGGGGAAAACTTTAATGTTGATGTTTTTATTGTTTACATTTTAATGTCAAATTCAAATTTATGTTTACCAAAAACTATTTTATTTTCTTAACTGTCACAAAAAAAATGATCTTCCTTCAGCTAGAAAAAGTCAGATAAAAACTGTGATTTTAATTTCTTAAATGTTATTTGTAGTCATTGTGATTTCTGTCAATAATTATGTGATTAATTGCGAGCTATTTGAAAAAAATTTCATACAAAAAATTTTTGATTCAGGAATGTTTTTTTATTATACTATATTTTATAACTCTATTTAACAATTATTATAAAATTCTTGAAAAAAGTTTTTTTAATAATAAATGACAATTTCCTACATCATAAATTTGTTCAAAATCTAAAACTTTAGTGAAATAGGTTAAATAATACTTGGAAAAAAATTTTGCCATTATGGCAAGAATTAAAAATAAGTCGTCAAAAGAAATAACGATTTTTTGCGAAAAATATGTTATTTTCTTAACTGATGCAAGTTAGCAACAATTGTTCATGACTGGTAAGTCAAGGTAAGCACATCTGTAGCCAGCGCCCTCTATTACAATACCTCTATTACAATTACACAAAAAGATCAATGTAAAGAAACGCCTCAGTATTGTAAAAATTAAAATCGTTTGTGATCTAGTTTTTTGTTATCTAAGTAGTTATTTCAACCTTGCATTATCTAAGCTCATACAATTTTGCAAAAACTTAGAATTGTTTTTAGATTTTGATACTTTTTTTAATTGGAAAAATTTCGCCAAAATAACGATTTTTAAAAAAGTTCAATAACGTTTAAAATATTTAAGTTATTTATCTTTTCTAAAGCCCAGATAGTTCTTTATGGTAAGATGGTATACATATGTTGTTTAAAATCTTGCCTGAAGTGTCAGGCACTTATATACTGTTGCTTTTTTATTTACCTTGGCGTAACAAGTCAACTGTAAGGCTTGCACTGCTTACTTAGCTTTCTAAACAGATTCACACTTTTCGTTTCAAATCTCGTATTTTGTTTTAATAAGGACTTGATTCTATGTAAGCCTTTAAAATTTGTTTAAATTTTATGAACACCTTGTGTAATAAAATCATCATTTGTTGGATTGGGTAAAATTGTGAAAGAAAAAGGGATATGAATATTGTGTATTTGTTCTTTACTTTTCAAAAAAAAAAAAAAAAATAAGCAAAATTCAATTGTACAGAAACATTTATTCAACAAAAACGTATACGGCAAAGAAATGAACGAAACAAAAAAAACAAATAACAAATGGCACTAGAATTCATCGGATTAATCAATTTAATATTGATAATAAAACTAAATACTATCATATATTCTAAATACTGACAATATAAAAAGAGACAAACTCACAAAGTTGCATTGGTTAGACTATCATTAATTTATAAATAATACTTATTTGTAATAATATTCAACTAAATGAAATATTAAAGCATATTCTTCTCTTTAAATGAAAGACTTCATTCCTTTAAAATTATGAGTAAAGAAAAAAGAGTTTAATAAATTTCTCAAACCAAAATGTACTTCAAAAAATTCATCAATATTGAATTTTATTGTGTTTTTTTTTTTAATAATAAAACATATAGGTAAAAATATTTCACACACAAAAATATTTTTTTCTGAAAATCTATAGTAAAATACTTTTAAAATATTTTACCGTAAATTTACTGTATATGTTATAGTAAAATGTATTAAAAAAATATGTACAATTTTTTAACCATTTTTCTAATATATAAGTATTTTTACACTTTACCTATCAAGCGTTTTTAATCTAGAAACATGCAGTTTTTTTTAAATAAGCATGTGGTATTTACTTTTCTTCCTTACAATCCATAGAATTAATTAAGTTCAAAATTAATCTAAAATAAAGTTTATAAAATCAATGTTTTCATTCTCTTAGACTATTTGTAATACTACAATGTAATGTATGGGAACTTTAAACAAGTGAAAAATAACCTGAAATCTACTAAACAAAAATACATATATACAAATTTTATAATAAATACTTTCATACAAACAATGAAATATATTAATGACACTACTTTCTTCTTTCAAATTCGTTACATACATTCAATAAAAATTCTCGTAGATTATCTTCACATATGATAATTATAATGAATGTGACTATTTTATATACTATAATATTTTCTTCAAATAGTTTATGCATCACAAAGTATCTCATCACGTATAATTCGGTAAAAGTACGTATAATTTAGAAGAAGGACTAGAAAAACTTAAATATTGAGCAAATACAATCAGTCTTTCACTATGTTTATGATTTAAACAATGTTCGCGGTTTTATTTTCATTTCAACTTTCATTAGTTCTGACCATTCTTGACCATCCATATCGTACCACGTTATTCCTGTATTGTAACGTCCATTAATGTTAACATACTGGCAATGGTTGTACCACCAACCGCTACCATAGAATTGAGCACAATGTGTAGCTTTGCTTGCGTCATTGTCTTTATCAGGAGTGCTGAAAGCCATGCCATTATGGTAGCTCAGGGCATCACTAGCATTACCAGAATAACCAGCAATTACCAATCTATAATTGTCCATTTCAGCCAGTACCTCGAAAGTATTATATTCTACATATTTGTAAGTGCCTATAGCATCCCACATGTCAATTCGCAAAACATATTTCTCTGATGTTGTTAGCTTGTGAATAATTTCATTTCCAATCCAGAAATCACCACTAATATCACCGAATCCTTTTTTATAATGTGCCCAGTTTTTGTCAAAACTTTCATCACCTTTGGATCGCCGTTGTATAAGGGTCCATTCCCCACCTGAGGAATCCATATCACAAAAGACTTGGACTGCGGAATCCTTGAGCTCATCTATAGGGGAACGAATGAGATAGGTACCACTTTGACGCTCAAATAACTGCTCTAATGTAGAGTTTCCTGAGCAATCTGTAAAATAGAATATATTTTAATTAAAATACTTGGAATACATGTAAATTAAAATAATCTATTTTCTCTGATTGATCATTTTTCCTGATTAGACATAGTTTCTTTAATTTTAATAAATTGATAATTATAAAGCATTGAATATTATATCTTTCCTTCAACCAATTGTTAAGAATACACTGTAAAAAATTTGGGAACAAATTACGGTATAAAGTATAGGCACTTTGGGATGTATCATCCGTAAAATCCACTTTTGCTGTAAAATATTATGCCGCAATTTTTACAGTAATATTTATTTAATTCGAGTCATTCGGTGATTTTGCTGTAATTATTACTGTAAAAATTACGGTATATTAGATTTTTTTGTTTCGTAACATGTTCCGGTAAAAATGAAATTTACGGTATAAAAGTACTGACACCCTGAGACTTTTAACCGAATTTGATTGGGAACTTTTTACAGTGCACGGGAGTGTCTAAAAATTCCTAAGATTTGAAGAATAAATAAATAAAACTATGAAATGTAAATGCTGTTGTTATAACAGTTAAATTTAATCATAATTTTAAACTATAAATTAAAAAAATCAATACCCTTCGCGAAACAATTAGATAAAACACTTTTAATTTTCTTTAAAATAAATTTTAAAAGCGAAAATTTATATTGAATATAGGGGGTCAATATCAGTATAAAGGTTGTGACCCCTACACCCGATTAAATTATATTCATCATGAATTAACTTTTACATTATTTAATTTTTTCTAAATATTATTTAACCACATTTGGATTTATGGATAGGCTCTTAGTATTTGAATAAATCCTATAACTCTATCTAACAACTACCAAACTATCAATCAACTTTTTATTAACTAATTTATCATAACGGTAAGTAAATGATTGCCTTAAATAACTGTTATTAGTAATGTCAAATCAGCTTATCTCATTAACTATTAATTAAATTATTATTTTATTATAATTTGCTTATCGCTGAAAAAGAAAATATAAAGAGATGTTTTTTAAATATATTGATGTTCCACTTTGAATTACATCAATCAAAATGCTTCTTAAAAGTAGAAATTTCTTAATGATGACGCGGGTGAAGAAAGAATTGTCCTGTGTCGTCATGCTAACATTCCGACAATACCCCGCTAATAACTATCACCTTGCGGGCAGTTTTTCATCCTATCATTAATTGTACATTTATCATTTGTCGCATTTTCTGTACAGATGAGACAATATTACACTCTTGAAAATGACGTTTTGAGAAGATATACGCCGCTGGGTAACAAGAAAGTTATTAAAGAACCGATATCTTAAGTACCGCCTTTGAATAAATCCACTGCTTCAACTTCAACTTATTGGTTGTTGAGAAGTTGGTTAAGATTTCAGTCCCGTGGGATTTCACTCCCATCAAATATTCAATTCAGTTATTGGTTCCGTGATTTTATTTTTATGTTTTTATTAACATTATTTTTTTTTTCGAGCATGCATGCCTTAAAAGAAATCTTTATAAAGAGTGCATCACTCTTTCGAATCTCCAATGCTCACTTTTTCGTTTCTCAAATCTAGACACTATAATTTGTTTCTCGAACGTAATTATGCTTCATATGGCACAGTAAAATTTGATATTGAAATTCGAGTTGTATTATTACAGTATATATTGTTTCTTATAAATTCGATAATAACTAAGCAAAAAGATATGAAAATAAAGATACATTAATTGTAAAAGAGATTTTAATTCCTCGATTAAAATTTTACATAGTCATAATTCAATTCATATAATTGCATTTCTCAAATTTATAATTAATTTTAAATAAGTATTTTATGTAACTACAGTTAACTCATACATTACTGATTTTACAATTTACATTTTCATTACAATATATATTTATTTATTAATTGCTTAAAAACATCTTAATGTTATTCTGTAACAATTACTTCTTTTTTCCATTTGTTTCTCACGAAATTTAAGATTGAATTTATTCACAAATAAATCTTAAACTGTTTTAAGTAAATGATAAGTACGTGAAAATATATTAACACATTCTTTGTAATATATACTTTTTTTAGGAAAATTTTTTTATTAATTATATTAAAAACATTTATGCGATTAATGTGATATATATATATATATATATATATATATATATATATATATATATATATATATATATATATATATATATATATATATATTGAAAGTTAGTTTGATTTATTGCGATTCCAGAAAAAAATATTAAAAGAAAACTTAAAAATATTAAAAGTATAAAAAAATCGGAGCAAAAACTAGTTAGCCATGGATATGAAATGATATATTATTCTGCTACAAAATAAAATTATGAAATATCATAAAAAATCAAGTTTTCTTACCTCGAGGTAGCTGATGTATGAACTTTTCAAGTTCTTCTTCCATTTCTTCTTGCTGATGTTTGATGAGAGGAATGTCCTCTTTGAATTGTAAAATGCTTTCTCTAACTTTATGTTGAGCTCTTTCCCATTTGTTAAAATCTTTATCGTCTACTTTTTCAACAATTTGTCGATGTAAAACCTCGATTTCCAATTTTTCGGCATCAACATTGTCTGAAAGTAATTGAATTTTCGACTCTAAATCAGAAATTCTTGAATCTTGAGCAATTTGTTGATTGGGTTGGAAAGTTCTGTTTAACACAGCATTTTGAACCAAAAGAAGTCTTAAATGATTACTTTGTAGATCAGATTCAATATTAGTTATGTCACTTTTAAGATTCGAGGCAACCTGCTCGGAAGAAATTTGTCTGTCACTTAGCTCACCCAAATCGGATTGCGTTTGTGAAAAATTATAATCTAATTTAGAGATTTCTTTTCTAATATCTTCTGTTGTTCTATCATAGTTACGCTCAAGACGCTCCAGTGCGCTGAAAAGTTGCATTGTAGATCCATGGAGCTTGTGAATTCCAGTTGATGTAATATTGTTTACTTTTGATTGAATATCCAAAGTCTGTACCTCAGTTTTATTCATTAAACTTTCTAAAACATCTAATCTTTGTTCTAAAATTCTTCTTTCTATGTCAAATGGTTCACTATTGTTAATTATATCATTGTAAGAGTTTTCCAATGATACTAATTTGAAATCAGACATTGCTTGCGTTTTTTGGAGGTTGCGCATTTTTTCACTTATTTCCGTTTGAAGAAATTCAAGATTTACAATTGAATCATGCAAATTTTCTATCTCTGCTTTCCATTGGCCATGTCGGAATCTGTGATGATCTCGTTCTCCTACAATAATAAAACGAATTTTATTAGTTATAACATTTCATGAAATAAAAATATTTGAATGTTGCTTTTTCGCGACTAAAAAATTCAAATACTTTTTTGTTAAAATAAAGTCGAGTGAAAGCTTTAATCACCAAGCCTTTATCTCTTTTATACAAAAAATCAAATGCAGATTTAGAAAATGTTATAGATATAGTTTGAAAGAAAAATATTTGAATGCTACTTATTTGCGAATAGTTTTCAGTTTCGAAGTTAGGACTATTAATAGTTTTATTTATAGAACAATTATATCAAACCAAATAAAGATTTATTAATAGAATTAATTTAATTTTTAAAGGATATATAACTTTTTTATTAAAATCTAAGTTTGTTGCATTTAAATAACACAATACATTTAAAAATATTTTATTAAGAAAAGAAACAAAGTGTAATGAATATAAAAAAATTCTATCAAATAGTTTTTGGAATGAATTTAAAATGAAAAATGACCCTATATTTAAAACCATTTTTAAAATCATATACTATTAGTATTTTACCTGTTTTATGAAGATCAGTGTCTTTTTTCAAACTATGGTGGTTAAAGACTGTATCCTGTAAAGAAAAAAAACATACAAATTAATTACAATAATTGGATCACCAACTGTTTGTTTTTATTTTGAACAAAGTTAGACAATTTCAAACATCATTATAAAATTATAATTTTGAAATTTCTTCATTTTTTAAAAATTTATCATTTATTGTAGTTTGAAGCAAATTATTAATTAGCTCGGAGTTAATTACTCGCTAAAATTATTTTTTTGTAGTTAATTTCAGATAGAAAGTATATACACTCTTATATAAAATTAGAAACATAATAGAAGTTTAAATATTAAAAAAACTTGATGAAATAATCACAAAGGTTCTCTTCAGAATGCATTTTTTTTTACTACTAAGGTATTTCGAAATAAAGAATAATTTTCCTAAGGTAAAAATTACTCTACCTCAAAGAAAAAAAGTAAAAAAAAAAAAAAAAAAAAAAAAAAACGAAATAATAACATTATTGTAAAGGAGTTTAAAATGAAAAAAAAAAGTAGAAAACAAACTTGCGAACATAAAGCAAAAAAAAAAAATATTCGTTAAAAATAAATTCACTTATCTAACAGTTAACAAAATTTTTAAAAAGAAAAATTAATAAATAATGTGCTTTTATCTGGTATTATATAAAAAAAAATTATTAAAATTGTAACAATTTATATTTTCGTGCTGCCATCTATGAAAAACAATTTAAGAATAATAATATTTGGGGAAACGTTAGAAACATTAACCCAGGAAAAGAAAAAGGAAGTTTATGAAAATCAGAAAATGTATAGTATTTTAATTTGTTTAAGAATTATATTATTTAATTTGTTTAAAAAATATTAATTTCAATTTTAAACAATAAAAAAATTTAATAAATAGAATCATCCGTATTAGTAATATTTGTAGAATTTTACATACAAACTCAAACATGGAGTAAATCATTTTATTGGCTTTCCGTCTTTTATACAGTGACAGTTTGTAAGTCAGAGGCTACGTTTATGGTTAGAAAGCCGTTTATAGACTTTACCCTTCATTTATAATTGTAAACTACACGTATTACTTGCAATCATCTTATTTAAAAGCATATTACTTGATTGCATTCATCGTATAACTGTCAGGCTCAAGATTGGCAAAGCATTAAAATTCAAGATATTAAAAAATATGCTTACTTTCTTTTTTGATAACAATATGTGTTCACGTAGTTCTTCCTTAAGAGAGTCAACCTAAAGAAGAAAAAATGACTTTTAGAAACCATACAATACGTATTTGCATGTAATCAATCACCACTATTAAACTTACAAATTATATTGTTTCATCTCACTTTACTGCTATCATTATTTCTCGATTATACTACATTGTATCAAAAGATGGAATACATAAAAAGGTCTTACATTATGCTAGACGAAACAAAATGAAAATAAAATTCAACCATTTAAGAAATTATTTCATGGAGGATATAAAAAGTAATAAAGCGTTAAGGAGATATGAATAACAGAGAGAGAGAAAAGATGCCATCTTTTAATAATCGTTATTCACTTTACCCAAAGGCTATAATTGCCCAATTCAGGCACACATTTTTAGGCTTCTCGATACTTTTCTTTTTCAAATAAAAAAGAAGCAGAAGTATAAATATAAAAAGCAATTTATACATTAAGTTAGTAATATAATAATGCATGAATTATAAAAAACTACTGCTTTGATAACTAGTTGTTTCCAATAATTTATTTTTTAATTTTGTCCATGAAATTTATGAAATTTTTAATATTAATATCTTTAAGTTAATTTTATTTAACCATCCTTCCTGAGTTTAAGGGAATACTTATCAGGGTAGAAATTTATGAACTGAGTTTACTTTAAATAGCTGGTTTGATAGCAAACTGTTTTAAAAAATTGTTAGTTGTTCTCAGAGAAAAAAAGTATCGTCAACATTATCAGAATATATGAAATTTACAGTGTTTCTGGCTCTATGAGAACACCAAAAAAGCTCGGTAATTTTTACTGAAACTCTTTGGAAATGATTTTGCTAAAATTAGAAATAAAATTTAGTTTTATAATAGGTGATAAAATTTGGAAATTTTATCACAACACTTTAGAGCCTGGCATAAAAACAATTTATTCGGTTAAATTTACTTTTCAGTTATGTATTTTTTACTGCATTGGATCAAAAAATAGAATATATAAAAAGGTCTTATATTACGCTGGACGAAACAAAAAGGAAATAAAATTCAACCATTTAAGGAATTATTTAATGGAGGTTATAAAAGTAATAAAACGTTAAGTAGATAAGAATTACAGAGAAAGAAAAAATGACATTTTGTAATAATCATTATTCACATTGCTATAATTGCCCAATTTTGTCACACATTTTCCGGCTACTCGATACTCTTCTTTTTCAAAGGAAAAAGATGCCGAAGTATAAATATAAAAATCAATTTACGCATTAAATTAATAATATAATAATGCATTAATTATATAAAAAATTGCTTCGACACGTAGTTATTTCCAATATCTTTTTTTTCCATGAAATTTATAAAATTTTTAATAATATTTTTAAGTTAATTTAAATTGGCGATTCTTCTGGAGTTTTAGGGAACACTTGTCAGTGTGAAAATTTATGAACTGAGTTAACTTTAGAGAACTGGTTTGGTAGTAGCCGGAAAAAATCAGTCTCAGTGAACAATTAAACAATTTTTAAATTGCTTTAAAAATTGTTTAATTGTTCACTGAGAAAAAAAGTATTGTCCACACAACCAGAACATGATGAAATTTACAGTGTTTTTGGATCTATGGGAACAATAAAGAGAATGGTAATTTTTACTGAATCTCATTGGAACTGATTTTCGCAGAATTAATAATAAAATGCAGTTTAATATTATGTGATAAAATTAAGTTAATTTGGTAAAATTAGGTAATTTTATTAGAGTATGACATAAAAAAAATTTATTTGGTTAAATTTACTCTTCAGTCATGTATTTTTTACAAAATGTGTGGCAATGAGAACTGTAATTTTGATAACCAGAATTTTCGTAAACCCATCTCGTATTTTTGAAAAATTACAAAATGAATAGCTTAAATACCGTATGTTTTGGTTTTATTAGCCAAATTCAGGTTTCTTTCTTTTTTTTTTTTTTTTTTTTTTTTTTTGTCAGAATTGTCATTACCGTACAGTACGGTAATTTCACAAGAATTTTTCTTCTCCGTGCAATTAAAATTACTTCCCTAAAAATATAAAAATTCAACTCGCCTCAGTCATATATAAAAAAGATTATTATAACAAAGAGTGCAAAGAAGGCTGATAATTTTATAAGCTTACAGTGTTTTATGCTTGTGACAAAAATTCTTTAAAAATAATTGGCGATATGATATGAATTTAAGTGGAATCACATAATAAAAATATATTAATTGCTTTATTATTAAATATATTAATAGCATGAACAAATTATTGAATAATTAAACAAAAAATTTCAAAGTTTATTGATAATTTCTGCAAATGCTGCAAAGCATGATAAGCTTAAATGTCCAGTTTTAAAACTGCTGGATTCTCATATTTAGACTAAAATAATCTATTATTTAAATTAAATCTTGTTCTTAAACTAAAATGGGTGTTTGAATTAATTACATTGTTGTTAACTCTAAATATTACGAATATATTTTTGAAGAAAAAAAACTTATGAATAATTACAAGAAAAAAATATTTTATATTTAAGAAAATGAATTTTTAATTTTAAGTATGAAAGATTTTAAAAAGTATTTATTAAATAACAAATAGTGCACAATGGTGTAATTGATGATGGTTATTATATCATCATTAATGATTATGATATTAATGATTGGACGATGTATAAAATCATTATTAGGTTTCGAATGCTTTCACCAATTAAACCAAATTCGTATTTAAAAAAGAAATTTAGAAGTATGTTTTTATAGAAAGAAAATTGTATAAGGCATATCGCTTAAGCCTCGCATAGTTATTCAAAATATCAAACAACTTTAATTTCAATAAAAAGGTGATTTCGAAGAGAGTCAATAAGATAAGTACGAAAGCAAAATATTTCAATAAAATGATTTCGAAAAAAGTAAAATAGTAATGAAGAAAGTAACAAAATTACAATTGAAAAGTAGAGATCGTTCAAATTAGATAAAAATAACTCGGCAACTAGTTTGCGTTGTCAGTTAAAGTATCTAGAAGAATGAAAAATTGGGACAGCGAAATATCAATGGATTTGTGAGTTGATTAATACTACATAACTTTTGCACGCCCATCTTGTCAGTTCTTTTATAAAAGTTCTAAAATCAATTTTAAACAAATTAATTGAGTTTTACTTTTTGTCCAAACTTCACCAACTGAAATTCTTAGCATTCCCAATCTTGTTAAAGCATAAAATCAAATAATGCCAGCCGTGGTTTTTCTTGTTCATTTCAACATCGTGCACTTCCTTCTTCTGAGTCCCAATTTTGATTACTAACGTGATTTCTTTTATTTCTCAGGGGATTTTTATTTTTTTCCTCTTCAATCAAATGAAATTTTATTTGAAGGCCGAAGACGGTGACTAACCTTCAAAGCTCTGAAGAAGATTTACCCTGAGGACCGACTCTAATTATAACTTACATCACGGGCAAATTAATATATTTGATGTTTTCTTAGAATAGCTCGTTTTTTCTTTGTTACATTTGGAATGTTAACTAAGCAACTAGATGTTAACATGATAATAATTATTTAGATTTAAATTTTTCCCGGTCTTCTAATTTTTTTTTTTAATTTTGCTTAATTTATAGGTTTCTTAAACAAATTGTAGTCTACCTTGAAAGATTCTTAGTTATTAATAATAATGACTATATTTCCATTTTTTCAGCCATATTTAATTGGAAGGAGAGTACTATTTTTTTTAATTTTAACGAATAAAGATAATAATACATATAATATATATATAATAGTTTATACATAATAATATATATACAATAATACATAAGCGGAACAATTGTGTACTATGAAGAGAAACGTGTCATAAAACATTCATAGTTTTAGTTAAGATAATTAAGGAAATATAGTTACGGGAAATATAGGTGCGATTTAAAATATCAATAAGCTTTTGTTATGAAAAACCTAATGAATACAAAAGGCAATAATCTGAATAGATTTTAAAATTGCTATATTTCAGAGCAAAATGTTTCTAAATAAGAGATGAAAAATGAAAATAAACTCAGAAAAGTATTTAAAATCTAGGAAAAAACTGTAACAATATCTAAAAAAGTCAACCTTTTATTTAGTCATTCATTGTAATTTATTAAATATTTAATTTATTGATTCTTATAACTAAAATTGATGTTTTATTATAATATTACGTTTTGTAAACATTAAAGTAATCCCTTTCATATTTATTCTTAATGAATAATAATGCTCTTACCATTTTTGAATAAGAATTTTATTTCGTTATTGTATTAGCATTAATATGTTTCGAAAATATTTTTTTTTAAATTTGAAATTACAAAGGCTCTGTATTTTTAGAATCACGCAATAACTTTCAATATATTATCAAAATACTTTAACTACTGAGTAATGTATTTCATTTTAAAAAGAATTTCAATTTTCCACTTGAAATAGTGTTTACTCACTAATTGTTTACTAGTCTCACTAATTAGCCGATAAAAAAAAGATACTTAAGAGTATTTTAATTTGTACTTACTTCCACTAAGATTCTTTGCTGTCCTGCGGCTGATTCCTGAGTCCTCAATCTTAACTCATCTACGTCCCTTCTGAGTTGCTGAATAAGAGCTGCGTTTCTTTCCCAATCCACCTTTACACCATCCATGCGATGTTCCATAGATCTAACATCTGATTTCAACAAAGTCAACGTTGCTAAGGTCCTTTGCTTTTCCGCAAGAGTTGCACTAGTATTAAGTGACATAGCCATCTCCTTCATTTCACGTCGCAGTCCTTCAACTGTGCTTTGAAGCCAGCGTACAGCCACTCGCCCTGAAGACATTGATACTCCACTAGACAGATGAACTTTCATTTCAGCCATTTCTTTGCTTAGTCTAAGCAGTTCCTGCTTCAGAAAATTTGTTTCCTGCTTTGCATCTATTTTATCTGACTTGAAATTTGGAAATTGGTGAATAAAATGATGCAGTTTTGATCCGGAAAGAGATTTTTGTTCATTGATCATCGCCTCCAAATTTTTCTGAGAATCTTCCTCAGAGCGGTCAGACAGATCTTTAATGTTCTTCTTTTCCGCTTGAGGAATTCTTTCTGCATCCTTTTTCACATATTTGTAAACTTCTTCTTGCAATTTATGAATGGCCTCACTATCTTGTTGACGAATCCTTCGTAGTTCTCTCATTTCATCTTGCAATTCTTTCATTAAAACTCCAAGAGACAGTTCGTCAACACTTTCTCCAAACGCCTGCAAACACATAGACACAATCGCAAAAACTATCACAGTCAACAGCCACATCTTGTATTTAGAAGAAAAAAAGTTTAAAACTAGATAACACCTAAACACAAAACCACTCTAAACACCAATTATTCAATTTAAGATTTTAAATTCATTTACACCGCAATGTAATCATTTAAAAAACACGAGGAATGCTTCAAACACACCGGTAGTTAAAGTAACAATCCAAATATCCAAGAAGATGGTTTGCTGCACAAGATAGTCCAATATTTAGAATTCGAAGTTTCAATAGATAGCTTATCTAGGAGAACTAACTTTAGGCAAAGATGGTTCAATACCATATGAATGTTCATAGAGAGAGCAAACGTTTATGTCTGTTCCATACGGAGTCTCTCTCAATAATAAACAGAAAACTCTTCTTGGCCAAAGAGGTGCTACTGACACCTAAACAGGAGTAAGTGTCGTGAGCTTCTGCCTTGACGTCGTCTTCAGATCCAGAATAAAGTGAGTAGGTCGTCTACAGCAGCTGCCGCTTTCTAATCGGCCTGTGCTCCACGTGGCCGGCAGCATCTCAGATGCCCCCCTTTTGATCCCCCCCTCTTCTTATATGACAGCTGCTACTCGAAGGATGTTGAGGAGAAGTTTTTCTATCCCCTGTTCCCCCAGATCTACACATTTCTTCAATAGCAAGACGTTGCGCAGGTTTTTCCCTTCTCTTCTTACTCCATCTTTAATATATTTATTTTTTTCTTTTCTTATTATTCTTTTCGTGTTTCTTATTTAGTCGCAGATGCCATGCGCCAGTTGTTTGGAAGACATATTCCAAACGGAGGAAAGGAAAAGGGCCACACTTGCCTTCAACCCCCAAAAGACCTCCCCCCTGTAGATAACTGTTATACAAATTTTGAAGGGAAACGGTTGTCTTCGAGTCCTTTGGGGACCCCCTCCACGACTTCTCAAATTATTTTTCATCCCTCATTTTTTGTGGGGCACTCGTTTTTATCGCTTTTAAAATAAGATTCAGTTTTCTAGTTGACAACTAACATCAATAAAAGTATTATGCAGCATGAAGGGGCATGCTTCAAAGAGGGTTAGAGGCTCCTGAATAATTTTTAATAAGAAATGATAGCTTTACGACTTTTTATATATACTTTATATAATTTTGAAGTAGACAGGTTTTTGGCTTTTAAATTTTGTTTATGAATTATTATTAATATTTTCATAACAATAAATCATACTATCATTTTGTATTTGCGCGACAATAAAGATAAATATTTAAGCAATTATAATATCGAAGAGCATGACTGCCAGTGGAATGAATAAGTTTTCTACTAAAAATTTCATGATAAAATAAAGTTATTTTTAATTAAATGAAAGTAATTATATTATTTAATACATCATTTATTTATTATGTCTCATATCACCAAATCATATCACTATAATGCATCATATCACTTAATTACAAGACAAATGATTTCCAAAATAAGGAAATCTCAGTTATTATTATTATTATTATTATTTTTTTTATCTCCCTCGCTTAGGTATAGGAATGTGGGATAAACTTCAGTGATTATTTTCTGTTCTTTTAGCATGGCTGCCAGAATATACACTTTTTGCGAAAGATTTTTCACGGTAAATTTACGCGCAAATTTTTAAAATTGAGAAATTCTATTTCAAATGTTACTATCACCTAGAAGCATCTGAACATAAAAAAACAAAACATTTTCCAGATTATCGTAAAAAATTTTATAGCAAAAAGCGTAAGTCTGCCATTAACTCAGTTTTATTTCGGTTATACTTAAGTTTACCATAGTTCAATCGTTGAGTTCAGAAAATCTTAAATAACTATATCACGCATGTGTGCGCACATTATGTATTAGTCGAAGATTTTGCGTTTTACCGACTCGTTAATTAATATTAATATACTTAATATTGGACATATTTAAAAAATTAAGTATATAACATATTACCTATCAAAATTTCAGATAATCAACAACAAAAAAGAAGAAAAAAATTTGTCTCCAAGTTTGTATTAGGTGGCGTAGAAGTTTCTCCAGTACTTCAATATTTTTTTTTCATTCATTTAGAAGTCAAAATGAAAATACACTTCATATGCACTAAAATAATTGTACTAATGAACTAAAATAATTTGTACTAAACTGATTTTGCTTAAATATTCTTCACCATTGTTCCTTCATATTAAGTCAGCCAAATGGAGAACAAAAATTAGTAAACTTAAGTTATTTTTTCAAAAAAAGTATCCAATATGAGCTAAAGAATGCTATTAGCAATAAGTGGAAGAAAAAGAAGTTCAACTGCTTGATTTTTTAATCAGTTATTATGTTCACTTATTTTTGTTTTTATCTGTTTTTTTAAGTGTTCTATCATTAGTAATAGTAAAAAAGTTTTCTGGCGGTTTTAGGTTCTCATTTTATTATTTTAAGTAACGCAGTTAAAATTCAAAAAAAAAAAAATATATATATTATTACTCAAAACTCTTATGGTCTTAAAGGATTATTTAATTAAACTGAAATGTTATGCTTTTTAAGTTGTTTCGAATTTTAACTAACAGAGAACATTTGCTCTAACCATGCTTTAGACTGCAATTGTTTACTAAAAGTCTTACTACCACGTTTCAATAAATTGTGGGGTTGTACGTCAAATTGTCACACACGATTCGTTGCGGTTGTCGAAAAAAAATTTTTGACACAATTTATTTTGAAAACCGCTCCAAATCGTAGATTCGAATATATATTCTAATTTTAAACAACTAAACATTGTCACCATTACTTGTTATTCAATGATAATTATGATGTTTTTTTACCAAAAATTGTTGTTTAATAAAGCTTAAAATAGCATATATATTTTTTATGGACTAATTCATGATAAAGTTTTTCCAATATACACCAAGAGAAAACATTTTACATGTAATAAATACTTCATTCTAAAACTCATTAAATAAAACATAATTTTAGCTGTGTTAAAAATGCAAAAAAGAAAAGGAAAAAAATGCTAAGATTCATTCAAATATGTTTAATAAAAGGGAAAATCGTTGACAAACCAAGCAATATGACCATGTTTTAGCCTTCATCATTAATTTGTTAACTCGTGCTTTTACTATATACCCTGCTATCAAGTTTTATAAAACTATATTATAGACATATTAAACATTATTTTTCTACATATTATGAATATAATGCTCTTACTTTTTACTATATTTTTTTTTTAATTTCTAAATCAAGTATTTTCCAAAAGAAAAAAAACATAGAATAATTAACATTGTTTGCATTTTCTTATTTTAATTAAGTTTTCAATGTTTGAAACACATAATTTCTCAAATCAAGGCACAAACGAAAAAGAATTAAAGTCTATAAATTAATATTTTTAAATATAAGCGTAATCGAGCATAAGCACGTAGTTTTTTTAATTGTATTTGTGTACCCTATAAAGCTCAAGTATTCAGTTGCTTGGTGTTTATCTTAATAAAAATCATCAAAGCCGCGGTAGCTCAGGACATAAAGCGCTCATCTCCCAATGAGGTGACCTGGGTTCGAATCCCAGGGATGGAAGGTCGATACGAGTTCGGCACCCGGCTGGCTCGCACCGACCACAGCGCTGTTGCAAAATATTCTCAGTGATAGGCATATCATTGATGAGAGTCCCCTTGTCGTTGTCAGGCTAACAGTGGGCGGTTTACTTCTCCATGTAACGTAGATGTGGATAAGTTCCATCAAAAAGTCCTCAGTGAAAGCAAATTTCACTCGATACTTGATCCAGGAGTTCCCTTGTCTTTCGGATTGGGTTCAAATTAACAAGGCTACAGAAATGAACATCGGTAGTGGTAAACTCAAAATTGGGTCCGCTGTTCAACGACGGTTATGAAATAAAATTAAATAAAAATCATCACACTTCTGAAGCAAAGTATCCCAAACGCATCTCGCAGTTGTCCAATTGTCCACGTGAGGCTTATCTAGTTATTCTAACCATGCAACGCGAATAATCTTTACTCAAAAATGATCCGTGAGAGCTAGTTTGTCCTGATGCGTGATCCATAAAGTTCCTTGTCTGTTGAGTTGGGTTCAAAGTTACATGGCTACAGATTCGAACGATAAAAGACGCATACTCGCAATACGAATATACACAGTAAACTTGAATTAAAAGTGTTTAAGCTCTCTTGATTTAAAAACTCCTTGTGATTTTGAATTACGGCTTTCTCATATTTGTTTCATGAATTTCGTTTCATACATTAATTATCATTATAAAAAATAAATAAACGAAGCGTAAATAGTTTTTAATTTAAAATTCTTTGAAATGGTAATATCCAAAAAATATTCAAGAAAAATTAGAAATTGTATATTTTTATTGTTATCTGATGAAAGATTTGACGAATTTTTTTATTTTTTATTATTAAACGAAATACATTACTAAACGACTGAACATTTTTAAAAAGAATTCCAGTGCACTTTTTAAAAAGTGATCTCCTTGTTTGTTAGACGAACTCTATTAAATTCTTTATTTTTTAATAAATTTTACTCTACTAAATTCTTTAAATTCTTTATTTACTTTTAATTCAATTCAACTCTTTCAATTTGTTTTCTTTTGAGTGGTTTTTCGTATTCCATTATTTTTTCGAATAATTTTTTTTTTAATAATCTAGCAAAACTCGATACATAAAACATAATAAGAAATTAAGAATAGAGCATTTACTACATTTTACAAATAGTTTTTATAACATATTTATATGTAACACGTGTTTCAAATTCAAGAGGAACTTAAAATTTTCTCGAGGGTCTCAGACACTTTTTTTGCGCTGTGAGGGCTGTTAAAGCTAACATAAGTAGAAATTCTAAGTTTTTAAGAAATCCCCAATGTTAATTTTTTTACACTTTGCTTTCCTTATTTCAATTTGGCGTCTTTTACAAAATTACTTTCCTGGTTAAGAAATCTTATTTTACTTTTCATCATTATTATAACTTGATGTACAATATATATATATATTTATATATATATATATATATATATATATATATATATATATATAGATAGATAGATAGATAGATAGATAGATAGATAGATAGATATATTAAAATCAATATAAATTTATTAATGCTTACTTCCTCTTCACCTAATTATATCCATCTTATCATCTTATTTAGAATAAAAACACTGTATTAAAACACGCCCTCTTAACAGAGTGATAAATTTTACAGACATGAATTAAATATTTAAATCGAATCTCAATACACTACTTAAAAAAAGGTTATAATTAAAGGGTTCTAAATGTTTTAAACAGTATTCGCAATTTTAGTATCTATAATAAGAATCATTAACGAAATATTTAAAGAAGTAAAGTGTTTCTTTACTTTGAAAACTGGAAAAAAAAAGTTTTAACTTGCCTATTTGAAGTAAAAAGGGTAAACTTTTAATTCAATCAAAAAATAAATCTATAAAAACGCAGCTAAATGTTATTCAAAAAACATGGATTATCGTTTTTTTCAGTATGGCTCACGAAACATATTAAAATGAAGACTTAAAATATGTCACTGAACATATTAAATTTGAAAACTTTTATAAACGCATGGTATAAACACATGAAATATGTCGCTGAACAATAATCATTGCGAAATAAAACTTTAAATTTCATTAGCTTTAATCATGGAATTTCATTAGCCATGAAACTAAATACAGCGGAACAATCGTGAACAGTATATATTATAAAAACAATAAAAATTGTTCCTCAGAAAACTTGATAGTGAAGAGGTATGACAAAAAGAGGAAGGATAGAATATCCTCCAGGTGCCCCCACGTTGCGAAATTTAAAAAAGGGAATCGTTTCCCTTTTGGGCACCTGAAAGTTAACGAAAATTTCGCGATTCCATACATTCCAACAGGAAACCTTTTTTCATTTCCTTCACATGTGGAGAAGCAGATTTAGAGAGAAATCAAAAACTATCGAAAAGGAAGTATCTTTTTATCTCGAAAAAAATTACATTAGCTATTTCCCCAACTAAAATGACTTCGATAAATTGATTTTGTGAAGAGAGAAATTAAAAAGTCACTTTTAAATTAATCTCAGAAAAATCGGTTCAACGTTCAACCATCTAATATTTATAACTTGAAGCATCATTCGGTACAAATTTGCTAAAACCTTATTAAAAGGTTAAATTAAACCGTGTTTCCATTCAAATTGGATTATAGTATTACGTAATATAGTCTAATAAGTAGGGTACACTGCAGCATGGCGACAATTGTCGCCAACTGTTCTACAAATATCGCTAAAATCATACGTATTAGCGACAAATTTGTCGCTTTGAAATATGTTTTGAATTTACAAAACAGCAACAAAAAATAGTTTTTATTGCATCAAATTCCATCCATTTAAAAAAAATTATTGTTTTAATTTTATTGTTTTACGCATGGTATGGAATTCAAGAGGAATAACTGAAAGTGTATAGAATTTCATTGTTGTCATAATTTCATTGGAATTCAAATGCTGAAATTTCAAATGTTGAAATTTCAAATGTTGAAGTTTCAAATTTGCATGACGTGCTGTGCTTCGCATTCGTGTAATGATAATGTAATTGTTCATCAATAAAACAATGCGTTTTGCGCTTTTAGAATTGATGTTATTTAAAATTTTAAAATGTGAATTTAATATTTTGTTAGTTCTTACTTTCTTTGTTTTCCACATTTATTTATTTATTTAGTCTTAGCATTTTAATCTCTATGTTAAATCTACTTACTAATATTATTTTAGCGTTTCTTTTACTTAATGTTAATAAATACTAATCTTCTATCATTTTAATAAACTTAACTAGTTTTAGGGTGTTACAGATGGCAATTAATAGTTTTTGATGAATAGCAAAACATGAGTTACGTAATTGTAAAATGCGATTTTTCCTCAAGTTTGTCTACCATATTAAGAGAGGTTTTTGCACCACTAAGTTAATACCTAGGTGGTCCAATTGGATCACTAAATTTTCATTGCTGGTGGAAACCCTACTAATAAGTAATATATTGGTACAAATTAGCACTACATTAGGATTGCACGAAATTTAAACAATGATATGGTTCAACGCTCTCTGAAATTTATAACAGTGTAAAAATAAATTTCCAATTTCCCTTTCATAAACTTAATATATTCCTAATACATATGACTGAAACTTTATCTTAATCTATAATTAACATAAACTTGTATAACTAATTTACATAATCTTAAGTTGATCTATGTAAGAAAAAGTCCATTTTAAAAATGAATTGTTTCCACAAACCAGTAAACTGGTAAATGCAAAAAGGTTCTCTCTTCTACTCTTCTTTTTTTTAAACTCTTTATTTACTTAAAACTCTCTATCATTTCTGAAATATAAATTCTACATAAAGTGTCCCAGATAAAGAAGAAAAAATATATAAATATAAAGTGGTAAAATAGAACTATTACAAAATATACCCACGAGTTTAATCACCACTTTAAGTCGTTCAGGAAGGATATTAGTTTGAAACTTTTGAAAAGTCAGTTTTTAATTTTTTCACACAAATTTGATACATTAAGTGTTAAAAATGCCTTCTTTTCCGTATCCGAAGTTACTTTAAAGATGACATACTCATATTTTGAAAACTTCATCGGTACACATCATTACAATGTCTTTTTATTTTTTTATCTGAAACACCCCCGAAACGATTGGACTAATTATTTTGATTATTTTTCTAAATTGCTTAAAAATGTATTTCCTATGGTGCTATCCAGAACTCTTTAATATTCTAATGTTTAGACATTTATGTGTGAAGCAGTATTTTATTATATATTTTATGTTAAAATAGATTTTGGGGTTTTTTTTTTTTCAACTGCTTTCATTTTTATAATTTTTAAAACTTCCAAGAAACATTTCACAATAAAAAATAAGAATTTTTATTTTGTTACAATTAAAAATTTTTTAGATTTTTTAATATAAAGCCATCAAGGATACCAAATTGTTGTTTTTTTAATTGCTTTCATTTTTATAATTTTTAAAAATTTTACAAAACCTCTCATCATAACCCCATAGATATTAAAATTTTCCGCCGTAAAACGAGAATTGAAAATTTTGTTCGAATCATTTAAGACACATAAGCAATCAGAAAAAAACATTTTAAGCAGGGTTTTAAAGGGTTTTGTACCTAACTTGTTCTCTTCATACTTGTAAATTATATTTTTGCAATAAATTTATGTATTGAAAAACCTTTTAAATAGAGCATTTAAACAATACAAACATTTGAGTTCTGCAGCAAAAATTCAAAATTTCAAAAAACGTACACTGTTAGAATTTCCATTTTTAAAGTCCTGCAGCAGTCTGTCCATCTAATTGAACGCAAAGTTTACGATAAAGAACTTTTTTTACCTTAACGGCTTTGAAACTGCTTACAACTAGTATGGTTAAAAATCAATGAATCCAAAACTACACGATTTACTAACCATTTACAACTAACATGGTTTCAAAACCAGAAAAAAATTTCTTTAACTGGACATAGTTCAGCTGCTTTATGGATGCCATCTATGCGTGAATGAGAGTATCGTATTCTAATACCTCTCGGTCACAAATTGGGGGGTGCGGAACACTGGAAACTCTTCATGTGCTGAAGGGAATGGAGGAAATATTGTGGTGTCAATCCCGGGATTCGGACCCCGTTCTGCCGGTCATAAGATTGACTGGTTATCCCTCTGGGCTACAATATGTACCCATTTACAAGTAACTAAGTGGCTTCATTAAGTGGGTCTAGTTGGTGAGATAAAATTTTGATGGCTTAACTGTATAAGAAGAAAGCAGTTAATAAACGGTTTTTCTCATAGTTAACAGTTTGATTACCATCTTATTTATGATTATTCGACTGGTTTGTTTGAATATGATAAAGTAACAATTAAATAAATCGTTATTTAGCAATTTTTTTTCGAGAAATTTCTAACAGTGTACATACACCTCGTTAAGAATGAAAAACTGATTTTTATGCTGTTTTAATAAATAATGTTAAATATAAAAATAGATTCGTGCCTCTAGAGTGACTTTAAAAATTTTTTAATTAAAATTACAACAATTTTGGTGTCTTTAAATAAATAAAAAAAATCGAAAGCAATTTAGGCAAAAATTTAACTTTTAAATAGATTTTTAAGAAGTTTTTGTTTGTACAGATATATAACAAGTAGCAGAATTGGAACGAGTCTGCAGCTTCAAGAATCGAAATTTGTCTGCGACCTTAACGCAGTCAGACAGAAATTATATTTTTATTTTATTTTATTTATTTTATTTATTTTATTTATTTTATTTATTTTATTTATTTTATTTATTTTATTTATTTATTTTTTATTTTATTTATTTATTTATTTTTATTTATTTACTTATTTTTTATTTTTGTGAAAATTCAGCTTAATCGCGTGTAGCAAACTCTGCAAATATAACTTAATAATCTTCATATTTAAGTTAAATTTTATATAATATTATAAAAATGAAATAAATCCCCTTTCATTTAATTTTTGTTCTTTGTGGTGTAATTCTCACACAGAAATAAAAATTCTGGTAAAATTACCTACAGTATGGTAATAATATTTCTGGGGAAAAAAACATCATTCTGGTTAATAAAATCAAAATATATAGTATTTAAACCATTCATTTGGTAATTTTTCTGTTCATATAGTAACGGTTTACCAGAAATCCTGGTTTTCAAAATTATTACCACACATTTAATAAAAAATACGAATCTGAAAAGTAAATTTAACCGAATAAATGGTTCTTATGCCATGATAAAATTACCAAATTCAACCAAATTCATTACCAAAACGCTTTGGTAACACGGTGAATCTTATTCTGGTAGTTTTGACCATACTTTTATTCTCAGTACAGTTCAGTTTTTTAATCTTTATTTTAAGCAAATTTTAAAAGACGTCTCAGCAGTTTTCTCCATTTATTTGATTGTTTTTTAAAAATAAAACGAAAACTGAGATGAAAAATAATCTGCTGATGTTGTATTAATTTGTAGCTCCCACTGCTGCTCTTGAAAGTTTCTTCTAACGAAGACGTAGATAAGTATGATTACGTGAAGAAAACGTTAGTACAAATGTTATAAAATAAAAAAATAAAAAAAAAGAAAGAAATGCACTAATTTTAACTTTAGTATTAGCATTACGAGTAAAAAATGTTAGTAAAAATGCTTTAACTGCATAGTTAATACAATTATTATTTTTAAATAATAACTAATAATAAAGTTTTAATGATTTTCTTGATATTTATGATAACTTTTTATCATTAATTTCATCAGAACTGAAAATAAATAGTAATTACCAATCAAACGTTCATATGTGATATATTTTATCCTGTTAGACAAAAGAAAAATGTATTAATGAGTATTTTCGTAATCTGTAATTTAATACTTGAATGTTTTGAAACATAATTTTTAATTTTAGTGCTTAACATCTTACTCAAAAACCTAATTTTAAAAAAAATCTGATTAGTTAATTTTTTTTTGTTTTGTTACTCTGCAATAAAATATTAAGTTTCGAAGAATCGTTAGTTGTGTGCATGAAGCAATGTTCTCTTACCATTTAATCGCCTCGTTATAATTTATTCAGATTTTAATTTATTTTTTCGAAAAATATAATGAATAGCAACAATTTTCGTTAAAAAAAAATCTAATTAATTAAAATCAGGTTTGTTAAAGATGAAATTGTAAATTTTGAATAATTTGTTTCGTTAAAAACTAAAATATTAAAATAGTGATTTAAAATAGCCGAAAATTTTTTTTATTTTGTCGTATTCAATTAGATTGTTATTTAGAAATTTCAATAATGTAGTTTGGATCTAAGATTCATATAATAATAATTTACACCATAAATGTTTGAATTTGAAATCTGTTTTATTCCATCTTATTTTTCCTACTTTCTATTCGGACAATATTTCCCATTTTTTCTTTTCAAAAATCAACAAAAATTATTTTAAGACACAAAAAAATTTTAAATAAGTAATCAATTTATTAGAAAATCGTTCAATTATTTAATTTATGCATTTTCTGAGAGAAGCATTAAATACTGTTTGGGAAAATTAAAGATTTCTCAAAACGGAATCGTTTTTAATCTTCGTGCCTTGTAAGGAAAAAGCAACTTTCTATATGTTCTTATTCAATAATAACTAGATATTTATTTCAAAATTTTAATAAAATTTAAAAAACTTTTAAGAAAAGTCATTTGTAAACGTCTGATGCAAACATAAACATTACTGAAAAAAATTCATTCCTCAATGCATTAAAGAGAAAACTATTCACAACTATCATAAACCTTGGAGAAAAATTTTGAAAAAAAAAAATGGTTGCGTGACATAAATGATAACTGGTATTTAAGTTCTTAAATGTTATTCAAATTGTAACTTTGTAATCTTTTTGGTTAGTTTGTTTTTTCGTGACAAGCAGAAGTAATTTTTGCAAAAAAATCAAAGTATTCAAAAAATGCTACTATTATGCTAAGCGGTTCTGCTGCATTATGGTTTTAACTAAAAAATACATTTTTAGCTTTAAATCACTTTAAAGTAGTATAATAAATTCTTAAATCTAAACATTAAATCAGAAGTTTTTGTATAAATCATTTTAGCATGTTTCATAATGACTACTTGCATATACGCATACGCATGCATATACGCATATCATGCATATTTTTAAACTGTTATTAGTTGAACAAAACAGTACTTCAAATGCTGAAATCTACACTCCAAATTAGGAAATGAATAATTAATAAAAGTTTAAAATATAAATATTAGTTCAATAAATTGCGTAATTATCTTAACATAATTTGCGATGCATATTTGCATATTAAATATTCTTTTTTTTTAATACAAAATTTCAAACTCATACCAGCGTGCTGACAAAATGATCACATGCTGATATCTATAATCCGAATAAAAAAAAATAATATAAAGGGTCAATCAAATGTAAAAATGTAACAAGTTAATTCCAAGTATAATTAACCAAATCAATTTTATCTTCGTGATAAGTAATGAAACATTCAATTTGGCATAAAACTTCTAAGAAGAAAATAAAATATAAATTATTCCATTTGAAAGAGGGGGTAAATGAAAAAAAAAAAAAAAAATGAAAAAAGAAATGATGGCGGAAGGCTTGACCAGCTGTTGAAATGAGTGAACTGGATTAACAGGGGGCAGCTGGAATAGAAAGAGCCTAAAGGTATCAATACATACCTGCCCCTCCAACCATCTGCTCCGACACGCGACTACTTTCATACTCCAATTGTAACCATCTCCACATTTGGCTCCTCATCTCGCGGAAGGCACAATTTTTCTTTCTTATCAAAAATGTCGCACTAATTCGTTGTGCATTAAATGTATATTGCACATTACTGTTGTGCAGTTCGTGTAAAAAATATCATATGATAAGAATATGGATTCGTAAATTGTTTCTTGACTCTTCATCTTGAGGAAGGTACAATTTCTCTCAGTTATAAAAAATGTCACACAAATGTGCATTGCATTTCACTGCTGGGATGTTTGATCCAATGAATCTTATATGATTAATATATAAATTCTAAAATCTTTTTTTTTTCTTTTTGTTCTTTAACTCGCGGAAAGAAACATTTCTTTTTGTTATCATAAATGTTATTAAATGTGTATCGTTTATTACTGCTGCATTCTATAATCTGAATTTTAAAAAAATATTAAGGTTAAATCAAATGTAAAAATGATATTAACTAATGTTATATGAAAAATATAAATTCTTAAATCATTTTTTGACTCTTCATTTCGCGGAAGGTACAATTTCTCTGTGTTATCAAAAATGCCGCGCAAATTTGCTGTGCATTAAAAATGTGTATTGCATTTTTCTACTATAATACAATTGTTCAGTTCAATAAATATAATAAGAATAATTTTCGATGCAATTTTTTTTCATTCTTTTAACTTTTGAATATTACTGTAATTAGTATAATATAAAGCTTAATTAGCAATAAAAAATGTTTGGAATATATCTTGATTCATTTTATTGAAAACTAAAAATTTTTAATGAAAACTGAAAAAAAAAAAATCAGAAAATAATTTTTTTTTAATATGGAACTTATTAGCATGCAATGCGAAGAATGTTTATTGTTCAGTTTGATAAAAATCTGAATTCTTAAATCATTATTTTCCCCTTGTAATAAAGCATATATATATATATATATATATATATATATATATATATATATATATATATATATATATATATATATATATATATATATATATATATATATATATATATATATATATATATATATATATATATATATATATATATATATATATATATATATATATATATATATTGAAAATTTACTGAAATTGCAAACTATGTACTAATCTCAAATTTACTTGGTCACTAAAACAAATTTAAATGTATCTTAATTTATCTTACTTAAAATTCAAGATTAAGACAAGCTCAAGATTAAGAATGAGAAAAAGGAGCTCAAAAAACGAGCACTGACTGAGGTGATTTTAAGTGAAGTTGGGGCTAGCGAAAAAGAAATGAGTGCCCTTCCAAAATAAGAACGTACATTTACATAATAATTACATTTACATAATTAATAGCTACAGAAATAATACATTTATATAAATAATTGCTTCAAAGGAATGAATAAATGTATCTAAAGTTATACTGTTTATAGAAAATATTCCGTAATTTTTTCCTAAAAAAATAATAATAAATAAATAAATCTTAAGTCACAAGTAAGGCTTAATTTAAGTAAAATGCGATAGATTATAATGATTTGATACCTAGATAAGTAAATATAAAATAATTACCCATAAGTTGATATGTAGTTATGTAGTTCAAAATTTAAATGTTTGTCGACGCATTAATATTGAGAAAATATAAAGTTACCTAAACACAAATGCATCCTTCCATTATACAAAAAAAAAAAAAAAGCATTGAGTTAATTATTTTCACTGATTATAATTTTATTATTCTTTATTGCTTTGAAGGAAATTTTTGCCCTTTCACAAATATTTCTTTAATTTTTAATCAAAAACTAAATTATGAAATGATACTTAACCATAAAATAAATTCGACTTTTAAAACAAAAAATAGAAGAGTTTTTATACATAAGACGAATGTTTGTAGAATTTCTAAAAAACAAAATGAAACTTATCTTTTTCATTACTCTGCACATTTTAAATAGCAACCATGTAAGGATAGCTACTTTTGAACAATTTCTTCCTGTATTAATTCTTTTTCAGTATTAATTTTAAAAAACTCAGAAACATTTTTTTTTTGTTTCAAACGGATATTTCTAATTATATATGAGTATATTTTAAAAATGTGCAGTCTTAAATTATAAGATTTCGATCCCTTTTAAGAGAACGCCATACAACGGGAGAAACTTTTCGTCGCAGATACTGCTTTACCTCCATAACTATTTTAAAGTATAAAAAAAGAGAGTTCAAACAAGCCTAGAGTAAGCCATGAAGTTCCAAATACTGAAAAAAGAAATTTTTAAAACCTCAAAATAAAAACAAATTATGAGAAGAAAGCTTAAGATCATGCAATGGAGAAGTTCTCTTCCAATAATTTGTTTGCATATTTTGAAATTTTTTTCAGAAATTGAAACTTCATGGCTTACTCTTTTTTTCCCTTTTAAATTAGTAATGGAGGTGAAAGAAAATTTGCTACGAGAAGTTTCTTCCCTGGTACGGCATCCTCTTAAAATCAATGTCCATATCTTGCGTACAAAGGTGGAAAATAGGCACAAAGAGATAAGATCTAACTCACTCTTCAATGTTGATAAAAAAAAAATTAAAAAACACAGAGTCATTAACTCAGTAAAAATTGCATCTGTTCCGTCAGGTGCTCTTGATTTGGCAACCCTGTGTTCGCAACTAAGTTCTAAATGCGACAAACTAAATGAAAGGGTTTACAGGCAGGTTACTCGCCGAAAATTTACGACAATTTTTATATACTTTACATAGCAGCTGCAATCAAAGTACCTAATTTATGAATACAGCGACTGGGGTACGGAATTTAGAGGAATTAATAGCATTCCCCATTATTTTAACTTGTTACAAAAGAAGGCACAAATGTTATTTCCCCTTCTTTGTTTCAAAATTCTTCACCCTGAGTTACTTTGTAGCTTTTTTATAAATCAATTATTATCTTTACTTTGATCGAAGAATAAATTATACAGTAAATTATCATCAAGTTTGTTTTGAAATGATAGATATCTAAAGATAAAATGTAGGTTGCTGATGATTTATTAACTATAATTTATCCCCAATATAGGGAAAGTCATTAAAAGAATAACGTAGTTACAAACACTCATTTATAACTTAAGTATCATTGTAAAATGACACATCTTTAAAATTAGAATTAATGTGTCATTATATTCTTTAGAAACTAATTATATTTACATTTTATGAAATTTAACAACCTAGTTTTCTTTATAAATTAGTTATGTGAATACTAAATCCAATTAGGCAATTACCCAACTTTGTATGCTCTCCACCTTTCTTCGTTTTTTTTTTTTTTTTTTTTTTTTTTTTTTTGAGGGTCAGAGGTGTAGACAATTTTTTTAAATAAATCTTTGAAAATCGAATTTTTTTAATTTTTCTCATTGATCTTTTGTTTGATGCATATATTTAAATATTTGATCAAATATTAAGTAAATTACGTAAACATCCAAGACTGCATTTATGTTTAGGGACATTTTAGTGGAAAACCTTTTAAAACCAATTACAAATAGAAACTATCCAGTAAAATATTTCTTATTAAATTACAGAAAAAAGAACCGGCACTGAAGGTGCCATTGCTTTTTACCGGAACATAATACCTAACAAAAAATTCTAATATACCGTAATTTTTAAAAGAAAATTTACCATAAAATCACTGAATCAGTCTAATTAAATAAATATTACTGTAATAATTACAATATGGTATTTTATGGTGAAAATGGATACAACAGTCAAATGGATTTAACGGATGATGCACCCAAAGTGCCGGTACTTTATGCTATAATTTGACCCGGAATATTTTACAGTGTAATGCTTGAAAAGCAATCACAACTTATGTAAATTACAATGACATTTTTAAAAACAATTAGGAATTTCTAAACTTTTAATAATTTGTTTGCAATTAAGTATGTTTGCTTTACTATATGTTGCTATTACTATATGTTTGCAATTAAGATTATTCTTTGTTTCATTTCAGAATATTATTCGTTTTTATCGTTATAAAAAAACTAGAAGAAAATTTGAATTTTAAAATGTGAATAGGATGGGTATATGATACTTAGCGTTCCACATTTTTCAACTTTATACAAAAGAAAGCACAAACGCTTCTTATCTCAGTATTAAAAATAATCAACATGATCATGCATTTATATGATAATAATTATTTTATATGATGCAAGACTAAATTAAGTCAAAAAACTACACCTAGCTGGCTTTGATAGAATATGAGATAAAATGCAAATTGCTCATGATTTATAAAACCATCTTTTTCCCTTGCACGAAAAAAATCAATAAAAGAATAACATAATCACTTAATGAACTTCGTACTTGATTTAAAATTTATTGATAAGTCTTATTTGATTAAAGAATAAAATATAAAGCCAATTATCAACAAGTTTGCTTTAATATAATATGCAATTATAGATAAATGCAGATTTCTGATGATTATAGAACCACAATTTTTCCCTCTCATGAGAAAAAATAAAAGATTAAAAAATTCCCCTTGAGTACTTTGTAGTTTGCTAAAAATTTAATGATAAGTCTTTTATTTGATTAAAGAAGAAAATATTCAGTAAATTGCCATCAAGTTTACACTATAATATGTAAATAAAGATACAATTCTGATTCCTCGTGATTTCCCATAATTTTTCCCTTACGTGAGAAAAATCAATAATAATGCACCTCTTGATCATAACCCTCTTGAGTATTTTGTAGTTTGTTCAAAATTCAATGATAAATCATCTATTTGACTGAAGAATACAATATGCAGTAAATTACCATCAAATTTGATTTGATATACATCTAAAGATAACATGCAGATTGATGATAATTTATTTACCACGATTTCCCGCTTCTAGGGAAAAACTAAGAACATCGTTTCAAATTCTCATTTTTAACTTGAGAATCATTATAAAATGATAGATCATATTTATACATGCTTAAATTAGAAATATTATGTGATTATAAAGGATGTCAGAAAAATGTGAAAACATTCAAATATCTTGAAAATTACTCATTCGATGAAAAATCTAAAAATACACATGCGAAATATTTATCAAAAATACAATCTATGATACCGAACTCGACCAAAATCCTTACTTGAAACTGAGCTAACTCCCATGAGGGTAAAGTTTGATATTATTAGGTAGTTATTTTCAAAATATCAAACATATCCATTTTTATTTTTTCGATCTGACATGTAAGATATTCCTATTTTAAACAATTAGTACCTTATTTTAATTTTTCTATTACAGCGACACCAAAATAAAAAAGAACTTAACGGTCAAAATAGAGATCTCTATAGAGAAAGCAAATCTGTAATAAAAACATGGATTTCTACTTCACATTCTGAAGTTTGCCCCCACCTCCAAGAGTTCAGGTTAAAGGGTAGAATTCGGTATCATTGAATTAAAAACAAATACAGGAGATATATTTTTTCCTCCTGAAACTAATTTTTAAACACATTAACAAAATAGATATTCTAAACAACTCTCTCTAATCACTTTGAAGTTTGTATGCAAATATTTTCCAGCTTATGTCGGCCAGAATTGCGTGTCATATTTAAAATAATTTTTTTGGGATTTTTACTCTTAAAAGTATTTATTTCCATAATAATAGATATTATCTTTTATGCGTGTACATTGTATGTCAGAAAATATTATACAAAATACGTTGCGGGTGAAGAATGACAATTGGCTATGAGTGCCTCCCTTTTTAAACAATTTACCTAGATAAGTTTTTTCTGCTAACGTTGTATTTTTATGATCATTTGTTAAGGACCTTCAAAAAACAACCGAAATCTCTTGTAAAACTACAAGGTTAAATTTATATATAAAATAGAATTTCCGTAATACAGTACATAAACGTCTTACAGTTTACAGTGACAAAGAAATGATTTACTTTAAGAAACAATAACCTAAATTTTTGTAATTTATTTTTCCACAAAATAATGCAACTAATGTTTAACGAAACACACTTTAGAGTAGAAAATTTACATAACCGGTACTTGTGTTACATTTTCTAAGTAAAAAAAAAAGCTATTTTTAATTTTAATTTTTTCAGAAACAATAATAATTTTAAAGTAAGATATTATGACTTACCTAATGGAATTTGCGAAAAATTTGAAGAAAAAATAATAATTCTCAACATTTTTTACAAGGTATTAGTTACATTTCAAACATAAAAGGTACGAAAACGCACAAGGAGAATTTAAAAAGCATTGATAGTTAATATTTAGAGGATGCGAAGAATTTAAATAACCGCACTTCAAATTTATTTTATCAACGAAGCTGCGACTATAATTTTTTTTTTTTTTTTTTTTTTTTTGATCATAAATTGACTTGTTAATATCCTGAAGTTAGATTCTGCGTTTCCAGTCTCCAATATTAACTTATAGAGAATTACAAATGCCAATTCCCTACTTATTAAGTCATTAATTTATATTTTGGAAAAAAAATTTGTTTTATTTTATTCGTTAAAATGTATTTTATAGAACTTAGTTATCGAAATTTTAATTATTTAGGTTTTAAATATTTTCAAACATTCAGGGTTTTGCAAAAATATTAGGGTAACTCTAAAAAAATTTAAAAAATACATACAAATTAAAATTTGGTTACTTAATTCTCTAAAATACACTTGATGAATAAAGTAAACTAATTTTAATTATAAAAATGGATTAGTTTTAATTAATAAAATTTATTAATTTTAATTAATAAAATTAATTAAAGATATTCCAGAATATTAATTAGGGATTCAATAGGGAATTAGTATTTAATAATTCTCCATAGATAAACATAGAAGATAGGGAGAAATTAGAATCTGACTCCAAGACACCATTAATTCTTAATCGGACGCAAGAGTCAATAAAGAATTCCAACCAGCATAATCTTCTTTTTTAAGTGAATTTTATAAGGGCTTGTTGGCAATGAAAACAGCACGGCGTCTTGTTTCTGAAATTATGTATGCGACGTACGTTTCCATTTATCCCAACTGAAGGAAGTTATTACACATTCATCTCTCGCAAAAACCTTGCAGAGAAGAAGAAAATTGAAGAAAAGAAAATGCTGGCTTGTTTTTGTAGCAAAAAGCTGAGACAGATGGTCGGTAGGTTCTTACCTATGCGGGCAGGTGGTGGGTTCTTAGGCACGCGTAGCCATCCATCCGCAAAAAAGGTTTTTGAGAGTTGGGGAGATTAAGGGGGGATGTCAATACGCGTGCTGAACTGCACGAACTTGTGCTGGAGTGATAGTGATTCCATCTGAAGAGGGGGGTTTTCGATAAAGCAGTTCAAATTCAATGCCAGGTGGAGTGAGTGAAACTGCACTGCCGGAGAAGCAAACATAACAACGCGGGGGTTAACGCAAAAACGGTTCTTTTTTTCTTATCTTTTTTTAATGTAAACGTGAGTTTCTTAAATTCAACACCTGGATAGTACGGGAAAAAGAGTAGAATCTTGAAATAAATAAAATTATAACCGCGGCAAAATTATATTATTTCGACAAAAAAATTAAACACAAAAAATTCAAAATTATAACTTTTCATTATAAAAATAAAATTTTTATGCGTTTTAAATGGTTTAAGCGATAACTAACTATGCAGGGTCACAAATAAATGCGAAATTTCACGATAATTAGATTTTCATAAAGAATGAATGATTTTCAGAAATAGAGACTTCCAAAAAGAAAGTTAAAAAAAGAAGAAAAAAAACTTTGAGTTAGTTTAGTGAATTGGATTTTAATACTAATGGGATCCTTTTCTTATAACGGAAAAAAGTATACTAATAAATATCTTTCAAATAGAAGAAAAATTATGTTTTTGTTAGCCGAACACAAGATATGTTTTTTTTTTAATTGTACTTGTGATTCATAATATTTTAAGGGTTCCTTCGTCGTGTTAATTTTTTCATGATTTTTCCAGCTTTAAAAATATATAACTCCAACCCTATAAAAGATTTTACATAAATTTTATTACAGTTACTTTAATTTAATTTGTTTTCAAAAAATTCGTGAAACATTATTAAACTTTATTATGTATTTTTATAAATAATGATAAATAAAAAAATGTAAAATTTTGTTTTAGGAATTTTTTTGTATTTTTTTAAACTTTAAAAATAAAGAATGCTGCAGGCATATTTAATGCTGTACATTTTTCTTTAAATAAACTAAAAATTAGTAATATTGAAGCTTAATATTTTCAGTTTTGCATAAAAAAAAATTTTATAAGAGCATTAATTTTATAGAATTTTTGTAAAAATACCCCACAGAAGATTTGTCAACATTTTTGTAAACATTTTGAACGATACAATTGGTACAATAGTATAAAAACTCAGTTTTAACAAGGTCTTAAAAATGCGTCACAAGCGGCTTAAAACGCTCAATCATATTCCTTATGAATTTACTATTTTCTTTAATTAAGCTGTACCTATATTTTGAAAAAAATTTTAATGTACAAAATTGTTTAAAAATATACTCTTAAGAAATTATAACCCAATTGTTATTTAACCCAAGTCTTATTCAAATAAATTTAGAACATTTCAATCGTTATTTCTGAAAGACATTAAGTCACTCTCTATCTTTTTCACTTTAAACTTAAATTGCATACAACAGTTAAAGTGTATTTATATTTCAATTAATAAAAATTAATTAAACAGTTTTATGCACAGAGTTTTAAATTAAAAGCAGACAGAAAAAGTCCGAGTGAATTAACTTGGCCTGATGGTCCTCTATGTAACAGAGCTTTGATAGACAATTCTCTTTTGGTTAAAAGAAAAAAATTTAACAATTTTTAGCAAACAATTTAATTTTTCCGTTTACTTATATTTCGTTACATTTTTCGTGCTCATTTGCTCGGAAAAGAAATCTAGATCTAGTTAAGGAAATCTGGCTGAAAATTGAATAGGCTGAAAATTATCCTAGAGAAACCCAAAAATATTTCTTAGAAATTAATATATTTGTTAAATAAAATTCAATATAATTTTTAAATAAATGTATCATATGGATTACGAAGCGATAATGTGAGTTTTGTCATTCGGTTTTAGACTAGAGAATGTTAATTGATTTTGTTGACCTGGGCTAACTTTTGACCTGACTATGTCTATTCGATAAACTTGGGATGCGAAACGTCCCGGGGGGGGGGGTGAGTTTTCATAAACCATCATGTAATTGAATGAAAATTTTTGGGCAAACTTTGACAAATAATAAAACAAAATAATATAAAAGCATTCATATTTGTTTCTTTCACAAGTATTTACAAACTCAGATATAAATATAAAAAGTCTGGTATTTAAAATTCGATCTTTCAGGAACCATTCGACCGATTTCGTTCAATTTTTTTATTTTTATATATTGCCATAGAAAATTACATTCTTCAAAATTATGTAAAATTATGTAAAATTTTGTATACCTTGCAATTAAAAAAAATATTCCGACTATTATTATATAAATTATTAAAAAAAAATAATAAATAGTTATTGGAAATTATTTTTTATGTGGAATCTTTGGGTAATTGAATTTTATAATAACGTGCAAAAATTTTTAGTACGCAAAAAGTAAAAATAACATTAAGGGGTGCAAACTTTGAACCGCTCACTTGACCAAACTATGAGGAACATATTTCCCATATTGCAGATACGCTCTATATTCTGGGGGGTAAGAACTCATAATCAGTCGAAAAAAAGGTAGGTTCGTTCAAAGACTGTACGTTTTTGTGTCTAATTTCGTAATTTAAATTATCGTTTGCATTATATTTGAGATATTATTATTACATTTTATCTTAATATTTGAGGTCACCACCTCGAACCATTAAGATGGAGCCATTGTACGTGAAGATCCGATCAATATATCAAAAGTTATTCAGGTTATTTTATTTATTTATTTTTTTATTCCTGTATTTATTTATTTATTTTTTGCACATATGAAAGTAACATGTACGAAGTTTTACTTTTACGCAATTTTGCATGCGTTGCTTTATTTACATTCCCGATCTTATATGCATTACATAATAGCAATTCGTGTTTTTCAACTGGGACAGAAAGTTTCTAACATGTCGACTATCAATGCTTAAACTATTACTCCTATTTTAAAATTTAAAAACAAAAAAATAGTATTTGATGTAAAAAGAAAAGTGCTAAAATTACGGGCATTAAAATTGCCGAGTAACCTTTTAAAAAATTCAAATAAAAAAAAATTTCTGGAACTCTATAAAAACAATCTTTTATAAAAGGGACCTGTAAATTTGTTTCATTGTCAAAATATTTTGTAAATGTATGTTCAGTAAATTCGACGAGTATAAATTGCCCAACCACACTTTCAGAAAAATTTGATTCAACTGTAAACCATACCTTGAACCGTAATTAAGTGCGAATTCGATACAATCTTGATATGGTGTAACCATCTCCGCTCTAGTTAACTACATTATGGTGTTAGTAAGGTAAGAAATGCGATAAAATGGTTCAGCTTAGCATAATATTAAGGTTTCAGAATATTTGAACGATGTTATGGATTTAAATTACATTTAAAAAAACACATGCAATGTAAAGATACATTTATTTTATAAATTAAATGTCTCTTAAATTTTGCAATTTTATTTATATATTTCTTACGCATGATTTAAGAATCGTTTTTTATAATGTGTATCAATGTTTCTCTTCTACGCTCATAATCATACGATATAAAAGCATAGTAATTTTTCGAAAAAAATATCAAAGGTTTAAGTTAAGTAAACATTTCCCTATTCTTTTTTTCATAAAAAATAATGAGGCGTCAAATAAATTTACATAAGTTACAGGTGAAATCGTTACAAGTGCCTGTCCTTCAAAAGCGCTTCGCAGTTCTTTAATAGAACCATTCAATTCACTCTATAACCTAAATCATAAGAAAATTTCAAATAGTACCTTCATTAGAGCTTCTGACACGGAAAAAGAAGCTGCGCATGCGCTGAAGAGCAGGTGTTTTTTAAAGGACGTGAGGCCCACAGGTGCCACATTGTTTTAATTCTGAAATAGTTTTTTTTTTTTTTCTTCCTTCTTCTATTACTTCGAATCCTCATGTGCGCCACCACCTGCATACTTGGGTTCTAAAAATGCGGAATAGTGGCCATTGTGCTCTTATTATTATCTATCTCGATTTATAAAAAAAGAGTTATATTTTGAGAACAATTTATTTTTATATTTCGAAATCCTATTTGCCATTTTCTGTGTTCGAATAATTATTACATTTAACATTCAACTCGAAGTAAGCAAAATTTTAAAAATAACGATAAATTATTTTTTTACTCAAAACAAGTATTTTTTCATTTTACCTGCACAGCATTTTTTACTATAATAATTGCGTCTACTTTATTTATCAGTTGTGAATATTCTCTGAAAGAAGCAACATATAATAATATGGTAGAAATTTTTTTTGCGTTTTTATCAGAATTTTTGAGAAAATAAAACAAGTTTCTTTTTTGCAACGTTTTTTGTAATTTTTTTTAATCGTTTTAATGAAAATAAATGTCTGTTTATTTTAAAACTGAATGAAATACAGTCAGTTCGAGAACTATCGACACGTGAAAGCATTCTCTAAACTCATTTCCCAAAACAAACAAAATGAAAATTTACATTTTACCTTCGAAGAATAAGTTTGAGTTTTTTTCCATAGTAATTGTTTTTCTTTTTTTGCATTTCTCAGTATGTTTTGAATATTATTTTTTTAACTATCAATTCAGCAATTGATTTTAAAAAGTTAATATATACCTAATTGTTTTTTAACGCATTTAGCTTCTAAATGTGTCTTAGATTTAATATTAAACAAAAATACCTATTTAAAAGTTTCTGTCGTTTAAAACAATAAATGCCAAATAGTGTTCGTGAAACTTACTTATATAATGTTGCTATTTTTTTTTTCTTTTTTTTTTTACTTTACTTTTTTTTCCCCTCTTTTTTTCAGCTATTATTTAGATTACTCTAATATTCAAATAATAAATATCAAAATTAAAAATGGTTTGTATAAGTTTCATATATATATTAGTATTTCCTGAGTATTATATCCATGGTGACATTTGCTTCACGCTAGCATTTTATATATATATATATATATATATATATATATATATATATATATATATATATATATATATATATATATATATATATATATTGTTTCAAAAAAAATTATATTGCATTGATATATTTTGGTTTGGCTATATTGATACAATATTAGAAAGCACTCCTTTTTGCGAATATAATCGTGTTAGCTGATGAGGAGATTATATCTTATTTTTTATTTTTCTGAATTTTTATTTAAAAAAATTGTGTTATTTTGTTCTATTTTATTTTAATAATTTTCGTCTTCTCGTTTCATTATTCTGTAAATTTTTACATATTTTCTCCATATTTTTTTGAACTTATCTATCTATCTATCTATATATATATATATATAAAATCATGATTTCGCACCTTTCAACATGTTTTCAAAGTAAGTAAATATTTAAAAAATTAAACTTGATCAAAAGAGAAAAAACATAATATCGAATGATTTGAGATATCACAGAAAATAGGACACATACTACATTCCCTTATGAATTTTGACTAGATTTTGTCCCTTCGCATTCCTCCCTTACTGGAGAGCCGCTGGCAATCCTCAAATTGTGATGCAATTCCCAAATGGGAAATGATCAAATGCCGCCTATCAGACGTCATTACACGCTTCTAAGGAGTTTCTCTTTATTAAACCTTCATTATTTATTCCTTATTCTTCATTATCGCTTCATTCAATTACACTATGTGCATAGAATAGTTGGTAGCATCATTAGATTAAAGTATGTACGCATAAAATTAAAGTAAAAAGCATGGCTAAAATTATTGTAATTATTATATATGTAATACATTAAAGTTAATAAGATTCCGTTTATTTAATATAATTTTGGATGATGGTGTTTTTATTATAATAATAAGAACACTTTTTGAGAAAGAAATATTTCTAGTATTATTATATTATTATTGTAACAAAGAATTTCGCTTTCATTTTTACTTGTAAATTTCAGTAACATTGCAATATATAATATAATTATTAATAATACAATAAAGCATTGTTTATTCGTTTCTTATTTATACGTCTTTTTCAGTAAAGCCCCAGATAATTCTTAGTCTATTTCAATGTTAAAATGGTTTGCTTATACCACGGGAAAAACACAAATTATATGTTATCCGTCTCTTTTTAACTTGTTTATTTGTTTATTTTTATTTATGATTTGTATTTATTTTAATTTATTATGTAAAAACACCACCATAAATATTTGGCATGGATGCGAGAATTTCTAGTAAAGATATGGAGAAAGAAATTTCCTTTCAAAGATTTTTTTTCTGGAATGTCTACCAGTATGGAACAATTTGTAAACATTAAGTACTCAAAATGTGAAATAAAGCTATGATTTTATTTCCTCTTTTGTAAACGATTTTTGATTTCAAATATAATTGTTTTATATTATTTCTATATTTTAAATTTTTATTTAATTACCATTACCTTTACTATTTTTCTATATCAATATTATTAGGTGCTCTCAATTTGCGTAATTTTCGGTTATACACCTTTGCATTTATACGTCGATTTGCATCAATTCCTTGAATGATGTGTATATAGTCCTTTACAGGATAATACAATAAATGTAGCTTAAAATATAAAAATAATTGAGAGTATGCGAGTACTCCACCAGAGGAGTGCCTCTTTTATTAATTTCAGTATGAAATTCAATTATTAACTATCAATTACTTATTTAAATATTAAATAAACAAAATAAAGTGATGTACATTTTCCTTTTTTTATCCAAATTAAAAATATAGCAACCATCTTTCTAACTGTCGATATGCGAATGTGGCTATGAGAAAGGCGTTTGTTTGTTTAGATCATTGAAACAACTGCATTCTCCACACTGTAAAAAATATTTTCTCAAAATTGCGTCAAAATAGCTCCAAAACAAGTGATAGTCGAATTTGAAAACCCCCATATTCAAAATTGAAACAGTATATTCTCATTTTTGAGAAAAATGCATAATCTCAACCGAGATGTAAAGGGAGAAATATGCGGGAGAAGTGATAGTTGGCTGACAACAGGTTTCGAACCACACACCTCCGAATTCGTAGAAAGATACTCAAACCACGATAGTTATACTCTCTAGTCGAGGAGGAGTTAGAAAGCTTTATATAGCGGTCACCGCAGTGATACATCATGACATACATTCCATTAGCTTAAAAAAATTTAAGATAAAGCGAAATAAGCAAAGAGAGAGCTTAAAATGGCCGATCTCCTGACTAAGCTTTGGAACCATCTTTTCCAAATTGTAACCCTTTGAGACATTGAAATTGAAAATTAGTATGTCATGATATGTCTTTTCGGCGGCCTTTATGGAAAGCATCCGTTATAGGACAGGGCTGTACTTTTATGGTGGTTAGAGTGTAGTACTGCGAACCGAACGTCTACGTTCCTACGTCTTTGGTTCGAATCTTACCGATAGCCAACGAGCACACAATTTTCACTCTATATCACTGTTGAAACTATTCATTTTGCTCAAAAACAAGTATATGCTGTTTCAATTTTGAATACATGGGGTTTTCAAATTCGAATTTTTTTTTTTTTTTTTCGAAGCTATTTTGACAGATTTTGCTCCATTTTGAAATACTTTTTTTTACAGTGCAGCTATTTTTAATTTATACTTCATACCTTGCTTTATATTTTGATAAATTCTTTTCAATTCAAAATTATTTACAGTTAAAAAATTTCCAATTATCTGAACTTTTTACCAACTGTTTCGTTTATTTTAGTTCAACTTACCCTCTTTTATATTCAACGTGTTTATTAATTTTTTATAAGTCTAATGAATTATGTGAGTTTTACAATAATTTGCGACAATAATTGCTACAAACGAGTGTTATTTTTTTTTTTCAGACTTTATTACGAATTTGGGACTGTTTTCTGTTAGAAGGTCCTAAAGTACTTTTCCGTTTTTCACTGGCGATACTCAAAATGAATGAAAGATCACTATTGGCGAAACAAGATACTGTTTCTATCATGAGGCAGCTCAAATCAGCGGCAAAACTCTGCTTTGATGTTGATCATCTTTTCCAGGTACTTTTTATACTTATAAGTATCTGCGTTATTGATTTTATTAATATTTTTTTCTTTGTTTAAATATGAATGTTCAATTTTATCAATATACTGTGAATATTTTATTTACCTCAGCTTTCAGCAAATAAAAAACAAATGTACATTTTTTTCAGAGTATATTTTCAGCATATTTTTTTAATCTAAACATTTTTAGCTTTGATATAGCAATTATTTAAATCAATTATGTTATTGAAAAACTGTTACTTTACAATATGCCTTTTTAAAAATTACACTAGGAAACATTTTTTTAGATACTTTCGTAACGCAGATTTCAAATTTGCAGTCGATTTTCTACCTTAAAGTTACAGTTTTGTTTTTAAATAACATTTTCAGTCTATGTTTGTCAAAATGTTCAAGTTGACAAACCTTATATGTAACAGGGGTCGCCTAAATGTTGCGACAAATTTCACATAATCAGGATTTAAGTTTCATAGGAACCCCAGCCCCGAAATGTAATCATACACCACAACTGGCACTACACTATTATGAGCTGTTATTTTTTTTTTTTTTTTTTTTTTTTTTGTGTGTGTGTGTGTTCTTCGGAGCAGGTCATAATAGAGAAGAGCCCATAGGCGCGTACGACGACATTTCCGGGCATGGATTCCTACGCAATTTTATTTCTGATGATATGCCCTCACTTCCACAGAAGTTTGTGGCAACATTTATGTGCCCCCTGTTATATATAGCGTTTTTAAACTTGTACATTTCGACAAAAAATAGACTAAAAATTTAATTTTAAAAAAATGTGTAGTTCTTGGAGATAAATTAATTTCACATTTTTCCCATTCAACATTGTTTTTCTACATTTCATTCAATCTTTTATATTTTCTAATAATTGAGTTTTCAGTTTATTTACTGATATTTTCTATACATTTGTTTCCAATAATGCAGATTATTCAGGTAATTGCAGAGACTTTTTTGGATCAGTGCCAGCTAATTTAAAAAAAAAAAAAAAAAATGCGGATTTAAAATTGCTGCGCCATAATTAAGCAATATTTTACACAAATTATTTCCAAGCATTTTTTTCTTTTCAATTTTATAAATGGCAACACGTTTCATACGGTTATTTCATTAGGTATCTCTTTTTTTTCAAACCTAACTCGAAAGCAGTTTTTCACAATGCATAGAAAAAAAGTGTTCTTTATTTTATCAATTTGCATTTAGCAAATATTTTAGTAAGATATCTTTTTGGGGAGATTTAAATTTTCTTAACTTCTCTAAATTCTGAATTTATTTTAAAATTGCTAGGTTAAAAAAGTTTCTAGTTGATTTAACAAAATTATTAAAGAATGGCGTTTTGAGCAACTGAAAATCGACCATTAAAAAGTATTCAAGATTAAAATATTATTCATTTCTCTTTTTATTTTGATAACAAATATTCATGTTTTTTATACTGTCAACATAAATTTTATTTTGACAGTATGTAATATTTATCTCAAATCTAGATACAATCTCAAATCTAAATGACACTTTTAATCAGGACTGAAAAATTCCTGATTAAAAGAAGCATTAAGAGCAATAATAAAATAAAATAAAAACAATAGCGCAAAACTTATATTGAAATATTTCTTGGCCTACATGCCCACTTCGGCTGGCATTTACGCTACTAAACAGTTTACTAAATTTACAATAGTTACCCAATTTTCTAGTTCAATCAGTACTATTTAATAAGTTCAGTACTATTGCATAATTATAATACCAAATGCCATATAATCAGCAAAATTTCAGTTTCTTTAAGTAAGTTTCAATTAGGTTAATACATTATAGTCTGTAATTATATAGCTTACGAAATCAATCCGTAAATATTATAAATATTTATAAAGATATTTATTCCTCTGACCAGCTTTTGTGAAATGGTAATATTCTCATAGGAAAAGAAAAGTTTCGTATAAAAAATTAAAAATAAAATAAAGGAAATTTAATGTTTTAAAGTCAAGATAATTAGGTCACTTTAAACAAAAGTTCTCGTGCTGCCATCTACTGAGAAAATGTTTTTAACGAATAAACTTAATTGTGAAAAATGTAAAGAATTCCAAAACTTACATGAATTTCGATTATGTCTGCGAGCCATCAGCCAGTATTCTAAGTAGGAAGATGACAGTTATTACATTTAAAGGGATAAAATGGATAAACAAAAAAATTTAAATTCGTTTTCAATCGTTATTATTAATAATAAAAATGCGAAATAATATCAAGAGCATTCCGTGATTTCGCGTTCTTACTACACTGTCAACTTGGGGTTCTTATTGCGGATGTTCTGATAGACCCAGAGTAAAATTTTAATTTACTGTAAGCCCAATTAGCGTACATAAAAGTAAATAATTGAATTATACAAATAAATCTAAGGGCAAATCAGTAAAAGAGAAAATAAATAAATTATCGAAATCAGCGTATTGATAAATCGGAAAATCACGGAATTAGAAAATTAAGAAATGAGTGAGTCTACGTAAATAAGTGAAATGAACACGTCCCTGTCCACGAAGCGAATAAAGCAAAACTGAATTCATTTAAAATTTTATTATTAATTGTTATAGGGATACGTAATTTTTAAACTATAATATTTTAAATGTATTCTTTGTGTGTGTGATTACTGAGATTTTCTTAACAGATATTGTGGATTAAAAAAATACTGCATGTACTTTATTTTCATAGGGATTGCACTACAAATTAATATATAAATATCGAAAAAGGAAACTAAATGATATATATTAGGGGGACCAGAAAGTAATGTAGTTTCGGCGACAAAAAATTAACTTCAGATAAACGCAAATGCCACTCTTAAGACTTTATTTTCCTCTCTAGACATCTTTCGAAGACTTGAAACCCTTCACTCGAAGACAAGACATAGCAACCAAACAAGCATGTTACTACAAAACACTAAAGGAGCATGCTAAAAAAATGGATTTAGAAAAAATTGCTTTAAAAGACAGGGAAAGGATGGTAAGTTTTGCTCTTAAATGCGTATTAATAACTTTTATAACTTATAAGAAAAGTAAAAAAAAAATTGCCAAGTTTCCTCTTAGTTGTTCGTTAATTATTTTTAGGTGAAGTTAAACTTTAAATGCTTCCAAATTACATAAATTAATGAAAATATATATTTTTATCGATAAGAAAACACAAATTTTGAGAGCAAATATCTCCATAACTAAAGTAAAGTTAAAATAATTTTACAATTTGTTAAAATTAATATATCTTAACTTAGAACTGTATTTGTATGCAAAAAGAAATTATTATGGTTTGAGAAAAGTACTTTTAGTACCTTTCCTTTAGGTATATAAAACCATCATTCTTATACTGTAAGAAAATTCTCGGAAACAATATCAATTCATTTAATTGTTTTTTTAGAATATTCAATCAAACCTATCAAATAACCATAAGAAAATGGTATAGTCAAACTCTTTTTTACCTGATACGGTTAAACAACCAGAATTTTATCCGCACCAACTAGGCCCTCGACCAATGAGAATCGAGAGCATGTTCGTCGAAATCTGGAAACCAAACCATATGCTAAATTCAATTCAATCAAGTTTCAATCTTTGTTGACCAGCAATTTTACACAAAAACTATGTCATGTCATCGTCTATTAATTTAAAATTGAATATGGAAGTACAATAAAAGATAATTATAGCATATTATTATTATAATTATATTATTATAAAGAGCAGACATGACTTAACACGATGCGTAAAGCTTTTGAAATATTCGATATCGCCCTGGCTTTCATAAATTGAAATAGATAATACAGGTGCAATGACGAGTTAAGTCGTCACCGATTAACAATGAGTAAAGATTAAAAAGCTAATAAATGAAGAAATACATTGACATATTGTGTCATTTGGATATAATGACCTTTTTTCAATGATTGCCAATACATATATTAATTTTTGGCGTACATTTCAGTTTGTACAGCACTTTTTCGTAAAACTTTTTTACTGAATCCTTTTTTATTTTTAGAAATTTTTTTAAAACAAATTTGTTTCATTTAGTGAAGAAAACTTTGAATGAATTCTTTAAAATTTTTTAATGATAGCTTCATAATATTCATATTTTCTTACAGTTTTCAGAACTTGATTTTCTCAGTGTGAATCAGTTTGTGATTGAATGTGCAGCAGTGTATGATAAAGGTAATTGATCAAATTATTATCTATGTTTTCTTTCTTTCATAGACAAAAATTATAATCGATTTTAAATAAGATAAATCTCGTTTTAGAAAATATAATTTAAAAAACGTTTCATAAAAGTTGAGTTAACTTTATGTTTGTCATTAGTACATACAGAGTTTTTTCCTAATGAGCACTCTTGATAAATATTTCTATAATTCTTGCTAAAAGAAATTAATAAATTACCAAAAGTATACACTATTAGGGGTTACTAATTAAATTTTAAGCTGGAAGACGTTTTTTAAAATGCTAAAGAGAAACTTAACAAAACCATTTTCAAAAACCTACAAATCACTTGTGAGGAAGTTGGGATTAAAATACCAAACCGGTTTGATTGCCTGATGAAATTTATAGCTGTTTCTAATAAGAGCCTTTCATGTCCTCTTTGATTCTTTTAATTATGAAACAAATTTTGGTGTTTTCAGTATACTTTCCTCTATAGTGATTCACTAGATTTTAAAAACTTAGTTGCTTCCTCTCTTAAATATTATGTTTAAATTTTCTTTTAAATTCCTTATAAGTATCCTAAACATCTGCAGTAAGCTCATTAAGCTGAACCCTAATAATTTATGTTTAAAATTTGCTTCAATTTTAATTGAATGTAAATGAACTTAAGATAATAATGTTTAGTTTTGATATTTCAGACAAGCTTTGGCTTTGTCACGGCCATCAAAGTGGAGCTCATATAACTAAAGTGAACTGTGATGAAAACATTATGTATAGACTTAACATCGAAGTAAGGATTCATATTAGTTTAATTTCAAACTCAAATATAATATTATGCATTTAACAATATGTTTATGAATAAAATATTCGTAAATGTGTAATTCGTAAATGTATAGCTCACTATTACATAAAAAATAAAAATAAAATTTCAGAATATTTACACATTTTCTAGTCCCACATGCCCATTTCATGCTAAGAGTCTGTATTTTTAACTTAACGGATCCCAATTTTACTGTCAAAAAAAAAAAATTCTGTTATAGAAGTTAAATAGTGTTTGGAAAAAGAGGTGATAAATAACTTTAAAAACATAATATTCAGTTAATTTTCTGACGTTAAGTGGAATTTATTTTTTAATCTTTTTATGTAATAAATATATTTAAAAACACAACTGCACTTCCTTACCTTAAATTTCGGTAGTTTCTTAAATTTTCTGAAAAACAAATATTCCTCTAGAAATCTTAAGGTAGAATACATCGTTTTCAAAGACAATTCTGTAAGAAAATTTGCTTTTTTATGGGTCTACTCATATATTCTCATACTTCCATTTCAAAATTAATCATTTTACTAACTAATTAAATTGCTTGTTTTTCATGTATGAGTAAATAAAAATTCTACTCAACTACTGTGATTGAAAATTGAAATCCTAATCAATATAAGTACTGTTTGTCATCTTTAAATCACGCCATATTGCCCTGTTGATTTTTTATTCGTATTTTTCTTTCCTTTATTAAAACAGTTTTTAAAAAAATATAGGCAATTATTGTTGTCACTGATAGGGACATGGGGATTCAAAAATAACTCGATTGCTTTCTTTACGTTTACATTTTTATATTTTTTCTACTGAAAGTTTTTAAATAGATAGTTTGAAGCAAAGTGTTCGAAATAAGTGTGCAATATTATTTAGGTAAATTAACAAGAATAAATTAAATGAAATTCTTTGATAAAAAAAAAATTACCTTCTTGTAAAATATACTCTTTGCAAATTTGTGAACTTGAGTCTAACCCAGAAGACATAGGAATTCCTGGATCCAGCATTAGGACAAACTAGCTGTCGTGGAGGACTTTTTGTTAGAACTAATCTGCATTACCCTACAAGATGGGGAAAAAAACAAAACATCTCACTGTTAGCAAGAGGACATGGGAATTCAAACCCATGATTTGACTCTCTCTGGAGATAATTCACACCAACACTGTAATTGGAGTGAGTGACACTGTGCAAATCGTACCTTCATCGCTGGTATTTAAACCTAACGCTCACTTGGTGTAGTCGGTAAATGGATCGATCACACAACTGGTTGAGGACCGGGGGGTCGTGACTTCAATCCTGGAAATCGTCTAAACAACTGGCGTGTGTACGCAGCTAGATGCACGTTAAATCTGTCGTGGCTGAAAGTCCTCTCTTTAGATGTGGTGTGGAAGTTTGGAAAGAAGGGTACCACTTCTGGCGTTGTCCGCATCATGTGACCAGGATCGAAATTACGTGGTATTCTTATCATGGCTACTGAAAAATAGAGCTCTGAAAAACAAGACAAGGTGCTAGACCAAGGTTGGATGATGTGATGTAGTATTTGAACCTGGGTCACCTCATCGGGAAGCTAGTACTCAATCCATTGAGACATCTCGACTTTAATTATATATCATTGCAATTTGAACGGGAACTTCCCTTTGAACTAATTAAGATTTAATTATACTTTATTAATGTTAATTCGAGTCCTTTGATTAGACTTTCTGCCTTTTGAAGGGAATAATAATTTTTCAGCAGCAAATTGACTATAAGAAACTTAAAAATAAAGTACACATTCCACATTTAAAAAAAAAAATGTAATAGTCTTTCTTATTCTAATAGTCTAATTCTTTCATTTTTTTTTCTTCTTATTTAAAAAAAAATGCAAAGGAAACTATATTGATAACTCTTTGTATATTGATAATACATATTCAATTCGCTAAGCTTTTTAATGTTACTTTTTGCCAATGATTTCATTTTAAACTGTTACAAAAGTCCCCTTTGTTTAATAAATTGTAAAGTAAAAATATTAATTTTCATTCTATTTTATTTCAGCTGGAATCACGAGTCATGTGTATGCATGCTATAGATGATGACACAATGCTCTTGGGAACACTGTCACATTTTGTGCACGCTTATTCGACGAAATCGCGGTACGTACAGATATATTTTTGTTTTTGCCTAAATCACTTCGCAAAAGCTGCATAAATTTTATTTATGATGTTTAATTTACTTACGGTCACTTTACGAAGCGCAACCTCCGCAATGTTAAAAAGCGTCATTTCAAAGAAACAGTTTCTTAATTTTGACTATATACAAAAGCTTTATATATTTTAATAATGATTATACCCTTTTGATTAATTGAATGAGAACTTTTTAAAAGGTTTTTATTTGATCATTTTTTGAAAATATTTCTTCGATATGATACAAAGATTTCTGAAAGACACAAAAGGGAACTACGATTATATTGATCAAAAGTTTTTAAATAAATATTAAGGCAACAGCTCACATTAAAATAATTAAAATGAAATAAGGAATATATTTATTTAAAAAAATAATCCTTCTCTGTTGAAATTTGCAGTTGTCAGAAAACAATTAAACAAGCAGTGATAATAATGAGAGCAACAAAGATTTTTTGAAAAATCGTATAAAATTCTTTTAATGCAGCTAAATTAAAAATGTAATTTATTTTGAAAATTTTAAAATCTGAAGTTTATTGTGAAGTAAAAGTTGCGACACGTCAAAAACATGAAATAAAAACTACCATAGAATCTTTCTCTCGTTTATATATTTTATAAACATAATCGAGATTAAAAAAATCTGAATACTTAAGACTTTGTGTTTAAAAGGTTATTTTGAAACAAAGATATTTTCAATTGAAAGAAAGAATTAAGATATTACTAGTTTTAGGGGTCTGCAGGAAATTAATAAAATTCCTCCCGACTTTTTGAACAATAAATAAAAATAAAGGAATTTTATTATTATTTTTATTCCTCTCTCTTGTTACACCTATAATTTGAATTTGAATATAACCTAATTAAATAATTTTTAGGCGATTACTGTGGGAAATAAGGCTAAATGATTCCGTATTATCACTGGCGTCCCATGAAGAAGACGGATTTAGACAAGTATATGCTGGATTAGCAGATGGAACTGTAGCTGTTGTTGAAGTAATTAAAAAAGAAATATTCAGATAATTCTCTTTTTAAATAAAAACAAGTTACAATTTTTGTCTTCCATATTATGTATAATGTAATATCATATGTATTACATATATAACAATATTATGTAATATAAAGTGACACTGTAAAAAAATCTGAGTGTTAGTCAAAATAAATACTGCTTATTAAAATGTTATTTTCATTAAATTCAAAAGCATATTCCTGGTAATAATGCTTTTTATGATTTAAGATAGTTTTCTTAAAAAACTTTAAATAGAAATATATTTAACTGTCTATTAAAGCTATATTTTTATCAAATTTATAAAAAAAATATGGTAATAACTTAAGATAGTAAAAATTCAAATATTTATACATTTTATTGTTCACTAAAATCTTCGTACGTTGTTTTTAGTAAATTAAAAAATATATAATTTGCTAATAATTCATTTTAAAACTCAAGATAGATTTTTTGAAAAAAAAAGAACTTAAATAGTTTATGATAAAATGAAAAGTTTTATTATAGTATTTAATAATCTCATTAAAAGGAGATAATAATGTCAAATAAATTATCCCAAGAAACTGAGGCAAAAAGTTATACTTGGTTAAAAACATCCTTGGCTTCAAGAAAAATACCATCTTTATATTTTTTAAGGCCAATAAAAATTTTTATCAGTAATAATGTTATTGTTATATAATAATGAAAGTACAATATTTTGCATGATGTGATGTATATATAAAGAGGTTTGAGCAATATAGTGATAAGCCACAGTTTTTTACTTCAAGTTGTTTCTTAGCATTGTTTCCAGATAAGATGGGGGTTCAGAACTTCTACTAGATTACAACATAATATTGTCTACACAAAACTCTTAGAGTTTTACATCCAAAACTCTCTTTTAAACAATGAAAAAAGTGGCTTACCCTGATATTGCCCCAAACCTTTTTTGGTTAAATAAAATATTTTAATTCTAGAGTATTGAAGGCCAATTTCCGAAACCAGAAACTTTTTACATCATCATTGGCTCAAATCCAGTGACGTGTTTACGGCACGTTGACCGAAGATTGTGGTGCGGAACAGGAAATCGTGTAGTGATACTAAATGCGAGGTAAAATTTTACATTTACTTTGATTTGTTAGAATAAGCTGGAAAAATTGCGTTTTTTATTACAAAAAAATCCAATTCTAAAATATAATTTTTTGCTTATGCCTTTCATCTTCCTTGTTTAAAGAAGTATTAAAAATCCTTGTATAAAAAATCCTTATATAAAAATCCTTAGTATAATTCTTGTATAAAAAAGCATATACTTTTAAAATTAAGAAAGTAAAGAATCTAATACATACAGCTACGGATTTTCTTAGCTGCTACACACATTCTAAATTTTAAAAGTTATGCATTAATCGTCAATTTAATGAATTATGCTTAAAATAAATTCAACAACCACAATATATGAGCAATTTAAATCTATATAAATTACAGAGACTCAACAACTAATATACTTTACTGGTTGCGAATTCTGGTTATCTTTAGAAATTACTATTTTAATTCAACAGAAATAGAAAATATCTTTTACTAAAAGCAAACAGTTGAAAGGTTTTTACTAGAATAAGACACTAAAAAAATGAGACAAGTTGAAATACGGCTAATTTAAAAATATGGTTTGTGTTTAATTTGCCAGAAATAGAAAAAATTCGAAAAGCTTTTTGTTAATACTTAAACATTTTTGTGCATATAACAACCTAGATGAATGAATCTGATAGGGTTTTAGTCTATAAAGATTAGTCAATATTTTGAACCATTTTAATACTAAATTTATTTATGAATTGAAGAATTTTGAGAAAAATAGTGGTAAGCCTTTTTTTTTTTTTTTTTTCGATTGTATTATTTTTACAAATTGTTTCTGGGTTCAGTTTCCTGATTGCTATTTTACAGGTTTCTGAAAATTCTTCGAGATAATTGCCCAATCCTCAAAAACATATAATAATCTACATAGAAATCGTGGTGTTTTTCGCAAAAAACACCCGCATGAACAATTTAAATATGTAGCTAACCATATGATGCCCCAAACATTTCAATTTCACTGTAAAGTACTAATGGTCTGAATGTTTATGATAAACGTTATAGCATATTCATACGCCTTTATTATATGTTGTTAATGCAATATTTAAACTAGCTGTGATAAAAGTGGTAGACCTAAATTTAAAGTGGAAAAAAATCAAATTTGAAGATATTAGGGAAAAAGAAATATACATTTTACATTTACATTTTCAGTTTAAAAATATTTTTATTTTAATGACCAGTTTAAAAATGGCCTGGTCCAGTTTCAGGCTTTTCTAACATTGAAATTAACCAAATCAAAAATTTTTTTTTCAAAAAGCATTAAATGTTTATCAACATTTTTGTACGAAAAGTGGTCCATAAAATTTCTTAGTTTATCATTTATTACAAAACGAAACGTATGCATAAATCTGTGCAATTTTTGCATTTTTTCTCAAAGTGATAATATGTAAGATTAGTAACTTTTGATTAATCATTAGCTTTTCACACAAAAGAGAAACTAAAATAAGTACTTATCACAGTAATAATATCAGTAGTAATATCACAGTAATGTATCAAAAATGCAGGAAATACAATTAAAAATAATAATTATATAAACATTTTAAGAAATTGTGTCTAGTCTTAAGACAACTAAAACCATTAAAACGAATTAAGCAAAATTAGAAATGTTGGGAAAAAAAGCCGAATGAAAAAATTATCTTAAAAAAAATTCTTAATTTAAGGAACTAGCTTTAAATTTGTATATATACTTGAAATTTTTTTTACAAAAACACAACATTTTCTTAACGTTTTTTTTTTTTTTCTTTCTTTTTTTTTTAAATTTTGAGGAAACATGGAACGAGTAAATGCCCTTTTTAAAAACTTTATAAAAGCCTTCAACTTTTTCTTCATTTAAAGAAATTCCGACCATTGTTAAAAATCAACTTAATCTAGTTTTTGTTACAAAAATTGTTTTCTATTTTGTAACCCGATATTGCTCCTACGCCCACCTTTCTATGATTCAATTTTGCTTTATTTAGAACTTTAGACTCGGTAGATCAGTTTCATACATCATCGAGTTGCTTAGATTACCTGTCAATGCTTGTATCTGACGATCGAGGAGTTTGGCTAACTATAAGAGGATCATCTGTACTACAACTTTGGGATCCTCATACATTGACCTGTAAACTTCTGTTTGATGTAAAAGACAATAAATATCCACGATCTCCAAAGGTAAATTTATCTTTTATAAAATATTTTTGTAATATTAATGGCTGCAAGAAACTTAAATATATACATGCCATAACTATCGTAATTAAATATTTCATTTCCCAAACAACAAAATTTTGTCATATGTTTAAGTTATTTTCTTTGAATTCGTTTTTAAAAATACTTGCTTCAAGAAATTATTATAAAACCCTTTAAAGCTAACAAATTAATGATATCATAAACTTAATAAAAACTTTACTACAAAATTAAAAATTATTAATTGTTTATAAGCATATCAAGAGTTATTCCCAAAATCCTATTTAGTATTTATTTATTTCAAAATCGTATTTAGTATTAGTATTTATAGGTATCAAGTTGAAAAACAAATACGACTAGAGAAATTAGATTTTAATGCGCTTTTGCAAATTGACTAGTTCACGAAAAAATCATACAATTCAAACTACACTGTTAGAAATTTCTCGGAAAAAAAGTTTGATAACAATTTATTTAATTGTTATTTTATCACATTTGACAAAACAATCAAATAACCATAAATAAGGTGGTATTCAAACTGTTAACTCTTAGAAAAACCGTTTGTTAACTGCTTTCACTTAATATGGTTAAACATCCAGAATTTTATCGCACCAACTAGGTCAACCTAATAAAGTCACTTAGTTCCTTACAACTGGGTACATATTATAGCCAAGAGGGCTAATCTGTCAGTCTCAGGACCTACAGAACGAGAATTTTCGAATTCCAACATTAACACCTCAATATTTCCTCCATTCCCTTCAACACAGGAACAACAATGAAGAGTTTCCATTGTCTTGCACTCCCCAATTTGCGTAATGCATTCTCCAATTCCCATTACCTAACAAAAAGGCTAGCTTGTGTTTGTGGTTTTATACCGTAAAATTAAAAAATGTTCTTTACTATAAACTTTACGGTTAATTAGACAGACAAACTGCTGCTGGTTATTTTACCAAAATTTTAGGACGAAAATTCTAACAGTGTATTTAAAACAAATTAAAATTTAAAGCAAATGGTAGTGTAGACTTGTTTTTCTATTAATAACTCTAAGTCTAGATATATTTCAGAGAATTAATTGCACCTCTTCGTGTCTGTTTATTGATCCACAGAACGAGAGCTTACAATCGAATATTGAACCACGCACAAAAAAGGAAGAATTCACGTGAAAATATATTTCATATAATTTGCAAAAAGCAGCAACTAATAAATTTATCGGCACCTATATTTTTCACACCAAAGCTAGGAAACGACTTCTTATATTTTGAAACAGCAAGTATTACTACGGTGTTAAATATATTTCAAAACTTGTCATAAGTTCTTCGGATTTATCGATAGTATATTTTTCAGTATTCTAATTCAGATATATTTAAAATTTGTTAATTAACTTGAATGACATTAACATCAAAAATCTATTTTCTTAGAGATTACCAAGGGTCTGTTGAGAAAATCAATTTTTCATGTGGTTATGACATACTGAGTGAGCAAATTTTGTAAAACATAAATGCATGAACTCCAAGCACATTTTAGACATTAAGGAACAAGTAACACGCATGTCTGCTTATGCATGCATTTAAGTTCCGTTATAAAGTTTACTTTCTTTAATTCATTATTGAAATACATTAAGACTTATAGAAGTTTTTCCTAAAGTTAAAGTATAGAAAAATTCTGCATTTAATTTTTTTTTCTTTTGCAAGAAATATAATTTTCAAATTATGAACATCATGTAATTTATTGCTTGAGAATAATCTGTTACACAAAATGTACCGGGTGTCCCGAATATAATCGACGATTTGAGAAATCAATTTTTAAAAAAATGGAAGGGGATAGAAATGCACAGTATTCTGCGTTCTGCTTAGGATACTTTTCTTCTAACCAAGTTTCAAATTTAGTTAATAAGTTCGTCAACATTCAAAATAGCAACCATATGCTGCAGTAACTTAGGTCAGTCTAAGAACAAAATTACCAGACGCCTGTAGCCAAATATTTCAGTTTAAATGGTCTCACATGCTACAAAAAATATTGTTTTATACGAGAGTTAGAACTTTCATTGTGGCAACTTTTTATTCGAAACTGGTACAAAAAGGATACACGTTATCAAGTTACATTGTTCTTCAATGTCAATAGTCACCAGCATTGTCTACCTATTGCCTGTGATACTTAAGTCGTCGGATACCTTTAACAGCGCTTGTTCTGTTGATAATTCTGATGGAATGTTCTACAACCTGAAGAATCTGTGTACAAATTCTAAAGCGAGTGCTTTGAAATGGTTTCTTCGTTTTAGGTCACAAAGTAAGTCTAAGGTTGGTGGTACAGCACTTTCTTACTAGTAGATCTTTTTCTTCTTTTCTGACACTAGGATGACCTAGCCATGTATGGCTGACAAATTATGGTATTCCTCATTAAAGATTTCTAACCACCATCTTGTCACTTTTCTGCAAGGTAATGAAGATACTCTGCAAGACGTTTTAACACCTCGATGATACTCTCACGCCATTTGAATTCTACCAGATTCAATATTTACACAATTCCGTTGCTCCACTTTCGAAAGCATTATGACAACACTAAATTAGTCCACCAGCAAATATGAGCCTCTGTTATTCTCGTTAGTGCGCATACAGCTAATGTCGCAAAAATGTCGTCAATTTGAGTTCATTTGCTCTGAGGTAAGGTAGGTATGTGAATAACGTGTAGCATAAGCGACATTATTAGTTTCCATTGCATGTTGTCTCTATAGCAGTGTTGCCACTATAATTCGTTCCAACCCTCATAGTTTCAAAATCATCAGCGCCATATAATGAAAAACTTTGTAACTTATTGGGAAATTTAGTGGAAAAAAAATCCTGAAGCAAAATGCAGCGAAACATTTCACTCCTATCTCCATTTTTTTTTTTTTTTTTTTTAAATTGATATTTCAAATCGTCAGTCAATTATGAGACTCCCAGTATCTTCGTTTGCTCAATTTGAGTAATAAAAAATATTAGTTATTAAATTGAATTTTAAACAATATGTGATTGATTGAAGAATTTTTTATACTTTAACACAAGGAAACAACCATTTTAAGGTATTAAAATTTGGCTGCTCTTACCTTAGAAGCTAACTACAGTTATATTTTTAAAACAGATCATCAACCAGCATGAGCTACTTTACAAATGGAATGAAATTAGAATCTGCAATTATAGATTTTATTTTATACTTAGTAGCAAGTCGATAAGATTGTAGCGAATCACGTAGCAGAAAACAGTTCAATAGTTATTATGTCAATTGTATAAAATATATACTAGTTTATTTTTGTAACATAACCTTCGAACTAACGTTATTTATTTTTTCTGTAGCAAATTATCAATAGTAGTATCAATAAAAGATTTCGTTGAAGCCATGTTTAAACTGACATTGTTAGGAGCACAAAAATTTTAAAATCAAGGTTCTTATGTGCAATAAAATACAGTAGCCATTTTTCTACGCTAACAAGAAACATGCTTTATAAGCATTAATAAAAATATCCTTTTATTTTCTTTAAAAATTTACTTCTTAAATAACAGACTGAAACTTAAAATGAAATAATAATCGTTTGAAGAGAATATAGGGTAAGCAGGGTAGAACGGAGTACCAAGTTTAAAATATGTTTTAAAAATACTAAAAAGATGATTAAAAGAAGTTGAAAATGTTTCTTTGAACACATTATACTTTTATGTTCTTAAAAATTCAGTATTTTTTTGGAAAATAAAAGATAACTGTTTGTTTATTCAAAACAAGAATATTATACCAGGTACCCTGTTTTGTCCCAGGTATAGGGTAGAACGGGATGGTAAGGAAAATTAATTATAAAAATATATAAAACAAATGAAAATGCAAAAAAATAAGCTTTCCCTATATTTATAGTTTTAAATTTTAAATAGCCAGTTTTAATGAATCTAATCTCTTAAGACGGAGCTTGCAAGAAAGTACGGGTAAGATATTACCAATGAGTAAAAGGTTATATTAAATTTATTTTTAACCATGAATGGGAAAATTTTCTTCCCTTATCAATCTTTTTAAATTTAAAAAGAAATCGCAAATGCTTCTCTGAAAATTTAAATACAGACTGAATACGGCACTTCTCCATTCCTTTTTTTGAAATTTGATTTATGTTAAAAAGATAAGGTAAAGGTCAAAAAATACAACACTAATCAAAAGACAACTAAACGTGTTTTAAGCATATACTAACTATAAATGTAATGTTAACAAGTAAGGGGTACCTTTTTTTGGTAACAAAATTTATACAAAACAGGAATAATAGATTACCTAACAAAAACTGCATTCACTAGAGCACTGGAAATCCCGGTTAATATAGCTTCCGTGGTAGAGCAGTAACATGTTAGTCTAGTTCTACTCATTCCCTCTCGAAGGCAACACATCATTGACACAAAAAAAAAAAAAAAAAAAAAAACGAAATTTCATTCTATTCCATTACCACGTAGTGCCTGGAGTTACCCTATGAAGCAAATATATTCCTTATAAGCAATTTATACTGCAGAAAATCTTTCGACTTTCAAATTCTTGACAATTTTTAATTTAAGTTGTATAAAAGTAACATTAATATAAATATATAACATGACTATACTTACACCCTTATTTTATTTTATTTTGTAAAACAATCATTTTTTTTTTTTTAAATAAACTTTTGATTTTATTAAAGATATTTCATTTTATTTTGAGTAAAATCTTTAAATGCTTCTGCCATTTTAGTGCAAAACATCTAGAAAGAAAGGCAGGAAAAGAACCTCTCGATTAATTATGACATCGCTGTAAACTAATTATGAAAACAGCGTTATACATGAATAGTTTTATTTACAAATTTTCTTTTAAACATTAGACTGGTGAAGAAGAAATTGGAGGTTCTAGGATAACAGCTTTATTACCGCTCTCAGGTAGCGTGATTGTTGGTACTGCAGAGGGATCTCTCATAATATATGATGTTGTAACGAAGCTCTCGAGAAGTCCAAGTACTGCTGAGTTTGGATCGACTCCAAGTAATAGAAGACAGCCTGTTGCAGATCATATTCAACAAAAAATACAGGTAGTTCACATCTCTTGTTTAGAATAGAAGCGTGTAAATATATATTTTATATTTTAAATTAAAATTAGGTAGTCTAGTAGTATAATTCCAGTTGACAACCAAAACCAATTCATATCACATTTAAAATGAAATGGTCCCTATTATAAATTTACAAAATGAAAAAATTTAAGTGTACAGTTATAAAATAACTTTGTTGATGGAAGATCTACACTGTAAAAAGAAAACTCAGTAAATGTTTAACCAGTATTTGGGGCAAAGTTTCTCATTATCCCTAAATTTAGTTAAATGAAAGATCATTTTATTTTAGTTACACCATAAATTGCGAAGTATGATCGAGAAATACTTCCATGGTGCAACTGACTGCACCAAAATTTGGTAAAAGGACACAAAACTTTGACGGTGACTGTAAACTGAACGGTATTTGTTTACGACGCTATGTTTTCTTTACAACTCGGTCTCGGTGTATCGGGACGACTAATGCATGCTGTTTCAAGTATCAACTTATTTATTAGATAATGATTAGATTAATGTTTTATTTACATTAATTAAAATTTATTTCTTTCATGTTGCCTTTTTGAATTTGGTTGGAGGTAAAAAATGGTTAGAGATATGTCATAAAATAACCTACTTCTGGTAAATAGTTTTGTTACGGTAAATAGCAACCTTGGCTTACATTTGAGCACTATGAGAATACCTAATAATGGTGCAACCTTCCACTGCTTTTATAAAAGAAAAAAGAAAGAAAGAATGAAAATAGGTGTTTTGTTTCTTCGAAACACCTACCTTTAGTGCAATCTTCTACTGATATTTGATGCAACATGGCTCGAAATTTTTAACGGTGTAGTGTGTATACCGTTCAAGCAAACGGAATAAAATTTTGTATAAATAGATAATAAGGTGTGCGCTCAAGAATAGGGTCATAAACGATTATCTAACTTTTACGGTTACAATAACCAAATTTTGAAATTTTCAAATGGCAATGCTAATCTTTTTTTTATCGAAGTATGATGCTCTTAGTAAAACTTAAAATGGAATTAAAACGATATTTTTTGTGTGAAAAATAACCTGCGTTCAGTTGAAATGAAGATAAGAATATATTATAAGTTGTCGCTCGGACGTCAATGTGAAGACAGATGAAGGTTAAGTGATTTGAATTGTTGTGTGTTGCTTTCTTGCTTTTTTCTTCATCTCTACCTAGCATCGCCGCCACTATCCATGCTAAAAAAAAAAACATCCTCTCAACTAAATTTCATTTTTTTTTCTTTTTTGTAAAGTTCTCAGTTTGAAAAAAAAAAGATGTTGCTGTTTTATAATTTTGAAATGATGTCACTGTAACCTTAATCATCAGAGCTGAATAATCGTTTTTAACACTTTTGTACCTTATTAGGTCTTTTACCAAAATTTTATTCCATTCTCTTGAATGAAATGTTTTGCCAGAAGAACAAATATATCGACAAAGTAATTTAATCACCACGTATTTCTCATAAATAAAAAGTTAAAATATCTTGTTTTAAATTCCTCTTGCGATATCATATAAAATGTACTAATTTATAAAAATAAGTTATCAAATATTTTTTCTACTTTTTCACGCTTTTAAATTTAATTGTTTAAATTAATTTTAGCAGCTGTTAATGGAGAAAAAACGAGAAGACAATACTGATGGTCGTCATCGAGTAGACAGTGGCTGTTGCACCACACCTCGCAGATCTTCTCTTCTCATTCCATTAAATAATGAAAACCAGAATTCACCAGAAAATGCTGCAGTCGAATTATCTCAAGAAGTTCAAGAAGAAGCAGAATTAGAATGTAGTTCTCCGGAGGATCAAAGTGAAGCCACGAGTCATTCGACTGTGAAAAGAGCTGACACAGCAGAAAGAGCATCTTTAACCTCTCCTGAATCCCAATCTTATGAAGAGCAGAATGAGGACAACTTGAAAAAGATTGATACTGATCGAGATGATTCTGGACATTCATCAGCTCCAGGAAAAATCATAGACACAACAACAAAACGACTTTGTACCTGTACTCATTCTGGTTCAAACACTGTGAAATGTCGACATTGCCTTTTAGAAGCTAGTGAAGCTTTGCGAAAGCTGTTTGACAAGTATAGTTTAAGCATTAATTCAACAAACCATGTGGATTATAACACGCGATATCAAAACCTCCTCAATAGTACACAAAATAGAACTATTAACTTGGAGAAAAATTTGAAGAAAGATGAAAGTAGAGTAAGTACTTATGTTAAAATCATCTGGACAAAAATTCAGTCTCCTATTGAAAAGTCTTGAAATGCATCGTTTAATATCATTTAACTCCGCGTTTGGTCTTGATAGCCGCATATTTTCGTTTAAGGAGTGAGTCCAAGAAGTTTTATAGATACGTCATATCCACTTCAAACTACTGATCGCGTAAATTCATGAAATTGCGGGGGTGCTGGTTTCAGCGTTTTATCCGCTATTTCAAACATGTTACACAAATTTCTAAAGTTTCAAGTCAGATGATTTTACAGGCTAATCGAGATGTAATCGAAAGTGTGAATGTTCATAAAACCAGTTAAATATTTTCCAGCTTAATGCTGTAAACGTCTTGGAAAAGGGGGTATTGTATCGACGGCATACTAATTTTTAAAATGTGGACTGAAAGCTGATCATCTAGAATGTTAAAAAAGCTCCTTGATTTATGTTAACTATCCTAATCTAGAAAAAACTCAGACCACCCTTAACTTTTCTTGATTTCTTTAGAGGTGACTAATCTTTTATCCGGTGAGCCTATTTTTAAACCTTTAAAGATTATTGCTTTCAGTTTTAAAATGCATTAGGATTAGAATCATGAATAGTAACCAGAATTTCATTTAGATGGGGATTATCTATCTAATTCATCTATTTTTATCTAAAAAAAAATTTGAGTTAAAATTATATGTATTTCTTTTATCAGTCGCAATTCTAACTAAATCTTCTAAAGCAAGTTGCATTTTTGAAATTTAAATTATATTTTAAACCAATTTAATCAACAAAACTTCATTACAAATTTTAATTAATGTGCTCTATCACAGAAATAACTCAAGGGTTTGATTATTTTACGTCTTCTTTATAAGACAATTATTCGGTTTCGGTTATTAAATGCAGTATAATCGGATTTAAGACAGTAAATGATACTAAAAACACGCATTTTGTTTCAATAAATAATAAAAAATTAAAAAATATGTATGGTTGCAATATTTTTTAAAAACTATTACTTACTCCAGGAGGACAGCTATATTTTATTTGAGATAATGTTTCGATACAGATTTCTTGGGGCCCTAAAATTTTGCAAGTAATGTTTTTGTGTTTTTTCTTAAGAATTATCTACTAGAATTATGAATTAACAAAAACCGAAATAATTATAAGCTTAAATTCTCTAATTATATTACAATTCTCTCAAGTTATAAATCATTCAAAATTTCATATACAAACAATATAAACATTTGATTCAAGATTCCAACCACTACTAAATCGGGCCTTGATGACTATCTGAATATAATTATATTTACTACCATGAAATATTCAGTTGTACATTTATTAGATTCATTATGTTTCAAATATTTAAATAAAAAAAATTCTAACTTTATTTTTAAGTTTATTTTCTTGAAAAAAACTATCATATATAATATATTTTAATAATATATAATATAATATATATAATATAATATAATATATTTTAATCCATTTGCAGGCCAAAACAAACGATTCCCAAAGTGAACGAAAATCTGTAGAAGACTCTTGGTCTGACAGCTCTGCTGAACTCCCTCCAAATTGTAATGGAGAAAACGAAGTAAAAAGGGCTTCCCGAGGTTCACATCCATCAACAGATTCTCAAAAAAGTGAAATTCCAAACATATCACAACAAATTAAGAACAATGCACTTTTGAGAGCTATCAGTGCGGATGATGTGACTCAATGGGTGAAATCTCAAGAAACGTTAACTTCGTCATTGGCAAGTGATAGTTATGATTTTGATGATGTTTTCGTTTCGTATGCTGAAGACGAATCCTCCGTGCGAAATAAAATATTTCGTGAAACGGATGGCATTTTAGAATCAATCAAAGTAAGAGCGTTAACGCAACGTCGATCCTCTAATGTTCTGGAGTACTCTGGAACAAGCTCTGCTTTATCACAAAGAACAGATTTATGGTTAAGTGATGCTAAATCATCTTGGTTTGATACTGCGTCTACTTCATCAGCTGGATTTCCATTTTCACGATTAAAAGATGTTAGAACTCAACTGCCCACATGGGGCACTGTGACATCTGAAAATGAAGCGTCTGAAGCTCCGCTAAACTCTTTCAGTTATGAAGACTCGGTGACAGACTCTTCGGTGAGTGGTACTCACCGAGATATTCTTCAGCTCGGAGACTGGAGTACGCATAAAAGCAGTGAGACTGCTAGTAATGTATCTTTTTCCTCTACAGAAGTGCCATATGCCTTTGAACTTAATCTTCAAGAAAAAATTAAAATATCTGATAAACCCATTAAGTGTTTGTTAGAAACAAGGTAAGGACTTAAAGCATATAATAATTAGAGGGTTGGAGCAGTATAGTTTTAAGCTAAATTTTTAAATTTGTCTGAAAAGATTTTAGAAAAAAAAAATTTATATGTAGGTGATTACATATTTTTGTATGCTGTGCAGCTAGTGGATCTAGTGGAAATTCTGGTAATTTGTAGAATACTTATCTAGAAACAATAATAAGGAATAGTTTCTTGCAAAAACCTAAGAAAAACTGTGGCTTACTATTATATTGCCCCAACCTTTCATTTTAATAAAAAGACAAGAAGTAGCTTCTGAATTCTGTTCTAGTATAAATTGCAATTTAATCCATTGAAGCAGATAGTACACTGGCTTTCCTTTTATATATTTTATTCTGACGCTCTAGTTACAAGCATAAATATATTTTGATATTTTTTAATAATAAAAAGCAGTCTAATAGTTACTAAAAAAATCTGTTAGACTATCGTAATTGTATTTGTTCTAAAATATAAAATCCAAAAAATTTCGTTAGAATTTTTTTTTTTTTTCATTCCTATTCAAAACTTCATCAAAATATGATCTTGTAATCAGTAATGAAAAACAGAAAGTAAAGAAAATTCAGTAATGAAAAACTGTTTCTCTTAGATCTAAATAACTGCAAATAAGTACAAATTTGAAAAGTTCTTGTTTGGAAGCGACCCGTGCTTGGAAGATTTTAACTTTATCGGAGAAAAAGACAACGGTCTCTCCATTACCATAGTAGTCCATTACCATTAATTATCTCTCCATTACCATACTATCCACAAATTTTTACTAAAAACCTACTTATGTGGGGAAACTGGAGTGGAGCACTTGCTCTTCCGTAACCATAGTAACGGAGAGAGGGAACATTGAGACTCCTATTCTATTTTCAAAAAGTATAAACACTTTCCATTTTTTTTTACTTGTTCTTTATCCTACTAGTTAAATTTAAGCTTATTATATTAGTTTGCCTTTTCCTTAAAAACCAATTTTTGTTTATTTGTTCTAAATTTTTGACAGAGTTAAGTATTATATTAAATCTTATTTCTGCTAAAAAAATATTATGCTAAGTAATTTTTTTGAAATTCTGCTTAATTATTTCTCGCTTTGTTTAACTTGCTGTTAAATATATGGAAAATTTATTCCAGACACTAATTGGTAATGAAAAGAAACATTTTATCAACTCATGAATGAAACTGATAGCATTTTAAAATGATTTTTAAGAGTATGAACATTAAATATGTAACTCAAAAATTCCTGAACAAAGGTTTAAATAACTTTTTATAAAAATAGATCTGGAATTTTTAACTGTCTAATATTAAACTATGTTTCTTCTTCTTTTTTTTTTTTTTTTTTTTTTTTTTTGTATTTTTAGTAAATCTTAAAGGAGTAATCATTAAAAATAAACATTCCTTTTTTAACAATTAATTTCTTTTTTTCAACAAATTTGTTTAAATTCACACATGTTTTTAAGCTTATAATCATTGCCAAAAACAAGTAATAATGATTGTGTATTGTTAACCTTACTATCTTTTAGAGATTCTTTGGAGTTTAAACTTAATCTAGAAATATAACCATAGATTTTCTGAAGATAATTTTTAAAATTGATAAAAAAAATATAAAAAAATATGATCATTTGAATCAAATTATTCAATTTTTGATGATTGATTACAAAGATTTAAAATTTCTTTTTTTCTTCCACAAATAATTAATTCAAAATTTCGATAATCAAATATGTTAAAATATTCACATATTAAAAACAAATTATTTTATTTTTATTGCATGCAACGAAACCGATTTAAATGTAGTACAAATTATTTTAGATGCGGTACTGAGCCTACTATCATTAGCTGTGCAGGATGTTATGGAGATGATGAAGCAGTGCTTAAGTGGACCAAAGTGGGTAATGAAGTAAGTATTTGCTTGATTAGAAACTCAAGTTAACCCTTTAGCTCTCATAGTTCTATTTTAAGAATGGTTCTAAAACAGCACCATAACATTATGCTCATAATTATTTTATAACATTCAGCGCAAAAATTTAAATAATATTCTTTTTTTCTAACAGGATAAATAAAATCTATATAGTACAAATTCCTTCAGCACTTAAGGTTTGATTTCAAAAAATGAAATTAAAATACGTTAATTTCATTTGAAAACATTAGTTGGCCATCACTCAATGGAGAATTTTCCCCGTTTGTTTTCAGGAGCTCTTGACCAATAATCCTATAACATAAGTTTACCAAGATACATAACTGGATCATAAACTACAAATAATTAATTTATGATGGTCAATAAAATTCAGCAAGAATTTAATTACAATTATTATTTCGTCTAACAGAGCAAATAAAGTCCTTATAGCTAAATGGCTTCTTGTAAACTAACACTTTATGTTTGATATCAAAAAATCAGGTAAAAATACATTCATTTAATTTGAAAGTATAAGATGGCAGCCAAAGCTAAATTTTTCATTTATGATTCTTTAATAATTCTGCATTGTGTTTTTAATAGGAGCTCTGGACCAATGATCCTATAATAGAAGTTTGCCCATATACTAATGCAATCAAGCCATCTCCATATGCTCGATCACGTCTCCCACGAAGAACTTCATCGTTGATGTCTGTAAATACAGAATCAGAATCAACAGCCCGAGCGTCTTTGACTTCCACTTCATCTAGTACAAGTAGTGTTGTTGGAAGCGGTCTTGCAAAGGTGCACAATATTTTCCTCAGGGTTCATGATAAAGCATGAGAACAACTTAAAAGTAGTTATGCGTTCATTTCATTTCCTACACTTCATTCCGTTTAATTTTCTGACCTACAGACAAGGGATCAATTGGATTCATAATGTGGCTTTCAACAGGAATTTGGATGAAGAGTTTAAAATTGGTTCTTATAAGTGAAGAATTTCATTCAATTTTTCTGTCTCTTTAAACGACAGTGTATTTCCTCAAAAACGATAAGCATAAAAAAGATCTGCATTTCTATAGTGATATGGAGCTCACTACCAACTGTTTATACTTCATTTCACTTTTACTAGGAAAACAATTAAACAACATTAAAATTTTCTCCTTAATAAACTATTTACAAATTTTCATAACTAATAGGAATGATATCCTGATTTCAGGACGATTGAAATCTGGGAAGTTAGTGATTGCATTATAATGCATTGTCTCAAAATATTTATGTCAGTTTTGTTCTTGGCTTTCAAGCCTTAAAGTTTTGTTATGTGAAAGTCAAACTTTCAGATTTGTCGTTATATTATATTATCACACTAAAAACGATTTACTATATAATTAGACTGAATTTCATTGAAAATTAGTCAAATTGTAAAAGTTAAAACTTTGAAAAATTTGGTAGTGAAATTTCCATGTGGTTTAAAATCATCTAGAAACTTTGAAAAGTTTCAAATCATTGACATATTTTTTGTAAAATAAATCATGTCAAGCATTCTTTATTTCTCCTCTAATATTCTATATTTTTGACTCCATTTGCATGTAATTTAATACTGTTTCAGGGTAAAAGTTAGTTATTATATGGAGTCAAAAATTCAATGTGATGAAAAAACTGCTAAAATAAGCAGTATTAAACATGTTAATTTTTCAAATTAAAATTAATTTTTTAATGATATTTCCAATTTTTTAATTGAATCATTATAAAGAAACATTATTATTCAAAAGATTAATTATTGCTGGAAATATAATATTTACAGTCAAAAACATTTTTAGAAATTAAAATAAAGTTCACACGTTGGTGAAAAATTTGAATGATCCAGTAGAGGACATATGGGCTTAATTTACTAAACTGTAATCAAAGAGAAACAATTAAAAATTATATATAATTAAAAAAGTTATTGATATGGATAACAGAAAAATTTATCTAATTTTTTCAGTAAAACGTAACTTCACAATTTAAAAATTGTTTTATATTCCTATATTTCACTGAGTAATTTTTAACATCCCGTCCTTGTGAACATAAGCCCGTCCTTAAATATCTTTCCCGTCCTGAATAATATGACTTTCTGTGGTGTGAAGAAAGCAAGCGTAAAATACGCTAGGCTTTGCTAGAGTCCTAATGTTTATAAATCGTTAAAAATTTACAAGACAATATTTCTGTAAGAATGAGTGAAATTTTTAGTTACCTCGCTTTGGGAATCAGTCTTTATTGATTCTGAGTCTAATTAAATATAAAAATTATCCCTTTTATTAAAATAATTTTAAATGAGTGGCACTAATTATCAGTTAAATCAACTAACTTTTTTAATGGATGATAAAAATATTGCATCATAAATTACGTAAGAATTTCCAAACCTAATTTAAACTATAGTTTCAAAATTATTTCAGGCATTTAACCTAAGAACTACAAATAAATGTATTTTATTTCTTGTCTATAATGAGATATTTTTTTAATATTATCTTTGCTAATTTTGTAAAAATTAAGTAACAAGTAATTTGATTAATTAGACAAATTATATTTTTACTAATTACATTTTCTACAATTAGCTAAATTTTGATAACATTTATCTTAGGTACTGCTTCAATTTGAATTAACCTTAACACATGCAAGTATAATGAAACAGATACAATCTATTGACTACTTAACTAAAACCAAATAAAATTGTAATTTTTGTCAAGAACTAGATTTTCTTGAGAGAAAAGAGTAAAAATATAATCAACAGCAGTACTTTCAAAAATAAAAGCTCATTAAACATAACTTTTAATATTCTGATTACAGACAATTTTGCAGGCAATTACTGGACACAAAATTTTATGAAATGAAGCATGTATAGTTAAATATTTCACTATAGTTAATCAATCACTTTTCATTATTGTTTTCATATAATGAAAAAATATAATGATAATAATTGAATAAAAAAAATATTGCGCGAAAGAAAAGAATTGTTTTGTTGAATAGACTTTCAAGTAAAAATTTAAAGAACTACTTCAAATCATACTAAATAATTTGTATAAGAGCTTAAGAAATATAGGATATACTATTTAAGATTGGGTAAAACTATAATCTGTATCAGACATATTTTTAAAATAAATAGCTTTTGAATTTAACAAGCATGTGTGTCATTAAAGATATTTAATATTTATAAAATTTGAAACGTTTACATTCTAATGCGAGCTTGAACATATTTTCCTAAAATACATAATGTGTCATAATAAAGTATTAAAAATCAGACAGAAAAATTAGAAAGTAATGTGTCTAAAAAAAGATATATTTCAGATCAGTTCATTTACTTGCAGTAGGCACTTTTGCTCTGCTTTTCCTTGAAAAGTAATTTATTTATAAAATATGTTTTTCTAATGAACTTTTGTCATACATGTCATCTATCCACTTGTGAAGAGAGCACTAAGCACATTTAAGCTTCAGATAAAAAGCATTTAAAAAAAAAAAAAATACACAAACGTTACAAAAGATTGAGAATGTGCAATAAAGCATAGACATGGGGCAAAAGCCTCTCATGGTATTTTCCTTAACCTGATAATTTTAAAATAAAAATAGCATATTAATGTTTCCTCTATCCCATCTAAGATAGAATCAAAAGTAGAATCTGGTTGGTTTTTGGGTTAATAAAATTACTTTCAGCCCTTTTTTACTTTTTTGTGTTCTGATTTAGTTTGAATTATACCAATAGTTTTAATGTACTTATTTCAGTTATTAAATATATATATTAGTAAAATCATGATTATATAGATTACTTACTGAATTTTGATAAATAAGATTTAAAACATTTTAATCACTAGTTCTTCTTTTTTAGTTTAACAAATTTTTGAAAAAAACTTTTTCAACAGGTTTGCTTAAATAAAGTATGCTTTCTTTTTTTTTTTTTTCAAAGGTAGTGGGTAGTTACCTCTCTAGTTTTTTTCCCCTCGACGCCTCAAAACCCTAAGCTTAAATATTTGGGTAGAAAGCATAAAATAGAAGAAAAGATAAGCGTCCAAAAATTTTTTTAGCTTCATTGTTGTAAAATATTTTCATCATGCTCCTTGAGACAAACTTTTCTTACTCCTATTTGAAAATAACTATCTAATGTATATAAATGCAATGATACATGCTAAGATAGATATGAACGGAATGATAGGAACGAAAGGCTAAGTATATATGAGGGCAAACAATGAGGACCTCCACTGACCAAAAGTCACTCGAAAGTGTAACTTCCCAACTAAATTGGAATTGTGTATATAAGTAGATTTAAAGGTTACAAAATAATGTGAAGAAAACATTTTACATATTTTCAAGTAATTATAAAGTTATTGTTTGATTTTAACTGCATCTTTAAACTCCTAATATGCAAACTTCTATTTCCTAAGAAAAATTTTTAAAAGTAAAAGTTGGCTTTAATTCAAGCATACTTTTTATTTAAGTATAAGAATATATTTTTATTAAAAGTATAAGATTAACTTCCAAACATCCCACAACTTAGTAACTTTTATTAAAGACTACTTTGGTTACACCAAAAAATATTTAAGTGCTAAGTTTTATTTTAAAAAATTATATTTTTAAGAGAGAAAAATAAATAATTTTTCAGAGAAGAAAGAATTTCTTTTTCAATAACTTTTTAAGTTTCTATAAAAAACAAATTTTGATTATATTATGAAGAAACTATAGAAAAACTGTTTCAAATATTATACTATGTATTACTTACTTAGCAGCAAATCAATATATTAAAATAAATAATTTCTCCTCATCTATTAAGTGATTTTAAATCTCTTAAATTTATTCTATAAAATATATTCTACCCCTTATTTGTTAAAAATATAACTTCCATTTAAAAAAAAAAAAATTTATATAAGGGAAAGAGATATAAAAAAAATTTCAACTCTTTATTTAGAACATCAATGCTTTTTTAATAAAATTCAGCATAATTGGTGAGTGACACTTGGGTTATTTACTATTTAAGTTGTTTTAATTTTGGAATTAAATTTAATTTTTCTTATTAATAGCTGTAATTTCATTACAAAATAAACAATTAACAAAAATGATACAACTGAGCAATATACATTATTTGCAATTTTTTTGCATTGATACAAGTAAATAAAGATTTTAAAAAAATGTAAAGTGTTTAAATCATAAGAGAATTAGTGAAAATAATATCAAATATGAAGTTTTTTTAAAAAAAAGTGTTGTTGAAACGTGTGAAACAAGTTAGTTTTTGAATTTGTGCATGGGTTCATAAAATGATTTAGAGAAATCTAATTCTTAAACCTACTGATGAACTTATTCAATGAAAAGTGTGCAATTTTTACATATGAAATGTACCAAGTCTTTTTTCTTTTTTTACATAATGTAATCTTTATTCATCTTTTACTGAAATAACTTGGTTACTTTACGAAGAGGTAAATAAAATTATATAAACTAAAATTATTATGTAGAATGGACAACAAATATAATGGCAAAAAGGTCTGTATATGAAATCTATAGTAGCAGTTACACTTTGAAGAAATTTTAATGTTGCCTTAAATATTTATCAGCATTCTCCGCAAAACTTTTACTTAAAACATTTCTGCTGTCTTTGTCCTACAAGTATTATGTACATTTTATGCTACCTATTATGACCTAACAATATTTTATATTAAATTACATTTTTATGTATTCTGAGTAATTTATTTTGCAATGAATAGTTTTTGAATCTAGTCATTAAAAACATGTTGTACTTCTTTGTATTCATAACTAACTTTATATGTATAAAAATTAAAAATATGAATAATTATAGAACTGTACATAACTTCCTCAAAATGTACGACTTATTAAATGTTTACTTTTTTTATTCCTTTCAGCTGATATACAAAGTTGTCTTTATATACAAATATATATTTTCAGAAAATCCTTATTCATTCTGTATAAAAATAAATTTTAGTCTCTAACCTATTTTGATCATCTGAAAATTTAAAATTACATTATTATTTAATTTAACATTAACCCTTATAGACCAAACTTTAAATTAATCATAATAATAAACGAAATAAATGAAAATTACCTTAAAAAAATTGCAATGAGTCAATCTTTTCACAATCTTTTGGTCACCTACCCATATAAATAAGGTTCCAATTTTCTCTTAATATTTAAAATCCTACAAATTAATCAGTTAAATAAAACAAATGCATATCATGCTCTCAAGATAGTGAGACAACTTCTACTTCAGCAAGAATTTTTGAAGAATAAAGTTAGATATTTGTTAATTAAAATATTAAATATTTTATCTTGCATTGGAATCAACTTTAAGAAATATATCATATATTGAGATAAATACATCAATAAATCATTCCAAATTAATGTAAATATAAATTTGCTTGTTTTCAAAAGTTATATTTAATGTAAATAGATGTTAAAAACTATCTAGATGAATTTCAACTATTGTAAATTGGACATTTAATATATTTTACAAATAGTTTGTATATATTTACTTTGAATTCAAATGAAAAATATAATTTAAGTCATTGTTAAAAATATAAAAAAACATTTGCAGAAATGTTATCCAGAACCTTTTTAATTGATTTTGTCACTTTATTAAATTTGGTTGAAACACTAATATTTATCTGCACAAATTGAGCACAGAATACAAATATGCACCAAGAGTTTCAAACTCTGTAAAATTTAATAACTTCAATTAAAAATTACAATTATGTAAGTAAAAAAATTATTTTTCCTTATTGAATAAATATACAGTTAATAACATCTGCTAAGTCTAAAAGGGTTAATGTTGCATAATTTTTATTAACTTTTTAAAATATCAATTTGGAGTGTAATTGAGATAAGGTTACTAAAATATATCAAAGAGTACACCTGCCAAAGACTAAATAAATTATATCATTTTCAATTAAATATATAATTGATTTATTTTGTTATTGATTAATGTTAACACATAGAATTAAATATATTTTTATGATCTTAAAAAATATGTATGTTTCATTATCTTGTGTTCAGTTTTTGTGATCAAATAAAGAAGTTATTGTTAGATACGCAATTGATATTTTTAAAGAAGTTATTTTTTTCTAATCTTATTGCTCACTATGATGATGATTTACCACTTAAAATATTAGTAGGTAAAAAATTATATCCCTAATTATTTTTCAAATTTGAAATTACATGCTTAAATTTAAGAAATAATATAAAAACTCTTTACGTTGGAATATACTTGTTTTCTACAACATTTCATAGCACTTGCTAAAAACAAGAATAGTAAATAGTTGGTACACTAGTGAGTTAGAATGATTTTAAAACTTTATTGAAATCACACAAACCCATTTTTAAAACAAGTTTCCTTAAACAAAAACATTGTAATATTTTTAAAAAACTTTAATATACTGGTTTATTCCACTTTTGAAAATTACTAATTTACTTTATAGTTTAAATACAAATCAACAGTTCAAGTATTGTGAAACAAAATTCAAACATTAAAATAGACTTTTATAAGCTGGAGACTCAAGTAAAATATTAGGTACATTATCAATGTTTTTATTCAGTCAACTAATTTATTAAAAAATTAAACTCTCAAATACTGAAAGATTTTATTACTCATATATTATATATATTTTTTTTATATCCTATTCACGTTTTTGCAAATTTTGAAGTTTTTGAAAAGCGAGTTACAAGATAAAAACTTAATAAAATGACAAATAATTTGCTAACTTTGAGATTCAGCAACTAAATTTTGAAGATTTTACTTTATACAAGCCTAACAAAATATAAAATTGTATCACTTTTCAAACCTATAAATAAAATTGAAGATAAAAATTATTTAACTCCATACTGTTATCTAACAGAGAATGCAAAATTAAAATTTAAAGGGCAAACATAAGGTTTTAGACAATCATATAAAGCAAAGCTTTTTGATTTTCATGTTATATTAATAAGTTAAAAAATAGTTGAAAGTTTTTATCCAGTATACCAGATGCTAAGTTTTGAAGCGTTACAATTCTAATCATGAAAACAATTACACACACTTTATTCAATTAGATACACTTGTAGTACTTATATACATTTTTAATGAATGTTTGTTTCGTAATTTATCTTCATTAATAAATCTTAAAATATCTCACTCAATCATTCACGATCTTAAGCTAAATAAACTGAGATTATTTTTTTCATTACCAATTTTGTTTTTCCTAATTTGACATTTCTCTTAAGAGCAAGTGATAAAACATTATTTTACTTCAATCAGTGTGGTAGGATTGTAGTAAATGAAAAAGTAGAAGATTAAAAATAAATCATCAAACAAAGAGGCAGTTGATCTTACATTGCAAGAAATGAATGCAATTGTACTAATTCATACTAATAAGAGATAATGTAAAACATTAAAAACTTTACAACAAAGATTAATAAAAATATATATTAACTTTATTTAGAGAAGAGAAACTAACAAACACTAAAACTATAAGTTTCAAATTTTTCTTAAAATATTTTTTATTGATAGAATAAAAAGACAAAAAAAGTATTTAACGTGCAAGAAGCACAATTACAATAAAGTATAAAAGTATTGGAATGATTCATTTTTTTTAGAAATAAAATATTATTATATTTGATTAACTTCAACAATCTGCATTCATCAGCACAATATTCATTACTTTCAACAATATTCTAATAGTTGTATGTTTCAACTTTTAATTTATTATTTTTTGCAAACAATATAAATTATCAAAACGTAAAATAATTAAATATATAAAAAAAGATCAGTGTTTTTCTTTTACAAATCCATTGTAATCACTGATGATTTATTGCTATCCATAAATTGAAATTCTGTATCCAGAACAAATCCATTGAAGTTAAATAAAAGTCACTCAATGAAATTTATCACACTCATCAACAAAAACATATAGCTCCTATTTTACAACTTTATATTACTGTTCATCACTTTTAGATGAAAATAACTTTTTAATTTCTTCTAGTAAGCAAGTAGTTAAAGTAGAATTTGTTCCCTTAGCATCCACTGATATATGTTGTGGTTCCTATAAATAAAATATAGGCTATGAAAAACCTGCAATTAAAATGTATTACACAAGTAACAATGATATTAAGATGATAAAATAGCCCACAGCAAAAACTTCATTTTATGTAAAAGATATATTTAAGTCAAATTATATTTTGTGATTAGAATATAATGTTTTAAAAGATAGGTCATGAGCTAGAAAATAAAATCAAAAACTAAATGCCAAAATCAGATCATGATGATGCAAGGTGTGGAAGAACATTTGCAGCTTTAAAGCCTAATCTAAATGAAATATATACATATTTATAGGCCTTAGGGTAAGAAATCTTATGCAGTGCCATACTTAAAATATAAGATCTTTTTTTCTTCTTTTCTAATCCCTGCAATATTTGCATTAAAAAGTCCCTTTGTTAAATTTAACATGTATAATCATTTTTAAAATTTTATACTATTTATCAGACTGATAGAAATCTGTAATAAAAAAAGTATAACAAAAGAAATCGAAAAGATGAACTAAAAAAAAGGGAGGGAAAAACTAACTCGATCCTAAAAAGTAAACTGAATTAACAAGGAAAAGTTAAGGAAACTGGTAAAAGAAAATATCGCAAAATTCAACAACACAAACTTCAAATATAAAAGATAAAATGCAAGTGTCAACAGCCTAATAAACAAAACAACAAAAAAAATGTTAGTAGTATGAATGATTTTATTAAATGGTACAACCAGAAAATATTTTTGAGAAAGATTTTCAAAACTGAAAGAAATGAGTTACTTATAAGCATTACAATACAACTTTTTTTCCAATTCTCTGGCAGATTCTGATGTTCAAACTATTATACAGTCTCTAAGACAGAGACCCATTTATTTAGACAATAATAGCAATTTGTGTATTGAAAAGTGGTTTACAAGTTTTTCAAATTTAACATTCCATAAATTATTTTTATGCTCACTTTCTAACAAATGATAGTCAGGCAGATATGAGTGTTTATTTAAAATCAAGGTAATTGGAACAAGGAAATAAACAGAATTTTAAAGAGAAGGAGGAATATAAGTGCGATTGTAGCTTTTAAATAATGAGAAATTGTAAAACAAATTATTTATTCTAAAATTATTTAGAATAAGGTATGGGAATGAAGATTTAAGATGCATCCAACTACTGAAGAACATGATTATTGAATTGAGGGGAAAGGTTGAACTTTAATTTCAAAATAGAGTTAAGTAGGGCAAAACTGTTGTAATTCTTGCACAGAAACAGTTTTTTAAGATATTCAAGATATTTTTAGTTATAATAAGTTATTAAGCTATATAAGTTTATCACAGAATAAGTATTGTTTTCCCTAGCATACTTTTTTCTCATTCATTTGCTATATAATTGCTTTAAAATTTTTGAATTTAAAAACAAAACAAAAAGAAAGTCATAGAACAAACCCAAAATAATACAGCACAATAAAATCAGACAAACTTGAGTTGTAATATCAATTTGTGTGGCAAAACAATATTACAAATAGAATACAAAAACATTTCACCTACTTTTTTTAAGCTATTAATAATTGAAAAAAGAAACTAATATTGTGGGAAATGTAATGATCATTAAGTAGATAATGTCCTCTGAAAAAAAACCTAAATTTCAAATGAATCAATGTGTTTTTGATAAGTTTGAATAATAAATTTTCAATTTTATGATCAATGCAGTAGACAAAGTACTAATATGTTCCTATTTATCCAAAATAAGTAAGTGTGAAAAAAATTTTTAAGTTATAAATGAACTCTTTTATGATTCCACAACATTAACTTTAATTATTAATTCTTAATAATAAAAGTTTAATTAATACAAGCTCAGATAGCTCTGAGTGCCTTTCTCTTAAGAGGACATTCCATTTAAACAGAGTTTTTTCAGCCCTGAACATGTTAATTTTATTGATATGTATATAACATATGTATTTATGTATATATGTGTGTGTATTTATATATATATATATATATATATATATATATATATATATATATATATATATATATATATATATATATATATATATATATATATATATAACTTACCATATATTTGACTAGAAGGCAGACATGATCTCCTTGAATGGAGTGACTATACAATGAGGCACTATCACCATACTGTTCAACAACTGGAAATAAAGAAGTAGATATATTAGCTCAATTTTAATAGACCTTTTTGATAGGCATTTTTGAACTTCAAGAGTAACTAAATATAATTTTTTCAAATCAATATAGACATACTTACATGTTTTTAAAACATCTGTTACAGTTAAGACATTGAGCAGCAATAAAAATTGTTCATTTTTGTTTTAAAAATATTTACTCAGTAATTTTAAGATTCAAATATGTTTTTAGAATAGAAATAGAAAGGCATGTAAAAGATTTTTATTTAAGTTTAATGATTGTTTATATGGTTGTGAGGGTGACTCCCTTTAGCCACCATAATTAAGTTCTATCGGGTTGGAGGGAAAGTTCTGTTGTATTTTAAAGAAAATATTTGAATTAATTTATAAAAATATGTGTTAAATATTAATCAATTATATATGCTCCGTTATTTGTTACAACCTGTTGCCATCTTTCAGGTAACCTGTAAATTCCTGTTTTGTAGAAGCTCTTGTCCTTGGATTTAAAATAGTCAGCAACTGCCTTAGAAACACTTTCAAAAGACTTGAATTTTTTTCCCGTTAGATAATTTTGCAGAGATCTGAACGGGTAATAATCAGATAGTGCAATGTCAGGTGAATACGGTGGGTGACTAAGGATTTCTCATCCTAACGCATTCACTTTTCGTAGTGTCACCATTGCAGTATGCGGGCAAACACTAGTCATTGTGGAACACTATTCCTTTTCTGGACGCTAATGCTGGCCTTTTTTCTTGGATAGCTGTATTCAATTTATCCAGCTGATTGTAGTACATATCCGCGTTGATGTTTTTTCCCTGTTTCTGCAACTTGTAGAACATTGGACCTTTCCTGTCCCACCACAAACAAAGCAGTACTTTTCGTTGATGGATAATTGGTTTTGGAACTATTGCTGATGATGTTCCTGGTTTGCAGTACGATTTTTTTCTCTTATTATTCTCGTAAAGAATCCACTTTTCATCTCCAGTAACCAGCCTGTCCAACGGCACCACATTGTGTCTAATCAGATGTGATGAACACATTCTTACACGATCAGACAAATTCTCTTCCGTTAATTCATGTGGAACCCAAACTCATGTGGAAATTTGCTTTAACACAAACCCAAGAGATTTAATGTGATCTCCAACAATTGTATGATGAATGCCAAACTCTTCTGCAATTTCTCGACTTGTTAAATGTGGATTATTTTCCAACATGGATCGCAAAACATCATTATCGATCTAGGATGGTCATCCAGATCGATCACTTTCTTTGAGGCTCAGATCCCCGGAACATAATTTGCTAAACTATCTTTGACAAGTACGAACATTTACAATATCTTTTCCAAATACCGCACATAAATTTTTACATGCAACAGATGTGTTGCTTCCTTTTTGGAGTTCATATAAAATGCAGTGTCGTAAATGTACTTTATCTACTGACATGTTTTTCACTTTAAATATCACAAGTAAATGACGAACTGTAAAAAAGGGCACCTTTTATATTATACAGCAGCTAAAAAACAAAAACAAATTCGATTGACTCACTAGCTAGATCTTTTTTTTTATTTACAAGAAAAATCACCTGCCTATTTAAAATAAGACAGAACTTTCCCTCCAACCCAATAATAATAAAGGAATCAAGAAATGTTAACTGAAATACCTATATTATATGTTCTTAAGAAGATTAAAAGTATATTCTTTAATTCAAATTGTTATATTACAGTATATTTTGACTTATTTTAATTGCAATTTTCATAAAATTAGTGCATAAAGAAAATGGGAAATATTAGGGACAGGCTTCAATAAATATTTTTTGGAATGGTAAATAAATAGCAAATTCTATTCCTATAAAAGAGGCATTTATTATTTTTTTACCTGTTTAGGCTGTTTCAACAATAATGAATAATATTTCATAAAAGCCAATATAGTTATGCAATATTTTTTATCATTTTTGAACAAATGTAAATTATAATTACAAGTAACTTTTTTTTACAAGTTACTTTTTTTAAAATGCATAACTTTTTTACAAGTAAAAAGGTTATGCATTTATTGATTTAGCCATATAGTGCAAAATAATATGATAATGAGCAAAGATAAAATAAGCAAATAACTAATTATTAAAAGTTTTGCATTTTATTTAGAAACAAACTTGTAAAAACAATCAAGCAAAAATGAGTAACATACCAAAAAAATGACAGTGAAAACATATTTTAGCAATGATGTGGTTGAAATCCAAATTTAAAATATCAATCATGACTGAATCTCTTGCTGAAAGATCATTGCTTCCTAATAATTCAGATAATGTATCTCTTGTATCGCTAAATAGAACAACAAATTTATTGTTATAAAATCATTCCTAGAATAATTTTTAATAAAAAGATTCATTTGTAAAACTAACTATTTCAACTGGTTTTAACTTTATAATACATTAATAAATAATAAAAAATGAGGGGGAAGTAATAAAAAAAAACAATTAAATTAAACATTAATATCATTTTATTTACTAAGAAATTCCCTCCTTTGAAAAATCAATATTGAAAGAATAAAGCAAACACAGCAAAGGCAAGGAGTAACTAGGTATTCATTAATAGCTAATGAAGAAATTATTTTTCATCATAGAATAAAGTTAAGGGATAATTGAAGAAATAAACCAAAACCAAATGCACAAAAAGAATGAGAGAAATAATAATTAAGCAAAAGAAAAATAATAATAAATTGATAAAATCAAAGCCAAATTAAAGATATAAAAATGATAACAATAAAAATAAATTACCAAGTTTAATTTAAAAAAACAAATTATTCAAAGTCAATTAAAAATATTTTAAATTATAGTATAAACTTCATATTTAACTAATAATTTTACATATTGGTAGAATCTAAAAAATAAAAAAATAGTTTTGTAAAAATATTTTTATTAAAAAAAAATTTTATAAATGTAAAAGTCAATTAAGTTTACCTAATTTACAACAAAATATGTTTGCAATGTAATTTGCAACAAAATTTACTTAAAATTTAAATATTATTTTCAGCTAGTCAAAAGCAGTACTGATTCAAAAGCACATTAACCTATTGAATTTTAATTTCCCTTAATTTTCTTTAAATATTTTCAGGAACATTTTCCACTAAACTAATTAAATCATAAATTCATAAACTTTCAGCCCAATTTAAGTTTTCAATGACAAATGATTGCAGAAAAAGAAGATATAAAAATTAACAATGCATCTTTTACACAGCAAATATTAATTTTAATTAAACTTATTTAATTTTTTATTAAACCAAGAACAAAAATATTGCGTCAAACTAATATGAAGATTTAAGCTGACCACATTTTGGAAAAAAATTTTTTAAGGTAATTCAATTATTCTACCCTAAATTAATTAGTTAAAAAACTTATATTTTCAATTGCCATACATAAAAAAACTTTTAAATATTTTAAATTTATATCATTTGGTTTCTAAGTATTAGATAATTTATTAAATAACACAAAAAATATTTAGATCAAGAGGGTGACAAGTGAAGAATAAATATGATAAACCATTTTAGAGAGCACTTTAAAAGCTTAGTTTTCATTTTCCCTCCTAAAAATTTCCCAAAAAAATAAATCCTAAAATTTTCATCTAACTTAAATTCTTACATGCAATAACTTCTCTCTAAATATATTGTTTCATTGAGCCTTTCAATTCAGAAATTTTTTCATAGAAATCAGATTTTTTTTTTAACATAAAAACTATCAAGCATTAAAGATTTTTTAAGTTATAAGACAGAAGAAATCTGGGAAGCACATTTCAATCATTTATTTTAAATTTTACTCAATATGACTTGACTTGAACTTAACATCATATCATTTTTAAAACTGATTAGATCTGAAATAATTATAGAAATCAAACATGAGAAAAAAAAATTAAACACAGAATAATAAAATAAAATGGAAAGATTAAGTATCATTACCGGGGTTGAATTTCACCAATCATAAATGATGAAGCTGGCAATTCAAGCTTAAAATCTAGTTTTTCATGGCTAGAACCTGACGGATTCTAAAAAATTTATAAACAAAGGACGTTTTTAATACTCAGTGTGCATAAAAAATCTTATTTTCAATAAGAGGTACATCTTACATACAAATAAATATTTAGTAAATTAATAATTCTTCAGCAAGCCAAACTTGTTATTTAAATCCAAACCTATTCTATACATCATAAATTTATCACTAGGACATTTTTTAATGAATTTCTTAACATTTATATAGAAAATTAATAATGCTAAATAAAAAATAAGAAAGTTTCCTTACTTTCAGTTATTGCTGGCAATTGATTTGAAATTCCTGCCTCATTAATATATATATATACATATATCAATGAGGCAGGAATTACGTGCAACATGAATTATACTATTATTTACAATACAATATTTGTTGTTATTATTATTATTATATTATTAATAAAACATTTTGTTTGGCATCTTTGGGAAAAGAAATTTTCTGTTGTGATGCTAACACAATAGATACATAAAAGTTTTTTCCTAAGCTAGAAATGAGTAACACAAAAATATATTTCAGTTAGAGGGTAAAAAATATAAACCTTAACAAAATTAACAGAATGCTCAGTTTACATGGTCGCCTGTGAAAAAAAAATCCTCCAAATAGGAATTTTGAATTAATATGAAAGATGCTAAAATTTTTTTTTTTTTTTTTTTAGGAAAGACAACTTAAATAAAATTAATAATTTTCTATTTAAATATGTAGTCAAGTTTCTTTGACTAAGCCTATAATCTTTTATCTAGTATGATCCTTTATACAGAGAAAGTTTACAGTTTTTATCACAAAATAAGAATTATCTTTGATAGATAAATAAACTGAAGAAATTGTATTACGCCCAAAAAATGTGTAGGCGCACTCTCTTTGGGATATTAATTAACAGATTTCAAAGGGAAGGAAAAAAACATTATGTCAACTTTTTTAAGGTTATGTCATTTTTTATTATTTTTTTTATTTGACACAATCTGCTGATTGTTACTGAAAGAATCAACTCATGAAGCTTTTAACATTCAAATCAAGGGCCATGTGAATTTGTACCTCAAAAAACCAACAAAAAAAACCTAAGTCAAGAAACAAGAAATACATGACTATTTTGCAAGACTTTTTGATAAAAACTAACCAACATTTATGTTTGTTAAAGAGGAGAATCATGAATTCTCCCAAACCTAGTTCAATATCAATGAAACTCTAATTCCCCTAGTTAATAGCATAATTATGCCTTACTAGGTCATATGTCACCTCTTGCTAGCAACATTTATAATAAAATTTCTAAATTTGTATCAGTCACTTGCTCTAAATGAGTGGTCATTATTTCTTTAATTGATATGTTACATTAAAATTTAAAAATTAATAAATTTAATTTTATTTAAGATTATGTTTAAAAAAATATAATTAACAATGTTGAGCTATTTATATGTTTCACACAGAAATCGGAGCTTCCTTCCTAAAAATATGTTACTCTTTCTTTCATTGAGATGAATTCAAGCAGAAATAAAAATATGTTGCAACAATCAAAATTTACAAAATCCTCTGCTAGCTAATTACAAAAATCGACTAAGTAAAAATTTAATTTAAAAATCACAAATTTCATTGAGAAATATATTAAATGGTTTTAAGGCATTTTAAATAGACTATTTCGTCATTTTTTGTTTGTTGTTTAAGCTAAAAATCAAAAAATTAAATTGAGCAAACTTTTTTCGATATCAACCTGGAACTTAATAACTCTTTATGAAATGGTGCAATCAATAATAAATATTAATACTAAAGCACTAAACATTGAGGATTCAACATCAAGTTATGTTACTACCCTGCTATAAGCCTCAAATAAAGCTTTATCTATAATACAATGTCCACAACAGCTATATAACCTAACTATATTAAAAAATTCAAAATAGACTATTATAAACTGTTTCATTAATTTACATGGAATTCAGTTTGAATTTGAATAAAATATTAACTACTGTAAGGAATTCAAACTAATTCTACAAAACTTTTAATGGTTTATAAAATTATACTAAAAAGAATAATGCATTGAATTTAAAACTATAAAATAAAAATACCTTTATTATGTAAGTTAAAGTTCCTCGAACAGATTGAAATAAAGCTATATTATCCACTGATAAAATAACTTGCTGCTCTATCACCGCTTCAGGTAATATACTAAATGGCACTTTTATGCAACTGTCAGGTTCACTTTGTGTTGTCTGAAAATTGAAGAAAAAGAAAAACACACTTGACACTCATTAAAATATATTGCAATTTCATAAAGTACAATATAATTTTAATGGTTAATCTTGGCAGTTTATGACCTATTTAAAAATATGTTAAGTTAATGTCACATGTTAACTTTTAACCATTCTGAATCATTAACAAAATGGTTTTGAATCATTAACAAATTTGAAAAATCTTTTGTTCAATATAAGTTACCTAAAATCAAATTTAAAATCTTTACTATCTTTGACAGATGTTTATTCTATCTATGCATGTTTGACAGATTACAATTCCTTTTAAGCTACTTTTTTTAAAAAAATAATGGCACATGATTCTTCAAAAAGAAATTTAAGTAATATATCAAAACATAACTATAATCATAATAAGCATTTCATTTACTTTTCATTACTACCCTAGACCTCAAGGATTCAGATTCTTACATTTTATACATAGTAGTCATACAATGAGAGTCATTCAATTCGAACATGACAAATATGTTATTTTAAAAGTTTATCTGAAATTAATAATAAACTTTCAATAAACTAATTTCTAAAAATTCTTATAAAAAATGATTGCCCACACTAACGTAACAATACAATAGATCTAAGATATAATTTTTTAAAACATTCTTAGCTTTCATTTTCATAAAAAAAACAATTAATTGGATATTATAAAGGTTAGATAGCAGTGAAATTAATGTTTAATTAAATACCAAGAAATGTTTAGCAAAATAATATATGGAACATTAATATTATCGTTAATTATTGTAAATTTGAAAGGAAAAAAATTGGTTTCCAAATTTAAAACCAACACACATTTTTTTGAGATTTGTAAGAAAATGGCAATTATGTATTTCTATTAAGCATGCAAAATTAAGAAATTATTTTTGCTAAATCTGAAAAGAATTATCTTCAGATAAAAAAAAAAAATTTTTAAAAATTGAAAGTAAATTTATGTTTTATACAATTTTATTTAATGTAATGAAACAGAATTTTACTTAGATTTTAGTTTTCTAACATGAAAGAACAATAAAATCATGACAAAATATTCCCTACATGTTATTATTGTCCCAAATGAGTATTTTAAAGTGATTTCTTTCCAAATCATATGAAACAAGAAAAAAATTAAAAAAAGAGTAAAAGATAAAAAAATATAATCTAGTATTAATAATGCACTAGAAAGTTGAGACACTTCTCTATGATGGCTTGAAAGAATAACATTTTTCAAACCCAAATATTTAACAGGCATGTGATTTCAAATATATGTGCTTTTAGTAAATGGAGAGTACAGATTTGCTGTATTATAACCCTTTATTAAATATCACATTTTTTCCATTTTGAACTAGGCATAACTCTAATCAATAATTGTAACTGTTCAATAAAAGTTAGATGCATTAATTGTATTGATCTAGTCAAGCAAAACTGGTATGTATATATATATATATATAGCTAGAATCAAAACTGGCTACCCATTTTAAACTTCAGCAGTGATGCGACTTTCTGTGATGACTTATGGATTGAAGTTTCCAATCATAAAAAAACTAGTATGTAGTAAATGCGAATGGATAAGCACGGGTGAGTTGCTTCATAGAATTGAGAGAGTTACAAAAAAATGACTCATTTATGCGATTCCCAAAAACTATGTTCAAACCCTACAACTTTTCAATATTTTTAATGTTTATTTGCTTTTATCATTATTAATCTTAAATATATACATTATATATTAATATAAAAATAAAAAAAGTTTTTTGCTGATTTTCGCAAAAATATTTGTAATAAAATATTAACATAAACTAAGTATAGATTAACACCCAGAAAAAAATAAACATACAGCTCACCAGACCTCAAAAAGAAAAATGTAGCTTAATTACACAACTACCTATCTTACACTCAACTTCAGTGGAATTTTTATCAAAGTATTTATTTTATTAAAGGTTAAATTTTTAAAAATTTTGCAAGATAAACAAACCTTAAAAAAGTCTAAGAACTTTGTTAATATACAAACAAAAAAGTTTATAAAAATACATAATATACATACCTCTTTAATTAATTTGACATTAAATGATTCTAAAATAGATATTTCAACATCTTTAATAGGAAAACTGCTACAGTTATTTAAAAACAAAATCACTGATAATTCATTTCTGCTCCCAGGTACTATCCTTTTTTCATAAGTCTAAAATAACATGCAATTAATATATTAGTGAAGAGTTCAAATTTCTGCAATTTCAAAGAATTTAATAATATTATTGTGAGCATAATTATCCTAAGCACAACATTTACATTTTTGTGATTAAGTTGCAATCTTAATGGCTTGAGTGTATAAATGTAAATTTACAAATTAATTAGAGCAGATTATGTTGTTGTTATTTCTAATGCAACTTGCCAAAGGCAGAGTGTGTGCTTCTTGTTTTTCAGTGGCGCCATCCTATGGCCAAGAATTTGACTTCAGTCACACACACGTCACAGCCCGTTTTATAGAGCAGACCCATTCACACATCCATTAATTCAACCACAGGTCATAATTTTGACCTGAATCAGAAAACGATTGATATCCAATCCAGTACCCCCAGAGGTACTGATTTGTTATGGGAACATGGAGGACTTTTGCGACTCGACAGATTTAACGTGCATCAGTCACTTTACTACATGGGGAGTCTGCGGCTGGTGAGGTTCGAACCCACGAACTCTCGGACATGGGCTCAGCCAACACCTCCTAGAAGTAGGAAGGATAAATTTAGTAGTCCGATATGACGAAGTTCACTGCGCAGTTGATAAAAAATAAGAAAGATGTCATTACGTTCGGGGTTTCTAAGCTGCGCAGTGGTTGAAAATACGAAATATGTCATTACGTTTGGACTACTAAAGGATATTTATGGTAACCCGTGCTGAGGCCTACTCTTTCTAGGAGGTTTTGGCTCAGCGCCCTACCGACCAAGCTATCCCAGCCCTAACAATTAGCAGATTATGCATTCAATTATGAAATCAGACACAAAAATGTACTTTTTTAAAAGAAAAAAAATTTTTGTTGAGGAATCTAGATTTTTGACTCTTTACCCCTTCCTTCTCCCTCCCGTGAAAATGACGGGCTGAGGTTTTGCCCTCTATTTCTCGCTCACGTGATATTTCCGGGGTGGAGTGTTCAGTAGTAACACGCCAATAAGAATAAAATTAATTCATTTCTTTTGCCTGGAAAACATTTCATTTCTTATTTTACACACCAGGTGGCAGTACCAGGATATTTTTAAGGTAATTGTAGATAGTTAGTTGGCTGTGGTCAGTGTGCGGGTGGGTGACCACTTGGATCACTCTGCGTAGGGACCGAGGGTTTGCGGTATTGGTCCTCGTTAAACTGTTCTACCGCAAAGTGCTCGAACAGTTTAACGAGCAGGTCGTCGGGCTACCGGAGCGGGGGTGCTATCCCCTCTGCTGAGGATCAAAATTGTGATGGCATGTCTTTGGATCATCCTCAGGGATGTTTCGCAGACCGTTGCCAATAGCCCGTTGTGCAGCTCTAGTGCGACTTAAATGAACTACAACTACAACAGACAGTTAGATGTAGGAAGAAAATTCGGTACTACTGTCCAGATTGTGACGTTGGGCTCTATATCTCATGCTTTGAAATTTATCACACAAGACAAAATTACTAATCTTTATTTATATTATACGTAAATTTAATAAAATTCTTTTTTAATGTTTAAAACACATATTTTTTAATTTTCCTTGCTTGCTGGAAAACCAACATTAAGCTTTAATTTTTTAAAATTTCAAGCTAAAAACAAATCAAAAATAAAAAATGAATATATATATTGTTCATACACATATTTTTATAAAATTTTCAAGGATAAAAAAATAGGCACTTTTATGACCGTTTTCTTGAAAATTAACCAACATTAAAGGGTTAAAAAAAAAAAAATTAAATATGTTTTTTTTAATGCCTAAATTATGGTCTGAATACTTTAGGCATGAGAGAGGTCAAAAGTTTGGGTCCCTTAACCTGCTGACATACGAAGAGGTCATTTGTTTCTTAAGTCAAAACAATAGTTGACATGTCTAAGACATCTTCAACACAGAGATACCAACTTGCTCCGGAACACAAATAAATATTTTAAAGTGGTAGTTTATCAATTGTGATTCTTGGTTTAATAAATTCAATTTAGCAGATTTTTATCCACCACTATTTCTAAGTAATTCATAGGCTTATATAATTCACCACTTTATAGTAGTTATGTTATGCTATCCTTTTAAAAAGCAAGCAAAATTAGTCAAATATTTGCAAAATTTAGTTTGTAGTTATTTACCTTTTTTATAATTATTATTTTGGCATGTTCGGAACAGTTGGCATCTCTGTCAACATTCCGTTGAGAGTTGTTGTTTACAGGGCAATCAGAGATCATTTCTATATCAAGAAATTTAATGATATGTCAAGGAGTTAATGTTAATTTTACATTGTATCTGGAACAATTTTAAAATAAATCAAAAAAGTTTTAAATACAATTATAGAACTTGTTTATCCAAATTATTTAACATAAAGAGTTTTTAAGTGATTTTTTATCAATTATTTTAGGATAGGTCCAAAAAAATTTTAATCATTAGGTAATATTCTTACATTATTTTTAACTAAATTTTAAATGACAAAATCTAAAATTTGATCCGATTTGGTCAAATCGTTCTTGAGAAATGAAAATTGAGAATTTGAAATATAAAAAAAAAAAATACATAACAATTTTATTTTTCAACAAAATTTTGAATTTTTTTTAATTTTATAACTGAAAAATTATTCTACAATATGGTTAAAGTTTTAAATTTTTGTTAACCATATTTTAATATGAGATAAATATTTCTATACTTCTTAATTCAAAAAGTTTTTGACCAGTAATAAATTAAGTAATAAAGAATAAATAAATTAAAAAATTATTTTTATACAGATTTATCTTTGGAAAAAATTTTATGGATTTAGTGCAAACATTTTTTAATTTTATTAAATAGATCCAGCATAAGGTGAAAATAACATTGACACTATATCTTCTAGATTGCAGCAACCACCTATATCATAAGGGTTAAATAAATCCAAATCCATTGGAAAAAGGCACACTATTCAGAGAAAGTACATCTTTTGTCTGACCAAAAAACCAAAAAAATAACCCATACAAATTATTTAGCTTGTTTAACATTAGGCCCTGAAACCATTATGATTGTATCACAGTAAATCAAATTAAAAATAAAAGATATACTAAGTTGCACTAATAAAAAGTTATGAAAGTGTTTTTTTTTTTTGTTTTTTTTTGTGCATATGATAAATATGCATATGATAAAATTATATGATCTTTGAAACCTATTAAGAGTAATTCCATTCATGAATTACTAACAAGAAATGGGAATATATTTACTGTACAATAAACTGGGAAAAATAAATGCCATGATAAAATGAAATATAAAGCTTATTATATTTGTGTAGGTGTTAGATGCATCAAATCTATAAAAATTCAACAAATTCTTTAAGCATTTTTTGTACAATCATCCAAAAAGAAAGACAGGTTTAGACTTTCTTTTAATTGTAGTAACATTACTTAATGGTTATTTAAAGATAAAATTTTTGCTACTGATAGTGTGATTCCAGTAGAATAATCTTATAAATAATAACCCCATCCTCATTTTTTTTTTTTTTTTTTTTTTTTTTTTTTTTTTTTTTTTAAAGTTGACAAAATTAATTAAGACTAAAAAATAATGTTGGCAAAGATAATTAAAACTAAAAAATGTAAAACAATAAAGTCAAATAATGAAAACCTTAAAGTTTAACAATAATTAATTTCTTATGCTACAACTAATAAATGTTTTCAATTTTGCATGCATTGGCAGAACAATAAAAATATAGTTTACTTACCACAGCAATATTCGTATCTTTCACCAGGGACTTGCAAGTTGGAATTATCTAAAACAAATAAAATCCTCTTAAACAAAGAACAAGTATATTGCTATTAATTCATGAATGATGTGATATGAATTTAGAAATTGTTATTGATCATTCAGAATAATGAATAATAAATAACTGTTCAAAATCTTTGAGAATAATGAATACAAATTAATCCATTAGTAGAAATAATTTGAACAAACAATAAATCATTAAATATTTTTTATTAGTCTTTATTCCTTATCTATTAGTTAAGAATAAATTTACAATGAATAATTTCTTGAACTAATGCTCAACAGAATTGGGCGCCCAATACTGTAGCCAACTACAATTGTAATTGACTAAAAATAAAAAACAAAACACACAGTAATAAGCTTCTTACAAGCGGTCACAGTCATAAGTAACAATAATTAATGATAAAAAGGGGTTATGATTAACTGTAATCACAATAAGAAGCTGTTACAGGTAATTTTGAATAAAAATTAACGTTATTCTTTAATTGCTAGTAATTAATTCTGACTATATGCAAGCATAATATAGAATTACAAGCAACCATGATTACCAATAAACATAAACTAATGATTATAAGTTTTCTCAAATACAAATTAGTATAATAATTACAGCATGGATACATGCAATCACAATTTGCAATGTAATTATTTTGCAGTGGATTAATTATTTGGATAAACGAGTTTTATAATTGTGGGCAAAACGTTTTTAATTTGCTTTGAAATTTCAAGACTTATGTTGAAATACGCACAAAGTAAAATTAACATTAAGGGGTTCAAACATTGGACCATTCTCCTGACCAAACTACTGGGGCCATAGTTCCCAGATTGCTGCTACCCCTTGTATTTTGAAAGAAAGAAACCAGAATCCATCAAAAAAAGGTATGTTTATTCAGAAAAAGTACATTTTTGGGGCTGATTTTGTAACAAAAAATATCTTCTGCACTGATTTATTAGCATATTTGAAGTCCCCCTTTCAAAGTATAAAAATTTAGAACATGAAGATACGATCTTAACAATCAAAAGTTATTCAGGTTGTATCTACTTTTTTTGCGTACCGCACATACATACACATATGTATATATTTTTGAACTGAAAAAAGTGGGCTTCATGTACACATATTATATACTCGTATGTAAATACTTGCATATAAGTACACTTTTTATAAATATGAAAAAAAACACACACGCTGTATCTAAGTGCATGCATACATAGATAAGTATGTTGTATGCACGTAAGTTGTATGTTCATACATAGATAAGTAGTATGTACAGTGTGCAGAAAAAGAACACTCCCAAATAACTTTTAATCTCATGATCACAAACAAACTAAGACTTATGGTTTAAGGGCCTTACTTTAAATATGCTAATTTTTTAGTGCAGTAAAGGGATGAGGAAACTACTTATGTTAAACCCAACATCCAGTAATATAAAAGTTTTAACATAAAAAATATTGAAAGACCATTAAAAATTAATTCAATCAAAACTCGTAAAAAAATTTGATATTTTTTCAAATTAATTTTAATTAAACATATGCCATGCCCTTAGACCTCCATCATAGTACAAAACTTTTATTTTAGGTTCATATTGAAATTTATTTACTTACAGATACAGAAGGAGTCATGGGAGTCACTGGAGAAATAAATCGTTCTTTTGAAGGAGTAACAATGCCTGGAGCTTCTTCATACTCTGCTTTATCTTTTGTCTGATCTTGTGGTAACTGGGACAAATTGTGTTCTTGTTCTTTATGTTTTTTCTCCTTTTTGTGACGCTTACTCTTATGCCCAGAAGAATCTTTACCTTTTTTGGATCTCTGAAAATTTGAACATTAAAAAATTTACAATTAAATGAATTTTTTGTTGTTGTTTTAGAACAGTCAAATACATTTGAAATCAGCCTCATAAAGCAAATTAGCATTTTAAGGCTGGCTGAAATACCTTAGCTGACACAGATAAGCAATATTCTGCAAAATAGCATAGTCAGTGTTCTGTCCATCACTTTTGTTACACACACCTCACAACAATTCAAACAAATTTTTGTAAGTACCGATTTCATTTTAATAAAACTTTTTATATCAGATAAAAACTTTATAACAACTATGTAAAACTTTTTATACATTAGAAATCATATTTGAAACTCATTACAGATATTTATTTTGAAAAATCAAAAATCCTATTTTTTTTAGTTCCAGAAAGAAATTTTTTCTAGTGGTAACAAGGGTAATATACATAAATTTTAAGAAATAAATAATAAAGAATTTTTTCCACTACTAAACACAAGTAATTTAAACAGATACATAAAAAGTCATATAGCCAAATGCTTAAGTTCTTAAGTTTTAAATTTTTTTTTTTAAATATCTATTTTAAAATTCCGCTTCAGTTCACTACTACTAGAAAAATAATTTGAAACTTTGGAGAATCTGTAGTAATTGTTGGAGTTTCTGAAAATCTAACAATTTTAAAGAATTGATGCAAAAACATGTTGTTACATAATGTTATAAACTATTATTTACAAGAGAATGTTGTTGGCTCTATCAAAAAATGTCAACAGTATTTACTCCCCAATAACACAATAGATAATTCAAAAATTTCTGAGAAAATTTTGAATTAAGTATTGTGAAATTTCTGAGAATGACGAAAGACTATCTTCTCTTCAACATTTATAAAAGAATGGTTTTAGAGTACGTAATAGGTTTTCTTCTATTTGCAGTTATGTCAGATGTTAAACAACTTTCTTTAAAAATCTTAAACACCACATTTTTTTAAATGTATGGAACATTTCAATTATACTTATTTTTTAACTATACAGCCAAAGGCGATTTAAATATACAAAAAAAGCCCCAAATAATCGGAATTTGAGAAGTTGATTAAAAAGAAAACTTTTTTTTCCTTTATTATTTTACAGCATCGATTATAACTAGAGCCCGGATTTTGATGACCTAAAAAATCTCAATGCCCTTCAAAAGTGCAAAAAATGCCCTTAAAAATGCAAAAAATGCCCTTAAAAATGCAAAAAATGCCCTTAAAAAATGCAAAAAATGCCCTTAAAATGCAAAAATTGTGCTAAAAACGCCTTATGACATGACTTAAATAAAGTAAAAATATTGAACTAAAACAATTTTTTACTCTTTAAAATTATTATGAGTCATTTAAAAAAATATAAAGCAATGCAATACTTGTTCTACGTTCATTAAAGTTTGAAAAATATGTTTTATATCCTAAAATAACAAAAAAAAAAGGAAAATATATTGACTCCAAAACATTTTCATTTTGTATAGAAACTTTAATGAATATATCAACTTCCATCTCATAATATTACTAAATATCGGAATTACATTGGATTATTAACTTTTTTTTAATATTTTGAAATGTAAACGAGCGTTTCTTGTCTGAAAGTTAATTTTTATACCTGAAGAAGCTTCTTTCAACGTCTACTGATGTGTTATTGGTGCGTACTTGAAAAAGACGGTCTCACTTACTGACAATTCTTCTTCAATTTGAAAAGATGTTGCTTCACTTGTTAATATCCTAGATATTTTCTTCATTGTTTGGAAGCCAGTGTAATAATGAAAAATGATAAAAAAATAATAAAAATTAGAAAAAATTAACAAAAAATTTAAAAAATGCTTTAAAATGCAAAATATGCCCCAAAATTTAAAGAAAAATGCCCTATAAATCTAAAAAAATGCTCTAAAGGACAAAAAATGTCCAAAAATGCAAATGTCATCAAAATCCGGGCCTTAATTATAACATTCAAAAACCTTTTGTAAATATTGATCAACTGCAAATAAATGCCCTCTCTTTAATTTCACTCAAAAATAAACAAGCATTTAACATCAAATGAGTGCTATATACCCTCTAAACCACCCTTATCATTAAACCAATGATGCACAAATTCAAATGTCAGACGATATCTGTGTGTCAAGCAAAGGTTTCAAGAAAAGGGGAAATTTCCCCCCACCTATGAATTCTGACCATCATCGATCTGATGATCGGTGATGATAATAAGAAATCATTGCCAATCTGCTGATCTCTTAAGTTCACCTCTAGGTGAAGAAATAAATTTTTAAAAACAAAATAATTTGAAAAGTTGACTAACTTCTTTTTCTTTTCTCTCTTTCTTGTGCTTATGCTTTGAAGATACTTTCACAGTTTTCTCTTCATGGTTATTTACGGATTCTTGTGCAGGTGGAAGCAATTGCACATCATTATTTAAAGGTCTGGAAAATAAAATACAAAAACTACCAAACAAGAATAAAAGCATAATTTATCATTTCTAGAAAGTTTCAAAAAATATAATGAAAACATGCTATTATATGAAGCATTTTCAAAATGCAGTCAAACCTCATTAAGAGGAAGTTGAAGAGCTGCAAAAAAATTTTTGCATTAAACAACAAAAAGATTTTCAGACAATTTTAAAAAACACAATACTAAAGGAGAGACATCAAAGAATTTTAATGATATCTATAGCATAATAAATGGAAAAATAAAATTTAAAAATATATTAACCTTTTATAATTCTGGCTTTTAAAAAAATTGTTTTTTAACTTTTGCATGAAATGTTTCATTCTACATTTGCTTATAAAAGAGCCCACTTTTTCCAAACTTTACAAAAAAAAATAATAGGCATTTTCTTGCTCAAATAGGAGTCACAAAATTACAGGCAAATCAAAGAAGGACAATCACAAAAAAAAAAATTCGTTATCAGCAGGGTGGGAATCTTAATTCTTTTCTCTTGCCCCAGGGTTACCACTTAAGTTGACCCCTTTCACCTCATTGTCAAAAGTCCACTAACACACTCCTTCATGTGTTTAGTTGGTGATGTCACTGACTGCAGACTGATGTGAACTAATAGTGACCCCCTATCTGTTCCAAGAACAAATACACTAACTTTACTTTTCCAGTTTAGGAAAAGGGATAAACTTGTTTGAAGAAAGGTCACTGCAAAAGTTACAATAAAGAATTTGTATTTATATTAGCATTAAATGACGTAAATATTATTTTTCCAAAATAACATGATGGAGAAACTATTTTCCTTTGTCGTAAACAAAAATTTGAGTTAAATCTTTTCGTTTTAACGAGGCTTGACTACAGGTTTAGATTTAGAAAGCAATTAACTAAGGAAATTAAAAAATGTTTAGACAAAAGAAAAATCAGATGCCTAAAATATAAACTCAAGTTTTTTGTATTTTCATAGCAAGAATAATACCCACTCTTCTAAATCAATATTTAAAGCTCTATGAGGATCATCTGGGTTGCCACCATCATCATCATCACTGCTTCGGGCCCCATCTGGCATTTCTCCCTCTGTTATATTAACAACATGTAAAGGAGACACATCTTCTTCACTTTCAACATTTTTGGAGTTTTTGCTCTTCTTTTTTCGTTTCAGTTTACGTTGCTTCTTGTTCAATATCTTGTTTTCTTTATTATGGTAGTTTTCTGATGATGTAAGTCCTTAAAAAAAATCAAAATATTATATGTTTTGATTTATGTCTAAAATAACCAATATACCATAAAAAGCCCCAAACATGCTCACAATTTGGCTACTTTAATGTATTCCAAACATTGTTGAGATAAAAATAACTAAAATTAATTTCAGTTACATAAGGAAACATAAAAAAATCATTAAGAATTATTTCAACATTACAATGATAATATCCAAGTAGTACATGTTTTTAATTAAACTTCCTGGAAATACAATACCACTGAAAGATGATATTATGTTACCAAATGTTATGTTTATCTATGTTACCAAACAATCATATTTATGTTTATGCAATGATTACTATGTAAATGAAGTCTTAATGACTCAATATAATTCATATCAATTCCCTATAACGTCTTTCTTTCATATTAATGAAGTAACAATTACCAAATCGTTCCATAAAATATACAAATTCTAAACTCAAAATTTACGCAATTAGTGCTTGTTCTAAATTTGTTCTGTGTCCATTTTTTTTATAACTTCTCTAAATTCATTTGAATTTGATTAAACTAGTTCACATGATTCTTCTGAAGTTATTTTATTCCAGCCCTCTATTGTGATAAATATAAAATATACAAATTCTAATACCATAAAATATACAAATTCTAAACTCAAAATTTACGCAATTAGTGCTTGTTCTAAATTTGTTCTGTGTCCATTTTTTTTATAACTTCTCTAAATTCATTTGAATTTGATTAAACTAGTTCACATGATTCTTCTGAAGTTATTTTATTCCAGCCCTCTATTGTGATAAATATAAGCATTTCTTTGGATGTTATTGCATGCTCTGATTTTTCTTAAACTTAGTACCATTAATGCTCTATTTGTCTAGAAATTAGAGTGGTATACAAAACTGGTTTATTACATTATAAAGCAGCTATAGCCTAACAATGTATGCTTCTGCTTTGGGTCATTGCCCTGCAGAAAATAAAAATTGTTTCTTTCCTCAAGCTTGCTCTGATATTTTCTTCAGTATGTTCAATCTATCAATTCTGTTCATTGTAGAATAAATAAACTACTGACTATCAACCCCATTTCTCCCCATGCACCCCAGACCATCACACCACTTCGTCTATGTTTGGCTATGGAAAGTGATTATCTGAATTCAGCTCTGAGGGTTCTCTCACACACATTTCCCTCCTCTGAGGTCGAAAAGACAAAAATTACTTTCATTCAAAAATATCAATTTTTTCCTGAAATCAGATGTTTTATTAAAATGTTGTTTGGCAAAGGCTATTATTCTATTATTTTCTGTTCACCTAAGATATGAGGTAAAATCAGATCACCTCTTATTGACTGGTAAGCAAGAGGTGGCTTTATATCAAAGAGAGAAGTGAAGTTAACTGATTCAAAAATGAAGAGAACTGATTACGTGAACATACTAAAAAAGTTTAAAGCCAAGTATTGAGAAGCTTGAGATGACTGACAATTTTTATTTTCAGCATAAGAATGAGCCTGAGCACAATATCACACAGTTTGAAGCTATGGCTACTTTATAATGAGTCAAACCAACTCTGAACATCACCACAGTCTTCAGACCTTAACCTAATGAAGCATTATGGGATTTACTTGAATGGAAAATCAGAGAGGTTAAAATATTCTCCAAAACAATGCTAAAATATTTCATTGCATAGAAATGGTGCAAAATAAAAACAGAAGAGACACTTAAATCAGATGAATCAAAGCTAAATAAGTTGAGAGAAGTCATAAAATGGGAATACGCAACAATTACTAGCTTTAAGTTCCAAGCCATTATAAACGTTTCTGCCAGTGAATGCAAACTTTTGACGTGCATGATTTGAGTAAATATGAAATTAAGCATTTTTTTATATTCTTTATAATAAACAGGTTATTGCTGCTAAGAATGACTGAAGTTGAAGGGAATTAATGCAAAAAATTTTATACTTTCCAATTCAAATTTTTTCAAATATTATTAAATAAAATAATAAAAAATAATAAATATTTACAAAAAAAATTTTTTTTTGCATGGAACAAAGAAACTTTATAATTGTGTGCAAAAAATTTTCAAATAGCATAAGAAGTTCTCGGAATGTAGCAAAATACACAAGAAATCAAAATAAGGTTAAGGGGTCCAAACTTTCCCTCTCTCTTGATCAAACTATTGGGACCATATTTCCCAAATTGCAGATACCCTCCATATTTTGGGGGTCAGAAATCTAAATCTGTTGAAAAAAAGGCTTGTTTATTCTGATTTCTGATTTTGTAACTTAAAATATTGTCTGCATTAATTAATTAGCATATTTGAGGTCATCCCCTCGAACCATTACGGTTGAGTCCAAGAACCTAAAAATCTTATCATTATTAAGTTCATTAAAAAATTGTACGAATTTTAAATGCAACTTTCAAAGTCCATTAACAACTTCAATTATTTTATAAATTAAAAAAAACTTTTTCTTGTAAAAATGATTAATTTAAAATTGCAGGCTAATAATACAATAGGTTTTAAATCAATGAACATTATAGAACACGCTTTTAGATACTAAAAAATTTTTAAGAAGAAAATTTGAAAAGTTATGAGAAATGAAAAAAAATTATGAGTCCAAAAATAAAAATATATATAATCTAAAAAAAAAAAAGTTGCTTAATATATGTCTTCTAGGATACAAAATTTAATTGAAGAAAGAAAACTTTCCAATATTCCAAATGAATATCAAAGTCAAACAGAGTAAAGATTTAGAACAAAAATAATAAATACCTGGAATGTTTAATGGAGTTTTGCAATCTAGTTCTACAACAGGAATATCATCTGCATTAACATGAGTGTTCTGAAAAAAAAATTAATATAGAGTAATAAGGTTATAGGAAAAGTATGAAATAGAAAAATATCGTGAATGTAAGAATACATCTTAATTTAACTGCCAACCATGGGTAATCTCTAAACTTTTAAAATACCAAACAAATAAAGTCTTTATTCACCTTTTTGCTGGCTTTCAAGTAATGAGGATTATTAGCTTGCTCAAACATTCTTGCTTCACGACACTGAAAATAGCATAGTAAAGTAGAAATATTAGTTAAAAAATATCATTTGGATAAATAATAATTAAACAGAAAAAAATTTTAGTTCATATTATTCACTTGGCACTATATAATGAAAGGCTACCATGTTAGTTTGAATTCCTTTATAATCATTATAATTTTAAGAAACTATATTATTATAACACTAAAAATTTCACTCTATGTGCTAAAAAAAACTCACTACCACTAAAAAAACTATTTAATTGTATGTTATTTAGAGGATATAAAAGTGTTAAGTTGTGAATAACATTAAAACCACTACCATGATAACAGCTATTTATTCAAAAAACAATTATCTTAATTTAAATAGTAGTAAACACTGAGATTATTTAATTTAAAAGAATAAGCTTTTATTTAAAAGGAGATTAAAAAATTATGCATTGAAATAAATAATACATTTAAATCAAGAATTTTTTTACTCAAAATAAGTAAAGAATTATAAATTAATTTGTTTATTTTATTTATCAGACTAAATTTATATCACAGTCTGATTTCATTACATTGAATATGTAGCAATGGTTTAAAGCAATATGCTGACCACAGATTTCTATTAAACTCTACATTCAATGAAAAAAAAAAAGAAATAGTGATAAACAACATTAATTAATCAGAAGTGAAAGGAAAAAATTTATTTTTTGAACTGTATTTTGATTGAAATCAGTTGAAACTGTATTTTGATTTTAAAAAAATATTTGTAGTTTAATGAATGTAATACTAATTCTTTTGAAATTAATTTATTAAAAATTTAAGCTTTTTCTATGTATAAGTAGAATGCTTAATTATTTCGGGGAGAAAAGGAACTAATTGTTTTATGAGTAAGAAAATGATAGTCGATAGAAAATTTGTAAACATAAATTATGAAATAACGGTTTTAATAACTTTAAGTTAAATGTATATCAACAGAGGCAAAATGCATTTATATTTATGCTGAAATATGAAACAACCCATGATTAGAAAAATATTCAGAATACAGAGAAACAACAAAGAGAACAAACAAGGAATTCTTACATCTCCTGATAAATGAAAAATTAGAAAAATGTTATCATGTCATTAGAAATCATGATAAAATTTATAACATACAGTAAAAGTTTGTTACATTAGGTACAGCATATTATGAGAAATCTGCTATAATGACACATTTTCAAATACGACCAAAATGCTTTCAGGGAAATACACTTTTCTGCTGTTAAGTGTACAATAAAGGTATAAATCAAATAAATTATTTTTTATTTCTGGTATCAATAAGAAAAGCAAAAAATGGACATTGAGTTCTTCCTACAACTTTAATCCTTTATTTTTACACAGCAATGTGTGAGTAACCTTTGCCTAAATTATCCTACCTTACCTAATAAAAGAAAAACTCTTACGCTGTTTTTTAAAAATCTTGTGGTGAACTTCAAAAGAACTTATGATTCGAAACTTGTTGTTCTAACATTCCTGTCTCAGAAATTACTGCTTTTCATGAAGTACAGAACTGCATAACTCAGTCTATAGTTGGTTGGCAATTGTAGTGTCCGCTAGATATGTATTTTAAATCAAATTACTTGTTCAAAACAAAAAGGAAAAGCGGTAAATATGTCTGTTTAATTTTTTGATCTTTTTATTGCTATTTTAAGATTAAATGTGTGTAGTTGCTTAAAACAATTAACTCTCTACATTAGCAATTCCATCAGCAATTATGAATTTTTTTTGCTTTTACTGAATTTTTTTTACTTTTTAACTAAATAAATATTCAAAAATCAGTTGCTTTAATTATTAAGCATAAAAATTATTAGTTCACAAATTAAGTATCATATTGTTAAATAAGCACTCTAAATCATTTATTTTATTTGGCTTTTCTCTCTAAAAGTTTTTGCTTTATATTTTAACAAATTTTATTATTCATCTGTCATATTAAAACTTGGATTTGGGCGAGTTCCAACCAAAAAAAGCGATCTAATCATTACATATCAAATTCCTAATTCCTACAGTCAAAGTTTGAAAATTTACTTTTTCCATATCTTCTTCTGTCATCTCAGAAGACTTTTGATTTGATTTTGGCACATATAACCTATAAAATGAAAGAAAAAAAGTATTAATAAACTTTTAACTATAAATCGTAATATGATGAAAATAATAAGTTTTAATTAAACTACATGCAAGAAAAGATCAGTATTAAAAAAATTTATGAAAATGTATTATTAAAAAATTTTAAAAATATTTTTTTCTCAGAGATATTTTCATCAGAGAACCCAACTCAGAGACATATTTAGTTTGATACATATTAGCATGATAATTAGTGATTAGTGAAAAATGATTAGCTTTAAAATTCTCCACTTGGTATAAATATGGGATTGATGACACAAAACAATCAAACATTAAAATGTAAATAAGCTACATAAAGTTATAACAAAAAAAAATCAAAAATAAATAATGAATAAAAAATTTATAGCAATTCCCATTAATCAGAAAATTACTTAACTAAAGAATAATTTATTTATAACAGAACCCTAACTGTCCAGATTATCATAACCAATTGCACGATAGTTGAAAATTAAATTAAGTACTGAGAGTTATCAGGAAACACAAAAAAGGTAGAACATATAGCAAAACGTAAATGATATAAAAATCTGTAATCATTAAATTAATGCTCAAAACTTAAAAAATACAGTAGTTTCTATTTAAATTAGAATACAGTAAAACTCCAATTATCCAAACTCCAACTATCCGAATCGCCGATTATCCGAATCACTTTCAGAATTCCTATGGAAATATAGTAAAAAGATAAGTTTCTCTTTTTTTTTTCTTTTTTTCTTTTTTTTTCTATTATACCAATGGACCAATCTGTTATTGAAACAATGAAGCGTCTTTACCGAATACAACTTTTAAGGAAGCTTTTAGTAGAGGGAAAGGATGATGAAGGTGTGTTGGATAATCACAAAAAGATAAATTTGAAAGATTGCGTGCACATGGTTGCGGAATCTTGGAATTTGGTTAAAGATGTCTCATTAAGACGTGCATGGAACAAGTTAAAAGGCGTATCAACTAAAGAAGAGAAGGAAAAAGAGAAAAGGGAAAAAGAAGTTAAAGAAAAAAAAAGGGAAGAGACAGAAGATGAGGATGCTGTATCTCTTGAGGAATTCAGAAACATATTTTTGAAAATTCCTGGATGTTCAGATGTCAGTGCTGAAAATATAGGAGAGTGGATGACGTGTGATTCATCAGACTGTGGATTTCAAATTTTAAATGATGATGAACTTATTGAAAGTGTGATGGAGGAAAGTGTCGATGAAGAAGATGACTCTAATGCTGAAATTGAGGAAGACACAGGGCCGTCAGCTAGTGAAGCATTTGCTAGCCTTGGAACTGCATTGAAGTGGATGGAGCACCAACCCGAGTGTGACCATATGCAACTTCTCACTGTCAAATGAATGCGCGACTTAGCTGCCCGAAAACGGATGAAGACAGTTAAACAGCTTACTTTAACTGAGATGTTTAGCATGTAATAACTTTCATTTACTGCAAGGTAAGTACACATTATTCATAAAAAGATCTCTTTCCTTAAAGACAGTTCTTTTCCCTCATTTCCACTATACATACAGTAATTATTTAAAATAAGAATTTTTTTTAAAAAAAATCCAATTATCCGAAGTTTTGATTATCTGAATGGGGTCCGATCCCAATTGATTCGGATAATTGGAGTTCTACTGTATATAGATGTCAACTTGAACAGGTAGTCAACTTACAAAGATAGTCAATTTGACAGGTTTGGCTGTAAAATTACTCATACTAAATACATTAACAATTTAAACAAGAGAAACAAATGAAAAAAATTTATTTGCTTTCTTTAGATGAATCAGATGAACTATTATCAAATCATTATCTTTTTAATGAAATTTTTTTTCTCTTTTTTTGTGACAATAAAAACTCTTATAATATTTTTTCACACACAAATCTAATTCCAATTAAATTGAAATTATTATTTTCAATGATTTTGTCATCAACCATATTTGTGGCATTGAGAAAATAAATTTAAAGAAAATTATTGTTTCTTAGAAAAGTTTAAATATATTATGAAAAACATATTGTAACTCACTGGTTGTTGAACTTTCCAAAAGTGTCACTATTTCCTTCATCATATGAACCTTCATCTTCAGAAGGAGGCTCGTTTATCCAAGCATCTAAATCTAAACTGAATATGAAAAAAGTAAAAGCTTTAACTTAGTTGGAAGACAAACTATGAATATAAATGTAGTGCATGTTGTTTTATTGATTATCTATAACTTAATTAAATTATTGTATATGTAGGAAAAGTGACAAGCCATACATTTTTAAACAATAATGCTATATTTTTTTCAAATCATCAAATTCTTAATACATATTCCACAAGGCAAATTACATTTAACATAAAAGTCAGTCTACGCTAATAACAAAAAACAGTTAACTGCAAAAAGAAAATGTTTTAAAAACTAATTTTCCTCAACAAATCCATAACATGTAACAGAATAGTAAGTAAATGGGAAAAAATATATTAATATGAAATAACAAAGCACATAATCAATTTAAAAATTACCCAGCTTACCCATCTGGAACAGGAACTTTCTTTTGTGCCTTAGGTGCCACAGGATTCAACTCTCCGGTAAACAGTGACAACAACTCTGGAGCAACTTTTTCTCCTTTAGCTTGTAATTTACTGATTTGTTTTACTAAATGAAGAACACAACATGCCTGAAAGATAATTGTTTAAAAAAATGTAGATCTCATAAACAAATCATAGAAAATATTGAATAAATCTTCATATTTTAAAACATGAATAAATCAATGTGCTGTCACAAATTATAAGCAGCTACACAACACCAAATTAAAACAAAGAACTAGTACATTAAAAAAAAATTGGAACATACAGAGGAAAAAGAATTTAATATTGAAATGCAAGACATATTTATTTATTTAAAAGTTTAAATGATAATGTTTTCAAAAAAATTTATTTAAGTATTACGAGATTTAGATTAATAAGATTATATATTTCTAAACATTTCCATTTTAAAAACCAATATAAACATACTGATTTAATGTAAATGTATTAAAAATCAGGGTTGATATTGCCCCAAGCCCAGGGTGGATATTGCCCAGTAACCTTTGCATATGATAACTGATTGCTGCAAAGAAAAATGTGCCTATTTATGGCCTGAAGTTCTTCGGGGGGAAAATAATTGTCACATTGAAAAATGCTTAACATATTTCCTAAAATTTAAAAACCTAATTATTATCTTATTCAATAATTTTTCCTTTATTTTAATAAAAATCATAAATATAATCTGTAATAGTTTAATACCACAACATTGAATTGAAGTGCAGAATAAAATCTATTTTTGGAGATTCCCTCTACAACTACCTAACACATTATTATGCTGTCTTATATGCTCTAGTATTTCTCTGTTTACTTGTTTACTTTTTCAGAAATTTCTTTTTTATGAACTTAGTCAGCAAGATAGGAATGAATCTCTGGTAATTTAAATACACTAGCCCAGAATGAATCATCAAATCATCATGGACATCATGCTGCACAATGGCCAAAGTTGTAAAAAACTAGTGATGGAGGAGTGTCACCCAGATTAAAGATTGCATCATCCAGAGGTTTCATTGCATTATCTGGATATTAACCATAGTGGCAACATAAGGACAAACTGATATATAAAACTGATCTTATATTTCACTTTTAAATAATAAAGTTGTGGATTTCTGGGTTGTACCTCTAGCAAAAGGCTACATACCATCAAATAATATATTCCAACCTTTAATTTTTTAATTATAGTTGATATTGTTACAATTTGTGAGTTTTAATTTAAGTCCAAAATAAATCATGCCCCCACTCTTTACCATGTAATATATATATATATATATATATATATATATATATATATATATATATATATATATATTAGCATTTGTTTTTTATAACATTATCTTTTGAGCATGAGCTTTACAAGTTTTACAACACATTCTAAATTATTTTATAATTACACAATAAGTTTGAGAAATTAGTGATTATAAGACAGCAGACATATCACTAAGATTACAGACATATCACTAATTTCAGTGATGAATTTGAAATTATCATAAAAGTGTATTGAGTTGAAACCGCTTTATAACTAACCTTTTATGACTTTTTATGGATTGATGGCATCCCTCTTCAACTTTGAAAATAAAATATGAATTCATCAAAAAAAAGTGCATGTATCATTAGAGAAAGCATATTTTTGTGCTATTTGTGATATGTTGATCAGTGAGGTCTTATCGTTTTCCTCGTTTTGTTGGGCCAGGGACTTGTTTGATATTTTTAAATTTTTCTTACTTCAAACTGTCCTTACAAACACCTATTAGACTTAATTTTCAATCATTACTAGAAGTATGATTAAACAATGTTTAGCTACTTTATTTTTATAAGAACAATACAAATAGCAAATTATAACTATTTTAATTTGAAACCCTTGATTTTACGTTTGATAAGCCCAGAAAGAGGCCTAATTCAAACTTCTTGCAACGGGGGCCCAAATACCTAGCCATGTCACATGAAACTTTTGAGAAATACATCAAAGATTTTATCTATGTTACTAAATATTTTATTATTATGAACAATAACATGCAGAATAGTTTCAAGTTTCTGAAAATTGTATCATCATCATGCCACTGTCAATACAAGTATTACAATAAAGCATGCACCGAAAGATAATAGATAAAGTTAATAGATAATAGACCAAAAGACAAATGGAAAATGGAAAAAAGAAAACAAATAATGAAATAACCAAAACATACCCTTTCTTGAACTTCTAAGTCAGCACTTTGCACAAACATTGGCATCCTCTCAAGCAATAAAGATGATACTACAGTGGCTTGTTCTAAGTCTTGCTCAGATTCATATAATTTAATCACTCGTGCATATAACTTCAATGCATTTTGAACTAAAATACTTTGTATGTGTGATGGAAGAAACATTACTTTTTCATCCATCATTGCTTCTAAAGTATTCACAGGTGAGCTAAGCATTCTAAAAAATATTAAATTAATAAGGAAAAGAAACATAATTCTAATTGATTTGAATGTGATGTCATATAAAAGCATAAGGATTTTTTTTAAAAATTAAAATTACATAATTACTAATGTAACTTTTTTAAGTATTTTTTTATTTTTTATTTCAGCAACCAGTAATGTTCATATCTATACTCAACATTATTCTTTGAGAAAATAAGAATTTTGCTATGGCTAACAATTATTTTTATACTAATTAATAAAAACTTTAATTTCTGTTTCTTTAATAAACCATTTACCAAGTATAGTTATCGATGATTTATTATACTATAATAATTGTTTCAATGATGGCAAGAAATTCTAATAAAATTCTGCACAATACATTTTTATGCAAACACTCTAATTAAAATACTTAAAAAATTGGAGGTATTCTTGCACTTAAATAAAAGACTTCAACACTTTAATAATACTGATTAATGCAGTTAAAATAATTTTTATTTTTTATAAAATAATTTTTATTTTTTATGAAATATTTTTAATTTCTACAACCTCTTTTGCCATGATTTAATAGTTTAATAAAATATTTTGGAATAAAATGTTGATTGCAATTCTGTGTATGCATTATAATGCTGATTGTAATATAGATTATTAGTAAAATCGGTAATTTTACTAAGAGCTTAAATTTTTATAAAAAAAAAACTTTAAAAAAAAAACTTTTTTTTTAAAGTTTAAACTTTTGCAATCTTAATCTAAGCTTTGTTCCTAGCAATTAATACTAAAGGTAAATAGAACATTCTTAAAATCTACAAACTATAAAAAAATAAATAGAACATTAATATATAGCACACTATTAAGTCTAATATTACTTAGTTTAGGTTCTATATAAAACCATAAATGCATTAAAATACACATAAAATATGATAACAAAAATTTTTTTTAAATATTTTACTGTGATAATAGTCTCCTTTATATAACTATTTATTCATAGGGTGTGCACATAGAAACAATGTTAGTTTTTTATTGCTATTTCTTATATTGTAATGATATACTTATTAGTGCAAGCAATAGTTACGAGAATTCATACGAAAGTTAGAATACGAACACAATGAATTTTTAGAGCAAAGTATTGTAAACTAACTGTAGAGGCCCTGATGACAGTTCCGCAAAAATCAGGTTACCTCAAGTTTCTGCTCAAAATGAAAACAAGCTTTTTCTAATTAAAAATAACTTTCAAATTAACACTTTAAAAAGGATTACTAAAATATTTTCTGGGGGTTTAAAGTCATTCTAATTGCATTCAAATTGAAAGAAAACTGTTATACTATAATGAAAAAAGATTTTAAAAAAAGAAATATACTATAAAAGTTATACTAAAATTAAATGACAATAATGGAAGTCGAGTAATGGGTTAAGTCTCTTATTTATTACTTTTTTCTGTAAATATTTGTCAAAATCTTAGTTTACCTTGTAAGCCAGGAAAGGGTCTCGGCTGGTTCTGTTACATAATAAGCTCAACTTCCTTCATTGTCTGAGAAGGACAATACAGTTTAAAACTGGTACTTTTTTGGATTTGGAACAAATTTGCAGCAATATTTATATTTTGGCTACAGACTTGAATAAGAGTTAACTTAACTACACCACAAAATGAAAAATGACTAGTTGTCCATGATGCAAAAAAAAAAAAAAAAAAATTCTTTTTATTTTTTTCTGAGACCTAATTGATTAATTAAAAGGTACTAAGTACTCTTTAAAGACTATGAATGGGCTAAAATCAAAACATCATAAAGCAACAGTATTTGTCATAAAAAATGCATGATAAGAGCACAAGCAGGGAGAAATTAAGTAACTTTTAAAAAAATTAACACAAGAATGTGAAAAAACGCTTTAAAAATCTTTTAATTTACAGAATATGAAGGATATACAAAGAAATTATTCAAAAGAAAAATATGTAATTGATGTACAAAGAATTGCTCAAAGAGACACTCAAAAAAATTGATCATAAGATCTTCTGCCAGAAACAATGCAGCCAGGCGCAATTCTTTGAACATCTCTTTGAGTAATTCTTTGAATACCAATTACATCTCTTTCTTTTGAGTAATTTCTTTGCATAGCTATCATATTCCAGACTGTGAATAAAAAGTTTTATAAGGCATCTTTTCCATCTCTCGTGATAATTCTTTAAATGTGACAAAGAAAAACTACCTTTTAACGGCTTATGTTCTGATCATACATTCTATGAGGAATACAGCAGAGGTAGATACAGTATATCACCCAGTAAAGTTTTGCAGTCCTCTTCAGACTCACCCTTTATATATATAAACTAAACATTTTATGTTATTCCTTTTCTATAAATCTTTTTCTTAATTTATTATTTAAAACGAAATGCTCTTTCACACAGTTTAATATTGAAATACTGTCTTTTAATCTACTTTTAGTTCAAGTATGCATTAATTAACATTTTGACAATTTTAAAAATTATTATTTTTTGAAAGTAAAATTATTTAAAAAGAATTTTATGATGAAATAAACCAAAAATTCAATTGAGAATTTTGGACAGTTGTTTTATTAAAGGTGCAAAAATGCCAATTTTTGAATGTTTTGATAATTTTGTTTATAAACCTGTATAGCATTTTGCATGCAAAAAAATAAACAAAAAATAATAAATCTTTTCTCTTTTTTTAAAAAAAAAATATAAGATATTTCATTTTAGATATTCTGAAAAAAAAGAGAGAAATCAGTTGTGACATACTCTGAAAATTCACCACATATCCAAGCTGCAGCATAAAGCACTTCGGAAATGCTATTTCTATCAGAGCTTCCTTGTAAAAATTGTGCATTTTTCAATAAAATAGCCTGAAAAAATAAAGAAAATTAATTCAAATTGAAATGATTAACTGAGCAATATAAAAAGATATTATTTTAACATTTAAAAACAAATTTAATGTATAGTTTAAATATGTAAAACAGGTTTCATATTTTGAGGGTAAAGACTCATATCTGCAGAAAGACAAAACACTTCTGCACAAAAATATGAATTATTTTTTAAAAATAAATCACTTTAAGATTTTTATAAAAATTTTTCAATAAAGAATAATCGACTATTTAATGGGCAATTTTCTTTGATTTTTTTCTTGTGTTGTTAGCAGGAATTCTAAGTATATACAAACAAAAATTTCTTTTCAGTAATAATAATATATAATATCTTAATAACATAGATTTGACAATAATCCAATATTTTGGTACGTTTTCGAATTTATTAATATAGCTCCTCCATTACACATATTGTTGATACAATATAATTATTGAAATATAGTTTATTTTACAGAAAAAAATATATTACAGTTATAATATTTACAGTAAAAATATATTACAGTTGTTATACAGAAAAAAATAATTTAAGTTATGTTAAAATAAGAAATATTTCGATTTTTTCCCCCTCTATTCTTTGTATTGTATCGATGAGCAAAAATTAGTAAAAATAATTTATTTATAAACATAAACATTGACATATAATTGACAATTGTAAATATCAGGCAATCAACACAACATTTCTACTTGTTTTAATCCTCTTGTAGATGGCAAAATTTTTTAACGTTAACATAAAGATATAAATAAGACAAGTTAACAAACAAATTTTGAAGAAAAATAAAGCCTTTCCAGGGGAGCTTATATCCACCTTCAACTGTAAAGTTTTTACTGACATTTAAGGAAGTGCTAAGAATTGTGTGGTGTGAATACCAAGATTGAATTTAAATGCTACTTTAGTAATTAATTTAAGCTATATCAAATTTGGAAGAACCTGCAATACTGTAAAATATAGCAAAAATGAAAGTTCAAGAAGTCTGCTTAATTGATAAAATTGAAAAATTTTTTTATTTCTCTTGAAAGTTAAATCTTATCTAAAAGTCAAATTCTTTTTCAAATATTGAAAAAAATAATAAATAATTTAGCATAACGATGAACTTTAACTAACTTGCCTAAAATTGAAGTTCTTTCATATTTGAATTAACTCTTTTTACAAAATAGAAAGATGTTTAAGTTTACTTTTGTTATTTCTTAACCAGAAGAAATTCAAAAAGATTCTCCTTTTTTACTCACTGAACCACTTAATAATTGGTATTTTTATAGCTATTTTATTCTTTTCTACCTACCCAAGATGATACCATGGGGTAACGATAATAATCGGGTAATTTTTTTTTCAGGGAATGAAACAGGTTAAGATACAGAGCTGGGGAGGAAAATTCAAAGCAACCTTCAAATTTCACAAGTAACATTTGGCAATGTCTACTTCCATGCATCATTCAAACAATTTAATTAGTTCAAGAACTCTGCCATAGTTCTTAATATTTTAATTCCATTAAAAAATTGTAAAAGGCATTTATTTTAACAAAGTTTTAAACTACTTGCCTCTGATGATATTTTGCTTACTCTTTTAATCAAATGGCACTGTAGTCAATTCTACATTAGTTGAATTTTTCATAACTTTGTGTATTTTGGCCATATGATGAAGCTTTAAGTTACTTAAGTTTTTTTGTAACTTATATGGAACAGGACACTTTATAGTAGTTTAAACAAGTGCATAAAGTTATTTGAACCAGAAATAATGATTTTTTTAACTTGCCATTTGAGAAACAGCAAAACTTCTTATTGCTTGAACTCTAATAGCCACATCTAGCATTTGAGCAGCAATAATTGAACCATGTTTTGTCCCTTGTATTTTAGTAAGTTCTACCAATATGCTAACATACCTGTAAAATAATTAGAAGTGTGAATCACTTTAAATTTAGTAGTTAAAAAACAATACAAAAGTGTTTGATCATAAAATGAATTAATGAGAACTATTAGAACTATGAAAATATGGACACTACATTAGTTCAACGATCTGGCATATGTAAACATAACTTAAGATAATTTTTATCACTGGAAATATATCTTACTAAAAATAAAATTTTATTTATTTTCATCTTTGACTTTGAAAAAGAAAGTTGCAATAAGTCATTAGAAAAAGAAAGTATTGCTAATAAATAAATTAAATTGTGATATGGATTAATCCTTCAGTATTTCTGAAATAAATATTTTTACACGAGAAAGAAAATGATATTTTATTATTCAAACCGGCAGTGAGCTATTACATTACAGACTAGGAAACTTTGAAAAAGAAAACAAAAGTTGTGTTGTTGCAGTATTTTAAAGAGCAATGGATTGGCAAAACTATTCACCCATCTTAATAGTAAAAATAGGATTTTTTTCACCAAGTGTTGGAGGAAAATTTGCAATTGTATGTTACCAAAAAATGAATGCAAAATGTACTAAATACTTAAAATATGTATCAAATGCAGTAAAATTTGAAAGGCAAATCAAATATTTATTATTTTCAGAATATTAAAAAAAGCTACTTATTTAAAAAAAAATCAACAAAAGTAATACATACCATTCAAAATTTGTAATATACTGATAATTATTTTGCGAACATATATCAATAATTTTAGAAAGTAATTCATCTCGATACTGTGCTCCTTCAGCTTTGTCCATGTGAGTCATGAGTTTCTTGACTATTTCCATCAAGTTTTTCTTTGACACCTAGTAATAAAGGACTCCATATTATTATATTTGTTTCATAACATAAAGGATGTGAAAAGAATCTTCCATAAAATGCATTCATCTTTTAGAAAATTTTGTTTTATTTATAAATTTTGTGGAAATAATTTTTAAAAAAAAAGACTGACACTACTAATATAAAAAAATTCCTGCATTATAAATCAGCCACATTTTAAAATAAAACCAAATTATAATATTAATCCCATTATAAAAATAGAGACATTATAATATTAATGTGTGTTAAACCATCTTTATAAAAATGAATTTTTAAAATAATTTTTTAAAATCAAACTTTAAACAATCATGTTTTACAAATGAAAAGATGTTTTGTCTTGTTTAGTTTTAATTTCCACTTAACTCAAGTTAAACACATAGAGATAAGTAATTTCACCCACCAATACACAAACAAACAAAAAATAAGTAGATAACACTTATTTAGATCATAGAGGGGTCAGAGGGAAAACTGCAGCAGACAGTGGAATTAAGAGAAAACAAATGTAAAGAAACTACAAAGGAATAATTGAAGGTATTGGATAACACACACATTGGAGGACAAACTTTTTATCAGACATTTTGTTATGCAAAAAACAGAGTCAGCTTAAGGCCAGACAAACTTTAATTAGCTTTCAAAAAATGTTGATACTTTAAATTTCAAACAGAAAAAAGCCAATATTAAGATTTTTCTATAAAATAAATACGTAGATTTTGTTTTAGTAAGACCCGTGGTGGCACAGTAGTTAAAAGTACTGGACTGTCATACTGAAGAACTCAGTGCATACACATATTTATAAAGTTTTATGTTAAAATTTTATATATTGATTAAATAAAAGAATAATATTAATAGAAAATAACATATATACAAAATTTACAAAAATAAAATAAAAAATTTTTATGTTCCTGCCCTAGTAGCGGCAAATTTGGATGGATGTTTCTCCACCTTACTATTTCCTTACCTGGTTACACAAGGGAGCTGGTTTGCTTTAAGAAAGAAATGCAGGAGGAGAATATGCATATAATGTTAATTTATGTTAATTTAACAGTCTTACATATAGAAATATGTAAGACTGTTAAATCAACAGTGGGCACAATATTCAAAATTTTGCGTTAGTTCTAATTTTGAAAAGGCTTCTAAAACAAATTAGGTTCCTGTTAAATGTAACTTTTGAGTGCATTCACTTTGAGCATAGATTTGATCATTAACTATATGGTATTTCAAAAAAAAAAACAACCTAAGAACATCAGGTGAACAAACTAGTCTTAGTGAATCACACTAGATGAATAATATCTTTTAATGAACTTGTACTTTGCAATAAATTGGATAGATGATTTTGAAATTAGGCCATCTATAAAAGATTTCTTAGATAGATGACCAGTTTTTGAAATCATTGATTCTATATTTTTTAATATGCAGCTTCAACATATGCATCATTAATTCATTTTTATACAGACAAACAAAAGGAACTAATATCCTAATACTCATTTTGGTGATCAAGATGTTTACCAGGTTCCAAGGAGAAAAAAATTATGACCCCAAAACACATTTTTATTAACTTAATTCACTGCATTTTGCTTTCTAATCTTTCTTTCTTTTTTAACAGAAATTATTTATTTCATGTAAATGTTATTGAATGTATTTTATATTCACGTGATCGGTAAAATACACAAAAGCAGAAATTTATGGATGGACCATTAATCAGACATACTGCTGTTTTATAGAGTAAAATGGTGGTGACATGCTTTACTGAAGCATTATACATTAGTCTTGAATTAAAACTTAGTGTCATTTTTCTATACACATTTGCTTTCTGCACAGGTCCAAAAATAGATTTAAGACATTATCCAACAGTTTTAAATTGTCTCTTGTTTAGATTTTTTCATAATAGAAATATGTAACGAGAAGACAATTAAAAAAAGTATTAGCTCAGTATTTCAACTCTTCTCTTTTGTCATTCAAATTAGTCTTAAAAAGTCTAGTTTTTTTTTAGAAAAACATACGTTAGCTTTTTGGATTAAAAAAAAATTATGTCTCACATGCCCTTTAACCATGATCATCAAAGGAAAAACAACTATGTAAATAAATTAAAAAGGTCCATTTTCCATGTAGTTATTTGATTATTTTTTCTTGACATTTCTACATTGTTTTTCAAATTCTGATATTTTTAAAATAGACATGACAAATTTTGACTTTTAGATATCACTTTTTGGCACACTCAATTCATGCTGATTCTAACGTTTCTGTTTTCAGAACTCTTACGATTGTTCTTTGTTATTTATCATTTGTTATTCATAATTTTTTCAGTTTTTTCACACTATTTGTTTCTAGATTCTGATATTTTTAATATGGTGTCATTAAGATACACAAATTTGAGTGATCACTTTTTCTTGACAATTCCATCATAAATCTCCATCATTTTTTTAATCTTTGTTTAGCAGCTATCAATTATTTTTTTTATAGGTTATTTTGACTCTGGAATTTTGAACTAGAGTTATCACGTTATGATGTGGAAAACATACATAAAATTACAAGCCAAATGTGGCAAGCATTAAAAAGATGATGGAAATATAATGAGTAACATTTCTATTCTAAAACAAAAAAACAAAAAAAAAGACTACATATTCAAGGTCTATGATATAAATATATGAAAGTTAAATATTACCATTCCATACAAAAGATCTAAAGCTCTCAATCTAATAGATTCATCTTTATCATCTAAACATTGAAGTACTAAGTCTTTATGTGCCTGGACACTCTTAGGATGAGTTTTTAGAATCTTAGACATTGCCAAAAGACCCAAATACTTCACTAAAAAAACAAGATAGTTAACCATCAATTTCAACAGAAGATTCAAATATTATATAACATAATATATAATAATATAATTAAATAGCATCACATAAAACATTTTTACTGATTAAGTGTCCAGCACTCATGTAAGAATAGTAAAAAAATTTAACTTTATACAACAAAGTCTGACATAAAAAGTAGATGCAAACAGTAACATTATATGAAAATGAGTGTTTGGAAACATGATCCCATGAAATTCTTCTTTAATAGAGGAATCACAATATATGTTGTATGTAAAATCTTTAACAGTAATCTACTAAGATTATTTACAACATAGGAATATATTTCCACAAAATATGAGTTCTCATGCTCATTAAGAAAGAAAAGAACAAAAATAATTAAATAAAAATCTAACATAAAAATATATCAATATCAAATTATAATGGAAATGAAAATAAAAACCACTTTAACAAAAATAAAAGCTTTAAGAACACTTATGAAAAATTAAGTTCAATAATTCTGGAAAAAATATTAATAATTTATTTAACCTTCACTGCTTCTAACTTCTCAAAAAAGTTTCCTATCTATAATAACTCTTAGGAACAGTAATACCTTATTTTCATGGTATATGAATAAGAACATGACATAGGAACAGTAATATATCTACAACTATGGATTTTATTTAAACAGATAATTTTATTTCTAAAATACACAATTTATGAATATTGACATTTTTTTAATTGTTACTACATGTTTACGAAGTAATAATGCATTACTTAAATATTTTAAAGGAGTGCACACACATATAATACACTTTTTCAATAATACCAGCCTTTTTTTACATTAAAAATAGTGTACATCAAAAATAAAAAATCACGTCTGCTGAAAAATATTGCCAGTATTAAATTTAATAGTAATGTTTATAGAACCAAATACAGTTTACACAGTGAGTTTCTATTTTCCTTTAGAAATAAATTCAATGCTTTATGTTAGCATCATATTCAGCAATATTTTAAAATCCATTTCATTATGATTTAGCCTTTATTAGATTCACTAAGCCTTTTCCTACATAACATATGATGTTATGAATTTTGTTTACACTAATAAATGAATGTACAACTTATTTGCATATGCAATAGATTTTAATTGCACATGCAATAGATTAAAAGTATAGTAACACTTAAAGCAAATATAAGAGGGGTTTACTTACAGTTTTGATCTGAATCTTCAATCAATATACGCAGTTTTTGCACACAAAGCTGAATGAAAAAAAGATATATTTTTGAAATATGTAATATACAAAAATATAACAGAGATATTAACTTTTAAAACTAGCTATCAGTAATCAGAAATGCAAAAAGCACGGAAATAAACGGTAAGCATTTACAAAATTTAAATAAGCATAATTTTAAGGTGTATGATTCTATAAAGGTATGTATAATATTTATAAAATTATGTATAAATTTATAGTTAAATAAAGGACACTTAAGTAAAGGTACCAAACTGAAAAATATACAACACTGAATTTTTATACTTTTATAAAATGTTAAAATTAAATTGTTTACATGGAATCAATGTTCAAGTTTTTGGTTAAAACAGAAATAACCCTTATTACCTTTTTAGCACCTTTTATTTGAACCACTAAAATTTTCTTTCACACAGCAATTCAAACATGAGTTCCTGTTTATTTTATTTTTATGAGGAGAAATTATTAAGTTTCTGTTCTTATAATTGGGCAAAAATCAGATCAATTCTTTTCTCAACAATTTTTCAATTTTTTGATTTTTTTTTCTCTTTTTGATGCAGAATTGCTGTGTGAAAAAAAAAAAAGATTGAAATTAAAAGAAGTGGTAGAATCATTAATTGTGGAAGGTCTAATAAATTTTATAACGATTCCTAAATCTTTATAAATCTTCTTTAATAAATTTGTGACGGGACCATTTTTTTCTGATAAAGAAAAGTATTTATGCTTAAAAAGAAGAAGAATTCTTTAATAACAAAAGATATAGTTTTGTCATGAGATCTTAATATTTTTCTTGAATCTTCAAATATTTATAACTATCCTTCTTATTTGAATAGCTGCCACCCAGAAACATATGGGCAATTGATTCCATGCAAAACTTTTTGTGTGATTTTTGCTTTTAAAGATATGATGTGTAAGCATTTTCAACATTTCATTTTTTATACTTATCCAAGAATAAACAGGAAAGAACTAATTATACAATCAAAGTAAAACTCACATTTAATAAAAGAAATGAAAATAAACAATCATAACCATTCTTTTGAATCACCTTTTCAGGAATAAGATTTATTGTTTTTTATTATTTCCTGTCACTTTAAAATTGTTTTTATTTTTTAATTTATCGTTTCTACTATTGTTCAAGGTGCAGGAAAAAAAATTTTGATTAGACATACACTGCAAGCTTTCATAACTTTAGTTAGTTAAGGGAGAAAAACGTAATTTTAAACATTAAAAAATTCTTGAAAAGACTCAACCAGATATGAATAATTCACAAGTACAAGCAAGCTTTGTTCATGGAAAATTTTTACAACAGGGTAAAATTTTTTAATAATACTCGTTATTAAAAATAAGAGAGAGAGAAACCAGGGTCAATAATATGTTCAAAATCAGAGAACTCTATTTCTTCAACTCAACATTATTTATTAACTCAAATATTTTGTATAATAAATCATATTATAAAAAGAAATTACTTTATATAATATATAAATCAAGGAAATATACACGTGATTCCAAAATTGCATAACTATGAAACCCTTCAGTATCTCATACTCTGCATAAAAAAGAAGTGTGATTTTGAGAATAAAAATTGTAACATGTCATGTTACTTGTAAATTGCAGAAACATGAAGAATCTGCTTTATCTGTTAATCAAGAAAATATAAATTCCAATGTGAAATCTTAAATCCCATGAATATAAATTATGATAACTTAATTAAAAATTGCACAAGCATGAATAGCAAAGTGCAATTTGTACCTCACAAAAAATAAAAGTAGAATAACCATATAAAAGAATTTCTATAAGTCTGAAAATTTTAATCACTATGAAAATCATAAGTAGGATGAACATCCAAAAACATGGATATAAGAAGGTAATATTGAAACAAAAATAAAACACATTAATTTGTACCTGAATTGAAGCAGAATGGTTTGGCATGCCAGATGATATTGAGATTAAAACTGAAACAAATACAAAAAATATTTATGTATCTTTATCTTAAAACATAAAAAAATACATTACATAAAAAATATTTTATTAAGGATCTATTTCATGCAAATGTGTTAAAGCAAAACATTCTTATGTTTTAAAATTATTCCTGATTACAAGAACACTTATTAAATTATCACATATTTATTAAAAAAATTAATGTCTCTGGAATTTTCAATTTGAATTGAAAATTAAACAGTGGAAGATATATTTTGAAATGCCAACTTACCAGCAATAACTGTATTAATGCATTCATAAAGGAGAGACATGGCTGACGTGCTAAAAATTAAAAAAAATTACAAAAGTCATTTTTTCTGGCGAAAAAAAACATAAAAGCAGTCTTTAAATTAAACATAAATAGTTAGAAATAAAATAAATAATACTGAGGTAGAAATAACTTAGTTTATTAAGCTTTTTTATAAAGTTTATAAAATAATAAATAAATAAGTAATATATAATAAAGATAAACAATTATTAAAAAAAAAAACTCATTTAAGTACAGTTCTAATTAAGAATCCTGATACCCAACAAATAAAAATATAGTACTGCAAAATCGACAAACATAATATTAAACAGTACGCAGAAATTTAAGCAATATGTTTTATTCATCAAGATATAATTTCACTAATTAAATTTTATGTAAATACTACGAGAATGAATTAAAATACAAAAAATTGGCTGATTATTGACATTTGTTTTTTAATAAAGGAAGAGAACAGAGAAAAATAAAATTAGTTTTAAACATCTTAAATTGTTGAGCCAAGTTTTTCTGAACATTTTAAGCTAGTTGCAACTTACAAAAAAAAAAAGAAAAAACAAGTAACAAATGTTTCCTTTAAGAATCAAGAATTTTATACATTGTAGTTCTGGAGATTAACAACTAAGTTCCTGTTGTTTATTAGGCAGTTTAAATTTTCTATTGTATTTTTAGTTCTCGGGCAAGTATTTTTTTATATTCTAAGTTTGTCAATAATTTAGTTAGATAAAAAGTGGGTGAAAATAAACAAAAGAATGATTATTATAAGGATTGCTATTTTGGCTTTTAATAACGAAAAAAACAATTTAAAAAATACGAATGTCTGTCTAAAAATATCAAATTTATCTAACATTCCCACTTTGTTCATCGCATGCAACAGTCAACTGGTAAAATCAATTATTTCTAATCATGCTTTCAAATACTGTGAAATAAAAATTACTTTCCTGTATTAACAGTAAATTAAAAATTATTAAACTGTTTAGTGATAGAAAAATCAGCACTGTTGCAGACAATAAAAATTCGATTTGGCTGATTAGTTTGTTTTACTGTGTCAACTCTCTAATGTTCCTCCATTAATAAAACTATCCTTATTTGTTAATCATTACAGTTATAAAAAATCATTTTAGCTTAGGTTATTATACTTTTACTAAGGATTCATACCCTAACAATAAATAAGGATTTAGTCTAGTAATAGCATGGTTCTGTTTTGTTTAATAATATCTACTTTCAGGGAAAGACATGGTATAGTAAGTTTTGGTATGACTGGGTACTAAAATACATGGATGCTAAAATAGAGGAAAAAAAGTTTCTGATACTCCAAAGTTTTTACTTTTTCTGATGGGAGGCAGAAAAATTTTATTTTAAATCAAGTACTTAAATTAAAATCTGTTTCAAAAAAATATTTTTTTAGCAGTTTAGAAATGTGCGATTAACATGAATATCAGAATTCATTTATACTTAATTGGGAAGATCGTCCAAATAAGATTACCAACTATAGTACTTCTTTTAAATTTAGCTTGCATTTCTTTTCCTGGTAACACTCTGTTTGAAAATCACTCTTAAATAAGTAATATGATTACACTAACAATAAACAGGATAAAAAATGATTTTTCGACCAAGTTATTCAGAAAAACAAAGCTGGTCACAGGCTTCAAAGGAACACGGTGCCTTTAAAATATAAGATGAATAAGCTAGAGCAATTTTAAAAATATTTAATAATTTTATAATAACAAATTTTTATGATTTAAATCTGATTTTTTTCCTTTAAGTTTTTTCTTACAAATTAGTAAAATTTCAATGGTTATTTTTGATTATATCAATATCAACATTGAAAAAACAGAAGTTTTTTTTTAATATAAAATACACAGATACAGCCTCTAACCAGCTGAGAACAAAATAAAACTGAACTGACAATTAAAGCAAGTGTGAAACAGCAGACTTGCTAAAACAGAAAACCAGCCACATAAAGAAAGCCAAGAATCAGCATGGATGAAGGAGCAAGATGTGTGTCATACATTCAGGGCCACCAATCAGGGTGAAAGTGCTTTTTGAGTGAAGAAAAAATGACAGAAAATATTGGTGCATTGTCATTAAAATGTGACAGCAAAAACTTGGATATTGGAAGAAAACTTAAAAACAGAATTTCAATTTTGGCGAAGAGACATTTTGGCAGATCCTTGCAAATTGTTGGAAAAAAATGACATTTATAATAACACAAAAACCTACTACAGGTAAGCTTAACACCATTACAAATTTACCCATTTTACTTAAATTTTTAAAAAATATGAATAAAAAGGTTAGCTGTAAGTAAGAAAATAAATTTGAATATAGCAGTAACAGTAAGTTTCTTCAACTTTGAGAAAAAATTGATTGAACAAAATGAAACAGGTAAGTTAAATGATGTATTACAATATGCAGGTGCTGTAAAAACAAACAAAAAAAAAGCTGCTTCATCATGCTATAATAATGTCTTTCCTTAAGTCAATCAGATTGCATTTTAGTAATACTTCCTACTCTTTATTCTGTTTTGACAGCACTTAAAAATTATCTTCGATAAAATATTATTATTATTAAACTCAAACGCAACAGAAACTTCTAAGTTTTTTTCCACAGTTCAGAATTATTTTTAAATAAAAATTATAATACTAATGAGGCAAAATTGTCTATCTAAAGGAAAAAATTACATTTTTTTTGTATAATTTTTTACCTTTGAAAAATTCTTCAGAATTGAACACAAAAAAATACTATAAGTAAGAAAACATAAGTTTTTCAAGCACCTTATAAATCAATAAAAAAGACATTGACTTTTAAAAGATTTGATTGAAAAAAACATTTTTTACAAACAACATTTACAATTAGAAACTATATATTTTTTAAGTTTAAAAAGCTAAAAATAACATTCGTAAAAAAATAATGAGTCCAATTTCAAAACCCAAATTTGCTGCAATTAAGTGAATTTCACAGTTCCAAATCAAACAGTTTTATGTAAAAATTACATAATCAATAACAATAAAATTAGTAAAATTTAAATTAATTACTTATAAAAAAACACAATATAAATAATTTTAAAATGAAGGGTATGAATGTTTATCACTTTACTCATTATCAAGTAGGGAAAATGCTGATAATTTCTGATATTTTTTTATAAAAACATATTTATACAAGTTTTTTTTAAAAAAAAAAAAAAAAATTAGGCTTCCTTTTCCAGGATCATCCTGAGGATCATTCTTTCTCAGGAGGCTACTGCAGGGGGGGGGGGAGTTTGTTCTAAGAATTACTACCATTTGGGCGGTTTGGGTTTCCGTAGTTATGGGGATGGGGGTTCTGAAATAGTTGAACCACCAAAGGAAGGTAAGTTTTTGGAAAATTGTCGAAAATTTTAAAATTGGTAAAAAAAATGTGGATTTCAGCTTTTTTGCGTAAGTCTTTCATTTCTGTTTTTTAATTCTGATAAAATACATTTTGAGTTAGAATTTGTTTGTAACTTCAAATATTGTTAAATAATTAGCGTATGTTTGACCCTTGTGTCATTAAGATTTGGCACCATGTGTTGATTGCCATTAATTTTTCAAGATCTATGCAACTTTACGAAATAAAAATTAATACTGAATAGACAAGCACATTTTTCAGCATGGGCAGAAATAGAATAACAAACAAAAATCCATAAAAACATACATATCAAACAATAGAACAAAACCAAAAATACTAAAATAGTGATTTGAAATGTAATTAGGGCAACCATAGCCAATTTTAAAGAGAAAAAAAATTTTTTAAATGAATATTTATTTGGAATTTATCATAACCAAATAAGTTAATACATATCTTATGAATCATTGCAAACTTGAGTTTATAGTTATGTTTTACTGATTTGATTAGGTTAGAACAAAATCAGCTATTCAAGAATATCACCTAATAAGATAAGAAGCAATAAGCTAGCAGAGAAACATGAAAGACTTCTGATGATTCTTTATGCTTACTCTTGTATTGAAAAAACCCTTGATGGGAAAATCGATATTTGCCACAAATTTAGTAATATGATAAAAAAAATAAGTCATGAACCTATAATCAATCAAAGTAAAAAGACATTCTAGCAGATTTCTTAAAATAGTAGTGGAAATAACCAATTCAAATTACAAATAATTTTTTTCCTTTTTTTTTTTGTGATATAAATCTGATTTTTAACGAACAGACTAATGGCTGAATTTAATTATAACAACTTTGGCACAAAATAATCAATTGGACTAAAAAAAATATGAATTATAAAAAAGTATTCAATCCTTATCTTTTTGCTATGTATTATGTTTTTGTTTTAGCATAGTGTTACAATAAACTATAAAAGCCTGACAACAATATAAAAAATTACTTTTCATACAAACAAAAAATAATAATAATAATTAAACAAGCTCTTTTATAATTCTAGAGGTTCCTCGCATTTGACAAATTTTAGACTTATACTAATTTATGCTTATGTTTTTTAAAAAATTTTTATGCAGTCTTAACTTTAAATAGCGTTTCATTTAGAGGTTTCACTTGGCTTAATTAAACTCCAATTTCATGTTTGGTCACCGTAGGTGGCCAGCCGACCCGCGAAGAGGGTTTGCGGCTTTTTACAGCCCCCCACGTAAGTACTTCACCCTCACACTCCCAATTTCATGTTGAAAATCGTATACTGTTGGAAATAATATAAATCATATACTGTTGAGAAATAAATGTTGTGAATGGAGATCAGAGTTTTAAATATCGCCATAAAATAGACCTATAACGAATTTGAATTATAATTTTTAAAACTTTTTGCAAGATTTTAGGTTGCACTACTTTTCTTAACATTTCTTTACCTTATTAAAGACCTAAAAACAGGTATTAGAGCTTGCCAGAATTAGAGCTAAAATTCTAAAAGAATTTGAAAGAAAAAAACTGAAAGCTATTTCCAATAATAAAATTGTTTGCAAATTTAGATTTATCATATGGTATAACTTTCTATAAACATTGTTCATCACATAGAAATTTTTTAATTAAAAAATTTTCATGCCAAAATTAGTAAATTTAAAAGAAAATTATATGAGAAATAACTTTTATAATTTATATTCACTAGATAACTGTATCAGTTTCACAAAAAAAAAAAAAAAACTCAGAAAAGAATTTTTTTAAGAAAACACTTACAGTGGTAATCTGGAACAAAAAAGACAATACATAATAATGAAGAATTCATGCTTCATGAACACAATTTATACACAGTTCAAATGGTATATATGCAGAGAATTAATTTTCATTTGCTAAAATTATAATAAGAAGCACAACTAGCAGCAGCAAAATAAAAAAATAATAAAAGTCAAAATATATATCATTGCAAAACTAAAATAATAATGGCAATAATTAAAAAAACATGCAAATACAAACTTAAAAGCATTTACCTGTGGATTAAATTAGTGAGTGGTTCAATCAACTTTTTACCCAGTCTAGGTTCTAGAGGAGTCAGGGCACCAAACTGCAAAAGGGGGAAACCTATTAGAAGGTTTTACTATACTCTGACCCCTACTGGACAAACGACAAAGAACTTATCCCAATAACAGTCTAAGACTATGAAACATGATATTTTGGGGGAAATTTCATATTAATAATGACCATTTTAGGAAAATCATATCTGCATTGCATTATACAGTACAAGAGATCACCATATAAGGGAACAAAAAAAAAAAACAGAAAAAGCATATATGCTATAAATAATAATTTTTCTTTTTTTGCATACTGATAAACAAAATGAAACAAAGCAACAAGAAAAGCTAGCATCTATACAAATGAAATAAAAATGCAGTCAAATGCAGTGCATTTACGACAAATACAAACCAATCTGATAAATTAATTAAATGTAAAGAAGAGTTGTTGAAAAAAACAATAGAAGATAGAAGTAATATGAAAAAGCATGCACACCAAGTTTCATAACAATGAGTGCGTGGTAAAAGTGAAAGATAACGAAATGAAAAAGGATGTCATTGGAAAGATATTTCATTACCTGCGAATTATATTAATGAGAGGTTGACTCAATTTTCGACCCAGTCTGGGTTCAATGTAGGTCAGAACAGCAAACTGGAAGAGGGAGAGAATGACTGAGGAGAGTGGAATTGGAAAAGACATTCACACATGCCCAGAGCAGAAGGGACAGCAAAACATGCATATAGATATGCGAACTAAATGTTAAAGTATTAATAACATAGTACAGCGGACGATATACAAGTATGATGCAAAAGCTTTTACATTTATTTAAATGTAATTTTGGAAAACTTTTTTTAAAGATTTAATAATTTTAATAGATAGTACAAACTATTATATTAAATAATAAAAATAAAATTGAGTTTAAGACATGGGAAGTAATATTCAGTAGAATTTTTATCAGAAACAACCACTGATATGATGCTAAATAATGATAAAAAAAATTTCTATCGTAAACTAAATATTATAATTCCAAATTAAATGAAAAAAAAACTATTTAGTGATTAAAAGAAATAAGTTTAATTATATACATATCATTGAATAAATATTCTAGAGAAAATATTCAACAAGAAAACTAATTAATTTAATTAAACACAAAACAATAAAAACTTTAAAAAAATTTTTTAGTAATACAATTTTGTTATTAAATTATAAGGTCAATTGGATTAATTATGGAAACAGATCAAATTTCTGAATGAAAATGGTTTCGAACAACTCAAAAAAAGTTTAAGAAAAGCCACAGGCTAAATTAATGCTTTAAAAATATTAAAAATTAGCCAGTTAAGTAAAAGCCAGTATGGTTAAAGTATGCAAAATCAAAATGAAGAAAAATTGCTGTTAAGAATGAAACACAATTCATTTATCTTGAATATACTATTTAAAAATTATATATTATGATAATTTACATCCAACTATATTGTAAATAATATTTATAAAAATTATTTCAAAGAAAATAAGTGCCTATTGAAATAAAGCTATTAAGAAGTAAAGCAACAAAATATACACCAATATTTTTCAAACAATTCTTAGGGAAACACAAAATAATCATCATCTGAATATGTAAGTATTCCATAATACAAAGTAAAGCAAAAGTTTGTACCTAAATTTAATACAGAGCAATACAATCGAAGGATTTTCGAAATGTCAGGTAGAGTGCTTTAGATTCATTAACTGAATTCAAGGTTTTATAATATATGGGCAGTAAGAAGATGTACACTAAAACTAAACTGCATTACCAACTCAATGTAAATATATCAAATGGTGGTAAAAACTCAATCTATTATAAAAGTGAAGACTCAGAGAAGTAAGAAACTGCTTTAAAATATTGTGGTAATTTCTCATAGAAAGACTGCACCATCATACATGGCATTTTCATACAATTTTTTTTTTTTTTTTTTTTTTAGATCAGGACCAATAAGTAACAAAAAGTTTTAGCCAAAAAGCAAATACTGCAACTCATAAACAACACTTAAAATGAACTCCACTTTTCTTATTTCTGTCTTCACAAAGTTGACGCTTAATTAATTGCATATTTGCAAATATTACCGAAATTAGGAAACTATTCTCAGTTACTCAGTTAAAAACAATGTAATCAGCATGAAAAATAAATGAAAATAAAATTTTGATTGATGCATGGAATGAAAAGATCTTTTCTGATTTAGGAACACTTTGAAAATAAAATATTTACAAGCAAAATTTAGATAAGGGAAAAAGAGAAACATATCGCTTCAATTTAATTATTTTCAAAATAATTTCTGATTTCATAACACATTTGTTGGCTAGTTGTAAAATCCACCATTAATCACAAACTTGTCTTATCATGCCATATTTTAATAAAAACAAAAATAATAGGTAAAAATAAGGAGATAATACAATTTTCAGAGCAAAAAATCTGACATTGGTTTTCAATGTCAAAATCTTCTAAAAACATTTATTTTTTAATAAATCCACAGTAATCTAGAAATTCTTGCACAAAGCCTGTGGGAAAATGAAATCATTCTATATGCTGCACCTTCAGATATCCCACATATGGTGATAATTTAACATTTAAATATAGTTAGGCCACAGCCTATCTAGTGGAAATTACTGTAATTCATTGCAACCAAAAATATAAAAAGTTAATTATACCAAAACTAGTTGTTATACCAAAAATTAAATTGAACACAGCATAAACACACAAATTTTTAATACACTGAATAACAAATGGTTAAAATAATATTGCCAGAACAATTTTACTTCAATGATGTAGATTTTGTTCTTGAAAATAGCACTTGGTACACACTGACAACTCTTACAATTTTAAAAATTTTCTAACAAACCTGGGATCTTTTACCAAGATTAAACTTCCACCCGGATATACTACAAACTTTTGCCTCATTTGATGCATGAATACCATACATAAAATATACCACATTAAGACTATACTCTATTTTTAAACTTGAAAAAAAAAATTTATGTTCTTTAGAATGAAAGTTCTAAAGTGAAAAAATGAAAGGGAGAATTATTTTTTGACTGCTTACGAATTGCTTAACATAATTTAAAGGATGAATTTGATGTTGAACTTAACTCCAATAAAATTTCCTGATGAATTTTCAGTTTTTATGCATATATTTAAAAAAAATCAATAATAATATTTTTATCTTCTAAACAAAACAAAAAATCACTTATATTAGAAAGTCTTGTTTCCAGTTTGTTGTACTAGCTAGGTGTTGCAACACATGAATAAATAAATAAAACTATTTACATTTTATTTTTAATTTAACAATATTAAATTTAAAACACACATATTTTGTCAAGCCTACTTTGAAAGCCATATTAATGAAGCATAATTTGTTTGTAAACTTCACTTTAACATTTTTTATGTTTAGGTTGACCATAAAATTAGCACAGCAAAACAAGTGCCAAAACAATTTTTCTTAAATTTAACAAACAAATCCAGTGAATTCTGTTTAATTAGAAGTGTTTAATTAGATAAACAGCTCTAATTAAACAGAATGCACAACATTTGTTTGTTTGTTGCATTTGTTCTGTTTCATTAGATAATTCAAAATATTAGATAATCTGTAGAAAACAACATTTGTCCTATAACCTATGAACTCATACTAAAAGTAATTGATTGTACTGCATGAATGTTTATATAAATATTCAAATTGCTCAAAGCAAGCGTGTCAAGATTTAATCTTATAAGGTACGCATGGAAAAAAGTCAGAACTAAATTTATGGTTTCAAAATTATATTACTATAGTTTAAGTAAGTTTTCTGAAAAAACGTCATAGTAATGAAAAACATTTATTTGAATTATAACATTAAAAACATCTGTGAAAAATTAAATAGTTAAAATAACTTATCTTTTCTTTACAAGTTTTAAGGAGAATTTTTTTCATACAAGATATATGGGGGGGGGGGGAGTTTACTTAAATAATACACTAAAACATTTTACAGTATTATTTTTAAGGCAGAACATTTTAAAAAATTAATTTCTTATTCTTCCAAAAAACTCATATAAATATACTAACAAAATTAAAATCTGCACAGTAAAATAATATAAATAAAAACAAAAACATAGAGAGAAACACAGCAACCTGTAATTTAAACTCACTCACCAACTTTATAATTTTGATAAGCATCCAGTTGTTTGAAGAACTTGTCATTAACTTAAAAAATACAGGAGCTAATGAAAGATAGTTTTTAGGATTTTTTCGAGCCAGTTCACATATAACATTAACAGCTGCAGACTGAACACCTAAAAAAATTTTATAATGATGCATTAAGAAAATGCTATTAATAATAACAGTCTCCAAAACAAAACAAAAAAGTATTAAACCAAATTTTGTACTTTACCAGATATCATGTGTGGAAGTAATAAAATTTCATGACAATAATTGAATGAAACTTAGGGCAGAATTAAGTTCAGTTTAATAAAATCATTATCACTCATTCGAAAATCATGTTTCACAGTCAATGTGTTTATGGTTTATACATTGACAAGTCTATAAATTATCAATATTCCTCTCAACAGAAGAATACAAGTAATATTTTATTGTTTATTTTCTTTTTTAAGAAAAGATATGCCAGAACATTAAACTATAACTAAAAATCAACAACATTGTATTCCTTTTTGACATCTTTTCAAAACATTAAGAAACACATATTAAAAAATTTTATGCAGTTATTTCTTGGAAAATTTAAAACATTTATTGCTTAGGAAATAGGAAATTTTTCATAATATACCCAGTTGAAAAACTTGTAATCCTTCTTTAAGTGAAACTTTATATTCAAAAACTTTCCTATCAATTTTTTCTTTTAGAAAATTTATTTTACTTCATTTGAAATATATGACGGAAAACTTTAAAAAAATTAGTACTTATGAGGTTAATACTCAAGGTTTTCATTAATAGAGGCGGGGATATAAGCAAAGCAAGGTTGAAATCAGCAAAAATATAGTAATATTTACCAGGATCAGGATCTTCAAGCTTTTCTTTTAAACGAGGGAAAGCAGGACGTAAAGCTTCAGGAAACTTCAAAAATATCTTATACATAAGCAAAATAGCCTTTTTTCTTAAATAGGGTTTTGTAGAGGAAAGCTGTTATAAAAAAAGCTATAAGTCAAATGACATAATAATTATACAAAACATTATTCAAGATACAGATGAATTCCTCATTAGTAGATAACAAAAAGTTTTACAATTTAATATTCAAGATTCTGAAAAATAGATTTGGATAACAGATCCAATTTTAAACTGATTTCTTTCTTAAAAGAACAAGTAAGTTTTTGTTTTTTAATTCTTTATTAAAATTTATTGTACTTTTAAGCTATTTTTCACAAAGAATTTTTTCATATTTTTGCCCTCATGCTTGAGAGCAAATGAATGTAATGAGCAATGACAAAACCTGCTCAATATGAAAACCATTTGTGTAAAAAGATAAAAGAATGCTCAAAATTTAATTTAAAAAAGGTATATTTATTTAATTTTGTTCAAAAAATTAAACTTAATACAGTGATCAAAATAAACCTTTTATAATTTTCTTTCTGAACAAATAAGTTAAGTAATACAGTATAACCTCGTAAATTCCAACTGCTTGGGGAAATTGAAAAATCTGGATGTTTGATATGCTACTTTTAAGTTAATAGAGATTTTAAAGTTATAGGCCCACATATTATTATAAAAACATATGTAAGATTCCATAAATCAATGAGGTCATTTTTCATTCATTATTTCTGCAGTAATTCTTTGAATTTCGAAGTGGTTTTTATAATTTGGATATTACAGCACATGAATATTGAGACGAGCTAATGAGTCATAGTTTTCCGTGCATTAAATAGGGGGAAATTAAATCAGAAATAAGGGTAGTCTTATAGTTTGAATTTCTGAAAGTTATTTAATTTTTTCCACATTATTTTTAAAATCTTGACATTTTTAATGGAATATTAGAACATGTGAAATTAAAATCACACATTTAAATAACCACTTTTTGACTAGCGTAATTTCCTCTTGATGTCTTGTTTTTAATATTATAATAGCATTATGACACATTCTATTCATAACAATGTCATTGTAAATATCCTATCTGGAGATTGGTTCCCACAGGTTTCAGACTGTTCAGAATTTTACTTACCTTGGTTCAATAGTTACTGCCAAAAATAATATAGACAATGAGATTCGGAGTAGTCTAATTTGTTCAAATAAAGCTTTTTATGGTTTAAAACGCTTTTTCAAATCCTCTCTTTTATCAAAAAATACAAAATTTTTACTCTATAAAACATTAATTAGGTCAATACTTACCTATGACTCTGAGACCTGAAACCTAACTCAAGCTGGTGAAAATAAAATTGCCATTTTTGAGAGAAAAGTTTTGAGGGCCATCCTTGGTGGGATAAAAATAAATAATTCCTTGAGAAGACGATGTAACACTGAACTGTATAAAATCTACAGAGAGCCAGATATTGTGAAATTCATAAAAATAAATCGAATGAACTGGGCAGCTCACATTTTCAGAAGGAATGATGACTCAAATTTAAAGAAAATCCTATTACACAAACCCCTAACGAACAGGAAAAGAGGTAGACCCAGGCTGAGATGGCTGGATTTAGTTGAGACTGATTTCCTTACTCTAAAGGAGACTGGCGAACAAGTGTCAAAAGTAGAGAGAAGTGGATTCGAATTCAAAGGAAGGCATTGGCCCACCTTGGGCTGTCTAGCCAGATATGACGATGATGTCATTGTAAATAACCCTCTTGGGATTTTTTTATGTTTTTTTAGCAGCAATAGCTACAGGTTTCTATGTAGTTTTTAAATTTGATTTTTTTTTTTTTTTATAAATCATATTTATTGCGATTCACTAATTTCTGCATCTTGCTTATAAATTTAAATTCATTCAGCTAATTTTTTTCTTGTTAAGAATTAAAAAAGATTATCTAGATATTGGACGCTTTCATATTTTAGAAGTCTGGATTTCCAAGGTCACATTGTACTGCAAGACAAACGGTATAATATGCTGCAACATGAAAAAAAATTCTGGTTGATGAAAAAATATGATTCATATTTTAATGTTCGTCATCATAAATATGGCTTTCAGCTTGAGAGCTTTCAGATTTTTAAAAAAATTCATCATCTGGTATTCTCTAATATTTAAAATAATTTTTTATGATTTATTTTTATTTATCATCATATAAATACAGAAAAACAATTAAGTAATTACTAACAGTTAAAATAACATATTACTGAACTTTACATCCATGGAATATAAAAAGTGCCATCCAACTAAAGGAACTCAATAAAAGATAAATTTAAAATATTAATATCTATAAATCATGTATGGATCATTTTTAAGCTATAAAAATATTGTAAGAAATATTTACATGAAAATAGTTTCCCAGCTAAGTAAAATTATAAAGTAAAATATCGGGAGAATTTAAAAATAAATTCCTGAATGCTTATAAAAAAAAATAACATTTACTTCAGTAAAAAAATTAACGAAATTTCACAAACAAAAAATAATAGTTAATTTAAAAAATTCAGCAGTGTTTAACTTGAATTACAACTTTTACAAAAAACTTTAAGAGAAAATTATAATTAAGAAAAAATATAGAAAATTATGTACAATAAATATATTCAGCAAAAAATATTATCAACTTACTAATGTCATAACATCATTGGCAAGATCACGAGCAAGATCAGGAGTAACAAAACAAGAAAAGCCGCTCATTGCTGTGCCAGCATCATACATGTTTTGACTATTTAAATCCTAGAAATAAAATTTAAAATTATCATATCTGATATAAAAATCAGTTAAATTGGTAATCTAAAAAGTAATTTAATCCATCATGCTTGTTGAATGCTATATCTTAAACATTTTATACAGTAAAATTATTGCTTAATATGTGAGCAAGTTTAGTACTTTGGCTTTAAGGTGTAGACTTTAGTCCTTTGGCTGATGGGTAAAAGAATATTTTATTTAGAGAATTTAATCATAATATAACCTTACTCTACAAAGACTGAGAACTAATAGAAATTATTTGGATTTTGTCAAAATATACTTTTTCTTTTTAAGGAGATCAGGCTGTTCAAAGAGCTTGGTAATGTAAATTACTATCCAGAAAAATTACTAATATTACGAAGTAAAGAGTAAAAAAAAAAAATGATCATCCAGAAATTATTTTAAGAAAAGATATGATCATCCATAAATATTCTAGGAAAGAAATATTAGTCTCAATGAAGAACCTCGTGCAAGAATCCAACAATATTAGCAAGTCAGAATGAGTTACAGCAAATAAAAAAATTTGTCTCAAATCTTATAAGTGTTCATAAATTCCAGCACAGTGGTAAAAAGAAATAAGAACACACCTATGCAAAGATGACATAACTTTGTCTAACCAACTTGTAAAAAGGAATTGCAAACAAATTGTTTTCATGAATAACAAATTATTCATCATAAAATAAGAGTATGAGTGTTGAAACCAATTAATACTGGTCCAAGAATTGATGCACTAACAAATAAATTGTTCCCACACATTTTGCTTCTGTTACACTAAAAGGTTTAGGTGTAGAATATATTTATTACACTATTATTTAAGTATATATTACACTGTTAATAAGTAAAGTATAGAATGTAGGGTTCTTACACTATAATTAAGTTATATATTTATTATACTAGGGCATTCTTGGTTAGTTTGATTAAATAGTTAAAATTATATTGCTAGTTTTAAAGAAATTCCATTTAAATATAAAAAAGACTTAATTAAAAAAACTAATTAAGTTTAATTTCCTTTATATCTACAGATTTTTACTCATACGAATTTAATTCTCTTTCAAGTAAACTGAAAAGAAAATTTCTTTTTACAAATCAGAATTGTAAAATCTAAAAAGAAAATTTCAAAATTTATAAAATATGAGTGTGCCTTAGAAATGCTACAGCTATTAAAAATATTTTTTAATGTAAACTCAATAATTTGATTGGCTAAATTGCAAGTATAGTTGAAGTAATTTTGAAATTATAAATGAGGTATTTAAAGGCATACATTATATTAAAAGACATAAAATCACTTGAATTTGCATACTTTTCAAAATTAATTATTTAATTACTCTTATTCAATTCAAAAAGTCATTACATATGATCAACAAAAATACAAGGAAAGGTTTAAAAATAAGATAATGAAATGAATTTCTCCATTTGATATAATCATATGAATTATACATTTATTAATTGGAAAGATTCAAGTAGAATGCTTTATTTACAGGATTGCCAACTACTATGCTTTTTGTTAACTATTTTATACAGGAAACTCACCCCACTTTTGGGGTGAGGCTTTCAGTTCATTAACTGAAACAAAGAGGCTTTTTATATGAACTTCTGAATTATTCACACGAAGTGATGTGAAAAATAGCTTTAAATCTAATTTAAAAACAAAGAATCATTCTTACATTTTAAAACATACATTTTGCTAACACCAGAAGAAATTTTTCACAAAATGAAGAAAGTTGCCATCTCTCAGCATTTAAATAGAAAGAAATTACTGGTAAAAGTTAAAAAATTTAAATAGATAGTTTATGAGAAGCATTGGCACTGTATGATGTAACCTGTACACTATCAATTTTATTTATTTACAATTATTTTTGATACATCATGCTTTTATACTGTCTCCAAACAAGTGTGGTGTAATGAAGAGTTATTATACTAAAACCTGTTAAAAACAGTAGTCCTTTTAAATTAGTTTGAATTGTCAAATTTTCAAAAGTATAAAATATTCCAAATAATATGTTGCTTAATTTCAAATGAGAATATAATATTTTAACTATACCTTTCTTATCATATTTGTGGTTAACATAAGAACTTCAGTTTCTTCATGAAAACTTTGTGAAGCTGCTAAATAACCAATTCTCTGAAAAATAAATGTATAAATATGATTCAGTTTTCTATTAAAAGTTAAAATGGATTAAATGAAATAAATGAAAAACTATTTGTAAGCTCATTATGTATAGATAATTGCGAAAAAAAACAATCTTCTTTATACAAATTTTAATACATGATTAATGAACTGGCTAAAGAATGGCTAAGAAAGAATTTTACTACATATTAATGAACTGTCTATGGCAGAATTTTTTCAAGCTATCTGTGACATAACTCTCTAGCACTAATGTCTTTCTGCAAGATACTTTTAATAACAAACATATATGTTACTAATTTAAAATAACAAAAAACACTGTGTTTAAAAAAAAAACTATATAATTTCATTTAATTGAACATGTAATAATTATTTATTCTGATATTATGGATAATATTCTCACAATTTGTTGGGGGGATGCACAAATTATTTCCTTCTTCGCATTTCGTAAATAATTATCACAATAAAAAAAATAATTACAAATCAAGAAATATGTGTAGTAGTAATTGTCGAAAAAGATCGATCACGAAATCACGCGAATCGGACTCCTAAAATGCGTGTTTTCTTACGAGATTAGGTTAGTTTCTGATTCCCGATTATCAGATTTAAAAACTATGGAGAAATCAATAGCAACAACAGCCAAAAATTCAATAGAATTATTGCCCTAAAAAGTAAATATTCAAATACACAATTCGAATTTTCCATATTGTTTGAAATATATCGGTATATTTAAAATCCATGTGAAAATCAATATCAATAACTGCCGAAAATGCAATTTAAACTTTGTATCGATTTATGATACAATCAGAGTAAATTGAGCGTGTCAAAAAGTGTTTACTTAAATGCATGATTTCAAATATAACTATAACGAGTAAATTTCTGAAAAAAAGAATTTTTTTTTTTACTTTACAAAAGAAAAATCTTTCTGCAAGAACTCTGTAACGTTCTGTAACAATGTCGCTGTGTCGCTGCGATTCTGCCACTGGGCTAAAAACCTTGATATTTTTTACATGTCTATTGACATTTTTAAAAAAATTATTTTTAAATATTTTATTATTACAAAAATTTTCTTTTCTTCTAATTGTATACTACTATAATTATAATTTTTATTTACAGCATGTTTTTACGTTAAAATAAAAAAATCAAATCATAAAATTGTGATTTAAACTGTTCTTTTCAATAATTTCATTTATATAACAGACACCATACTTAGAATGATAACTATATAAACAAATGACAATAAATCTAAGACAAATTTAATGTCTGCAATTAACTAAATTATAAGTATGTTAACTTGTTATAATTAAACATATTTATGGCTAGACTAATTAATTAAATTCAAATATATATTACTGATTTGCAAAGTACTTCAACCTCTAAGCTAGTTAATACAATAAAATAACATTTTATTAAAGAAAATTTTCGAAAACGAAAATAATCTCTACTAAAAATGTTTTTTATTCTCTCAAGAAAAAAGTAAAAAGTCAAGATTAAAGTAAAACACCAGAACTTTTTAAAGAAAAAATCTAATAATACAAATTCAAACATACTGAAATAATATACAATAAAATACTTACTTTAAAAGTAAATTTAGTAGAGCTCATAACTTCGATAACATTAAAAGCTGCCCAACTGATATCATATCCAAGCATTTGAAGCTAAAATAATACGATCAAAATTCATTACGAGTATGAAATTTTCAAGTAAAAATATACTCTTTCACAGTAATTCCTTTTATTTTATCAATATACTCATTGGCCTTTCTGTACACAAAAAAAAAATCACTTTTTAACTAGTTTTTTAAAGCATTTATAAACATATCTGTTTAATAAAGTAAAATAAATTTAAAGGGTGAAAGAGAGTGAGTGAATGAATGATAGCAGAAAAAAGAGAAAAGGCTTTGCGTTCTTCTAAGAGTCATTCAAAGGCCCTGTGGCAGAATTTTTCTGGCTTTCTGCGACAAACTTAACTAGAATCAATATCTTTCTGCAAGATAGTTATAAATATATCTTTCTGCAAAATATTTTTATCGTTATAAATATATGTGTAATGAATTTATAATAATAGATACACTTCGTGTTTATAAAAAAAGCCTACATGCATAGAATAAAACTGTGTAGATTTTATTTTCTTAATTTCATAATATAAGTTTAAATTTCTTAATAAGTTTAAATTATTTAAGTTTAAATTTGCATAATCTTTGGTAATAAAGAAAAATTATAAATGTATAGATCTGCAGACAAAAATGCTTACTAGAGCATAAATTAAGATTACCCAGAACCTGTAATAAGATGGAACTTATAAAAATAGCTAAGAATGGACAAAAAGATTAGATTTATAAAACAAGATAACTGAATTTGAAGTATCAATTTAAAACAGTATGATTTAACAGTTTCATTATAGTAGTTATACCAGGTACAGAAACAAATCAGGTGAAAAAATCAATATTGAAGTTGTGTAATCAAAATAATAAAATAGGATTGACTATATCCGAATTCTAAAAACAAAAAAATTAACGCAATCTTTGTTTCAATTTTTTCTATATGAAAACAATTACAGATTAATTAGATTCGATTAATATTGTGCTGACTTATTGAAAGATTCTTTTTTTTTAAAAAAAAGGAGGTAAATAAAACTTTTTTCGTGATCAGATTAAGTTCAGAACGAAAAAAAATACACAGCGCTTGTGATTTGTAACAGAAGTCGCACTGTATTGTGTACATATATAGCATTGATTTCCCACGAAGTACGCAGACGCGGTTTACGACTCAATACGCTCAAGTCTATTCAACATTTCGAAACGAAATCGTCTTCATCAGTACTGAAACATCGGTATTAGAGCCATACTCATTGGAAGGGATTTTTTTCGAATGCGTATGGAAACCTGTTTGATTCGCCTTAGTGATTTGCCAGTAAATATTTTCCACCAATCTGGTTTTCATTCGCATGCCGAAAAATCGTACATAGTGAGATATCTATCAGGCTTTATTTCATTTATCGTCAGATTGCGAGTGTATTTTTATATCGACGACTTAATTCAAAGGATATAGGCATTTTATCTTTAAAAAATATATATATATAGTTATTTTTTACCTTTGACTGCTTCTAAAATTTCTTGATTTGTTGGAGATGCTATTTCATCCTTACTATCGACATCGCTACTAGTAAGAATATTTGGTTCGAATCTAGAACGTTTTTTCTTTTTAATATTAGTAGCGGGGGAAACTTCTCTTCTTTTTTCTTGTCGCTTTCCAGAAAAAATATCTCTGACATCGCTAGATGTTGTCGACTTCCATCTTATTTGTTCTTCGGAATGCCGTCTTGAAAAATGAGTTTTCAAATTTTTTTGAATTATTATTGCTTTACAAGAGCAACAAATAACCTTTTCGCTAGACATGATTTTTTTTAAAAAAGGATAAAAGAATCTTTTTACGCAGGAAATTTTCCACATAAGTGCAAAAAGAAAACACAAAGCAAATTACTGCGCCAGCGATAGAGGCCGAAGTCGGCAAATTTCCAAAAATAGCTTAATACAGGGGGGAAAATTTCTCCCCTTTTTATCCAGTTTGTGTTGGAGATTAACGGAAGATCACGAGCACTTTCCCCTTCCGCGGTACGCTAGAAAAATAATTATTTAAAAACTATTCAGTACGAAAAAAAATTTGCAGAACCATTACTGCTTCTGCAGAAGTTTCTGTAAAAATTATTTTTTTGTAAAACAGCTTCTGTTTCTGCAGAATCTTTTTTGAGAACTTTTATTTCTGCCAAACCAACAAATTTTTTTTCCCAAATAAAAAAATCTTTCTGCAAGAACTCTGTCGCTTTCTGCGACAATGTCGCCCTGTTTCTGCCACGGGGTTCAAAGGGATGGGAAAAAACTAGTTAAGCATGAGGATGCAAAGTTTTGTTCTCGTTTTAAGGAAAGCGAAGATAGCTTGCTTCATACATGGTTAATGATAGAAACGAAGCAAATCAGGAAACTGACGCTCTCAATGATAAGATTCAAGATATTTTTGATAATGATTATGAATTTCTGATTTTGATAATGATTATGAGATTCTGATTAAATTTCTTTGAAATTTGCAATAAACACATCACATTAAGTCTTAGGTCAGACCGTGGATCTAACCTTTACCAGATCCATTTACTGGGTGGATAATCATTTTAGCTGCTCACAGATGCAAACGAGAATAGCATTTCCGCTTAACCGCTCCACTCCTACTCACCCTAAGCCTACTCTTTCTCTTCATAAAAAAATAATAAACCTTTACTAGTAATCAGTATTTTATGGTATCCACAATAAAATGACATGCACAGCACAGTATCAAAAGTTTGTTAGCCAAATTTTTTGTTCCATTCAAATTACATTTACAATAAAAACACATTTATTTTCTGACTTAATCTGCAGATTTAATTAATTCTAGAGATTTAAATGCAAGATCTCTTTGAAAAATGCATATAATTTACGTTTTTTTAGTTTAAATTTTAAGATCTATATTATCATAATTTTTTTTAATAATTTGCATCTTTGTGAAATTTCCACAAACATGCTTAAAAAGAAAAAATCTAAAAATGGACCAGACATAAGAATTTTGTTTGATTAAAGAAATTAAAATAAAACTTACATATGTTAATTTTGCCACAGCATTAGCTTTTACAGATATATTTTCTTGTCTTAATTCTTCTTTTATCTCTTCGATACACTGGGCAATGTATTTAGTCTGTAATTTAAGACAAAATCGTTACAAAATATCAATACAAGTTACATTACATATAAATCAGTTCATTCATAATACAAGTTACAAGATTACTTTACATGCAAGTAAAAGACATAACTAAGAAACAAGGGAACCAACAGATGAAGGAACAACTATCAAAGGAAACAAGTCAATTTATTACTAGCCCTTACCAACTAACTTCCAACTGCGAATTTTGTAAAAAGTAGCATAAATTTTAAATTGTTTTTCTAGGTTATGGCACCTTTCTAAGTAAAAGTGAAGGCCTCGTGAATTTCTCTAAGCAATCTCTTCCGCATTACAAAAATTAGTAAAGCTAATAGTTTGTATTTTTCAATTCAAAAATAGCCTTTCCCCAGAGTAAAAAGATTTTTAAATAATATTTTATGATAGGATAGTAAAATTAAAAATGTAGTTTTTAGCCTTGGATTTTTTTACTAAAATTTGAAATTCATAAATATATCATTGAGTACTCTAAATTATTCTGTGATTATTTATTTTCTAGTTTCTGGTGTACCACTGCCATGCTGTTTGAAAAAACTTAACACAATTATTTTCTTACCTATTTGAAAATCGTCCCCTACGTTTGTCTAAATCATAATTTTGACAAAAAAATAGATGAGCAATAATAAAATTTTCCAATGCAATAAAACCTATCAAGATAACCAAAAGTTCAAAACATTTATACTTTTAATAATAACCTACTAATTACTATCAACCACATTAGTATTAAGCAAATGAAACAGATTATTTTTAGTAAAAGATATTAAAATAATTTGAACTAAACACATCAGAGAAAAAAATATCTGTTTTAATAAATTACTAATTATTAACTTTGCATTAATCTAATGCTAAGGAGTAAAATGTAGGGGATATTTCATACTGTTACCTGTTCGCACCATATAACATTACCAAGACACCAAAGGAATTTTATCTAGTAAACATTGACAAAAAAAAAAAAAAAATATGTAGTGGTTTGTCCATGGGTAGCTATAGATTATGCCTTTTGAGTTGGTACCCCTCAGTAATTATTTTTTTTAATTGCAGTTGTCACCAAAGGGATATTTCTGCATTGCGATCAATCATGTCAACTACATTCACTAATGCACCAAATAGATTTTAAACTTAAAAATTATTTTTACAAAAACACATAGAAGTTTGCCCAGGGTTTGCTGGGAAATATACCCTTTGAGGTAGCCCCCTTCTGGAATTTTTTTTTCAAGTCTCTTGTGGGCCGCTGCCCAGAAGTTGCCGAGATGCATGTACTGATGCAGAAATCTTTCCTAAGCATAAAAAAGTCCCTATGCTCCCTTCTGGTTGGCACAAAACTAAAATGAATGAATATTACGGAATTTTTTATCTCTGTTGCAAGACAGACTGTAATAATGAAAGGAAATATTCTTCATTATGAGCTAACGACAGAAACAATATTATCAACCAAGAAACTTTAGTGGATAATTAAATCAGCAATTTATCAGGACAATTTTATAAATATATAGAAATATGCAAATAAATCAGGCTAAGGTATTTTATCAATCACCAAATGTATTTTGAATCTATAATAAAAATATGATACGCATTAACAGAAATGGTAAATGAGAATAATTTCAAATAACACTTAATGACTTTGACAACTTAGGTAAATTACTATTTAGCTCGGTTAATAACAAATAAGTCATAAACAATTCTTTATTTTTATAATAAACAGCAATATTTTTGTTAAAAAAAAAAAAAAACAACAAAAGTTTTCATTTTGTTTACAATCAGTTCTTGAAATGTTTAATAACAATCAATCTTACTTCATTATCTTTATTATTTCGAATACCACGAACTAAATCTGTTAAATTTTTATCAAATATTCGCTCTAAATTTCCTTTGACTTTTCGTAAAGCCATGATTTTTGTTCTTCCTATTTACTATTTAAATCAAAATTAGTTCGCCACATCCAAATATTCCAACTTTTTCAGAGCGATGAACCATCATCAAATACAAAACTAACAATCACTTCATTACAGTTCAACTGATTTGCCGACAACTTGTCATATGAGTTGATTATTTATTTATATAGGGCAGAATTGAACGCTAGGTGTGATGGAAGAGTAACATATCATTTGCAAGCAAGTATGCGGATCTGCGGAAAAAAATTGTAGGGGCTGTTCTCACTGCATGCAAAAAAGTCGCATACAAGAAAAAATCGTATCTTTAAAAATTTTATTCGACCAATTTTATTCAAATTTTGTATTTTGACACAAAAAATTACATTCTTTAAAATAATATAAAAATTTGAAAGCTTAGTGTTCAAATTTTTTTCGAACATTATTAAAACAAAATAATAAATTATTATAAAAAATTATTTTTCAGGGAATTCTCTTTGAATAAAAGAATTTAAGAACTGCGTACAAAAATTTTTGATTTGAGAAAAAAATTATCGAGATACGGCGAAATACGCAAAAAGTAAAATTAATGAACACGAATCGGTAGGGAAAAAAAAATTTTTTTGTATCTGATTTCGTAACTTATCGTCTACACTGATTAATTGACACATTTGAGGTTACCCCCTCAAACAATTAAAAATAAGTCCTGGAACTTGAAGATTCAAACATTAGATCTAAAGTAATTGAGGTGATTTTTTTTTTTTTTTTTTTTTTCTTTTCTTTTCGGCGTGCTGTGAATGTACAGATGTAGTTGTAGTTTATTTACGTTGAACTGGAGCTGCACAATGGGATATTGGTGACTGTCAGGGAAACATCCCTGAGGATGATCCGAGGACTTGCCATCACAATTTTGATCCTCTGCAGAGAGAATGACTCCTCTGCTTCGGTAGCCCAACGACCTGCACGCGAAATCGAGCACTGAAAGTAGAACAGTGTAACGAAGACCGAACACCCTCGGTCACTACCCAGACTGATCCAAAAGGTCATACACCCGCTCACTGAGCGCAGCCGGTGATGCTTGACTTTGGTGATCTGCAGGGAATCGCGTCTTAACGAACAGTCCACTGGGGTTCGTGCATGCACAGTGGCCTTAAACAAACGGACCGTCCTGAAGTGCAGACGATATTTTAGGTTACGAAATCAGACTCAGAAACGTACTTTCTCTGAATAAACATACCTTTTCTTTTCAACAGATTCAAATTCATGACCTCCAATACATAAGAGGTAGCCGTAATCTGGAAAATATGGTCAGGAGTGCGATCCAAAGTTTAAACCCTTTAAAGTTCTTTTTACGTTTAGCGTTTTTCGCCATATTTCTAGAACTTTTTAAGCGGATTGAAACATTTTTGCACACAATTATAAAATTCGTTTATCCAAAGATAATTCCATGCAAAAGATAACTTTGAAGAACATTAATTATTTTTTTATTATTTTATTTATTAATTGTCAGAAATTTGAATTGTAAGGTATAAAAATTTTTGCATAAATTTAAAGAACATTATTTTATATGATAAAATACAAAATGTGAGCAAAATTCGTCGAATAGTTTCTGAGAAACCGAATTTCAAATATTGGACTTTTTTGAAATTCAATTTCATGGGAACTTTGGTCAAATTTTGTATTCTGCAATTTAAAATTACGGTCTTTAAAATGGTGTAAAAAAATGTATACCTTTCAATTCAAATTTTTTCGACTATTACTAAATAAAATAGTAAAAAATAATAAGTATTTACTAAAATTTATTTTTTACGTGAAATATCTTTGAATAAAGAAATTCATAATTGTGCGCAAAAATATTTCGATTCGCTTAAAACGTTCTTGAGAAAAATAAAATTAACAGTAAGGGGTCCAAATTATGGGGACCATATTTCCCAAATTGCGGCTACCCCTTATATTTTCGAGTTGAGAAATTCGAATCCTTGTTAAAAAAAAAAAAAAATTTAAAAATATTTTTTTAAAAAAATATGTTTATTTAGAGAAAGTAAGTTTTTGTAACTGATTTTATGATTTAAAATATCGTTTGCACTAATTAATTAGCATATTCAAAAGTTATTTAGGGTGAAAAAGGTATGTTTATTTACAGAAAGTACGGTTTTATGTTTGATTTTGTAACTTGAAGTATCGTCTGCACTAATTTATTAGACTATTTGAGATCACCCTCTCGAACCACTAAGATTGAGTCATAGAATGTGAAGATCCGATCATTAGATTAAAAGTTATTCAGGGTGGTCCGTTTTCTTTTTTTTTTTTTTCTTCCGCATTGTACATAAGTGCAATGTACGCATGTCCAATATATGTATGTGAAAATGTACAATTATATCTATGTTCAGTGCATGCATGCACAGTGCGCAAAAAAAAGGAAAAAGAAAGAAAAGAAAAAGAAGCGAATCACGTAACTGATTCGGATTTCTGATTTTTTAAGTATATGGGTAGCCGCAAACTGGGAAATATGATTCCTATAGTTAGGTCAGCAGAGGGGTCCGAAGTTTGTACCTTTTAACGTTAATTTAATTTTTTGCGTATTTTGCTATATCTCGTGAACTTTTTAATCCGATTGAAAAACTTTTCCACACAATTATAAAATTCGTTTGTCCAAAGATAATTACATGCAAAAAAATAAATTTTAGTATATATTTATTATTTTCTCTTATTTTATTTAATAATAATAAAAAAAAGTAAGTTATAAAATTTTTTGCATCAATTTAAAATACGCAATTTTTAAGTGGCAAAATATAATTCGAGCGAAATCGGTCGAATAGTTCCTGAGAAATCGAACTTTAAATATACAACATTTTTAAAATTCGATTTATCAGGAACTATTCAAACAATTTCTCTCAAATTTTGTATTTTGCTATGTAAAATTACATTAATATGATGCAAAAAATCACAACCTTACACTTCAGTTTTTTCCTTCGATTATTATTAAATAAAATAAAAAATAACGAATTCTTACAAAAATTTGTTTTGTGCATGAGATTATCTTCGGACAAACGAATTTTACAATCGTGTGCAAAAAATTTTCAATTCCCTTAAAAAGTTCTCTATATGTAGCAAAATACGCAACAAATTAAATTAACTTTAAGGGGGTCCAAAATTTTGGACCCCTCTTTTGACCAAACTATTGGGATCATATTTTTCAGATTGCGGCCATACCTTTTATTTTTGGGGTCAGAAATCTGAATCCGTTGAAAAAAAGGTTTGTTTATAAGGAGAAAGTACGTTTTTGTGTCTGATTTGGTAACTTAAAATATCGCCTGCGATAATTAATTAGCATATTTGAGGTCACCCCCTCCAACCATTAAAATTGAGTCCCAGAACGTAAAAGTCCAATCATTTGATAAATTATTTTGGGTTTTCCGTTTTTTATTTTTATTATTTCTGCTCACTGAAAACACATTTTTTTTGCACAAAAAAAAAAAGAATAAATAAATAAAATTATTAAAAAAAAAAAAAAGAAAAAAAAAAAAGTGGACCACTCTGAACAACTTTTGACCTAATGATCGCGTCTACACGTTCTAGGACACACTCTTAATGGTTAAAGGGACAGACCTCAAATATGCTAATTAATTAATGCAGGCGATATTTTAAATTACAAAATCAGGCACAAAAACGTCAAAGAGGATTATTTTATTTGCTGGAGAGGTTTTAAGGTCATTTTACAATCAATATTTAAATCGAAATGCTCATATGTTACGCAATTTTTAACGAGTTTTTTTTCAAATATTAGAATGAAAATTTTTCATTAATTAAAAATTGCTGCAAAAATTTTATTTAATTTTATTGAATATTTTTAGTTATAGCTAAAAAAAAAAATGAAATAAACTTAAGATAAAAAAATTATTTCATACAAAAATGTCCGTATTACCAGATTTATTCAAGCTAGCTTTAAAAAGTTTTATGCAATTATTTCATACTATAACCAAAGTAATTGATACAAGTTACAACTTTATTACAATATTTTCTAATAAAGGGAAAACACTTTTTTGTTTGTAATTTATTGTCGGTCCATCAAAACACTGACAGCTTTAAACGTTATCGATAAGTATGTGAAATTGCATGACCTAAACACGCCTAAGTTACAAAACAATCCTTTAAGTATTTCTCGAGGAATTTAAAATGAATTGGGGTGTATGGTGAGGGGATTTAATTTTTTGACTATGTCAACCGTTATCTATCAAAAGGTACCTCAAGATAGAATCAAGTTAACATGGCTTTTACACTAGTGAATTGGTATTCAATATTTATAATGGTTGTTACGCCACAATGGCAATAAGATGTGTACTGCCATAAGAAACAGGATGTCTATGCAAGGCATGTTTTCAAGCATGCGCAGTATACTATTGATAAATGAATAACACTTTCTCCCTGTCCCTTATGGCAGATGATTACACAATAGAAAACAGCATGCTCACTTCAATAACGTAACTAATTGAAACTTATCAAGAGATAATAAAAGATCACTAAACGGGTATATAATTATATTTTATTAAAAGTATTGATTTTCAGCTTTTTCACTAGAAATTTGTATTTCCATAATAGGTGAATGATAAATTTTTTTTAATTAATTGATGAACTTTGAATGAATAAAAAGTTTTGCAAGAATCTAAGCTTATTTCCTTAACCTATAATTATTTGATGTTAAAATGTGTAATGACTGGTGATTAAGACGTTAAATTGGAGCAATTGCGAGTATAAATACGAATAAATTTAGTATAGTTTTTAAATGCAAATATATTTATATAATCCTTACTTCTTATTTAACGTTCATTCAACAAAATATAGAGAAAAGTCAGCAATTAATAGAATAAAATACATTTACTACTCATAATACTAAGATCGCTTTCCTCTTTTGTTCATTCGTTTTTCAATGACTGAATAAAGCCTTCACATGACTACTTAATGAAAAATACATAAGAAATATTTCATGAAAACAATGAAACATGATGCAATTAGTGTGACCAACATAAATCATGTAGCCCAATTAGTTGAACAATAATGCAAGATTTGAGGCACTATTTATTGGGTGTAGGTAAATTTTCCGTCATATTTGAGGAAGGTATGAGCTCATGACAAAGTAGTGATTTTAAAAGCTTTAAAAAATTTTTAGGCCTATATTTTTAACTTTAATGCGAAATAGACTTCATTAAAATCATCAACAAAAGGAGGGATTTTCTGCTTGAAATTAACTGACATAATTTGAATTATTTTAAGCATATCCTTTTTGCATTCTTTTCCCTAATTCAATACATTCAGTTAAAAATTTACACGAAGGAAGTACTTAACATTTTAAAATTTCTTATATTTCAATAACACTTGCATAGATGGCACCACGACAATCTTCCTAAACTTTTTTTTTAACTGACGCTTCCCTTCTCCGACCTTTGGGAAAGGATAAGCTAAGGGGGAGCTTTCTTTTTTGAAGAGGGGTTTATTTAAAATGTTTTTTTTTTTTTTTTTTTTTTTTTTCTATAATGGAAGATGTTTTTTTTATGTCAAATAATATTTTTTATACAAGGGGCTGAAACAATCTGTATCATGAAAGTTCTCCTTGCTATTTGGATAGATATTATTCAGATCCGCTAATTAGGGGTAAGGGGAAAAGTTAATGTTAATGTTCTTATAAATTGAGACAATTCCCACTATATAAGAACATTTTCTAGCTATTTTAATAATCATTATTTAGATCCTCTACTTAAATTCTAAGAGAAACAATTATTCATTTTTGAAATTTCTTTAATTTACAATATCAATTATTGATAAAATTTTGAATATGAATAAAAAAAAATTTAAAACTACTTTTTTTGGTACAAATATAATTCCGATAATCTAGCAGATTTTTTTAATAACTATTATATTGATTTAATATTTAAAAAATACAAAACAATGTTATTATAGTAATAAAATCACTACTGACTATTTTATGAAGTTTTTTCCATGACTTGTCGAATTTCAGTTAGAAAGTATATAAAAATTAATAAAAAAATATCTAAATAAATGAAAGTAGTACGCACAATATCAAATTTTTTCCATAGAAAAAGAGTTCATGAAATTATTTTCTTAAATAAAAGGAACAACGTTTTTTTTTTTTTTTTTTTTTCTCTATGATGAATATTTGGGACATACTGATGTGAAACAAAAATTTGTTGTGGGGGGAATAACTCTCATGCATGTTAATTATAAAAATTTAAGAAACATAAAGAATAATTATATTATATTTTGGGTTCACTTTCCAGTTAGTGACCTTTTATAATTTATATTATTTGTAAATTTAATATTCAAAAGATATAAGCAAGTTCTTTCATTAATGAAAATAATTGCAAAACACTAGGGACAAAATCATGTGAAAAGAAACAACTTAAAAATTCCGATACAAAATGTACGAGAAATCTTTCGTATTCTTGCTCTGTCTTCTGAAAGGGACAGAGAGAGGAAGAAAAAAAAAACATTCCCACAAATTAAGAGCATCCGTCTAATAACACTCCACACCCCTACCACATAGACATCTGATTTTATTTGCACATGATCCACGCAAAAAGTTAAATTTCAATGTATCTCAGTGTTATCTGTTGAAAATATACGTCTCTACTCAGTAGAAAGCAATTATTATTCAAAATTCTAAATAACTGGTGCTGCTATCTATCATCAGAATAAACAAACATAATGCACACTAACAATTACTTTGTAACTTCTGTTTTGCAACTTTTTTTTGTTATTCATTGAATAAAACAGTATAAAAATACATTATAAAAATACATTATAAAATGAAATTAATAAGTTGGAGAAAAAAACAAATGTATTATGAAGACTAAAACATTTTTAAGTATTTTAAAAAAAATTCCTAAGAAAAAAAACTATAATTTCAGATTAATAAAGTAAAATTTAGTAACATTAATTTTTTTTTCAATATTCGAACTCTCTTATTATTGCTTTCATGAAATGTATTTTTCATTATATAGTCCTGTAAATATTTAATTGAGTCAATGAAAAAGGAGTGAACAAAAGGGGAGGACAATCTTACAATTATGACTAGTAAATATATTTAATTCAATATATTAATTGATGCTTTTTCTCAACATTTTATTGAATGGTCTTTAAATATTAAGGATTGTATAAATATATATTCGCATTTAAAAACAATACTCAATTAATCGGATTTCTGCTCCCAATTTCACATCTTACTCAACAGACATTACACATTTTAACATCAAATAAAGTTTTCGAGTAAGAAATTAAGCATAGATTTTCTGCTTTTTATTTATTCAACGTCCCTCAATTAATTTAAAGAAATGATCATTCAACTATGGGGGATAGTGTGAAGTGAGCTAAAATGAGCAGCGTAATTTTTTCAGGGGTGTGGAGGTGAGCGTTAACGAGTAGGACATCGAGTCCCCTGGTTCATTCAAAAACAAATCCCTATTTTAAATTCTCTTGAAGAAAAGTTTTATTTCAAATTAAATTTTTTTGGAAATTTTATTAAAGATAAAATAAAAACAACGAAATATACATTGTTTAATTACAGGGGTGTTTGTAAGCCCAACTCAAAAATCCTGAAAATTTCTTGAGTAAAATCCTTAATGACGCATTTCAAAAAATTAATTTCTTTATAAATTTAAATCATTTATATTTTCAAAACATGAAATTCTAAATAAGTAATATGCATCATAATTTAAATAAATAATTATTTATAAGTTTACTTATATCTCCAATCGCATTTATTATTCTACCAGAAAAAATATTAACAAATGAAAGAAATCCCAAGCAGGGGCGTACGCAAGGGAGGGGTTTAAACACCCCCCTTGAGCTCAGACAAAATGGCAAAAATAAAAATTTTAGTAGAAATTATGCGGGCTATTATTTTTTAAGACTATATATTTTTATTTGCCTTATGCCTACTTTTTTTTTTCTCACGGTATTTCTCAGAATACTGAAAAAAAAAATTTACTATAATAGGGTTGTACTTTTGAAACCAAATTCACGTGATACTTACTGTTACGGGCGAGCCCCGGTCGCTGGTTCATTTCTGTCCTGCCAGTCGCGATAGTTTTCGAGACTGTCTGGCATTCGCGGGATCTTGACGCGATGATTCTGGAATTCTAGACGTTCTGTCGTCTTTGAGACAATTCGAGAATTTTGGAGATCGGTGAAAAATTATATAAAAGGGGGAACGGAGTACAGTGGAGTTAGTTAGTCAGACTAAGAGTTATCTCTGGCGCTTGTCTTTCGGAGCTCGTCGCTAAATCTGTTTTGTTTTGTCTTAACAAAAAGTCAATTCAATAGCCGAACCCGTCGTCGTCACTATTTCAATTAGTGAAGAAATCAGTAACAATACCATTGGAGATACTGGGTTCGTTGAAGTTATTCATTCGAGCCCGAAACATTGAGATCGTAGCATAGCAGATATTTCTGTGCCAATATATATATATATTTTTTGCTGTTCTTGGGTCTTTAAGATGTCAAAACGCAAGAATTTAACAACTTTCAATTATTTTGAGAAAAATTAGTGAGGTGACAACATCTAGTACCAATGTAAGTTTTTCTGTTGAACAGAAATGCGATACTTCCGCTGAAGAAAACGTTTCTAGCATAGCAAATTCTGATGAATATGAAAGTGGCCCTCAAAGTGTTTCTTCCCACCCAAGACCCATTGGACTTTTTTCAGAAGATAGTACACGAGAGGATAAAAAAACTGGATATAATAAAAAATGTTTGGGAACCCAATCCAGCATTTGTTTTTTCTGAAAAAGGAAAATTGAAATGGCTTTATCGCTGGAAATGGCTTGCATATTCAGAGGTTAAGGGTGGTGCTTTTTGCAAATTTTGTGTACTTTTCGCCCCAAGTGGTGCCGGCTCTGGCAAGCAACCTTTAGGTCAACTGTGCAATGTAAAATTTAACAGCTGGAAAACAGCAGTAGAGTGATTTTCTGAACACGAGAAATGTCTTTATCACAAAAAATCGATTGAAACTGCTGGTACATTAAACGATATTTTACTTGGAAAGATAAAATCTGTGGATGATCAAGTTAACAATGCAGCAAGCAGAAGAAAATTAGAAAAAACATTACTCCAATCATTGAAACCATCCTATTTTGTGGAAATCAAGGTCTCGCTCTCAGAGGACTAAGGATTCGAAATGAAAGAAAATTAAACAGCTATGAGGCAACCCATTGGATGGAAAGATACGACTCAGTGACCGCTGTGGTGGAACTTTTCGAGCCTATCGTTGAAACTCTTCAAAAAATATCAGACTGGAAGGATAAGGAATCAGCTACTCAAGCTAATTCTTTACTGTGCACAGTATCTAATCACCAGTTCGTAATGTCTCTTTTGTGCATTTACAAAGTTTTCACCATAACAATTCATCTTTGTAGAGTCTTACAGAAGATGTTATTAAAGAACTAAAATTAATGCGTGAAAATGCCACTGAAATATTCAGCTCTGCTTTTATACAAATCCCTAGAATTACGGGAAGACAGAAAAATCGCGCTAATTTTCCCTCATCGACACTCGAAACATATTTCAGAGTAGGTGTATTTATTCCATTTATAGAAAATTTTATAACACAATTAGACTTAAGATTTGTATCGCATAATGATATTTTGAAAGGATTTCAGTGCCTTCTTCCTGCCGAATGTTTCATTCGCCAACCTTCAAAGATAAAGGCTTTTGAAGCACTAGTGGAATTTTACGCTCAAGATTTGGATACCTGTAAAGAAAGCCTTAAGTTTGAACTAAAACTCTGGTATAAAAGATTAAAAAGCGAATTAATTAGCGAAGACGGAGGTAGTGTTCCAAAGATTGCGGCGGATGATCTTGGAATGTGCAATAAAGATATAACACCAAAAATTTTCAGACTCCTAGAAATATTGGTCGTTCTATCTGTTTCAACGAGTGCAAATGAAAGATCCTTTTCGACTTTACGCCGTTTAAAGACTTATTTACGCAATTCAACGGGTGATAATAGAATGAAATGATAGGCGCTCTTAAACATTAATAGAAAATTTACCCCAGCTGTAGAAGACATCTTAAACGAACTTGAGAAAAAAACCCTGTTGTTTGGATATTACTGTATAAATCAAAATTTTTTTAGCGTGTTTGTATACTGGCTGGTAAGTTATTTTTTGGTCATCGAATAGTTCTATAGAATATTCACATTTATACGATTATTTAGGTAGCTGTTACATTAATTCCTACCTTTTAATAAAAAATAAAACATTTTACCTCTTATTATAAAAAATAATTACGTTCTTAAACTTAAAAAATCAAATCAAATCAAAATTTAACTAAACAATGTTGTCGAAATAAAAAGTCAAAATTGTCTAGCTGTCTAAATTAGGGAAATAATAGTGCTTATTACATACTCTAATTTTTTTTAGTAGTTTCAGAAAACTATGAACACCCCTCTTGAAAAAATTCTGCGTACGCCACTGATCCCACGTATAGATTCTTAAATAAAATGTATAAGAATTTTTGTTCAAAAATGTGATCGATTTCTTGAAATTTCTGGACCGGATCGCGAAAAATCTGGATTTCTTCCGTAGCACAATCGTCTATATAATTATCAATAGTTATACAAATTGAAAAATTTTATGATGCAATTTTAAATAAAAAATAGTGTATTATTGCAATATATGTGTAAGCTATCAGAGGCTCCGGGAAAGAACTTAACGAACGTTTGCGGCAAGCTCAGATCGCGATGCGATTTTAAAAGAACTACGTTTGCAGAAGGAGGGGGGTGGCGAGCCATCTTGTATAAAACACAAAATTAAAAAACTGTCAATACAAAATATTTCTTCGGTGCTTCTGCTATGAATTTAAGGAAAAATATTTAAACAGAATTTTCTTATTTTTTGTTCAAATGCTTTTTTATGGATGGTTAACTGAATGTAACCAATAACAAGTATCCTAAAATCGGAAGAAATTTAGAAAACTTCCGGTGTATCCCTCCGCTTATGTTATGCTTTCGAGGCGATGTGTGAACAGGCTTAATATTCTAGGACGTTTTATGATCGTGATTTGTGTTTAAATTTATCATTCCAGAGTTTTCTGTAATTTATAAATTCTAACTGGTGGTGAGCATAAAACAAATTTAAGAAAACTAATATCACAACATAAAGTGTAAGGTTTGCCATGTTTTGTGTGTTATCCCTTATTTAGCTATATTTGTATAAAATATCACGGTTCGTTTAGTTTTTTGGGTAGCATGCTTTCGGTATCTTCCGAATTCATTTGCTTATTTCGTTGAAATTTAAAAAAAAAACTTGTTATACCGTACAAGTAACACAATAAGTAAAACTAATATTGGATGGCGAGCTTTGTCAAGCTAGAGGTGTAAAAATCAGTCGGAAGTAGTAACCTTCAGCGCCATCTGTGTTTAGCTTTACACGGTCAACCATCCATAGAGTAAAAGTGAATAATCATGTATTTAATAATCCTTTTAAGAATGTCGAATATTAAAAAAAAAAGCCGCAGAATTTAAATAAAAGTCAGGAAAAATGAAATTTCAAACGAATCCACAAAAAGTAAATATAAATTCTAAAACAAAACGAATAGGACGCACTTTTTTTTAAAAAAAATTGAAAGCGGGGATCTAAAGATAGTCCAAGACTTCCTTCAAATCAATTCAATTACGGGTAAGGTATTACTCTAAGGACGCAAGACAACAGAGAAGAGGGAAGCGGCCCACGAATGCAGAGCTTCCATGCATGTTTAATAAAACAAATGGTAGGAATTTTTCTTTTTGACAGAAAGCAATTTTTAATATTTACTCTTACATCTTTGCAGCTATTTAGGGGACATTTTCACTATATTCTATTTTTTTTCCCCATACGAACGAGAACTTCATTAGCAGAGTTTTTTCGGGCGTATGTACAATACAATTGTTCTCAAGTCCTTCATTATCTTTAATCTCAGTAACACTATTAATCCAGAAGCACTCTTCAAAAATTCTCCAACTTGTTCGGGACTTCAACGCAAACAAGTTGGCGAGTTTATTGTAAGAAAAAAAAGGTAAATCTAATATATATTTAATTGTATATCATCATACTTATGCTTTGCCCAAAAGAAGAAACAGTTGCTTATAATAGGCTTAATTTGCAAATGATATTAACCCTTTGCCGACCAATTGGGATGTCCCCGTTTGGCAACAGTCGTAGCTGTTAAATAAGGCGCAATTCGTTCGGTCGGCAGTGTTAAAAACTTTTCATTAAGAATATAACAGAATTTTAACTTATAAAAAAAAAAAGCGCAAATCAGAATACCATAAGTTCATCAAATGAATTTCATTACAATACCATCTCAGATAATTTGCAGGAAAAAAAAAAAAAGACAATAACCAGAAAAATTAATATGGTTTTTTCAGTATGGATTTATTTTAATAGAAAACTTTTTAATGAATACAGCTAATTTTTTTTTAAATTTTGTCTACAACTTTTAGTGGTTCTCTTTTTTTTCTGATAGCAATTTTTTTCAAAAAAACTGAGGTGGAAAATAATCTGCAGATGTGATAGTCTGTAGTGCCCGCCTGGAGGATTTTTGCTACCGGGTCTTGGATAAACTCCAGCAGTGGAAAAAAAGAGCAAGCCAACATTTCAGCAGCATTTTCTGCCATTAAAAATAACATAAAACTACGGTTGACGGCAAGAAACTTTTTTAACTGTTATAAAAGTATACACATTTTTTTTCTAAAAAATATATATTTGATTCCTTGAATATTTCTTATGAAATATTATTTAAAGAAAAATGGTGTAAAAAGAAATGGTTAACCAACCTAGTATAAATCAAAAGTAATAAGGACAAATCATAAGTCATTTAATTGAACTTGATTCTTTTGTCGTTGTTTCAAGTAGTCTCAAGAGTAGTAAAAAAGGAAGTGCACTAGGGTAGTTTGTCTGTCGCCCAGCAGATTCTTATCAAACTATAGAGAATCAATATAAAAACTAGCTCAACATTTAGTTTTTCTGCAATAATGAACACAAAAAAAAAAGTTATTATATAATGAGGGCCACTTCAAAAATCGTAAGACCGGACAATTTTTTTTAAGGAAGGAGCTTTAAATGTCACCCAGTAGTAACTACAAGAGAAGCATTTTTCAAGAGTATTAGCAATATACTGAAGTGTTAAAAGTAGAGCGTGAATTAAAAAAAAAAAACCCTATATAAATTATATATATAAAAAGAATTAGTGAATAAGACCGTTAATGTATAAAATTATTTTCATTATTTATTATTAGTCAGGTTCCTTTATTTAAAGGCTTGCATTTCATTTAGAAAGCTAGGATTAAGACTTAAAAAGGGAATTTTAAAACATCAATTAGGTAATATTTTTTGTGCTTTTTGAAGTTTCAAACTAACGCTATTCTATCATTATTAAACCAAACATTTTCACAATAAGTTCAGTCCAATATTAACATATCAGCCAGGATTAGGGAGATCATTCACTAATCTGAAAAACTACATTAGTGAATTTTTACAAGAGTTCAATTCCTAACTGTTATTCTACAATCCTAAATTATTATTTTATTTAAATGAGTATGAAATACTTTGATTTGGTGACCAAGTAGGCCGTGAAATAGTTTATACTGTAACATAAAAAATTAAAATATATATTAGGTTAAAAAAAAATAATTTTTTTTTTTCTTTGCTGATTAGACAAAAATCTATCTAGAGGACAGAAGAATGGCAACTCAGAAAAACTGAACACAAATGAAATTTATAAATTAACCTTTAAAGCAAGGTAAACTTATAACTACAAAGCTTTAGGATTAAGCTAATAAATAAAATAATATTACTAAAGATGAATTATATTTATTTTTAAAAAATATAAGAAACCTATTAGGAGGAAAAAAAAAGCACAAATAATATATCAACCTGCCATATGTAGGTATGTTCATTGTATATACTGGCATTAGTTCAATGGATAAACAAGTCTTAATTCTTTGCTTTCAGATTGAGGAAACATATCAATATGCAGCCCAAAGCAGAAATCTTATTTATTCATGTAAGTAACCTTTGGTCCTGTGCACACAAACATTCAATGAAAATTCATCACAAGTCTAGAAAATGTCATAAAACATAATGAATGATAAAGTAATGAAGTATAATCTTTCAGTTTAATTCATTCAAAAAATTTAATTACTAACGTAATTAATATAAGCATTTTAAAAACTGAACACACATACAAATTCATATAAAACATTTGATACAAATGTTATTTAAATAAATGATACAATAGTGATATTATAATATGATCCAACAGATAGAAATGAACATTAAATATTTGTTTGTTTGAACAATCAATTTCCTTCAGATAACAGTAAAAGTAATTTATTATAATAAAAGTGACAAAACACTTGCTATACACTTTTTTTTTTTATACAAGATTTCCTTATTTATCAGATGAAACATATTTACATAATCTAAATTAAATGCTTAGTTATAAATAAGGAAAAATTAAATTGCTAGTAAACATAAGTTTCAACAATAAATAAGCTAAAAACATGTTCAATAAAATTATAATAGGACAAATAACTAACAACTAAGAAATAATTAAAATTTGTATCTTTAGAAATATATAATATCGGAGAACATTGAAGCAGAAAAATTCATTTGGAAAGCTTTGTTGAAGATATAACTTTCTAAAATAACCTTATATCACATTCAATACACTTCAGATTATAGAGAGAGAAAAAAAAAAAAAAACACATTTTTCTGTGAAAGTCAATGAATATAAATTAATCAGCTTATCCATTAAAAATAATTCTTGAAATAAATTGATATTCGTAACTATTGAAAATAATTGTATCATTAAATATGAAGCATGAAATCAATATATAAATAATGAATTCAATTGAAGATTTGCAATCCAAATCAACTGTGAATACTTGACAGATTTGAAGAATTCTACAATTTTCCAGGCATAGTATGCAAGACCTCTACTTATAACAAGTTAACAGAGAAACTTTATAATAAATTGCATAGATGGCTTTTTATCTAAGCCCTTTTTTGGTGTTTTGTTACAATATTGGTAACAAAATACAACTTTTTCGATTTAAAGGGAAAAAAAAGTGAAATACAAAACTTAGCCAACTGAAGGTTAAAATATAACACTTGATCTACTTGTTTAGAAAAATGAAGTTTATAAATTAGGTGATTAAAAAATATTGGAAAAAATTAATACATGCCATTAAAAAAATTAAACGTTTTGAAAAAGGCAACCCCTTTTTTAAATAAACAGCTTACTCAATGGGTTTAGAAAACGAGGCAAATAAAAATAAAATCGTTCAGGCCAATTTGTGAAAATTGCATTCAATAAACCATTGATGGAAATATACTAGAGATCACTACTAGCACATAAAGGTATATATAAAATGAATTTGAATTAAATATTTTAAACACTAGGAGCAGTACAGTAATTCATCACAGGTTCAGAAATATTGCTGCTTTCTGATTTTTAAAAACTGTTATAAGAACATAAATGGAACTGACAATTAGTAGCAAAATACATCAATAAATAGTAAGTATGCATTGCTATTGTTTTATTGTAATTAAATTTTCATAAACACAATATTTGTTTTAATTGCAGACTAGACAGATAAATGTTTTTCATTATCTATTTCAATCAAAACAAAATATAGTTAAAATACTTAAGTTTCCATTTTATATATATATACATATGTGTGTGTGTATATATATATATATAAACAAAAAACAAAGAAGTTTTATAACACTAGTTAAACAAGATTTAAAATTATGTCAAATTTTTAGGAGTATGGAGCAGAAAATTTTGACGAAATGATATTAACGCATTGATAAATAGAAATTAACATACTGAGTCAATGCTAAAAACTTGTGTTACAAATTTACTATTTTCAAATGAAAATATATAACAGAAGTAGGTGTTATACTGCATTTTCAAGTCTTGGATGTCAGGGCAATAGCTGCATAATCGGTCAATGTGCTAACTAGCAGTTCACAAATTTTTATTCTGCTCTTTCTCTGGGTTGCTTGCTCAAAACATTCTTTAAAACCCTGATGCAATTGAAACAAAATTTGATTGAACTACTGGTCTTGGCTGAAAAAAATTTCTTGATTCAACTGTAACATTTCAAAATTTTTTTTGTTACTTGACCAGCTAGATAGTTTGACTTCGAACTATTTCTGAACAATCTCAAAGTAGATAACTCTGTTTAATGGCGGTGGTGGAGACATACTAGGGGGATAGCTAGATAAAACCATGACTATGTGTTCATATTCAAGCACTCAGTGACAATTTTATGTAAATGTACTGATTAAACAAAACAATGGTTTCCTAGTTTCTAACTAAGGGATGCAAATGTTTCAAATTACATAGCAGCATTTATCAAGTAATTGCACACATGAAATTATCAGTTCTCTTTTTTCTTCATCCATATCTGTTGTTTGTCTTTTCTCAGAATAAATTGACAAACTTTAGTTATCATTTTTTGAAGGTAATTGCAATTGTATTATCTCATTACAAGTTACAAACAAATCTTCTTGATACAGACTTACGTTTCACGATCTACTTAGATATGTTTTTCGATGTATAAATATTTTGAAATTGCAAAAAGCTTGGGAATTACTAATACAAGACATGTTAAAATGTATTTTTATCATATTATAAAAATTTAAAACATATAACCAAACGAGCTTAAAACTTTTACCACTGCAGCTGAAATGCTTAAAATAATTTTAAATCAAAATAACTATTCAACTCTATTTAAAAAAAAAGAAAAAAAAAAAAAAAAAAAAAGAAAGAATTTTACAAATCTGCTGATAATACTTTGAAACATTTAGAGTTTTTCAGTAGATTATAGACACAAATATTTATAAGATCAAAACTTTGCGGCAGACGTTACTTCAAAAGTGACAGTTAAAAATTCTGCCCTAGCTCATAGTTGAAAAAACGCCTATTAATTTCTTCATAAGTTATGAAAGAAAATAGCACACATGACTTGCCAAAAGAGATAAGTTTTTTAGATAAGCAACTATTACCTAACCCAAGTGACCTCATGTTACAGTTGAATTGCAGAAACAGTCTACAATTGCTGGAACAGTACGAAAGATATGATCAAAGGAGCGTGTTTTAGTTGCATCAGGGAATAAAACAATACTTGGAAATTTATTCATTTGATTTGATGCAAAATAGTGGAAGGTAACTTTTCCAACAAAAGAAACTTTCTACCTAAGAATTCTTTAGTATTGTATTGAGATTGGTAATAAGTTTACAGAATTTCAACAAAACACTCCTTAAGCAATTTGAAAATATAGCTTGTTGTATTGACCCAACCTTCCATTTGTAATGTTTCACGCATTCCTAAGAAGCTCTGCCTATGAAGGGTGCTGTAGTATACAATTTCAAAATCCTTCAGTCAACACTTTTTACATTGGGAATTCATTTAATGCAGTTGTATTCCTAAGAAAATAAGGCAGTATGTTTAAAAATAAATGACTTTTTCTGGGGATTCAGAAAAGATAGGATTTTCATAGCATTAGACTGAGTAAACAAATTAAACAATTTGGCTGTGAGTTTACCTTTTGACATGCTCACGATAATATAAGAATCCTAAAGAATTGATAGGATTAACAATGTACCGGCAAAACTCCACTTATAGACAGCATACTTTTAATAAAAGTTAATGATTTTTTTTGTTTCTTAAAACATTGATGCTGTTAAAATATTGCCTAGTATTTGTTAGAACAATTTGTTACCTATTACATCAAAAGCTATCAGAGTAGGTTGGATTTGGGTGAGTTAAAGGTTCAAAGCTAAAATACAGTACATCCCAAAACAAAGTTGAATACAGTACTGGTTTCAAACCATTTAGAAACTGGCAGTTAAGTTTTTTAAAATTATTTATATCATTTATTTGGGATTCAAATTTTTAAGATATATATTTCAAATTTTCCTATCTTAAAAACTGCTATCTGAACCAGAGCGCTGGTTAAATATTAGAGCTATCAATCATTTTACAATAACATTTGTGACAACACTAGAAATAATACTGAACATTTCGAAGTTACCGCAATAGGCTTTTATTGATATCTGGTGTAATTCTATTATTTTTTTCAGCATCACTTATAGCTGTGTGCATAAATAACTTATAGTTCATAAGCTAAAAATTTTAACAGAAAAGTCTTGTGATTTTAAATAAAATTCATTTGGAGATATTTGTAAAATAATAGTTTGTGCAATATGATCAATTGGTAATTTTTATTTATGTAACTATATAAGCAAAGATAAATTTTTTTTGCTTTACCTAAAATAAAAAACACAAATTGTATAACTATCAATTGAAAATGAAACTAAAAATGTAGATAGTTTAAATAATAATAAAAAAACTAGCATTAACAAATTTGTTAAAATTGAATATTCTAAATGTAAAGGACAAGTTCTGAAAAAGGTAAGTATTCTGGTTATTTAGGATGCTGTATGAAGGCTATTAAATATTGTCAAAAATATTTAAATAGGAAGGCATTCAGATGTTTTTTAATTTAGCAGTATCAGGGGTCTGTTTAGAAGAACTTTGGGTCCGTTAACGGACCCTTCACAAAACATTTTAACTTAAAAACGGACCCTTCACAAAATAATTTATCTTTTAATCGGACCCTTCACAAATTTGTTTATTTTCATTATTGTTTTGTTAATAGAATAAACCCTTCCCAAGAAGTGGGAGGGGAGAAAGACAGATGTAAACGAACTAAATTTTGTCTTCGGCAGACGCTTCCTTTATTCGTCCGAATAGAATGTAATTTAGCCTATTCTGCGTTCAGCAGTATAGGCTAAATAACAAACATTTGTATGTTGCATCGCTAATTTAGTAGCTGCATTTGCTGTTTATTTTTTAAAATTTTTTTAACTACAATTTTACAATGTTGAGCATAATCTTGTATGTTTTTACAATTTAAAAACTCTTTGAAAAAGTTTTTTTTGCAATAACGGACCCTATTTTCACAAAAGCGGACCCTGGTTGAAAGAATGTGACTTAACGTTTATTTTATATTCACAAATTACGAGTAATTTTTTCAAAATTTTTAAAAAAACGGACCTTTTACAAAATGTCTGGACAGACCCCTAAAAGTCAGGAATAAATCGAGGGCAGCACTATTAAGGACATTATCAGCAAAATAAAAAATACTGTAAAAAAACTCCACAACTTACTATTAAAACTTATTTTCAGCAAACATTTTTTCAAAGGTTTTAAATAGTGTGCAATAATCCTTAAAATTTAATTTTTTTTTTAAAAAGTAAAACATGCCTGGCCAAAATTAATCTAAAAACTAGTTTTAAACATCCAAAAACCAGATCTCTAATTCAGATAATTTTGACTACTATAAACCAACAAATCATTTTGTAATACTAACAGCCAACTAATAACTACAGGCACAGTGTGTTATAAATAGGAAGTTTTAAATGAATGGGAAAAAAAAGCACAATTTAACAGATTTTCTATATGAAGTCTCAATAAATCAAAGTTATTAATAAAGAGAGCAAAAGCAATTTAACAATATGAGATTTAAAGAATAGAATGCCATCGTAAAATATTTTAATTTCCTACTCTTAAAGGCAAATAACTTTTAAAAAAAATACATGGCACTTTAATCTGCATAGCCAGCGATAATGAATTGAAGTTTTTTGCTCCCAGAAAATTAGGAAAGTAAATAATTAAGTAGTCTGACTTTTCTCTAAAATACATTTTTTATAGATATGTAAATTGAAAAGCAAGAATGCAGACTATTTACTTTTGTAAGTGAGAATACCAATTTCCCTTCGTAAAAAGGTTGATTTTATATCTTGCAAAATTACAATGCATAACTAAAGGTTTTCACAAAAATTAAGACCTTACTTAATTAAAAAAAACTTAATGTTTAATAATGGTGAGGACTGGGTATTCAAATAAAAGTTAATTGAATTAAAAAAAATCCCAACTATATGTGACTAGAATAAAAGAATTTAAAAAAATGTAATACATCTGAAATACAATTGACTAATAAACAATATATCTATAGAATTTAATTTAAACAATAATTTTTCTTTTAAAGTAACAGAAATTTACATAGTTTAAGAAATGAAAAATACAATTCTAAATAATTAACCAGAAAAAATTAAAATAAATTGGAATGAAAGCAATTTTTAGATTATAAATGTATAAAAAATTCTCTGAAATTCAGGTCAGAGGAAAGTTATAAGACAGAGGATTCCTAACAGGGAATTTAACAGGGTTGGCATGATTAAAATAACCTGATTTTTTTTTCTCTTCAAAATCATTTCTGTCCAAAATATTTTTTATGCCATTTAATTTATAAATATATTTGCTAAATTGTGATTTTTTTTCTTTTATGTTTGATTTCATTGATGAAAAAAGTTTTTTTTTTTCTTCTTTTTTTTGGATGATAAGTGATAATTTAAAATTATAAATTTTTATTAACTTTAAATTGCTGTTTAATAAACATATTTCAAATATAATCATTCAGTTTTGATTATTTAAATTAAAGCACTTTTTAAACATTAACTATGCATTTTTTCTACTAAAAAATGAAGAAAGATTCTGTAAAGAATATTTTATTTCTTTATCTAAACTACCATAGTCTTTAATATCTGACTGACTAATTGGGTCTTTACAAATTCATTAGGGTGCTGATGAGCTTGAATAAAACTTATGGACTGCATTTACTCAGAGCAATTCATTTGCAAGATTTAAATAATTTTAAAATCTTTAGTTAGAAGTAATAATTGTCCTAGTTATAACATTAACACATTTTACCAGAGCTTAGAGGGCAAATATATATAAAAAAATATTGATTCAAATAAAAAAAAAACTTGATTAAAAAAAAATTTATACCAACCCCGAATTGAGTCTAATGAATGGATGGTTAACAGATTATAACCAAGTTTCTTAAAACTTTTTGTACAACATCCTTTAAACTTATGGTAGATTAGGTTGTAAGTTTTTCTCTGAGCAGATTTTATAAGATATTATTAGTTCGGTTAACTTAATCATGTCTTAAATTATAAATAGAACTTAAAAAAAACAATCAAAGTTTTTGAGTTACTATGTTTCAGGTGTAATTGCTTAATTTAGCTATTTATTTTGGATTATTATTATTTTTTTTTTTAACTCTACGTCATTTGAAATTTTAAGAAAGACAGAATAATTTACAAGCCAATAAATCTGCATAAATTAATTCAATTCTTAATAATTTGAATTCTGGCTTTGATGTGAACAAGATTCCAAAAATGTTAATCCAAGATTTTTTTTTTGCTCAGCTTTATTCGGTTAACCATCCATTAAGTTAAACAGATAAGAATGTTAGAGAAAAAATATATTTTTCATTCACAGTTTAACAAATCATTTAATTTCAATTGCCATCACCACTTAAAAAGATAGAAAAAATTAGAATCTATGTTTTCAAACATAAAGGACATAGAAGTTCGAAAGTGGAATGACAAATAACAATGCATAACTCACTTCATAAAAATAACATTTAGGAAGAAAAATATAATTTAATGTTGATAAGGAAACATTTAACTTAAAACTAGTTAAAAGATATTGTAGATTTAAAAAAAAAGGAAGGCAAAATGTGCTGTACTGCAACTGTAACAAAAAATATAGATATAAAAATTAATTTTAGATATCACATCATTAAACCATATGAAATATATACTCTTTATCAGAAAGGTTCCTTTATATGGTATTAAAAAAGGAAATCAATTCCTTGACTTCACCATAGAACAATTCATTATCTAATCAGTATTTACATAAGGCATTATTTGAAAGCTTTCCCCTAGGTAAGATCTTTGTTCACTGCATTCAACCCAAGACTTCCAATTACCATGACAATCATAAATACCATTCACAAACTCCCAGGGATTTTGCAACTTATTTAAATCATCTGTCACAGACACAGATTGGCTTGGCGAAGAATAGGCCTCTTCAAGATCAATTTCAGCTAGATTAATTGGAGGCAAAGCTGAAAGTATGCTTTTAATTTCCTCATCAACTGGATCTGGAAAAGAAATGCGTGAGGAAACTTCCAAGTTAGTATTTATCACAGAAGGAACATCTGAAACAAGATGTGAATTGTAGTCACTTAAATTTGATATACTAGAATCATTTATTGGGCTCACATTGTTTTCATTCCTAGCTGATTGAATCAAAAACTTTTTTAACAACTCAGATTTTGTTCGTGACATTTCAGCTTCAGAACAGTTAAGAGAGTCAATTGAGGTTAGACTATTAGGAGAGAGTACAGTATTTAAACCTTTTTTTGCTTGCAAGTCAGCAATCAATTGCTGAGTTGTTTTTACTTTAGGATGTTTTGAGCCTGAAGGAAGGGAAGCTAAGACATCTCCTAACTTGTTTTCATGAAGCTCATTTTTATCAAAGCTCCTTTTTCGCTTTGTAGTTTTTAAGTTTGTAGTAAGAGTTTTTTCACTTGTAACACAATTGGAATTGCTAACAGAAGAATGAATTATAATGGAACTTTCACTAGGTGACATATTCTCATTAACCTCGCTCATACCATTTCCAATAGGAGAATCATCAAGAGTGATTACTTCTATTATTTCAGGAGATGAACAATTGCTATAAGAGTTTTCTTTCCGTAGGCGTTTATTAGCAGCATTAGTTTTAGCAATGTCCAAGCTGGAATGGGCATTTGTAGAAGCCAATATTGGCGATATATTTTGTGATACACTGATGGAAGGACTAATAGAGCTAGAATTACTCTTACGCCCAGGACTAACAATGGATGAACTTTTCTGTAAAGCAGTACATATTCCACTAGATGTTATATTGCTACTTTCCTTAAGATCTGATGGACTAAGAGGTGCAAAGACTTGCATATTTTTACTTTGATTGCTTACAATTAGTAAGTTTTTATTAATAATAGAGTTTGAATCTGTTCGGATATTTAGTTGACAACCAACTTTAAGGGGTGCATAGTTAGATGGCATAGATGATAAATTTGATCCCTGAAATACAGCAGAATTTAATAGTGGGCTATTTGAGGCACTAGAGAAATAGGGACTAGAAGAACGTTCAATTATGATCGATGGACTTGAGGTTTTATACCTTGGCGTACCAGGCACTGATGCACATATTTTTATAGTTCTATTTCCTGGTCCAGGTCCAGGACCAAAACCTGGACCAGGTCCTGGTCCTAATACAGTCATGCTTCCAGGAGATGAAATACTGTTATGTGTATCTTCACCATTTAGTCGTTCTTGTGTTTGTGGAAGAAGTTTCCTCCAGCTTTTCACAAGATCTTTTGCTCGCCGTGCTAATTGTTCGTTATTAGTCCTTTTTCTCAATTCATTTATGTATCTACCAATCCTGGTTCTCTGTAACAATAAAAAAAGTAAACATATTAAAAAAACAAACAAACCATGAATTCAAATTTTGACACACAAGTGATACAGAATCAAATCTTAGTCAAAGATAGTTGAAAGTATACACTGATATCAGATAAATTTTAAAAAGCAATTCACACATGCTTTATAAAATAGCGTTTAAGGGTGGTGCACTAATTGTTAATATCTTGAAAATATATTAATGTGCAAAAAAGATTTTTCTAAATATCAGTAAAGAAAAATTTCCAAATTTATTATGATTATACTTTATAAAACTTATTTTTAATATAATATAAGTACACCCACCACCTATAAATGGAAAAAAATTAACAATCTAATCATCACACACTTTCTTTAGACATAAGATATTTAAATTTAAATACAGCCATTTAACATCAGTTAAAAAATGAAAACATGTTTTAAATGGATAAAAATTCAATTAGTCAAATGTTTTGCAACATACAATTAAGATTTTATAGTTAAAACTCTTAAATGAGATCTATCATAAATCCTAAGAAACAAATTTCAGAATGAACCTATCGTCAGAAAAAATATAATGAATAACTCTTTTCTCCATTGACCTCTTAGCTTGTCAACAACTTTTTAGCTACAGTTCAGTTATTTCTATCCCTTTTAGACGCAGAAAAAACAGAAGACAATTTAAATCAGCAAGCTATTTTAGTTTCTAGGGAAGAATATAGTCAGCTTGATTTATTGAATAAAATTAAATTTTGAAACAAGCACAGTCTAAAAAAAGCACTAGAAAATAGATAATTTTAGAATAAATTTTTTGGATAATATTTTAAACTGAAAGACATTGTGGGTACATAAATTAATACAATTATCTTGTGAATTATAAGTAATATACTAATCTATATTTGGAAAAAACATGCTATAATTTAAATAGAATAATGAAGCTGACAAACATAGCTCTTTGCGTTCATAAAGTACAAACATTCAATATAGTACATAATAGGTTAAAAATACATAACACATCTCTTAATATCGTGCACAAACTTTGGGTAGGCATTTAGTGCCTTTTTTGTTGTAGAAATTTTGTTTCACAAAAACAATGTCTTGAAATTGGAACACATAGTTCTTTTGTCTTGAGAATTAAATCACGATTTTTAATTATGGTAAACAAAGAGCCTTTTTGGGATCTTGAATAATTTAACAATTTGTGAATTTCATGTAACTTCTTTATCCACTTCCTTTAAAATTAATTATTTTTGTTCCAAGCATATAGTATTTCACTGGCAACGAGCAGCCATTTTCGTAAAAACAACATGCATATAGAAAACTGAGCAAAACTAAATTAAAGAATAATACCATGTATTTTAACTTCAAAATAAACCATTTCTATAAAAAAAAAAAAAAAAAAAAACTTTTTAATATCCCTTTGAATAGAAATTTTAAAAGGTTATGAATGGACAGGAAATTGTTTTCTAAAAGACAGTGCAATATACACTGTTAAGTAATTAATATATCAAACTCTTTTTGCCATGGATTATATCTAGGACCACCTAGGATAAGAATAAGTGACTATCACTATTTCTTCATTCATAGAAAATGCAAGATGTTTTATGTTTAGTTAGCAGTAGCAATGTAAGAAAGTGGTTTTAATAGTTTTCTCAAAATTTTTATTAATTAAAGTGTCATCAATAATGGAAGAATGTTATTTTCGAAAGTGTAAAAAGATTAAACACCTGTCTCTGGAGTGATTTACTGGGAATGGAAAAAAAAAAGGACTATCACTATATTAGAATAAACAGTTCAGTTATGACATTCTAACTGGTGTTAAAATAACGTTGTGTCTATGAAATAGCACCCAAACTTTATGTACTGGTCACATACTTGCCAGCCCAAATTTTTGAAATTGCAGACCACTACAATACAGAAGAAATGACTAAAGAGCAGAAAATTTTATGTAAATTCTTATATTAATTTATAAAAATTAAGAACAGAAATATTAAACTGAAATATTAGCTATTAAAGGTTCCAATCAAATTAAAAAAATTCCTTAAATTTAGGAAAATCTCAATGTAAATCCAGATCATATTTTATCTACTCCATGTAATTTTTTTTATAGGAAAACTGATTTTTTTTAAAAAGTGAAATGTCAAATATTAAGATATTGTAAGCAAAAAATATTAGAGTTATAGTGGAAACAGGGAGGAAGCTTTATACAGGGTGCATAGCCAAATTATTCAACAAAATAAGCACATTTTAAGCACTCAAAAAATATTTTTAAGCATTTTAAAAAATTATAACTCTGCAGGGTTTTAACAATTGACGGTTTTATCTTGTTTTAACCATCATGTCAAAATTTTTTTTTTTTTTTTGGGGCATTGTGTTTGACAATTGTCAAAAATCATGAAATTTTGAATTATGTAAAACGAATGGCATTTTCGTACGCCACGGACAGACAATATGCCGAAATAGATTGGGGTCGAATTAATTGTGAAAACGTTGAATAGAACAATGTGAACTGTGTCTTTTTTGCATACTTCGAAGCGAAAATCAACATAGTAAAGGAAAAATCTCATTTTGAAAAAGGGAAAATTAAGCACTTTTTAAAAATACCCAATGAAAAAAAGCACCTTTAAGGGCTTTTAAAAAACGAAAATCAAAAATAAGCACTTTTAAAAACGCTATGCACCCTGTTATAACAAATAATTGTAACAGATGTTAGACCTACATAACTCCACTCTCAAAAACAGATTACTGTTACTGACAATTTTAAGGTTTTTGTAAGTAAATGAAATGTACTAGAGTTTTTCCATTTTTACCTCACATTTGTAATTAAAATATAAAGCTAATTTTTGATCAACTGAAGATAGTATGATGTCCTTAATGAGAGAGGTAAATAATTCTAATTTGTAAAAAACGTATAATTAAATCAGTTAGTGTAATATATCTGTTTCTCTAATTATATTAAATTTAGTTAAAATAAAATTGAATCGAGCAGGATATCATCATCAATTAAAAAGTGCACACACGAATTTGGAGTAAAGTAGAGCAAATTGTAAACGTGATATTTCAATCGTTTTTTCGGTAGTTGAGGGATGAGATTGGCCAAAAGGCAAAAAAAGCTGAATTTTTAAGAGAGTAAATCTTACTTGATTTATAGCAAAAATAGCAGTAACATATTCTCATCCAGTTTCGCTGATGTTGCAATGCCTATATATAGCAATAATCTTCGATAGAAAAACTGCCACATTCAGGGTAACTAATTCAAGAAAAAATCCCACTTTTTACAAGAATCGTGATAAAGGATTTTAAAATCGCGCGAATACAAATAGCGATAATGGATTTTAAAATCGTGTGAATATAAATCACGATATTGAAATCCCGTGAGTGAAACTAGATATTGGACCACAAAAACGTGAAAATACAAATCATGATGCGTAATTTTCAGATCACGTAAATACGAATTACGCTGAACTATTTTTAAATGGCGAGAATACGAAACCAAAGCCTAATTTTTAAGTCTCGTGTAAATACGAAAATAGAAGTTGGATATTAAAACGGCAAAAACGAACTACACCTAATGGATAAACTCTGATGAATACAAATTGTTACATAGAATTTAAAAAACGCCTCATTACTAATCGCGATGTTGGATTTTTATATCTCGCAAATAAGAATTGCAATGAACGATATTGAAATAGTGTAAATAAGAATCGCAACGTGCAAAGTTTTAAATAAGGCAAATACGAAAATCAGTGTTTGATATTTAAATGCAGTGACGTCTGGATTGCGAAAATACGAGCTATCTAGCAGGCGGTTAAAAATGAGGAAAATGTTATTTTCTGCTCGTAAAAGCTAAATTAAGAAGATATGCCGAAAGGTTGGCAGCTAGGTAGTTTGAATTTTCTATATATCTTTCGATTTATTATACCTATATATCAAATCGGAAATTAATATAATTATTTTATTTCAAAGATAGAATTTTCAGAAAAAGCGGAATGTTAATAGATAAAAAGAAAGAAAAAAAAAACTTTTAGAGAATCATATTTTTTGATAAAAGGGCTGATATTCGAGCGACAATAACGAAGAAAGGTGGAAATCTGCTAAAAAATCTCATCCCTGGTAGTTGTTGTTACCAATTTCAACAATGTTATATTGGTTATCTATCCCTTCTTTTTTAAAACTTTTTTTTTTTATCACAACACGAAAATTTTAAATTTTGCATTTCTAACAATCAGCTTGTGACACACTGAGTTTGTGATAATTTAATCAGATCTTATGGGGTCTAATGGAAGTTGTTGTAACAGATCTCCACATGAGTCATAAAATTGTTATTCCTACTTCAATTTTATTGTGCAGAACTAATTTAAAAATATGCTTTTTAGTATTAACTATGTAATACAATTATTTTGCATCGCATTTCAAATGATCTTGTCCTTTGTTTTACAGCATTATTGTTGCAGATTTTTAAAAACCCATATATACTATTATATTACGACACACGGAATTTCACTTAAGCAAAGTAGAAGATTTGGGATTCAACAAAGAATGACGGAAAACTGAGAAGAAAAGTTGGCAGCTATGCAGTCCTTGGTATGGAAGGGTCGCATTAATGGGAGATTGTACTAAAGAGCATAAACTGTATTAATTGAGATGTCTTAAGCATGTGCATCATAACATACAATATGAAACATGGTCTAAGAAAATCCAGGTTTTCAACTGCATATGAATTAAATTAAACACCTTCCATTCAATAAGAGAATAAATCATGAATGACGCATTTCAAAACATGTATGTTTTTATAAATTTAAATCTTTGATATTTTAGCATGAAATTCTAAATAAATCATACGCAGCATAATTTAAATTAATAATTATGTATAAGTTTACTTTTATCTCTAATCACATTTATTATTCTACCAGAAAAAATATTTACAAATGAAAGAGATACCAAGTATAAATTCTAGTTTTTATATTTTTAAATAAAATATATTTTATACATAAATATGATCGATGATTTCTTAAAACTTCTGTAACTTGGATTTCCGGAGCACAATCATCTCTTGTAGAAGACATTGACTAAAAATAATCCACAAAAAATGAACTCAGGGTGACTTTGTGAAGAAGAATATAAACCATCTGTAAACAAAATTCCGCTGAAATGAGTAGATAAATTGCATAATCCAAAAGTTGAAAACAGAATTTTACATTAAAAATCTTGTCCATTTTAAAATTAGAACCAGCTGCTTTATCCTTGTGAATAGAATGCTATCATTCAGACTGTAGAATTCCTGTTTACAGCTTCTACTTCTAACCACTCTAAAGCTTATTGCCTTGAATTCTTCTCTTGAGCTCTTATAAAGTAGTTAGCAAAGATTATCACTGAAGAAAACCGGATTTTTAAAATTGTGTCTTTGCTCTTTGAGCTCTTCTATACTTAGTTGGCAACTTGTATCTCTTAAATTCTCATTTTTTTTCCCATAACTGAAACTGCCAAAAATAGATATTTCGGTTTTTGCCACAACCCATGAAAATTTTGTATCTTATTTTGTAGAAAAATTAAAATATTGTCCACCAGAGCTTCCACCATTGAATTGAGCCTTGGAAACAGCATATTCAGTTATGCAAGCTGCCACAGCCTGGCTAGTATGAGATATAATTACAGGGTGTCCTAAATATGAGGCCTGAATAAGATGACTAGAGCCTGGAACAATAGTGACAGTCATAATGAACTGTCAAGTTGGGTGCTTCCAAGTAGCTTTGACAGCAAATATTTTTAAGGGTGGCTGAATTCCTGTTTGAAATGTTTTAAATAGTCTAGCATTAGATACATAAAGTTCTTGGCAAATGCTGCAGAGTGATTAATATAGACCATATCACAGTCATTTTGAATATTCAATGCAATATCTTTCTCAAAGTCAGGATAAGGCCGACCCCTATAATAGAGTCTGTAAGCAATACGTTCTATTCACATTCCAAATTCAATCAATATCTCTTAGTATATTTCGTTTTCAGTTTCTTCAAATAATTCTACAGACTTATGATGTAAATTATTTAATAAATGACCTTTAAAGTTTCTCTTTAAGTTCCTAAACATTGGAGGTAAATTGCATCCTATGTACTATTTTCTACACTATACGTATATAATGATGGATGACACCAGGAACACACATGCGACATATTATGGTGCAGTCAGTTTCAATGAAAGCAAATTCATCAAACATAGATCTACAAGATTGAAAAAGGGCCATTCTCCTGTTATGCACGGGACATTTGCAGGCTTTTGAAGTATATAAAAATAGTAAAATAATGGGGTAATTAATAATTTTTTAAGAATTCACTTCAAAACAGGTCTGTTTCTTAAAGATTGTATAGAAAACAAATCAAAAATTAAAGTTTAAATACTTGAAAAGGGATTTAATATAGTCGTTATGCACGGGACTCTGAAAAAATATTAATTTCTACCCTGACTTCTATTTTTCATAAACTCTGTGAATTTAGAACTTGTATATTGTCATTATATTTTTTTCTCAGCTGATAAATATTACTTCTATTAAATTATGCTACATATTTTCCAAATACATCATTCGATAAAATTCTAAATTTAATTTATTTGTGTTATGCACGGGACATGTCAGCAATTTACTACACACAGAGGCATACACTTGATTTAATTATGTATATTTCGACGTGGCAACACTAATTCATATTTTGAATTTAGTTTGTGATCTGGATTAGAAGCTTTATAAATCATTATAAAGGATAATTACAACTGTATCACCAACAAAAGAAAACAGAGTTTAGGAATAATACACCATCAAGAAGCCAAATTGAAAATACCAACAAGATTTTTCAAGCTTTCGGAAAAGCAATGAGAAAATCATGAAAATCTTTACCTAAATCTCCAGCAAAAAAAAGCAGTTTTAGTCAGTTTAAGACAATAAAGCCCACATGTCCTGTTAGAACCAGTTTAGGACGTTCAAAACTAAGCCCCTGTGAAGCATATTCAGTTTTTAAGGATGAATACCCAAATTCTTCCATCAGCTTTTCCACATTTTGAAAGTTAAGACCAGAAAATGTTTTTCTGCTGCATCAAACACCAGAAGATCAGTATGTGAAAACTTCTTTCTTCAGCTTAAAGCACTAAAAGTTCCATATGATTCGAAAACTATTTTGGAAAGAAACACTTTGTAATGATTCGATAAACTCCTTATGTTGGCAAGGATTTTGTAAAAATTGCTGCTATGGGCAAAAATTAAAATGTAATGAAGATCTTTCTCATAATTGTTTGTTGGAAAAAAAGGGGGGAAAGTGAAGATGCAAAATTATATTGCCAAGTGAAGCAGACATGCATTGGATAAGTTTTGGAAAGTACGTGCGACAATTTTTCATCAATAAGGTTTCATATTAACGCAAAAAGAATTCAATTCCAAGAATTTCAAAATGATAAAAGTTCACCTGAAAAAAGAATTTTGCTATGAACTATAGCTGTTCATGCGAGGATCAAGTACAGAGTGTACTTTGGACTCAAAAAAGTATAACTTTATTTACAGCTGCAGTATTCTTGCCCGAAAAATGCAGTACTTACCTAATATGTTCCAAAATTTGTGAGAAAGAAAAAAAAATACTGTCAAAGCTTTCATTGAAAACATTTATAAAGAAATCAAGTCAAATGATGAAGAAAACAAATTTCTTGAAGAGGTAATCTGGACAGATAAACCTTCATCAAAGTTTAAAAATAGGTTCATGACCTTGCTGCTACAAGACCATAGAAATTCAAAAAGACTTTCTACTGGAAATATTTTGCAACTGCCCATGGCAAAGGTGTGGTGGATGGAATTGGCGGTGAGGCAAAATGCTTGGTACAAAACCCTGTTGGTTCAAAAAAATCTACAGCTCCAATTGTGCAGTCTGTGGAAGATTTTGTAAATGTTGTAAAAAAAGCTATACATCTACTACAGTGATGCTATTTTTAGATAAAGATATAAACAGAGATAATAATATGTGAACCAACGCAAGAGTAATACTTTACCAGGAATTTCTAAAATGCATGGAATTACACATTCACCTTCTGGTTCAAACTTTTATAAAAATGCTGCAGCACCAATGAAAGGAAATCTTAATACCAGGGCAATTAACACCACAAAAAGTATTGGAGGAAATTGGGTTGTTGTGAAATATGATTATAGTTTATATGCTAGAGAAGTTAAGCAAGTGCTGGGAAATGATATTCAAGTTTCTGCCATGGTAAAGCATGGAGAATATTGGAAATGGCCTAAACGGGAGAAAAAGTGTTTTACAACAAGAAGAAGTTGTTAAAGTTATTCAGCCACCTATAGTTATAAATGCTCTTGGAGTTTTTGATTTACCAGATTTTTAGAGAAATCTAAGTTATGCACGGGACATGAAAATAAGTGCTAATTTTTTATCTAATATTAAACTCAGAGAAACTTCCTTTGTAATATAAGTCGGTACAAAGAGAAAGAAAGTAAAGTTGAAGCAGTTTCTGTTTTGCTCTAAAAATAAATGAGAAAAATAAAAATTATCATGTTTTTGTGTTATGCACGGGACAACCAATTTCTGCTCAAATAAATTGTTATTTTTTACATAATTTTAATTAGATTTTTAAATTTTTAATTCATTTTTAAATAAGAGTATTATATAGATATACTTAAAAAAAAGAAGAAAATTGAAATGCTATAATATTTTTTCAGCTAAAGAAATAAATGTAAATATGTTGATTATAGCATGAAAACTTAAAAAGTACAAAGCTAAATTTTAAGAATTGTTTCCATAATAAAAATTTAAATATAACTATTATTGTATCTAATTTTTTAAGATTTAACCTATGTACTTTATTATTCAATAAATAAAAAATATGTACAAGTAAGATAAAAATTGAGGTTTAGAGTGTTTACAGTGGAGAATGGCCCAAAATATTACAAATCTATAGCTTCATCTTCCTTTGTGTTTTTTAAATTGAACCTGGGCTTTCTGAAACAATCTGCTGCGACTGAATATCTTTCAATTTCTTTGCCACAGGGTTGGCAAGTTTTTTACACATGACGGTTTTTACCGTCGTGTCAAAAACCCATAGTTCTGGTAAAACTGTATTTTTATTTGAGTATTCATTTTTGAGCAATAAAATTAGAAAAAAAGTTGTTAAAAGATATTTAAGAACAGATTCTTGAATTTTCTCAACATGATTATATCAAAACATACTATTTGAAGTAAAATATTAGGATACTGAATAAAATTTTCAACATTTCCAAGCATCATTTTGTTTGGCATATTACATTACTGAAGAATGTCAAGATTGATTACTTTCAGTCATAAAATCTTGCTTTGAGAAACACATGTACACATAAAAAGAAAGCCTCATAAAATAAACTTTTCTTATCATTTTTGCTTTCAATATTTTACACAGAAATGAGACATAAAAAAACCTGGGAAATCCTTTTAGAGTTTCCTTGCAACATTGCAATAGCCTTTTGTTATCATTGCAATACATGTATATAGTTGCAAAAGCAATCATTTACAACATAAAAGTAATTATGTGAAAATAATATATTGTCCGCTATATGCCATAAATTAAAGAAAACAGTAGGTTTTTTACTTTTTTACTGGTAAAAAACACTGTTTTTACCACTGTCATGTCAAAAACCAGTTTTTGACGGCAAAAACCCAACCCTGCTTTGCCAGCCTTTTAACATGCTCGAGAATAAGACGAATCTTTTCCTTCACTGGACTTTCTATAAAAAATTTAGAATTTTCTAGAATAGCTTCTGAATTTTCTGAACTAGTTTCAAAATTCTTTTTTTTTATTCTTCTATTTAAATTTTCATTTGCATCCAAATTTTCTTTGATAGAATTTCAAATTATCAGTGAAATGCAATGACGGAATTGCAGAGAAAGTGCAGCTGTGTGAAGTAATGAAAGAAAAATGCCTTTCTGCTATTGTAGAAGTTATGAATTTTGATTGTTTTGGGACGAATTTTGACTATCTGTCGCAATGACTACGGGGTAGAAGTGACGAGTTTTGGTTTTTGCTTAAATAGAATTTGAAAAATTTTCCATAATTGCAAAAAAATACTGACTGTGTGCGTGGGGGGAAGGAATTGTAAGCCTTTTTTAGCATTCTTTTTTTTTGTTGAAAATTATGAGCAAGACAATAAAAAATTTCCACCAACAGCAGTCATATATAATATCCATGTCTATTGGCATGCTAAATAGTTTCAGCTACTGAAATAAATAACAATTTATATATATATATATATATATATATATATATATATATATATACACACACACACACATATACAGTCAGACCTTGATATAAGGTCATCCGCATATGAGGTCATTTTTCCTAAGTCCCGGCTCACTGAATAGGAATTCTTTGTTACAGATTATCGGATATATGGTCAAGTTTTAAAAATTGGTCTCGCTTATAAGGTCATTTTTATTTCAGGCGTAACATGGTGTCCACCACATGCATAGCAAATTGTTTTCGTCATGCTGGTTTTGTGAGTTCTCTGAATATCGTAGATGACGAAACCGAAGACGATATTCCCCTATCTGTTTTGATGGAAGATTTGAAAAATCGTGGCCATGCCATTGAAGGGAAGGCTGAATATGGTTTGATTGATGAGGAAATTGCCCCCACTTCTGAAGGTACAATTTCTAAAATTGTTTCACATGTTGTGAACAATGACAGTGATCCTGAGACTGTAGCTGTAACCCAAGCGAAAGCCTTCAATGCAATAAATGTCATACGGAATTCTTTTACAAACCATTAGGCAGCTGAGGAACATTTTGAGAAGTTACAAAATCTGGAAACCTTGTTCGAAAAATGAAACCAAAAACGAGACAGACCTGCATAAATGATTATTTTAAATAAGGTAAGATGTAATGTATGTATGTACACTTTGAGGAAATTTGTAAATAGCTTTATTTTAAATTATTATTTTTTTTGAATCTAACTTTCTTTCATTCTTTACTAATTCTTTTAAAATTTATTGATTTAAATATTTAATATATGGCCGATCGTTTTCGTTTGTATTACCATTTCAAAAATCATAATGTGTACTATTTACGTGCTTAGTTATGAACTGCTAATGAATCGGTTATAAGGTCACTTTTGCGATGTCCTTTAGGGCGACCTTATATCGAGGTCTGACTGTATATATATATAAATTCTAAGTTAATTACAAACAAATTTATTGAATCCAAATATGATTCATTATGTTCACAAAAGCTGACTGAGAGAAAAAAAAATTTGCACACGGAAAGGAAAAGTTTTTTGCACAGTACAACATTTTTACTGTGTAATAACTAGACAATGGATATATGCATATTTGTAGCATTTAATGCCCCTTCCCCAGGACCATACATATCATTATTCTATTTATGCTAGTATAAGGATAGGACGCTTTTAATTTTGTTTTGGCATCCTTTATCACCTGAAAGGGTCAACTTGTTTGAGCCTTGCTGGAATTGCTTGCAATCATACGAAAAAGATCAAGAAATGAGACGTGTGTCGGACAACCCATTTCAACTAGACTGGGTATTTGTTCAGAACCTCAGAAAGGGATGACCAGGTGTTCTACAAGCTGACACCTTTGTGGCAAATAAATAAAGTTGTTAGGGAGAGAAAGACTTTTCCTTTGACCTTTCTGGTGACTGATTAGTTAATAGGTAGATTTAATAGATTTTCAGAAATAGCTGTTAACCATATATATTGAGGCCTTGTTACTTTGATAGATAAGATAAAATAAGTTGTGTATTTAGTGAAGCTTTAAAAGTATGATTTTTGACTGCTGAACTTTATGATGTGCTGAAAATTAAGTTGGCTGAATCAACTTTAATAAAGATATAGACTATGGGAAAACCCTCACAACCAATGAGGAAATTGTATTTTGTGTAATTTGTCAAAAAAATATTTCCTGTGAAAAAAGAAGCACCAGATTGATTGACATATAAAAACTAATGTTCACTCCTCAAAGAAAAAACAGGATGCAAAAGGATTTGTTCAAAGTTTATAATCATTCCTATTCAAGGAGCTAAAAAGGAAAGTGATTTGTGAAAAGCCTTAGTAAGCAGCAATATTTCTTTAAAAACGTTATATAATCCAAACTTAAGGTAGTTTTTTAAAAAAATATTGCACGAAGCAGAACATTCCTGATGAAGACTAAGAAAGAACTACTACCTGCAACCAATAACGAAACCTATAACGAAATACTGGATATTTGACGAGATACAGGAGATGGCCCTATATGGAATGAAGCCTATGAGATGACAGATAAGTGTGGTTGCTACATTGATAATTTTATTTGTGGAAAGACGTACAATGTTTCTACTTGATCACATCCTCTAGCTAGAAAAGCTCTTGAAAAAGTCAATCATTCAACCATAGCAAGGTTTGTCAATGACTCCATCAGATTATTATGGACTGATAGAGATGGTTCTGAAGACTTTTAATTTTTTCTGAATGATGTTGTTCTCTATATGATCTAATTTGTAGCAGCACTGTAAGTTTAAAATCCCAGAATGCTGCACATTACATATTTAGCACACGCTGTTTACAGGGTGGCCAAGACTGTTCGGGAAGTATTCTCTGTAAATAATTTGATTTCTAGTATCAAGAAAGCTTTTAAGGCTCCTATGCGCAGAAAATTATTTAAGGAAATGTATCCCAGTTTGCCTTACCTCTATAGCCCGTGATAACCAGGTAAGGTACATGGATTGAAGCTGCAAGTTTTTACGCAAATAATTTTGATGCAATAGATTGTTCAAGTGCTTTTTCGGTTTATGTTGCAAATAAAATACCATGATCTCTCTTTGCAAAAGAACTTGGCAATAATTGAAACTAACTTTTTCGTTTTTAAGTAGAGCGATAAAGCTCGAAACATGCATTTCACTAGCTGAAGCCATATTTTGAAGTTGAAAGAATTCAAAAAAGCATCAGTGCTCTTCCACACTCAGTTGGAAAAAAAAAAAAAAGTGTTTCATTCAAAACAAAAATACAGGTTTTGAAACAGTGAAGATAAATGATTTTCTTAATGGAAATGAACTTATTGACAAAGTGAAATCAATGAGTACAAAATTTTACAAGTTTTGCACAATAATGGCTGTTGATGTGGATCATTTTCTGCTTTAAAAATGGTCTTTGATGGCACGCGACATCAGTATTCTATTGAGAATTGAAGAACATTTAGTTTCGTATTGTAAAAAAAATAAATTCAATTTAGTAAAATCTGCCTAGAAAATGCAATGATTCTTTTTTTTTTCTTTCTCATTTATCATACTGCTATTTTAGACTTTTTTTATAAATTAGAATTATGCAGATTCTGGTAAGAAATATTTTGTTCCGATTAACAAAAAACCTGTTTTAGCTGTGTTTTGCTGGGAAAGGTAAGTAGTAGTATTTAAATAAGTTTGAACTTTGAGTTTTAATTTTAAATGGATATTTCTAGATTTTAGTGCATATTTTGCTCTTTTTTAATGCATATAATTCACTGTTTAGTTATAACTCTCACGGAGGACCGATTTTTCAAGTTATTGATTTCTCAAAATCAAGTAATCCTCAAACTGCAACAGATGGTGAACCAATCATTTTTGTGAAAAATGAACATTAACTGTTTTTCCCTCTTGGTTGTTAGGACCATTGAAATGAGCAAATGATGACAATTAAGTGCACTAATACCAACAAAATTACAAATTATGGTAAAAATATTATAATTTAGACAAAATAAAATAGTTACCAAACATTTATATTCTTAAATTTATACAGTTTAAAAACAAATATTGCATCTGATAATTATTTAGTACATTAAATTTTATTGAAAAAAAGTCATGAACAAGAAAGCTTAAGTTGATAATATACTTCATGGCCTAAAATTGTAAGTGAACCAGTAATTTTTTATATTTCTAGTGGCGATTAACAAAACAATCAAAATAAATGTGCACTTTTAAAAAATACTCCTCGTAATATGAAATATTTTCATTTATTTTATTTTGTATTATTAGAATATTTACCCAGAAATAAAGACAAAAGCTTTGTTTCTTAGCTTAATTCTAAAGAAGAAGTATTTAATAAAAATTAAACCCATACCTCTAATGCTTCTTTGGTTATAATAGCTTTCTCTAGCGCTGTAATAACTTCCAGCACTGCAGCCATATCCACAACCTACAATATTTGACAACAGTATGATTAATAATAATCAAATATAATAAAATAAATAAAAAAAATCTGTTAGAAACGATGAATAGTGAAATCAATGAGTATTAATCCCTGTAGATTAAATAAAGAGAACTTTTATCCACATAAAATATATAGGCAACACAATATATTGATTTGCTACACACTATCATTATAGAGATTATTTTAGTAGATTACTCTACTATGGCAGGTGATAAAAGTTTTCACACCTCTTTTATTATAGTCAATCTATATTATTAGTTTATATTAATTATTATAGTCAATCTCGGCATGACCATGGTGTTCCAAAACACAATCATTATAATATGAGGTTGTTATATTATTGAGCGCACAAGTAAACCATTAATACTTACATGATGAAAAAGGTTAACATTTATTTGGACAAAACAATGCTACACATAGAAATTCAGAAACTAACAGACTAAATAATAATAACACAACTTTATGTTAATCAATACAAAATTACTGTTTGAAATCAAAATGCATTTAAAATAATAATCTAGTTTCAGAAAGCAAGTTTTGATAAATAATATATGTTAATATAAATGATTGGACCATAGAATTTAACTAAAAACAAAATAATTCAAAAAGACTCAAATTTTTGTAATAGAGTAAATAAATTTTCAAACAAGAACAATATGATTGATAAGTTTATGTTACTCTTTAAAAAGAAATTTACAAAAACTATGGATAGGCAGACCTGTTAAGCTTGTGGATGCATACCGGGATTCATGCTGATTTTTGCATGACAGTGCAATTAACACTAAGTTTGCAATTCGCTTAATGCAAACTAAGGCATGTCTAAGTTTTAGCACTTCCAGGTTCAAAACATACCTTGCAGAAATAAATTTTTAAATTTATCTACTTCCTACATTAATAGATCCTAGTACACAGTATAATTTAACATAATGTGCTTAGTATAATTTTAGTATTAGTATTTTTACATGACAGTATATTTTAACCTTCAACATATTACTAATTTCTTTAAAAAGTACTTTTACAATAAAAAATTGTTCAAAATTAAAAATAACAATGTAATTTAATCAACTAATAAAGCAATTGCCTCATTGAATTAGAACAGAGTTGATAGTATAGTTTTTAGGCAATATTATTTTCTTTTATGCATAAAAAGTTCAAGTTAAGATTTATATATACATATAAATACACCTATAAAATAGCATAGAAGAATGTGTTTGGAGCTGATAGTGTTCAAGATTTTTGTTACCTAACCTTGAAGAAAACATCATACGTTTTTTTTTTTTTTTATTATTATTATGATTTTGCTTTATAAACAATGGTAAAAACTTATTACTTACTTAAATGAAAAAATTCTTAAGCAAGATTTTTTAATTTTAATTTTTAAAAATAAAGACTTGCAAATCAAAGTTTTGACAAAATGTGTTGATAATGCTAAATATTATTTAATAACAATACATTAATTAAAACACTTAATATTTCCTACGAAAATGGTTAAAATTTTAACTAATCACTGAACAAATTAAATCAGAGCTCAACCTCCTTATGAATATGTAAAGACAAAGATCCAATTTGGTAGTTTAATATTAAATAAATTAACATCTGGAAACATTGAAAAAAATTGTGCTAAATTTCAATAGTCAGAACAAGTTCCTGTTAACACACTTATTTATTCTTTATTTAAATAAACATAAAACTAAATAAGTATGATTGAAATATGATTATTAAACATAAAATTTTACATTACATTTAGAAAAATTACGTTTTTATAAAACTTATGTCATTTTTGACATTAAATGTTTAATTTACTTAGGTTCATACATTACTGTCCATTTTTTGGATAATACTTTCAATATTAATAAAATTTAGATATAAGAAACTTTACAACCCTCAAAAACTAATTCATAAATAATAGTAAGGCTGTTAACCAGATATAAATTAACTGGCTAAAAAATCTATTCATAAAATTTTTTGTTTTAACAGCTTAATTTTCTATTATTTATACACTTTTAGCGCAAATAAAACAAAGTAAAAAAAATTTTGTTTCTTAAAATTATTTTTAATTTTCAGTTTAATAACTAGTCTTACTTCAAATTAACTTTATAATAATAATAAGTAGTTTTTAAATGTTTATGTATCACTGCACTTTAATGAAAATATTTACAGTGAAACCTCCAGGAAAGACAACCTCCTTGTATCGACCCACTATATTTAGGACCACTTTTGAGAGAAATTTTTTTTCAGTTTGTGTTGAAGAAAACCTTTAAAACCTCTCCGAATGACTGGGCAAACCCCTGTACCAAATGCAGAAAAGGTCAAATAAGGAATACTAAAAAATATCAAAACAAATATGTAAATTAAAATGTATTAAAAATTTTTGTGTGAGGTTCTTTTGATGATCTCTGAAAGAGATCTACAACCTCATGTTGCAGTCAGACTGCACTAAAGGCGATGCTGTCAATGACTTATTTTCAGAGCTAAAAGTTAAATTATATAAAAAAAGTTCTTTTAGAAAAAACTAAGTGTATCAAACCTCTTCTAATTTTTTAAAGCTAATTTTTATGATATAAAATTAAATGCCAACTTAAACAAAAAACATAATTGTTTATTTCAAATAGTTCTATCATTCACAATTGGTACATTTGATTTTACTCATATTTATATCAGTAGGGATCGGATCATTTGTTTTGACGCTAAATGTTATTCATCTACATGGATTTCACGAAGCCAACACAAGTGGCAGTTCCGCATCAAGGAAATGACACCGACTAAAATTAAAATAGTTAGTCAATGGAGCATTAATGACCATTTTATTGTGGAACAGAGACTGGTCGTTCCTAAGAGGTTTCACTGTATGTGTACAAGATAAATTAATATGAGCAAATTTAAATGTTCAATCATAGAAATTACTTAGAAATTAGTCAACTTCTAATTTTTTTTCTTCTTTCAGCCATGTAAACCAAGTTTTCTATATATAGAAAGAAATCCTTTAGCCATTCCCCTGAGGCAGTGACTATCGTTACAAGGTTTAACTATTTCAAGTAGGATTGTTATATCAACATTTAAGACAGGTTTTTGGGTGAGTTGATAAGCTTTCCTTTTTTAAATGCACGGTTTCCATATCAGCAGACAGCTTTAGACATTGAGGCAAAGGGAACTCTTTCTATAGACTAACTATACATGCATGTTATTGTTTTCAAAACGCAATGTTTATGTAAAAAAAAAAAAAAAAAAAAACAATTATTCAAAATTATTTTAAAATATTATCAACATATTATTTTATTAAATGTTACATTAGAAGCATATTGAAAAGCTAGAAGCTTTAGTAATTATATAAAGACTACCTGCAGAACATTAGATATTCTTCTTCTGAGCATAATGCCATCATGCTATTGATAGATTTTCACGCTTTATAAAACACTTAAGGTAAAAATATTAAAAAATTTACATATTCTTCCAATAAAATAAAACACTATCTGTTAGAAAACAATTTCAATACACTTGATTAAATATAAATACTATCTTTTGTTACCAAGATAAATTCTGGAATAATACCTGTTTCAAAAATATAATGTTCAAAGAAAGATTCTCAAGTTTACAATATCAGTGTCTTCACTACAGCGCGAGAATCTCGCATATTTTTTTCTTTTCTCTCATCATCAAAAAATTATTAACGCGAGAAGTTTGTGCACTCTTGTTTATAAATTTAAAAATGGGTGAATCTCTCAAATTTTGGATAATATTTCGTCTTCCGCCATTTTGAAAAAAACAACAACACGAAAACAGGCAAGACAAATGTTGAGGAAAGAAAAAAAAAAAAAAAAATGAGTCCTGTATAATAAGTTGTTTAAAGTTAGCTCTATTTTTAGCTGTTAATGAATTACCAAACTCCCTCATCGACAATTTACAGCAATTTGTAAAAGTTGAAGTCTGTGAAAACTAACAAGAAGTATGAACATGGAAATAACTTCAACAAACTTCACTATTCCAGGAATAATTCAAACGCCTATGCTGGTAGATGTAGAGGATAGGAAAGTGTGTGCACAATGCTACAAATTTAAATAGTGATTCTGAATAGTTCAGCATATGTTGCAAGGCCATTTAGCACCCAAAACTGAATTAAAACAAAATATCGTAACAGATTGACTGATGAGCATTTGAGCAACCTAATGAGAATAGCTAATGAAAAAGTAGATACAGAACATTTTCCATATGATACAGCAAAAATATTCAATGGTTTAGAAATTAGAAGATGTTAAAAGTGTATTATAAATTAAAGAAATATTTTTTTCCAAGTCTATTCTTGTTTTTTTAATTTTTAGAAATCCCACTTAACTTTTTGAAATCTCAGCCTGTTTTTGAGAAAAGGTGAGAAATTCTCTTATATTTTTCTGTAATGAAAACACTGAATATTTAAAAAAAATTATGACTTCTTTGTTGACAAAACCTCTAAATTTTTAACAAAGTTAACTTTTATAAAAAAGGATTATTTAAAAACCAGATGAAAGACATATCCAGCCCCTGGCCAACAAGTTATGCATTTTTTTCACAATAAAATGTAAAATTCTCTTTATCAGTACATTATGTAAATACGTTTAAAAAATAGGAAACTATTATCTTTATTGCAGTGTTATCATATTTTAATCCAATTAGTTTATAACATACATAGGAGCAGTTTTACAACTTAAGTTTAGCAATAAAATTTTATTAAAAATGTTTAGTAGATACAATTAGTAGATTACAAGCAAATACTATATGAAATCATAAATTAAATTTCTTTAGTAACGAAATTTGAAAAAAATTAGAAAGCTCCATAATATTTTCTACCCTTCTCCCTTAGTTACTTAAGACTAAATCTTAAATTCACTAAAAGTATTCACTTAAGTAATATTTATGTTTCGCAAACACTAATACTTTTCCTATTTATAGCAACTTAATAACAGAAGTACAATAATTTATAATACTTAAAATTAGGAATTTCTTCATAACAATGACTTATTTAACAAGTTTTATTCAATAGAGTAGGAAACTAATATTTTTTCAACTCTGATTCATATCAAAGTTGAAGAATTTAACATGAAAATTTGTTTTCAAGCTATATGTATCAGGTAGTTCTCCAAGGCTTTGGATATTGTTAAGAAAAGCAAAAACTTTCAACCTATTTGTGCGTATTTAAAGATATTTTTAAAAGTTTTTGCTATTCTTCATTAGTAAATACCCACCCAAGCCTTTGAAAACTACCAGTTTCTATTAAATTTTTTTATTTATTAGAAGTATGGATTTTTTTGGCCCACACAATATCCTAAGATATACAATGTAGAAACTAAGAAAAACTAGTCATTTTGTTACTGGTCAAAGGCACCAGTAATAAAAATATAACCAGTGGATATTGTCACAGGTTTGTTTACATGCATGTCCATAAAAATCAAAAATTACAATACAGTGAATATGTATTATTCAAAAAGAGAACAGTATCAAATCTGAAAGTAGAGAAAAGCATCAAACCTGAAAGGGAAAGAAAGAATTAAACGCAGTTAATGAATGAAAATGAAATAAAGGAATTCAAAGCAAAAGAAAGTGCCTGTATTTTGTCAACATATAGAAGAAAAAGAAAGACTAAAAAGTAAATCCTCTGCAGACAAGCCAGATCCAAGAAATTCAATTAAAATAGCATTCAAATCAAAACAATTATGCAAAACAGCCAATAAAGTGGCTAATAATTTTCTTAAGTCACCATACAAAAGATATGCTGCTGTAAAATAATTAGTAATTAAATATGGTCTTGAATTACCCAATATTATGTATAAAAAGAATCCAAGCAATGTTTAAATGAAGAAAGCAAATTTACTGTAGAAGAATTTCGCACAGTGATGGCATTTTTTGGCAGGCACCATGGCAAAATAGGATAATTATTCAAAGTTTCTTCTGGTGGTACAATTACTCGTATGTTATATGCTAATGATGTCAATAAAGGAAGTTTTTGCTTAGTTTAAAGAAGTTGACTCTCAAATAAAAATTGGCTTATCAAATTTTGCTGAATTGGACCAGAGCACATAAAGGTATTTGACATGCGACTTAGGCATTAAAACAAAACAACAAACTCTCCGATGAATTTTCAACTTTAATCAATAAAATTGTATGAGTTTTAACATCACAAATTTGCAAGTCTTTACAATGTGAAAATTACAATGAGAAAGAATTAATCAATAACTTATATCCAATGGCAAAAATTTGAGCAACAAGCCAAAATACAAATGGTATCCTCAGTGAAAGAATTGTTTCAAGTCCAGTTGGGTAACTAAAATGTTTTCTGATTGACACGTGCGACGTGCTTCTATTTAGACGGTGAATTTTTATAAAAGTTCTAAATGATAGAATAGACGTATTGCTGTTTTATATTAACTGTGTCATTTCGTTTGCAATTCGCTGAATCCATTCTTTACATAATTGTTCATTTACTTAAGGGAACACGTGGAAAATTATATTTTTTCCTTTTGTGTTTCTATTAGAATTTTTGCAAGTTGCAATCGCGCAAACTGGCATTTCATTAATAGTTTTAAATTTTTGTAAATTCACTGCAATAAACTGAGGAAAATCATTTTATAAAACAACAAATGTCTTGGAATATGTCACAAAAAGGAATGCTCCAATATTAGTTAGACCGAACGCTCGGTTTTTTAAGTAAAAGTGCAAGCTTTGCGCCACAGTGATGTCACTGGAGAAAATCGTAGGTTTGGCGCAACAAGAGTTTCTTCAAAGAAGTGAACCCTCTTAGCCATGTGAATATGCATCGTATTTAAACTCGATACAGATAAACTTTATCTCAACAGAATTTCAATAGGATACAGAACTTTAATTTGTCCACCGGCAAGCACTTTCACCAGTCCAAAATATAAAGTCTGTTCACAATGTGATACCAATAACAGAGACTCAAAATTTCAGACACTACATTTGAAAAGAATTTTATAGTTCTACAGGTGTGCTGACATATTAATCCATCTATTCGAACCGAAAATAGAAGATTTAAATTCAAAGAAGATATTTAATGGAAAATATATTGTACATAGTCATTAAGATAGGTTTCAATATTTATAGTTATCAATCAAAACTTATATGCAACCTGAAGAACTTACACCAGATACTATTACAAACTATGCATTTTATTTTACTAAGCTAGAACGGCTTAGAATATTTTATACAAATGTCAGCTTCTAAATTCAATTAAATTAACATTTAAATTACAAATTTAGACATTTTGTAGATGAATATTCTTTTTTTTTCTTTTATGTGATATATGTCCAGACACTAACACTTAAACCTATATTAGCAGATTAATTTGGGTTTTACACATCAAATTGTATTTTGGATAAATCACGATGCACTAAGTATTTGATATAAAAATTTTATTTTAAATTATTGAGGATTTTTCAATGATATTCATGATTCATTTTTGTAACCGACAAAATGGAATTGCCCCACAATTTTTTTTTTAATGGTAGCTTTAGTAAAACTTCAGTGGTCCAGAACCATAATTTATTTGGAGCCCTGATGAATGAGAGCAAAATTGAGATTAAAGCTTTTAAGCAATTAATCTCATTTTTGAGCTTAAAAACAAACTTTCAAAAATAAATGTCATAACTTTAAAAAAAAATTTTTTTAATAAGATTTCATACTTAACTTTAAATATATAGTGAATTTTACAGAATGTTTTGTCTTTCAAGGCATTCTTTTAATTTTAGCACTTTTGATTATTATTATAACGAAATTTAAACCAAAATATTCAAACCATTTTTATCAGCTTAATATAATCTCCATCAAAAAACTGAGACACTCCTAAAATCAAATCTATTAGATGTTTTAATAATGAATATAGTTTCTCCACAAATGACAATAGATCAATGCATTTATTATCTGTTTACAGAAGAAAAAAATACTTACACGTAATGTGAAAAAGTATCAAGTTCGGGGGAATTTATCTGTCAACAAAATTATATGAAAAGGACAATAATACATCAAATATATATAAAAAGATACTAACAAAATGTCTAAAAGAAAAGCATGCTAATGAGGAATATTACAATTTGGAGGAAATCCACCATTTAAAAGCAAATATTGAGCACAAGTGATTAAAGAAGGATACACTACGTGCTTAAATTTAGTAAAAAAAATTTCATTAAACATGGTTTTGTAAATATTAAGGATACTGTAGATAGCAATGTACCATAACAGATAAGCAAACGAAGATATGAACTTACAACGTCAACCATATAGCATTAGGAAAGAGCGATATATTACAGTAATGCAATATAAACACTTTATAAGATATTAATATTTATAAATTACATTATATGTCCCATAATTAACAATAATTTGCTAAAATATAGCCTGTATAATATGCGCATGTGCTTTGACGTTTAATAAAATGTATACGTGATTCTCCTTTAGCATAGTCATTTCTTATATTCAAATAGGTAAATTCGTTAACTTTGTTTCTATACAACCATTTTAGCATTGTAAATATGTATTATCGTTTTATGATTGTGAATTCGTGACACACACACAAACAAGGCAATTTTTACACGTTATGCCTAACACTATTTCGATGTAAGGAAGTATTTAATATCTCACTTTTCAATCTCATTAATATTTATTGTCGGCTTTCTGTGTTCTGTAGTTATAACTTACATTGTATTCGTTGTCCAGAGCTTGTAATAACTTTTCTTTTATCTCGTGTGGCGTTTGCTGCATGGGCCCGCTTTTCGGAATCCCCCAATAGCTGGATGCACACCACTCTGTGCTATTTCTCTCTATGAGCTCCGAAACCTCCTAACGACATGGCGGCGGACACGAGTGGTAATGGTCTGTCGGGAAATATAATATAGTAAATGCCTGCGACAAAAAAATCGCGGTTAAGGGAAACAAACCGATATGAGAATACGGTTGCAACAGCACGTGGCACAAAACGTTCCAGGAGTTAAAGATTTTTTTAAAAAGATTCGCTTTTAATAAAATACACTTAAAATAAACTTGAAACAATAATTAATGAGGTAATTTTGAGTTTTATGATGTAAATAAAAAGGAAATTATTTAAAATAAAAAATCTTGCAGAGTTTTTGCTAACGGCTGGTCACGTGATTGCCGCCGAAACATGAAATTGACATTAACTAATAAAGAATTCAGAAAATAAGTTTGAGTTTAAAATTAATAGTCATGTAGGTATGATACAAACGGGAAATTTCATTAACCCAAAGCTCCAACCCAAGCGAAAGCAATGACAACAGATTTAGTTTAATGGCTTGAAAAAAGACCAGCTCATGTCTAAAACTAGCAATGTTGATACCGAAAGTAACAGTTACTAAAACTGTTATTTTTTTCTTCTTTAGAGCTACTAGCCACAAAAACGTTACAGAAATTCTCAAAATTGGGGGAAATTTTGTTGAATTACAAGAAAAGTGTCTCATGAGAAAAAAACATCTAAGCGCGTAAACTTGCAAAAAGTATATGAACTGATCGTGCATGCGCAAATGGTTTATTATCACTCTCTACAATTTTATGCAAAAAGGAAATAATTGTTCGTGAAAGAGAGCCTGACTAGTTTTTCGTGGGTAATTAAATTTTTTTTTTATCAATTGGTTTCTCATTCCAATGTGAAAAAGTCGTAGGCAGTGAGAATGGCCTTTAAAAATTTCATACTATCATATCGTAAAACCAACACAGATGGCGCTAGTAAATAAAATTCATAATAAGATTTCCGGGTCACTATTTCCTATTTATTTTTACACCTAATCGTAAAAAGAAAGAAAAGCCCGCTGTCATATAGTGTTACTGTGCTTTTACTGTTTACAAGAAAACTTGAGCAATTTACCATTCAATATGCAAATCCATTTAGTCAAAGACATAAAAAAATGAAGATGACACTCAAAACATGATAATCCTTTTTATGTTGCTATAATAATTTCTTTAAATCAATTTATGGCTCACAAACTTTCAAAATACAATATCAAATACAATACAATACTCAATACAATTCAAACTCAATACAATACAAACTCAATACAAATTCAAAATCAATTAATAAAATACAAAAAAAAAAAAAAAAAATCTTATGAATGGTGAAATTAAGCACAAATTTAAATATAAATCTAAATAATAAAATTTTCTACAACCATAAGCATAGCCTGAAAGAAATTTATGGGGGGGGGGAAGGCTTTTTTCTAAGAAGATGGTGGCGCAGAGTAGAACTCTTTACCTATAACAATATTTCGCATACTTTCACCATCAGCTTGTGGATAGTCATAGGTGAAGTAAGTAAGTTAGTTTCTGTCTTGATTTTCAAACATATTAAAGATTTTTAAATTAGGGAACTATATGGAATTCAAAACTGCATTAAACATAGCTCCTAAAAAAGGCGTCTTGAAAATTTTCAAAAATATTTCTGCCAATTAAATGAGGAAAATATTATGGAAGGAGAAAATATCGCAGCATGGATGGAATCGGAAAATTTCGCAGTTTTTAATATTAATGTGAACAACAGCAATCTCAAGCTCTTGACCTGCTCTTTCGAGTATAAAGTAGACAGCTGCTTACTACAGCTTATTCTGAGAGACGAGATTTTCAAACAAATAATTTTGTTTTTTGTAAAAGAAATAATTCATATAATTTCTAAGATCAAATCTACTGTATTTCATAAGATATTAATAATATTAAGTAATTCTGGTGAGTTTAAAGTGAAAATTTCTTTTAGGTATTTATAGATGTATAGTTAAAAAAGGTGACATTTTTGCTAGAGTTAGAAGGAACTAGCTTTTTTGTCACTCCTGATTTGGACTCTTTTTACTGGTTTATTACTATTTTTGTAGCAAGCCGTGCACCATCATACGTCAGTGTTAGCGCATTGTTCGAGCAACAAGATAAATTTCATTTTACAAATTATCGTTTAGGTTTAAATTTAGAATTTGTTATATTGTTGACAGGGTAAGAAGTGTTTTGTAGCGATTATTTTTTTTATTTTATCAAATGACAATTCTTACGTCTTGAAATGACGTATACAAGATTATAAAAAAATACTATTCAAGAGAGTATCAAAACACAATGATCACGTTGTGAGCCAAATGGTTTCAAAATATACCGGAAGAGTAACTATAGTATAGGCAGTAAAGAGCTTGCTACGCTTCCTAGTGTAGAAAACACCATCCATATTCCCATGCAACTTAACAGAGAAAGAAAGGGAAGAAAGAGGGTCAAGACATGGAACCAGTCTTCTTCCCCAGATGGCGTATTCGAGTCTTGCGATCGCGAATATCTGCACACAGCGTTCGAAATTTCCCCTCGCCAGCTCACCATTGGCTAATAAGTTTTGTCTCATAAAATGTTGTGTTTTATATAAACTATAATATTTTCCCCGGAATAGAGAATTTGCTTTTAACTGCTGTAGTTTGGTACCCTTACGAAAATTTAAGGCATAAAGTTTATTTGAGGTATTTTTGAGGTATCGAGGTTGTTTTGAGTATATTTGAGGTATATTTAATGTTGTTGAGAAAACAGCAATAAAAATTATACCTCGTAAAGGTTGTAATTAAGGTGTACGAGGTTGTTTTATATACATTTCAGCTTTTTGAGGTTGTTTAAAATTCACTTCAAATTAACCAGAATGATAAGGTGATTTTTAAGGTATACCAGGTTGATTTTCTTACACTTGTAACAAAAGAGGTATTTTTGAGGTATAAAATTTTTTACCTTATTTCAACTAAAGAGAGTGAGGTATTTATTGAGGTAGATGAAGTCATTTTATTTATACCTAAGCTTATTTTGAGGTTGTTTTAAATCCACTTCAAATCAACCAGACTGATAAGGTGATTTTTAAGGAATACGAGGTTGTTTTTCTTACACTTATAACAAAAGAGGTATAAAAAAATCAACCTTATTTTAACTAACGAGAATGAGGTATTTACGAGGTATAAAAAGAGATACATTTTTTCTACTAAAGAGAGTTTTTTCTACTAAGAGAGTTGACAATCGAAAGTCTATTCGAAATTCGGTAAGTGTGCTTGACATTTATTAATTTAGTTTTATCACCTTTAATCAAATATGCTTCAATTTTCAAACTTAAATTTTATTATTTTTGTTTCAAAGACACCTCCTGATCTTAAATAATTTAAGTTGGAGGATATTCTTACAGCCTATTGGTGTAGGCTTAGCAATAAGAGAGAACAATCGAAATATTTCTCGTCGCTGTTTAGGGTAAAGTTACTCGTGAATCGTAACAGCAGGCTACGCACAGTATATTTTATTGTTTGTAATTTATTCAAATATAACTATTCTTTTTATTTTGCTTAAATGTATATGTTTTAACATAGCAGTATGCAAGCTGATTAATTGAGTAAAATGTTCATAATTTCTCTTATAAATAAATAATTGAAAATTGAAAGATTTTTAAAATAGCAATTTTGTTTTGATATTCTACTATCGCTGTATGCTTATCGTTTGCTTGGATATCTGTTGCAAAGTTTATATTGTTGTTTATGAATGAAAATATGTATAATAACACTGCATTGACATGCAATTTCTTTTTGTAATACATATAACATTAACATGCAATTTCTTTTTCTTATACATGTATATATATATATATATATATATATATTTACAGAGCTTATCCACAGTTCCCTGATATTGCTGAGATGACCTAGGCTGTAAATAGCACATGTGCAGTAGCGAAGAAGAAGTGACTAGCAAGTTACTGCTCAGCCTTCCCCTAGGAAATAGTTCTGAATTTATACCAAAAAGAAAAAGTAATCTCTCCTAATAAACTACAGAATTTACGTAATTGTTGATAATAATAGTTTGCTAGATATTTGATAATTGAAAACTAGTAACTGTACTAGCTCACTTTCTTATGTTTGATCACAAAACTGCTATTTTCATACACGTTATTTTTTCGCAATTTACCCACGTTAATTATTTACTAAGCAGATTGTTATTACTTATTAGAATATTGAGCAGAATTAAATTAGACCCGATTTCAAGTTTATATGAGAATTTGCTTCAAGGTTAAGAGCATTTTTATGCAGCTGTTTATGGTTCACTACTTCAAACATTAGCGACTTTCGGAAATCTAAAATTTTTAGAAATAAGTCAGTATAGTTTCTTATGCAATTTTAATGCTGAATTGAATAAAATCAATTGCAAATAGAAACATTTATTGTTGAAAGTAATATGCATTTTTTTGAATTTCATCTTATGGGACGTGTTTTTATATTTAAACAAATAATTGTAACAACTTACTACTAGTTTTATTCTGCTCAGTATTATAAGTTATATAGGCGATATTGTACTCAACTTATTTTAAAAGTATTATTTCAAATAATTCTCTCTTAGACATTTTCCTCACATAAAATTACTCACAACTTTAAAATAAATGCTCCTTATCAGCTTGTAATTTGTTCTATTCGATTGAGTGTAAAAAAAGAATAAAAATTGGTACATTATTTTCAAATTTTAATTTATTAAACGATTCTTGATTCTTGATTACATTTATTAAAAAATATTAAAATAACTATTTTTTAAGAAACTCAGATGTGATTGACAATAACGGAAGTTCTTTTCAGAATCAGCGTCAAAAATTTATTAAAAAGCTATTAGTTTCATGTAGTCGGACAAAAAGTTTAAAAATATAGACTAGGTTTATTGAGTTTAAAGATTTGTAAGAAAAAAAGAAAGAAAATATAATTATCAAACTTACAAGTACCATTTTGTGGCTTTGGTACCTGTCATGCTTTTTAGCTACGGTGATTGAGTAGAAATGGCAGAAGAGTAATACTATTTATCTGAAAAAGAAAATAAATTTCATCCAGTTAATTTAAATCATAAAAAAAACAATTTCTTATATTTTAATATTTTAAAACCTGCCACTATTATTGTAAATATGACTTTCTTACTAATTCATATATTTTTTCTTTTAGGTTCCCATAATTACAAGTTACAACAGGTAGACGGAAACAGTACTTTAAATAATTTTGTTGGTTTGTAAAAAAAATGAAATTTTAGTTTTAAATAAAAATAATTTGAATTTCAGCTGACTAATTATTTAAATTCGTAGTTTTATAGCTTTAGAAATTCAAGCACCTTAGACAACTATCTTCTAAATATATGAGTTCCCATAAATAATTTTTACTAATTGTAGAAGTTGGATAAGTGTTATTTTAAGATGATTTAATTCAATCTATTAAAATTACAGAAGAATTATGCATTTGAAACTTTCTTTTATAGCTTAAAAAAAAGAAGCAATTACTGCCGAAGGTTTAATATTAAAAACTTCAGATTGATAAATAAAGATCTCTACTAGAGAAAAAATGTAATGATATACATTATTCTTCATATAATATATATAATATCTTTATATATATTATATTTTTTATATAATGAGGTAAAAATTAATAAACTAGGTGGTCCGTATAACACCTCACCATCGTATATACTAAAAAAAAGGCTTTAGGTTGAGCTAGATAAGCCAGAAGTGTAAAATATCGCACCTTTGGTTGATAAATTAATACTTCTAAAAATACAAAAATATATACTTGAAGTTGAGAAATAATAACTTAAGGTAGAACATGGAACACATAACGTAAATAAAAAATAACCTTTCCAAGTGTTGAAAATACACTTCAGGTTGATTTATAACAACCAAAAGTGTAAAATGGCACACTTTAGGTTGAAAAATATATACCTCTACAAGCATAAAATTAGATACCTGAGGTTGAAAAATAATTACCTGAGGTAGAAAAAAATACACCTGAGGTTGATTTATAGCAACCAGAAGTGTAAAACGACACATCACAGGTTGATAAATATATACCTCTACAAGCATAAAATTAGTTACCTGAGGTTGAAAAATAATCACCTGAGGTAGAACAAAATACACCTGAGGTTGATTTATAACAAACAGAAGTGTAAAACGACACACCGCAGGTTGACAAATATATACCTCTACAAGCATAAAATTAGATACCTGAGGTTGAAAAATAATCACCTGAGGTAGAACAAAATACACCTGAGGTTGATTTATAACAACCAAAAGTGTAAAACGACACACCACAGGTTGATAAATATATACCTCAATAAGCATAAAATTAAATACCTGAGGTTGAAAAATAATTACCTGAGGTAGAACAAAATACACCTGAGGTTGATTTATAACAACCTGAAGTGTAAAACGACACACCACAGGTTGATAAATATATACCTCTAAAAGAATAAAATTGGATACCATGAGGTTGAAACATATATACCTCGGAGGTTCAATTTAAGGTATATTTGAGGTCGATTTTGAGGTATTCATTTGCACCCTTTTCAATCTAACGACGTATTTAAATAACAACCTCTTTTATACATTTAAAATATACCTCGTTTATACCTCATTTATACCTCGATTTTTTCATAAGGGTACGTAACAATAGAATGAAGATAGAACATAGAAACGTTTTAAAGTCACAGACAATACATGATTTGTTCAGAGTCTCTATAAATGGATCCTCTCCATAGCAGAATTTGGCCTTAGGGCTATATTTGATAAATGAGGTTTTGGTACTGAAAAATAGCAGTTAGCAAACAAAATGTTAAAAGTATAGAAAAATTTCTTTTTTTTTTTTTTTTAATTTCTCATGTTTTTCTTATTTTAATAACTTTTATTAATGATATGTAAATGATAATAGAACTATTAGAAGTTTATGGCAACTTTAAAGTTAATAGTATTATTACTATTATTTTACAACTAATGTGATTCACCCTTCAGTTTTTCCCTTCTTTAATGATTTTTGTATCCAAAAAGTTATTACTACATCTGTTTGCATTTTTAAAATAGTTTTCATTTTCAGTGAAGATGGTGGCTATTGAAAATTTCAGTCACAATATATATATATATATATATATATATATATATATATATATATATATATATATATATATATATATATATATATATATATATATATATAAATAGTATATAGGCCTAGTCAAGTGCCACTGACCGGTACTCCGAACACTGATGTTTCTCCTAATCTATACTCATCAGATATTAAAATATCGAATAAATATAATAATATCAACGAATAAATAAATATCGAATCGGATATAACAAATATTTCAGATATTTAGCAAAGCGACTATGTGATTGCTGACATTCACCGGCGAAAGTCGACATTCTCTTGATTTCTATCATTCACGGTGACAAATATATATATATATATATATATATACAAAAAGGACAAAAAGGCAAAAAAGAAAAAAAAAAAAAAAAAAAAACGAAGAAAATAAAGGAAAACAATAAGTTGTATTTACTGCGCATAAGCTGCAAGTAAATAGAGCTCATATTATAAGTTCAAAATGTAGAGAAAACATGGAAAAAATTACAGAACAATGAAAAAAGGGAAAAAGAAAAATAATATTACTAAAAATGATAAAAATCCGAAAAAAAAAAGAAAGTAATTAATTAAAATCTGGAAAATAAAAGATATAATCTTTTCATCAACTCACACGATTATATCCGCAAAAAGGAGCGCTGTCTAATATTGTATCAATATTGCCAAAGCAAAATATATCAATACAATAGTGTGAGAAGCACTCAAAACAAATTTTACAAAAAATTTACAGCAAATAAAATAGAACATATTAAGTAAAAATATCACGTGAAAACAGAAAATAAAATGTAAAGAAAAAACAGAATAAAACATAAAACGAGATCTATAAAGCGAGAATCGATTTCAAATAAATTTACATGAACAGGAATTTTTTCAAGAATAATTTAAAATATTTTCGTAACAAGATTGCCAGATTACAAAATCTGAAAACAAAAGCGCAAATTGAGGTAAAAGCATAAATAGTGGGGTTTTGTTTTATATTGTGTTCTTACTGCAGTACACTGAAGTGCTTTTGATACCAGGATGGGCCAGGATTTGTTAGTTACCAAGGATGGGCCCGAAAATGGATGTGCGCAAGTTAATATTATACTGGATAATTTAAAGAAGTTGACAATTAGTAATTTTAGAAAATTAACTTTTATTTAAGGAAAAAATAAAGAAAAAAAATAAAATAGAAAAGTGAGAGAAAGAAACATGAATTGTCTGTTTTGCACAAAATTTTAGCCACGGATTTGCCCGAAATGGATTGGTACATGGTAAAAATTATATAAATTAAAAAAGAAGTTTTTTAGTAAATTTATTTACAATAACATACAATTAACTCAATGATTTTATATAGAATTTACTTTAGTTGGGAATCCATTGTTTTTTATCAAATTTTGAAAGAGTAAGTCTATTTGTTTTTTGGATAAATAAACATTACTACATATTCTTTTAATTCTATTCATTTGATTAAAAATAGTATTTAAATAGATGTTCTTAGAAACATTAGAATTCCAAGTAATTAGTTTATTTATATTAAAATTAAAATAATTTCTTTTATCGTATAAATCAATAAAGCAGATATTTTCTTCTATTATAATACCCAAATTCAAAAAATTGAAATAAATATTATCATCATGATTACGAAGCCAGATTATTTCCTCGGGGTAAATATTGTTTAATAAAATAGTATAATCTTGAAAATTAAAGATAATTAAATCATCAATAAATCTAAAAACAAATTTAATATTAAGAATATAATTTTTTTTTTATAATAGTGCAAAAATAAGTGAGATGAAAAGAGAGAGATGAAAAATTAGATCCTTGTGGTCATCCATCAATTTGAAGAAAAATATCTTTTCCATTGTAAAGATAATTATTAAAGAAACAAAAATTAATTAAAATTTCCCAATAATCAAAATCGCAATTAATATCGATATTAAGGATATTTTTAAAATCATATTTCATATTAATAATTCAAAAGGACATCTTTTAGTTTAGGCTTGCTATTGAAAAGATCCTGGAAATCAAGAGTCGCTATAGAACTAATTTTATCATGTTTAATAAATTCTAAAATCAGTTGATTATTAGTGATTATCCAAGAAAAACCTTCTTTAATAATATTGTTAATAATTTTATTTAAGTCGTTAGAGAAAATGATGATAGGTTTAGTTAGGTAAGTATTAGATCCTCATGTGATTGTTCTAAATTTTATAGGAATTTTATGAAATTTAGGACTGATAATTAAGTAAGGAAATTGTATATTGTTAATTTTAATTTTTAACCTCTCATATAAAGCTAAAAATTTTTTAATGACAATATTATTATTTAAATTACTAAGTTTAAAATTTTTTTATTTCCGTACTTAAAAGTTCAACATGGAATTTTTACAGAAGATTGCGCAATTATTGTTAGCTTTGTCTATGGAGGTAATTATACAATTTTGTTGTAATTGCTTAATTGATTGAATAATTTAAGAAAATTTTTTTGAATTGTTACTGTTATTTAAATTATCCTTATTATTGAAAACAAAGTTTTTAAAGTAATAATGAACACTCCATTTCAACTCTGTTAGCATACCTAAAGGTAAAGAGAATCTCTATTTGATGGTAAATGGGTCTAAATTTTGTGCCTTTTATCATTAAATTCCTAAGTTCTAAGCTTTCTATAATATTTAAATTACCAGTAATAATATGTTTATCAACAAAATCAAAATATTTTTCTTCTTCACAGTGGCATTCATTATCGGATACATTAATCCTCCCTAAATTTTTACTTATATCATTATAATTAAATATAGCTCTACAAAGAGATTTATTATATTTAAAGCTTTTAATTATGTTAAAATCTTTTAATGGAAATAAATTTTTAAAATATTCAAAAATATTATGAAATTTGATCTTATCGAAAATAGGGTTTTGAAAGTTAATAACGAAATATAAATTGTCTAAATTTTTCTTTTTATTAGGGGAAGTTTTACTCATTTTAGCTTTTACAAGATCGAAACAATGGAATTTTGAAATGTAAATTAATAAAAGAAAAATTAATAATAAGATTTTGAAGCTTATATACATCATTATTCTTAAGGGATAAAACAAAATCTTTAATTAGTTTAATATTATAATGCTTATTAAAATCATTTCCCATATAAGTGAAAAAAAAATCGTACGTTCCTTTTAAATAGTAATAGTTATACATAAATATTATCTATGCTAATAGCAAATAAATAAATAAAAAAAATTCAAAAATTAAAAAAATATTAATAATAATATTTCGCATGAAATGAATTTTATAGGTTGTAATTATAAGAATATTAAAAAAAGTCTCGCAAATGCTTGCTTGAAACGAATTAGAATTTAAATTTTGAGTTCAAAACAAGTTAAATTTGTTTGTTGCTAAGAAATAAAACTATTTTTTTCATTAAAATTATCGTGACAGCTGCTGCCACAGTTGTTTCCGACGTTCAACTTACTTTACGGTTTCCTTTGTTGCACAATAACTATAAAACTTGGAAACTTGGAATTACGAAAGTGTGTAGAAAAGTGTTCAAGGAGCACGAAAGAAAATTAAGGTTTGGTTTTTCAGTTAGTTATAATAACTGTTAAGTTTATTGCAGAAAATACCGTATACTATGTCAATCTATTGCCCGTTGAAACTTGAATCTTTAGAATTACCCGCAACTACAGAGTTAAAATTTGACGTGCTGTAAAGTTTATTTTCATTTTCGAATTTAACGTGATTTCTTTCATCGCGATGACGTTTTGTTTGAAAATTATTTCAATTAATTGCTTTTCCTCACAATTTTTGTTAACTTTTCATTACTTTGTGTTCACGCATTGTTGAAAAAACATTTATTTATCTCTCTCGAAATTTTCATTTTATAATTTCGTGCTTGACCGATTGCTAAAAGTAACAAGAAAAATAAGTAAACAAAAATGAGAAAGAGAGAGTGTGTGTGTGTGTGTGAGAGAGAGCGAGAGAGATGCTGCCAGATACAAATCTTAACAATTGTATCGAAATTTTAAAAATATGAAAGATTCAGATAGATAGAAATCATTGCCAATTGATGGATAAAAAATATTTTCAATTTGAACTGTTTTATAATATATCTGCGTTGGCAGTCGAGTACTTTGTGGTAAATAGTTTAATGAGGATCGATACTGCTTACTGTTGGTCCCTTAGCGCTCTAGTGAAAATTGTCACTTATCCGCACAATCACTTATCCATGTTCCCAATTTAGATTTTCCAGATCTCTCTGGTTGTCATTAGCATAAAATAAATATGAAATTGTTTACATGTAAGTTATTTATTTTCTTCTCATTTAACAGTATTTTTTCACTCTGTTGTATAAAACTTATATACTTAAGGCTTTTATTATATTAATAAGTAATCGTGTAATATTATCTTTATACATATTTTATGATAAAGATATTCAGCCACCGTCTTATAGTTATTAAACGGTAAGTAGTTCTATATATTTTTTAATAAGTTTTATAAACTTTCAATTAAATTTTATGCGAAACTGTATTCATTCAATATATGCAATAAAAATAATAAGCACTTAATCAATATTTAAAATTCTGAGGCAGTATTAAGATTTCACCTTTCACACTATTACTAAAATTAACCATTTACCTCCTTGGCTAAAAACATTTAACGAGTTTTTATAGTAAGCCAATAATTAAATAAATTAAAAAAAAAACAATTTTATAGATGACGATACGATAATAAACCTGCAAAATGATTAGATCCAACTTTTATCCAAATAGAATCGAAAATAAAACATGTAACAATTCTGTATTAACATTTGTTGAAAGGCAATTTACACAGAAACTATGTCATGTCACCGACTACAATTTGGTATTTAAAAATGGAACTAAAGTAAAACATCTTAAATAAACTCCAATAAGTTTTATTTGTACTGAATGAAATGAAATTAAACTTTAGAATATTCGATATTGCTTAAAGGCATGGGACGATTTTACTCGGCACCAGCCAACGATTTGTTAATACAATAAAATATTTTGGATCTTTTATATTAATAATTTTTTATTTAAATGTAACAATCTGAGGAAATAAAAATTATTGAGAAGATCTCAGAAAAATTTCATTTTTCTCTCAGCCTAAAATTTTCAAATGCTAAAAATTTTTAGAAAATATTTGTAAGATACGATTTAAAAAAATAAAATAAAAATATGAATAAGAAATAAATAAAAATCACAAATAAAAATATTTCTCTTGCTACTGGTCTAGTTTTAAAACATGTCTTATTTTGGAGGCGCACTTCTTTATTCTTATAAATAGCCTCTTGGACTAGTATAATTCATGGCTGTGTTCCTTTGTCTACTTGCCAAAGGGGGTCCCTAGGACTTCCTGATATTTTTGAAAGCGAGGACAGTTGAAGTAAGAAAAGAAAGACAGGATTCCTAAGCTCCTGAAAAAAATAAAAAACTGGAACCACAAAAAATTATATTACCATTATTACCACTTTTTAATGCGTATGAATCCTGCAGGCGAATATTGAAAAGGAAGTGAAAGTTGAGACCTAAAAACTTCTTTGGAAGGTAGAGAAATAGATTTCGGTTGCCCTTTTACGTTTTCCTGGTGATATACTATTCAAATTAGTGGTGTTTGCATGATAATCAATCACTATTTGTAGAAAGGAAAACAAAATGCACATTTTTTACACGAGAATATGTTTATTTTAAAAATTATATAATGCAATGTTGTTTATTCCTAGTTTTTTTTTAATACAATTTATAAAAAGTAAGATTTTAAAGGTCCCCTGAGCGCCTGGGACCCTATGCGCTGCCCTGGTGTGCAATTGCGTAAAGACGGTGCTGAAACAAGGTGTATTTTTATACTTATTCTATTAATAGTCTACACCAGATACCTATTAGTAGAAATATTATTTTTTGATTTAGAATAGATCAATAATTTTTCGAAAAAATATGGTGTTGTATGTATTATTTGGAAATTTTAAGGTTTTCATTGAATAATAAATTTAATATTTTTGTCTGTTCGTTCCAAATTACTACATTGAAATTCATTTTTATTTCTGTATAGGTAATATGTGAAGTATAAAGTATCTTTAAGGAAGTCATTCAATGCCTAAACAATCTAGGTAAGATTTGATTGCCTGAATCAGCTGTTCCCAAAAGGTGTTCCGCGAAACCCTAATAGGTTCCATGAAATAATCACAAGGGAATTTAAAAATCAGCAATTTTTTTTAACTACTTATGATTTACGAAATTTGTAATTTAAGTCATATCTTATGAATAATCTATTATTTATATATAATTCGTTTCTCTAATAATTTGTTATTAATTATATTCGGTATTAAATTATTTCAGTTAAATGCTGGCGAAGAAAGAAAAATCAACTCTATAAAATATTTACTGTTATTAAGTACTGAATGAATATCTTGAATAATTATATATTGAAAAGTATATACATTGATAAAAATATTCATTAGTATTCATTCAACTTTTGATTTAAAATTAAATAAAACAATTATTAGTAAAGTAGCATATATGTTTCTGTGATAGCAATTCTCAACGTTTATCCTTTTTCGTTTCGTTTTCGTTTTCATTTTTACTAGCTTATTCAACTATTCCTTTTCAGCTTATGCATACATCAAAATAAAATTCCGGATTAGACTAGTTGCTACTTTAGACCTGTTAATTCAATCATCAGACCTAAAACCAAATTTTAAGACTGCTATTGATAAAACAATTAAAATCTTTTTTTTCATTTTTCACATTAAATATTTTTTCCATTAATTCTAGTCCTACTTTGATTAATATGGCCAAAATTGCAAATGAACTTTATTCATAAAGTCTATGAGTTCCACCAAAGGAATATCGATTATTTAAGATTCCAAAGCTGAAAAAAAATCGGGAAACGCTAGGCCTGATGAAAGAAATCAAAGGTAACACGATGCAAATTGAAATATTTTACATACAAAGCAACTTCACTTTGTGAGAAATGTGAAGCATTTTTATGTTTTCATGTACAAAGAAATTGTTTCAAGATGCTTCATACGAAATCATTGTAAACTATACTTAAAATAATTTTTCTCATTTTGTTTAATTATAGCTCGGTGTCCACCCATCCCATACAGTCCCATTCTATTTGTCCACTAGGCATCCAGATTTCTTCCACTGAGTCAAGTAGACGTAAGGGATCACTCATGTATGAATGCTAGGCATTTTTCTATGTCTCATCCATAGATTATCCATCGTGGTTGAGATACTGACATTTTATAATTAAGTATAATGGGGATAAGGCACGCTGTAGATGTTGCAGGACGCCTTTGAAATGACAGCCAAAAAGCATCTAATGAAGTGCCGCTTTGTGTTCAAAAATTAGAAGTAAAAAAAAAAAAAAAAAAAAAAAGTAAAAAAAAAAAAAAAAAAAAATTCGTTGATTTTAAAATAATCTGAAAAAATTTCAATGAAAAAAATTCTGCTTGAAAACTTTTCCAATATATTTATAAACTACAATTACATAAATTTTTTTATTCATATTTTCATGTATTTCAAGCTTTAAAATTTTTTTTATAGTAAAATGAAATTTTTATTTTTTTGCTTCTAAAATATTTGTATAACGTAACGCAAAAATAATAAATGCCTTATTCTGTAATAATTAATAAAAAAAAATATAAGTAAAGATTAATTTTTAAGTATTCAATCAAAAATAATTACTAAAAATGAAATAATTATGCAAAATTGTAACTTTTTCAAAATTATTTTTCCACTTATCTATTTAAAAATTTATTAGAACTCTTACTATAAATTATAAAGACAGTTTTAAAATTATGATTTTCTGTATTTTAAAGTGCAAATGGTGAATAATAACAATCGTCTATGCGATGACTACAATGGCCGCCAACGAGACTTAAAGAGAGAGCTTCAACAACAAAATGAGCAGTTTGTTGCTTTCAGTTGAGAAAATAAGCTGTTAAGATTATCCCAGAGATTTAAGAATTTTGTAAACAGAACAGTCCAATGCAGATGTCAACAGAAAATATAGAATTAATGTTTTTTAACCCATTTCTGTTCGCAACTTATGTTAGATTGCGATATTTTTATCTCTTATTTTCTCTAATTTTTCTATTACTAGAAAACATTTTCTTTAGTTATAAGGATTGATTTATTGTTTATTTTTAACACCTAGAGAGCTTGTTTATTTTAACAGTCAAAATATATATTTATATATTCTGCATTAGATTATTATGTTTTTCCATTGTACTGTTAGAATAATATTTTTAAGTTTTAAGTATTTGTTTATTGTTGTTTTAAAGTCTAAACGTAAATATTTTTTTATTCTTTTAAAGTTGGAGCTTTGATTACGAATCGGAAATTTTTAACTTGTTTAACTATAATGTTAGATATCGGCCTTTTATTTCAAAATGCTTCCAGGCCAACACTTAGTGCAGTCTTAGATATTTAGGTATTTGTAATAAATAAATGAAAAACTTGTTCTTAAATTTAATCTGATTTAAGTCAAACATCATAGATGATTCAAAATGCGCATGCAATTTTTTCGTCCACAAGCCATCTACGGTTCGAATTAGGTAGTCGTCCTTCAAATGTCTATTGGATTTCCAGTGGAACATCCCTGGATTTTGCATGGCTGTTTAACGGATGTCCATATGTCAGGCACATGAAACATGGTGGATGTAAAGATTGACGGCTAATAGACATCCTAACTCCTAAAATGAATAAATTTCTTAAGACTAATGTGAAAGCTAAAAAGACTTTGTCATGAGTACACACGATATTGTACTTTCTATGAGTTTTTTTTTTCATCAATAGAAATAATTTTATCTTTCCTTGAAATTTAAAAAAAAAACTTTACATAGAAATAAAATTATTAAATGTATTTATTTTAAATCTTAAATGTACTTACAAACATAAGAATATTATACATATTTGATACGGTTGTATTTTTTTTTATATCTAGAATGCATAGATACCTACATTTGCGCTCTCGCGGAAAATATTTTTCAGGATAGTTGCGCAGCTGAATTTCGTTAAAATCGGAAAATTTCGTTTATTTTTGTTAACATCACTGCATTATTATTAGATTATTTTTACATCATAGCTTCCAATTCTTTTGTATTTTAGTGAAGATTTTAATTTTGTAATTAAATTGATATTAAAATTTTTGCTTTTATATTTCTAGGATTTATAAATTAACTAAGAATTTTAACTACCATAATAAATAAATTAACAAGTGCATGATAATCGTAAGTTGGTGTGATTAAGCTATAATGAAATATAAAAGGATTTATAAATGTCTGCAATTGATTTTTCAGTTTGCATATTCTCCCATTTCGCAAAATCATTTTTGGAAAAACCTAAAGGTGACAGGTATGATGTGTGTGTTTGTTAAATAAACATAAACAAAACACTCATAAACATTCATGATTTTTTTTTTTACTATGGGTAGACATTATCTTTTTCCTTCTTTTTTGTTTTGTTAAAAGAGTGGCTGTAGTCTGTACAGCTACATATAAAAAAATAACTTAGCTTTGTTATAACATTAACATTTTAAACAACAAAAGCCTGCAAATGTATGTTGTACCAGTAAATAAATAAATAAATAAAATTTGCATATTTTTCTTCAATATTTTACTACCATATAATTCAAAACACTGAAAAGTTGCCGATTGCAAATTTTATGGTAAAAAATACAATTGCTCCACCTTTTAACAGCTTTACTTAATCTAGGTTCAGAAAACTGAATCGTGTGAAATTTAAGAGCAGTAGCACTATTGTGGGTAAATAAAACAAACAAATGATTCAATGAATCTACAATTAGATTAACAATGAAGACGATTGGAAAAATATTTTAAAACTAAAATATTCTAAATACAGAAAAGGATATGCCAACAAATTTTTATGTTTTAAAATTTTTTAAAACAAAATTGTTTCTTATTTTCTCGTACGCAATATAATGAGTCTGAAAATGGAATATCAATCCATCTCCATCCAATTATTAGTTTTTCAAATTAAGCACTTTTTTGTAAAATAATAAGCATGAAAAATTAGATTTAAGTTTTAAAAGTCTGAATATCTTACAATTCAAAAATTCTTTCATCATTAACAAATTAATTAATAAAAATTACTTAATTATTTTAAATTCTTCATTTTATTACAAATTTGTCTTTGGGCTGTGAGTTTATAACTTTCACCGAAAGATTTATTTCAATTTATCTGTTCTTTCAAAAGATATGGAAAAAAATGAGACACTTTAAAATAGCACGACAGTTAAAAAAAAAAAAAAAAAAAAAAAATTTAATCGGTATTATGGTTAAACTATAAGAGCCAAATTTTTCAAATTTTCGACTGGAAGGTGGTGAAAAATCCTAATTTGCTTATAAAAGGTATGTTTCTTCAGAAAAAGTGCTCTTTTGGTGTCAAATAAAGCATATTCCTCCTTGATTACTATTAACTCTTATAAATATTTAAAGACATTTCTTTGAAATACTGCCATGGCACTTTACAGAATTCAATTCCGAGTAACAACAATAGAAAGATGCTATAAAATTGATCCTTTTTTTTCTGTCGACCTTACATATGTAGAAAAATAGTTGTTTGTTTGGGGATGCGGGGATCATCAGGGTTGAGTTTGAGGGGTGGAAGGAATTTTTTTGTTTTTTGGGGTCAAGGGGTTGCTTTGGAGCTGAAATGAGTAGAACTGGACCACGGAAGCCTTGTAAGTTAAGATTTCTTGTGCGCTGGTGTGCGTGCTTTCCGATACACAATTTATTACTCCTGGTTTGTAACTTTTGATGATTTTGTTACCAAGATACGGTGTATGTACAGTGCGTTAAAAAAAAAAAAAAAAAAAAAGCAGACCTCCCTAAATAACTTTTGATCGGATTTTTACGTGCCAGAACTTAGTCTTAATGGTTCGAGGGGGTGATCTCAAATATGCTAATTAGTTAGTGCAGGTAATATTTTAAGTTATGAAATCAGACACTGAAACGTACTTTCTCATAATGAATACACCTTTTTTCAACGGGTTTGGATTTCTGACTCAAAAATATAGGGGGTCGTAGCAATCTGGGAAATATGGTTCCCATAGTTTGGCCAAAGTTTGGACCATTTCATGTAAATTTAATTTATTGTGTATTTCGCCATATCTCGAGAACGTTTTAAGCGAACACAAAAATTTTTGCACTTAATTATAAAATTTGTTTATTCATGAAAATAATAATAATAATAAATATCTATTATTTTTATTATTTTATTTAACAGCAGTCGAAAAAATTTTGAATTGTGAGAAATAAAATTTTTTTACATAATTTTAAAGTATGTAATTTTTCATGGCAAAATTGAAAATTTAAGAGAAATCGTTTGAATAGTTCCTGAGAAATCAAATTTTAAACATACGACTTTTTTAAACTTGCTCTTAAGGGGTTAAAACTTTTAAAACGCTACATAAACATGAGTCAAACATACTTTTATGCATTTCCACTAGGTTTATATGTTCTATATTAATTTTCTTTATCACATCGTTTTGCCGCATACTTGAGGAAGGTCGGTGTAGGGTGAATTATTATTATTATTTTTTTTTGGACAAAAGAAAATATGCAAAAATTATATATTGCTTATTTTTTTTTTTGAATAAGAAAATATATTGATCTTTTGTGTTTTCTTAAATTATTATAGTATTTCCGAAAAATATGAAAGTATAATGAGATCACAGAAATATTTGCAGTTTCTTTTATTAGTTATTTAGCATTTTGAAAACATAATTTAAACTAGGTACACCGTTTTGCACCAATTTATCTTACATATAAAGATGATACTGAGTTGATGAAAATTTGAGGGGTTGTCTGCTACATACCTGAGTTGAAAGAAAAATATAATTTTCATCCCTCAAAGATTCAATTACTTTTTAAAAGCCCAAAATTCACTCCAACAGGCTAATAATTGATTATTATGAATAATCGATCGCTATTCAAGTATTACGTACGCAAGTTATTTTTCGAAGAAAAATAACTTCCAATTGGCGAAGTGAATTTTCTATTTAACGAATTTTTCTTTGAGATCTACTTTTCCTATTTTCCAAAATATTTCAGAACATTTCAAACTTGTTGACGCAATAAATGAGGGAAATGACCTTAAATTGATTTTCGAAGTCACTTAACTTTTAGAGAAAGCTATAAAATCCCATTCCCCTTTTTTGTTTGCATTTCAAACAAAAAACTTAGACAAAATTTACGGATTTTATTAGTAGCAATTAAACTTAAGAACGCATGTGGTAATATATGTTTAAAATTACTTTTATAATAAATGCAGCTGTAGTTTCATATATAAATTTAGCTTTTTTTAGTTGGAAATGTATGTAGCATGATAGTGATGTTTTGCTCTATTCTTGTTTTCCATGCAGATTTCTATGGTTAAGATTTATAAAATAAATAGTAGGTACGTAGTTTACAAGATAAAGGTGTATCAATTGCTATTTTAATCATGTCTAGTGTTTATGAATTTAAAACATGGTTTGTGTTGTTGTATTTCAAAAGGTGATTTTCTAATTAATTAATTTTTCTTAAAACGAACTTATTATCGGAATTTAGAGACTTCGTTAAATAGAGGTCCGACTGTAATTAAAAAAAAACCCATAAAGAATAAAAATTTTGAAGGCAAACGAAAGTTCGCGAATGGCTGTAAGTGATTTGTCTTCCAAATGGCGTCTAATTTCGCGATATCATGTACAGCTTAGGTGCTTTTTACTTCGTCTGACTGGAGTCAAAATTATGTGGCATTCCTACCATGATGGCAGTTAGAAGATAAAGCCAGGGAAAGTGAGGCTAGGTGCTTGGCAATGGTTGGGTCATGTGATGCGTAAGCAAATGTATTGTAATGCATGTTACAAACGAGAGTTAGGAAGCTCTAAATTGACTCTTGAACCCTGATGAAAATATATTGAGAAAGAAAATATATTTAATTGTAAATTTTATTGGGTCTAACTTCATCTGAGGCGGTAAAAAGACTAGAATATTTCTGAGAAATGCATGGTATAAGTGTTTACAACGATAAGAAAAAATTATGAAAAGTAATTATATAAATGTTTGGTATCCAGTATTATTTATATATATATGTATTTATTTTACTTTTCATAGTATTTATTTTAATCAAAATACATTCATACTATTTGGAGTAATGGAGAAGTACAGTGTTGAATATTCCAGCAATTATAACCCATGCAAGCATAAATTATATGAGGAGCCTTATGAAATTTCTGACAAAGATTTCGTGTAAGAATGTCTAATAATTTGGTCCATTCTTAACCCAATGACTTACTAATATTTTTTCTGAATGGGCTGAACACAATTGAATAGATCGATTTTTCTGCTTTTCAACTGTATATAATGAGTGATGCCATCTGTTGAGAGAGAGCAGAAACACTAAGATAAAGCTACAGCTGCTCAGCTCGTCTCACACCCGGCAATGTAATAACGGATTTGAAAGACGCGGCCGACTGTGAGCTGGCATAGTGTGGAGAGCTTTTTGATGTTAAAAAAAAAGAAATATTTAAATTTTTTATTTTTAAAAGAGAAAATTGTTTGACCCACCTTTAGGGGTATTCTAAGTTATAAAAAATTTGTTTTATGAATATATCTTCTACAAGTGCTTTAATTTTGAAATTTTACATATCTGCTGCAATATGAGTAAAACTTAATCAAGAATATATTTTATAAATTCTATACATGTAATTTATTATTGTGAATATAGCAATAAAAATAATACTAGGTTTAACTAATTAAACTTAAAATATAATATAAAACTATTCAAATCAAACCTTACATCTCACTTAGTGTCAAATTTTGCCATCAATTCTCTTTATTCAATTTTTGCTTTTATAAGGCTTTCTCTTTACATTATATCACTTTCTTGCATTGAGATTTTTAATAATATCTTGACTGAACGTTCAAGGGTATGAGTGTGACAGAGCTTTTGTAAAATTGTAAAATTTTCTTTTTGCGTAAGAAAATATTGAATTATGAAATTATAGTTAATAAGTTACTTTTTGAACTATGAGAAAAACACTGCTTAACCTTAAGAATAAAATGAAATTCAGATAAGCGAACAAGAGGTAGTTATTGTTTAAAAATTGTTAACATTTGTTAAATTTATATTTTATTTATTGTTTTCTATTCTATGCAAAATATTGATTATTAATGTTGTTCCAACTTATTGTACCATTCTAATATTATTCCAAGTTTTTAATTTACACAATATTAAATTTTAACTAAATATTTCCTTTAATCAAAATATCTTTTAATTTGTAATAAAAATACGCTTTGTAATATATATTATGAAACATCTCATGAGTTTTTAGGCTTAAATTAACTTTTTAGTACAATATGAAGAAATTATACTTCAACTGTTTATATTTAAGTTTTAAAAATAAAATTTTATTCATCTAATATTTATTTATATAAAAATTTAATACAGGAATATTTTCTGAATTCTGAATCAATCAAGCATTAATTTATAGTTATACCAGTTAAGAATAAAATTTATTTTATGTAAAAAAAAAAAAAAAAAAGAAATTGGTTCAGATCAACTATTATTTAATTTTATGCGTTTGTTATATGCATTTTTCCTGACTTTTATTGTTTTCTTGCTTTGGTGTTAAAAATGATTTAGAAAAAAAGAATTAAGAGAATAAAAATGTGAATTTTTTCTGTAATTTTTAACTACTCAATGTGATTGTGCCGGTAGATAAGACTCAAAATATGAAAAAATTTTTAGGATATATTTTTTCAGATGTTGGGCTAAGTGTTTGTTGCTATTAAAAAACAAATTTCGCAAATTCACAACACCTAATGTAATCCAATGGGTAAAAAAATCTATGAGAACTTAGCATCCTATTTATGTCGAAGCGAATATGAGTCAATTTTTTAAATTTTCCACTTGCTTGAAATTCCTTTTAATTTCATTCATTTTTTTTTGGAAAATATTAAATTTATAATTTGGTGACTTCCCACTATTTGAGAAGTGTTCCATATTAAAATACTTCTTTTTGCAAATAAATTTTATTTTTATGTTATAACCGTCGCTGAACAGCCAACTCAATTTTGGGTTTACGACTACTAATGTTCAACTCTGTAGTCATGTAATTTTGAACAAAATCCAGAGGACAAGGAAACTCCTGGTTCAAGTATTGGGAGAAATTTGCTTTCGTGGAGGACTGACCCGCATTTTGTGGAGGACTAACCCGCATGGTGAGGAAAACCACGAAACCCTCTCATGGTTAGTCTGATCGCAAGAGGACTCTAACCCAGGGATCGAAAAAACTCAGAAATTTTACCCGTCCCCGAGGACGGCTTGTCCAACAATGTACCCGTCCTCCTTTAAAACAAACTCGTAGCTTCTAAATAAATAAAAATAAAATTTTCTCTTATTTATTACAAATATTTATATAAATTGCACAATGAATTAGTAGTTACAAGGATTACATTATACAGTAATAAAAGAAATGCTTGGTTTCACTAATGGTAACCTAAAATTTCTTTTATGAAATAATTTATTGCTTTTATAAAATAATTTAAATGACAAATGCCAAGTTATCTGGAATGTCAATTTATCCGAGGGTACTGCTTTTTTTAAATGACTCAAATATGACGTTTGCCAGTTCCACAATTAAGTCAATGATTTACAGAGGTTTCTGCACAGAAATCTGAAAGGGGTTTTCCATTTGGGTAGATGTTCATAATTGCGTTTAACGCTTGTTGTTTAAGACCAGTACGTTATGTATTTTTTTGTAAGTTCATTGCTGAAAAGCCCATTTACATTTTTTTTTTTTTTTTGTTGCTGAAAAGCAAAACTCCCAGACAGCGAAAACATCAATTTCACCATGCACAGTATGTTGCTGTATTGTAGGTCATTTGCTGCATTAGATCTTTATAAATAGCTTGGGCTCGGAGGTCTGAAGTTTTCTGGTGTTTAACGATGTTATGTATCTTAAATTTTAATGATACCCATTCTTGAGAAACATTTTCTTTATCTACTCCTTCAAAAAAGCAAATTAAATATTCAAGTAACCTCTGCATGTTTTGGTTGCCAAAAGATATCAAAAGCTGTTTTTCAGATGGCCGCTCGGTGAAATCAAAGCTCATTTGGTCTGACGAGGGAATTAAAGGGACTTATAGGTTAGAGGGTCATTTAAAAAGTGAGGCGCTTGACTCTTGTAAGATAACAAAAATTGAAAATGTATCACGAACATTAAGGGGAAAACGGCCGTCCGCGCGGACGTCGGATTCGAGAAATTCGTTTTCCGCGGGGAATTTTTAACCGCCGAGGACGGGAGGTTTTTCGAGCCCTGCTCTAACCCATGATCAGTCTGTCACTGAAGATATTTTACGTCAATACTGTGGTCGGTGCGAGTCTGGTGCGGGATTCGTATCGAACAGTCATCGCTGGGATTCGATCAGGCTCAATTAAGAATGTACGGCCAAACCAGCAGCACTTACAATTTTAAGGATGAAAAAAAAAAAAATTTTTTTTTTTTTTGATTTTATATGCTAATAGATAGTAGTATACATATTTTTTTTTGATGTACAGATTTTTTAAGAATTTTTGTAATTAAAAATCCCCCCCCCCCGAATAATTACCAGAAAATTGCTTATTAAAAGAAAAAGGAAAACTTTGAAATGAAAAAAAATCCTACGTATCTTTGGAAATAAATAAATTTAAATATACAAATGAACTTTGAAGTCTGTCGGCTCAAATTTGTTCCAGTTATGAGTTTGACCGATTTAAAATTGTGTCCGTTTTTAACTATTATGCGTTTTAAGAAGGACTTTATTACTAAGATATCAATTTAAAAGCTTTGCAGAAATTTATTTAACCAGTTTCTCTAACAAAAAGCAGCAACTAATATTAATTTATTTTTGAAATATTTTGAATAATTATTATTAATGAAGAACTAACTACGTCCCGCTTTAGTAAATGGAACCGGAACGTCGTACCGGTTTCCCTATACCGCTATACATGACAGTATATTTCGATATATGACTCTGCAAGGAAATGTTAAGTGATCATAAAAGTATCAAAATTAAACACAATGATTTCAAACTATAAAGTTAAATCTTTGTGATCTCAAGTTTTTTGTGTTTCAATTAAAATTTACAATTTACTTTTTAGTGCTAAAAATCTAAAAAAAAGAAAACAATGATGATCTGAATTTCTAAGCTCTTAATGCTCTAGGTGCTATGCAACGATGGCTTTTTCTCTCTCACTGTTGAATATCATCCATGAGTGAATAATTTGTGTATAACCTATATGATCTGGAACTTTAAGAGGAGAACACTTTAAAGTAATTCAGAAGATTATTCCAAAGTGTTTAAGTTTTTTAAACGGTGAAGGGTAGAGGGCAGCACTAAAACTTTAGTGGAGTTTTTGATTTAAAATGTATTCATAATAATGGTAACTAATAAACGAAATGTAAGAGCTTTTAGTAATTTAAGCAACGACGCGGCTGATGCTCTCAATATAATAACTTTATTTGATGCATACAATATTTTATAGAAGTAATTCTTTCTCAAAACTATTTATTCTTTGTTTTCAACACTAAATACTAACTCAAAAATTAGTTTTTCTCTCAAAGTTATATCTGCGTGAAACCACAGTTGATCACGAACCACTCCTTTTATTTGATAAAAAAATCTTAAGTTATATGCCTTTTGACAAGGAATTTTATGCAAAAATTATTTATAGATATCATGAAATTATACAAATGTTTTCTAATTTTCAATAGATTTATTGATAGATGGCAGCACTATAGCTTTAGTTTGGAATAAAATAAGAAGGCGAAATTTTTTTCTCTATTCTAGGATTCTATATAAAATAAATGTATCGTAAATAGATAAGTAAAAATAAATATGCCAGTGTAAAGCTTTGTTTTATTATAGCTATAAAATGATTACATTATTATAAATTTTAAACTTCCTTTGTTTTTGCAATTTTAACAGAATAATTTAGGGATGCACAGAAATCCATCCATTTGAAGCTGTGTTCTAGCACGATAGATGGCGGTACTCATAAGTTAAAGGAGCGTTAATTTTTTGTAAACCTGTGCAACCGCTATTACAAGTTTGAAATTTTACAAAATAATATGATTATAGCGACGTACAATGTGCAAAAAATACATAAAATGGAATGACTTTTTTAATAATGAACAGTAGTGCTGATTATATTTCAAGTTAAAAAATCAAATTAAAAAACGTGCTTTCTCTAAATAAACATAGTTCCCCCCCCCCCCCCCCCCGATGGATTTCGATTTTTAATTATCAAAACACGGGAGTAGCCGAAATCTAGAAAATATGGCCTTGATAATTTACTCAAGAGAGCGGTCGAAAAATTTTGGGATCCTTAATCTGAATTTAACTTTTTTCGTCTGTCACTATTTCGTATGCCTGAAAAAAGATTTAATTAGATCAAATAATTCTCAAACACAATCATAGAATTCGTTTATCCAAAGATAATTCTATGTAAAAAATAATTTTTTTTAATTGCTTATTATTTGCTACTACATTATTCATTAATAGTTATTTCTTAAAACGTAAAAATTCTTACACTATTTTAAAATTTAACCCCCCTCATATTTTGCTGGTTAAAATTCAAAATCAGTTATGCTTATTCAGAAAAAGTATATTTTTGTGTCTTATTTCGTACTTTAAAATCTCGTCTGTACTAACTAATTGACATGATAGGGCTGCCCCTTTAAGTCATCAAGATTGACTCTTAGTTTGTGAAAACCCGATTATTGGGACAAAAGTTTTTTGATAGTGATATATTTTTCTGAGCATTGTATATATAGGACAAAAGGAAATCTACATCTAGTTCATCTGTCGTAATAAAAAATTCATGCATGTTTATAGAAACATTCATTAATTTATAATATCTTTATATCTTTAAAATAATATTTAATGTTATCCTTAATAATTAAAATATTATTTACAATAACTTTTACTCATGATTTTAAAGAATCAAAGATGAAATATAAATGACTGGGATCTAGTCAAAGACAAACCTAGTTTTTGCATCTGAATCATGTCTTTATTGCTTGTCTGTATCGCCAATAGCCCTCTAGCAAGAAGTTAGCGATTTATTCAAACCAAGTAAATGAAGAGTAATCATTTTATTAAAGATGTATTCATTTTATGTTGTAGGTACTTAGTACAAAATATCAAATACAAAATTACAGATCCATCTCTACTACTTTCAGATATATGGGTTTAAAGTTGATCCATAATATCAGTACATTGCATTATAGTAAGACATACGGCAACTTTAATAAAGTGTTAAATTGTAAATTTACGCTCAGAATGAACCATGCTATCGTGTTATCAAGTTTAAGAAGAACGTTATTTGGATATGATATTAGATGTAACAAAGTTTAAGAAAAGCAATTTTATTTCATCACCGTCGTTGAACAGTCGACCCATTTTTGAGTTTATAACTACTAATATTCAATTCTGTAGCCTTGTAACTTTGAACCCAATGCAGAAGATGAGAGAACTCCTGGATCAAGTATTGGAATAAACTGTTTTCGTAAAGGACTTTTTGATGGAATTAACCGCAATTGCGTTGCATGAAACTGAAAACCAGGAAAACCTCCCATGATAAGCCTGATGATAGCAAGGAGACTCTAACCCATGATCCGTCTATCACTGAGGGTATTTTGCATCAGCAGTGTTGTCAGTGAGAGACGGGTGCGGAATTCGTATTTACCAACCATCGCTGGGATTCGAACTCTGCTCATCTCATTGGGAGGTGAGCTCCTGAGCGATCACGGCTTAAGAAGAACTATTACGGTTAAACCATATTAAGGTTGCAGAAAATTTGAATGATATAATCGTTCAAATTTCTACCACCAAAACGGTTAACACGCTCCAAACTTTTAACAGTGTATCGTAATTATAAAGCGTACATAATCTGTTTATTCTGGTTTATTTGTTTGATTCATTATTAAATCAACATCGGTATGATGCGTGACTAATAATGTTTTAATATGAGCCGAAGTGTTGAACGTACTCGCGACCTCTTAGTCTTTATAAGTGGCGTGAGTGAAACCCTCAAACAGCTATTTCATGTCATGCTTTATTAAGAGTTTATTTTTAGTTTTACGATGACGGAAGCCCAAATAGGATCTTCTGTCACAGCATAAAGGAAACACATCACAACCGAATTTTTAAATTAATTTTAGTAATTCTCTGAAGAAAAAAAAATCTAAAAGTTCCCAATTTTTCCCGATGTTAAGATATCTTCCATTCAACGCGAAATTTTGGGAAAGTGTTTAATCATAATATCACCCTCATGAATTATATTCCAAATATTGTCGTACGTGTAGAGACCATATTTAAGTTAAATTCATCACATTTTTTGGTATACTTATTATTTTATTTATTTCATTGAATTTAAAAAACAAATACTTACAACATTTTAAAACACAATTATTTTTAAATGATTATAAATTTTAAACTTCATTTTGTTTTAAAAATTTGTATGATTGCAAGGAAGCTGTTTAAGAAAGATATTATTTTGATATAGAAAATATAATAAGTTATTATATTAAAAATAATCATTTAAGTAAATGAAGCACGTTGAAAATATATTAGCTAAAATTTTTCCTTTAAGCTGTTTTAAAAATACGATTTCCATTTCTTTACTTATTATTAACGGAAACCTTTGAGAATTAAAAATCCACTGTCGATGGTAAAGGCATTAATATTTAATTTCTAATTTCATTAGAAATATTTCTTGCGTTTTCTTTTTTGATAAATTTGTTTCTACATCTTTGAACAGTATAATTTAAACGTACGTGACTCTTTACGCGTCTCTACGGTAAAGTCATGTAACCTTTATTGAAGGAAAGTGTTTAAATGTCGAGCTTCAAAATAATTTTGATTAAAATATGAGAGACTTATTGTAAATGGAGATGTAAAACGTTAGGAGAAATAAAGTGGTCATGAATAAATATGAAAAAGGCTGTATTTTTTGAATTAATATCAGTTTTCAATAGTTTTTAATAGGAGAAGTAAAAAGGTTATACATCATAATAAAGAACATAACTTTACAATAATAATTAGAGAAAATATCAGTTTTTAATTTCAGTGTTGAATAGGAAAAATAAAGGAATAATGTATCAAATTAGAGGGTATGATTTTTTAAATATTGTTAGGATATCGGCAGTTTTAAATAATTTATAAAATGAGATTTAAAGTTGTCCTACATCATAGTAAGAGTTATAACTCTTGGATTATTTTAGAAATTGATGTCCATTTTTCATGGGAGAAATAAAGTGGTTACACATCAAATAAAAGGCTTCAATTTTTGAATTATTGGAATTATATATATATAATATCGGTTTTCAATAGTATTTAAGAGGAGAAGTCAAGAGGTTATACATCATATTAAAGGCTATAACATTTCAATTATGATTTGAAAAATGTCAGCTTTAAATAGGAAAAGTAAAGGTGTAATGCATCAAATAATAAATTTTGAAATATTACAAGGATAATTGTTAGTTTTTAATAGCTTTTAAAAAGAGATTAAAAGTGGTCCCACATCGTGTAAAAGGTTATAACTCTCGAATTATTATTGGAATTATTGTTAGTTTTTAATTGTGAAAATAAAATGGTCATACATCTCATAAAATGTTATTACTTTTGAATTATTATTGAAATTATTGTTAGTTTTTAATAGGAGAAATAAAGTAGTTCAACATGAAATAAAAGGTGAATTATTATTGCAATTAACATAAGTTTTTTAATAGTTTTTAACTAGAAAAAGGAAAGTGGTCATAGATCAAAGTCTATAATCTACAGAAAACTTTATAAGTATACTCTGACCTTTTATAGCTTATTAACCACCACCCAGATAACAGAATTAGCCTCATTGCAAAGCATATGAATATGGTCTTTTTTTATTCATATAATATTACATAACAAATGTAATATTTCATAATTTAAAAACAGCGTTTTTTTAGAAAAAAATGTTTGGCATTTTTTTATGAGCTGTTAGATTTAAAAGAATTAAGCGTTTTAATATGTAACATAGGCTTAACAAAATAGTTCATAAGATTTCTTTTTGGATCGAATTATACACATTTTTTTGGCAATCTACTTCTGTCGAACTTATGATTCACTGAATCTGCGATGCAGAGGTGTACGGAAGTGTATTGTGGTATACCGAAGTGTACAGCGATGTACTGGAGTACACCCTAATTCCCCTAAATGAGCCTAAATCACATTTTAAAAACAATTTACAGAATTTCCGTAATTATTTCTGTATTCAATTACTTAAGTACGGGTTTTAAACTTCAGGGCCATATTATAAAAAAGTTATATCGGTAACCATAGGTCTGTGGATTGATTTTATTTCTGCCATACTAAAGAGTTTCTTTTTTTTAAAGCAAATGTCATACATTTTTATAAAGGCGGTTAATGATCCTGAAAGTTGTGCAACATTTCGGTTTCTTTCTAGTTTTAAAGTCAATTTTAAGGTCACATTGAATATACATCACAGATATGTTTACTTTTTTTAGGTGCAACAGATTAATATGCATTCACCGAAAGACATACCTTTGTGTTTCACTGTTGGTACTAGTAAATTTTGATAGTCAAACTTAAGAAAATAGCCTTTTTTCGAAGAATTTTGAATGACTTTTGACTTTCGATGGTACACTGAATGTATTCCTGTCTTAATAGTGAGCAAAAATGTAGTAGAACATAAAATAATTGTCAGTGTTGTGATTCACTAGTTTCCCAAAAAGTACTGCTACCTGTAAATTGATGGTTTTTTCTCAAAATTTAATTGGATGTGCGGGTGACAAATGATTTACAATTAAACACCTGGCCCACAAAATTCCTGGGCATTCGTGATATCGTTTCATGTACTTACACCAAAGACACTGTACAGATGGCTGACTGAATGTAAACAACAGCAAGCTTCCTAAAACCGAAGGAAATATAGAAAACTTCCGGTGTATTCTTCCGCTTATATCATGTTCATAAGGCTATGTGAGAACAGGCTTGATATTCTAGGAAGTTTTATTATTGTGATTTTTGTTTAAATTTATTTGTAATTTTACCATTCGTTAGAGTTTTCTGTAATTTACAAATTCTAAAAAGTCTTGAGATGTATATAAATTTTAGGAAATTAATATCACAGCTTAAACAAAGCGTAAGGTTAACCATGTTTTGAATGTTGTCCTATATTTGGCTATATTTGTATGAAATTTCCCCGTTTGCTATTTTTTAGGGAGCATCATAACATGCTTGTGGTGTTTTCCAAATTCATTTGTTGTTTGTTTCTTTGAAATTTAAATTGAAAGAAAACGTTTTATTGTATTTACTGCAAGTATTATAATATTGAATAGAGCACTTTTTCAAGCTTAGGCGTAAAAATAAATCAGAAATAGTAACCCTGAAGTCTTATGACAAATTTTAACCCCTCGAATCACCTGTGCTCAGCTTAATATGGTCAACCATTCATATAAAGCAACTGTATTGTTTAATATAACTGCAAGAATTTAAAGAACGCACCATTAGGAAGCAATTGCAGCGTGAAATTACGAAATGTATAGAATGAACTTGACTGCAGATTTAGGTTTTAGTTGTATGACAAAAGGATGAATCACACATCAAATTTTTGTAACTGAAAACAAACAAACTTGATATAACTTCTTTAATTTTGTGTATCTTTTATCGGGATATGTGTTTTGTATTTTGAAGATATAAATTTCAAAATCCGTTCTTTCAATTTAATTATATTATAACCATTTATTATATTATTATATCTAACAACTATTGATTTTTAACAAAATATTCTTTATACATATATTTGTTTTTAACTAACTTTGTGCCGGGATAAGAAAAAAAAATATTCTAAGGCATTGATTTACAAATGTTGAAAATAGTCTAAGGAAAAACAACTAAGTCATTCTTATTATTCCCAACATATTAATTAAACAAAAACACATGTGTAGTCAATTTCATGCTTGAGTTACGAAAGCCAAAAAGTAAGTCTTACCGCGATAAATTACTCTTAATCATTCTATGTGACTTCAGAGAAAACTCTCAGAAGTGTTTTGCATGTTTTGATTAAATTTAAATTACGCGACCTGGGATAGGAGAAAAAAGAAACAGTGATCTCCTAACCGTGAACCCTCCTTTCCACCCAATTTTCTTTTTAAGTTGACTGGGTATAAGGAGTTGCTAGCGTCCCCTAGCGGCGATGAGAGGTATGGCAGCATGGAAGTGGAAGATAAGGTCCAACTGTCGGTTTGCGTGATATATTTGATGATCTACACCGCCCCTACAGATTCCTCTTGGTGCACAGATAAGAACAGTGGCCCTGTTATGCGTCACCCTTTAACGCCTGTTAAAGCCTTACCCGCTATCAGTTCGTCGGGTTTAAATTTGCTAATGTCCGACTCCGTGTTAATCCCTTGAAACATTAACAGATACGTTCTGTGGCCCTAAGTTCCGCTTTAATTATTTTCAGTTTGAAGTTGAATCACTTATTACGTCGACGGGATTTTAACCTCACCTACGATTAATAATGTCGCCTAATTTAACAATCATCAGTTACATATGCTATTAAATGATACAACCAAACTTTGACATTATGTAGTTTTTATAATACAAAATAATCATGAAAATGAAACTTTTTCACCCTATGTTTAAAGTATGTGTATGGATAAAAAAAATTATGAAACAATCACTACTGAGGAAGTAAAAAATAGAAACCTGTTTTATTGTTTAATAAAACAGTGAGGAGCTGAAAAACAAGTGTTGTCAAAACTACTAGAAAATGTTAAAATTTACTAAATTTCTGACTCTATGGGAAAAACAGAAACCTCGGTAATTTTACTCGAAGCACTTTGGCTACGATTTTGGTAAAATTAAACATTAAATACTATGTTATAATATGTGATAAAATTTGGTACAAGTGGCAAAATTTGGTAATTTTATCATACTTTAGCATGGCATAAAAACCCTTTATTTTGTTAAATTAACTTTTACTAAATATTTAGTAATAAGAACTATAGTTTTGAAAACCAGAACTTCCGGCAAACCGTTACCACATGAATAGAAAAATTACCAAATGAATGGTTTATAAATACTGCAAGTTTTGGTTTTATTACCAGAGTTATAAATTTTTTTTTACAAGAGATGTCATTACCAAGCAGTGATTTTACTATAATTCTGTTTTTCTCCAAGCGATTAATCGAAATCCCTTCAAGAGTTGTCAAATAAAGAGACAGATTTTGATATTTTTGACCTCGCCTTCCCCACAAGGGATTTAACAGCTTTTGAATATGTTTTTGTTCCTTCCGCGATTAAATATTAGATTGATGCCCCCCTCCCCCTCAAGGAATATAAATCTTTGTCTTCATTTTCGTCTTCATTCTAAAATAAATAAAATACATTAAAGTTTTTGATTACAGAACACAATGTGCATTTGAAATGACTAGTATACAGGGTGTTTATAAAGTCCCAGACCCATTTTGATGTTTAATAACTCATAAAATAATGAAGATATAAACAAACTTATGGCATTTATTGATGGAATAACTCATATATTTTCCTTTTCAGGTTTGAATATCTTTACTTTTGTAAATATCGTCTGCGCGTGTGGTTAATTTCAGATAATTTTATTTTCGGGTCTAAATATCTGTACTTTTCTAAATATCGTCTGCTTATTAATTGCATTTTTCTCTCTTTTGCTTTTGGCAACTATTGCAATGTTATGTTTACTTTTGACGTGTTTGTTCCATGTAGTACTTTTCTATGTGATGTTTTATTCGCGCGGATATTAAGGAGAATGCATACACCACAAGAGAAAGCACAGATTTTATGGTGGTTTGTTGAAATGAAATCGATAGTGCAAGCACAGACATATTGCAGAAGAATTTACCAAAAAGATCCTCTATCCAAAAGCAGCATCTTGAGGTGGAAAAAGAATTTTCTAGAAACTGGAAGTATCGCAGATAAGAAACGTTCCGGACGTCTTTTGTAGTTCTTTGAATGACCATTTCCAGGAAGATGGATTGGGCGAAGAGGTCCAATTCCTTGGCCACCCAGATCACCTGATATAACGCCGCTGGACTTTTTCTTTGGGAATTTATAAAGGACAATGTTTACAGGAGGATCGTGTCGAACATTGATGACCTAAAAGCCAGAATTACAACTGCAATAACCTCTATGAATGCCGACATGCTTGCCGCTACCTGGCGTGAAATTGACTATCGACTTGATATTCTCCGTGCGACGAAGGGGGCACACGTGGAAGTTCCTTGACAAGGGTCATGAAACTTTTTGAGTCTATCTAACCATTTATGTTATTAATTTTAATCTATCTTTGTTATTTTATGAGTTATTAAACATCAAAATGGGTCCGGGACTTTATAAACACCCTGTATATTTATTAAATTTAACCTATATTTCATATTAATTATTTGTTTTATTTTAATTTTTATTCTATGTTTTTTTTTGTTTAATTTTATTTTCAGAACTCTTTTTCATTTAATTTTTGTTATCCTATTTTTTTGTGTCATCTATTCTATATAGTTATTATTGTATTATTTAATATCAGTTGTCTCTTTTTTAAAAAAAAAATTATTATATTATTTCATTTCAGTTTATATTTTTGAAATTTGGAGTTATCATATACTAACATTTTGTTGATAATGATCTTCTATTGTGTTAAAAAACTATTTTGAACTGTTCTCGTATTATATTTGTGATCATATTATTAAGGATGTAATAGTTATTTTGTTGTCTAGACAAGTTCTATTTTGTTTTTAGATTAAATATACTCTTTATTCTTCCAAGAAATATGCAAGTTATTATTTCTTTTTAATAAAAGTTATTTTTTCTAAAATGGTTTTAACAGTTATACACATTCATTTTTACATTTTATTGCTTCATTATGCTTATAAAAACTAATACGTGTCTGTGCTATCCAGTTAAAAAAATTCTATAGAAAATGTAAAAAGGTAAAAAACAACAAGCAGATACTTTAAAACTATGCAGATTGCAATATATAGTAAAAATAAACTATATTACAAGAGCAATCGTTTGGTAATTATAATAATAAAAATAATATGAAACTTGTTGAATCTTTGCAAAAAAATCTCTAATGAAATATTAATGAAAATAATATTAAAAACACTCTCTGAGCTTTGAAAAAAAATATTTCTATTTAATATTTCGAGCTTTTTTTGACAAAAATTTGTGATAAATTCAACTGTTTTTATGTAAAAATTGAAGAAATATTTGAAAAAATAAATGTTATAATTAAAACCATTTACTAACAGAATTAAACTTCAAATTCAAATTAACTTCAAAAAGCTCTTTATTTACTTTCAGAACTGAAAAAGAAGAGTGATTCTTTTATTTCAACTATGAATAAAGATAAAGGATATGCTCTACAAAGTTATATGAGATTAAGTTTCCAATTATCATGCTTTAAAGTAGTTTAAGTCTAATTGATTTATTAATATAAAAATGCAATTTTTTGTGAATATTTTTGTCAAAATTGAGGAATTGCAGTGAAGAAAATTTAAACAGAGTTTGCATTGAGTTTAATCACTTGAATATTCTTTCAGTTTAATGGATCTTAAAGAAATGTTCCTTGAAATGAAATCAACTAAATGAAAATACGTTTGAAAGAAAATCGAAATTCAAAAGCTGATTCAAATACTTAATTATAAAACAAAATTTCTCTTAAAAGAGAAATAAAATTTACAGAGAAAAATTTTTGAATGGTGCCTTTTTTAATGAACTTTCATTGTACTTCAAATAAACAAAAATATGTTCCCAAAATAGTTTTTTTTCCTGGCTATGGAAACGGAGCAAAATGATATATTTTTTATTAACGTTTATAAACATATTTTTATTTTGTCAGTACTTGTTAGTAAAATGAATAACAAGAATTGGCGAACAAATCGATTAACTTGATAAAAAATTTGTGTTTTCAATATTATTTTATGTAAAAGTAACAAAATGTGTAATTAGTATTTACTATTTTCTAGAAGAGAGCCGTGGTGGCTCAGGGGATAAACCGTTCCCCCCCCCAAAGTGATGAACAGGGTTCGAATCCAGGTTGATTCGAACTCTGCACTCGGCTCGCACCGACTGCAGTGATGATGTAAAATATCCTCAGTGGTAGAAGAATCATGGATTTGAGTCTCCTTGCTGCCAGGCTAACCATGGGAGGTTTTCGTGGTTTTCCACTTCAAGTGACGCAAATGCGGGTTAGTTCCATCAAAAAGTCCTCCACGAAGACAAATTTCTCCCTATACTTGATCTAGGAGTTCCCTTGTCTTCTGGATTAGGTTCAAAATTACAAGGTTATGGTACATTGGTAGTCGAAAACTGGAAATTGGGTCGGCTGTTATAAAATTAGAAAAATTTTCTAGAAGAATTAGAAAATTAATTTTCTAATTAATTTAAATTTGGTTTTTAAGAATTTATGAAGTTTTATAGTTCTATTAAAACAAGTAGAATGAATATTAGTTTGCACATTGATATAATATTTATTTTTTAATCAGTAAAATCGGAGGTGCAATTTTTTTATGCTTCATGCGTTTGATTCGTCTAGTTATAGATTTTTATTTTGAAAAAGTCTTATTTATTTATTTATTTATTTTCGTTCAAAAAAGTGTCCCTTTAAGTTATTTCGATGATAAATTTGTTAAATTTCTGTCTATTTTTCTATTTAAAGATTTGTCTATTTTAACATTTCTCAAAACTAGACATAATTTTTAATTTTTTAATCAAAGCAAACAAAATAAATATAAATGCGAATTAAATAAACGTGGCTTCTTTTTTGAAAATATTTTTTATTATTTGAGAAAATACTACTTATTCTCAAAATAATGAAGTTATTGTTTTTTTTTTCGTATCACAGTCACTGAAAAAAAAAAAAAAAAAAAAAAAACAACAGCAAAAGAATTGATTCGTGATTCAAACTTCATTTCAATACAAAAAACATTTTTAATTTACAAAGTTGCTAAAATGATTTTTTGCCTATGAAATCTATCTTTAAAAAAAAAAGAAAAAAAAAAAAATTTAGATCAGTTTTATCGAAGCATGCTAAAAACATTTAACTAAACTTTAGTAATCGACTTTTTTCTGTAAGATTTCTGATTAAATGGATCTATTAAGTTTAAAAAGAAAGGAATTCCATAATTTGAATTAAAAAATTGTACAGTTTTATTCAAAACTGAAATAAAATATAAAAATATAGTAATAAAGAAAATATAGAGTGACTAATTAGGAGCTAAAAATATTCTCAATTATTACTACAATTATTTGGACAATATCCATAAAATATTTCGTAAATAAAAAATCTTTTTGCTATATATAAATTGAAAGAAAAAAATTGAAAAAAATATTTAATTACTGAAAAATCTTATTTAAAAAGAAAATTAAACTGAAGAAATAGTTTCAAAGCAGAAGTTTCCTTGCTTTTAAAATCTATAACAACACACAGAAAGAGTGATTTTTTTCCATCTGAATAAAGATTACAGATGTAATCCACTTATTTTACAAGATTAAATTTCCAATCATGATGCTTTAAAACTGTTTTTTTAACACAATAGATGTATTTCTTTAAAAATAAGAAAAAATTAAACTTAAGTCAAAGATGAAGGCATTAGAATAAAAAGAATTTAAATAGACTTCGAACAGAATTGAATAATCGCTTAGATCCTGTTTCAGTTTAATGGAGTTTAATGGAAAAGGGTGTTCTTTTAAATGAAACCAACTAGAAACTGAAAACCGGTTTGGAAGAAAATCGAAAATCTAAACTATGAAGAAAAGAGTTCAATGCTAAAGAATATATTCATGAAACAAAATTCTGCTTTGAAGAGATGAGAATTATGGAAGAAAATTTCATGGAATGGTTAGATGCTCATTTTAATGAATTTTTGAGTGCTTTTTTTTGAAAAAGAAGAAGAATGAAATAAAAAAAGAAGAAATAATTGAAGAAGCATATTTGATTAGGTAGATCATTTTTGGCTGTAAAAAAAGCTTAAATGATGATTTTTTATTTGTCTCTCGAAAATGATCATTAATTCTTATGTTATAAAATGTGTAAATAGTATATTAACATGCTAGAGTAGATACAAATTTTTGAACTATTTTTAATAAATAAAATAAATAGTAAAAGAAAAATATAGTTTTTTTAGTGCATTTTTTTAAAAATATGAAACACAGTATGTATATTTGTTTTAATCCTTTGACGCAGAAGTTTTATTAAATATATTTCTCTTTTCATTATTTTGTATTAATTTTGGTCAAAATAAGTGAATAATATTATATTGAGAATTTTAATAATTAATGGTTATGAAATACAGCATGAAACACCGGTGTCTTTTTCTGTGTTAAAGGTAAAATCTTCTAAACACGACTCACTTCTAAATCATAGTTTTTCAAACTTGCACTAATTTGCAGTCATCTAAGAGAAACAGTTATTTATCATTGAAATTTTTTAAATTTACAAAATCCATTATTGATAAGTTTTTGAACACGAATGAAAAAGTTTGTTTCTTTTTATCGGATTTAAAATTTTAGTGCAAATGTAATTCTGATAATCTAGCAAATATTTTAGTGACTATTAGACTGTTTTTTATAATTAAAAAAATGCAAAAATACAAGTTTGTTTGTAATTGAGGAGCCAAAAAAATATATAAAAAGGACACATGTGTCCCATATTCATCAAAGGGTTAAATAAGTTAAAGCAGAAGTTTTATAAGTTCTTAAATTTTTTTTTTTTACTTTTTTACCCTTAATGATCAATCTTCTTTGGGTGGCAGGGGCACCCCGAGACCTTATGAATTATTTTAAACAACGAATAATGAATATTAATCAACGAAAGACTATAAGTTATTTTAGAAATATTTTATGTAAAGAAGGAAGTTTTTTCATCGTATAGTTTTTTTATTAATAGTGGTCTTAAATTTAGATTTTATATTAGATACATGAATTCTTAGGTCTGAAATGGCATCCAGTCTATTTGTAAATTTCATTTTGGCGTATGCTTAGGCTGAAAATTAATAGGTTGAGTTATGATTTCAGAAGAAATTAAAACGAACAAGGATTAAAACAAACACTGAAAATAGTTGTGAGAGAAACATATTCCTTTATTGCTGAATTTGGTAGTTTTATTAATTGACAAGTTCGATGCGAAATACTAATGTAATTTATTTTAATGCATATCCTTTTCATTATTCATTCAACTACAGTGCATCAGAAAAAAAAAATGACGGACCACCTTGAATACCTTTTGATCTAATGATCAAATCTACACGTTCTAGGGCTTAATCTTAATGGCTCGAGAGGGAGACCTCAAATTACATAATCAGAGCAGACGATAGTTTAAGTTGCGAAATCAGAATAAAAAACGTACTTTCTCAGAATGAACATACTTTTTGTTCGACGGATACGGAATTCTGTCCCCCAATATATAGAAGGTAGCATTAATCTGGGAAATATGGTCCCCATGTGATTATTATTTATTTTTCTGTATTTCGCCATATCTCGAGAACTTTTTAAGCAAATTAAAAAAATAAAGAACTGACTGCAATTGAAAATTTGTTGATCCAAAGATAATTCCATGCAAAAAATAAATGTCAGTAAATATTTATTATTTTTTATTATTTCATTTAATAGCCGAAAACATTTTAAATAGTAAAATATAGAATTTTTTACATCATTTTAAAGTATGTAATTTTACGTAGCAAAATACAAAATTTGAGAGAAATCGGCTGAATAGTTCCTGAGAAATTCCTCAAATTTTAGAGAAGTCATATGTATAAAATTCGATTTCTTAGGTGTTATTCAACCGATTTCGTTCAAATTTTATATTTTGCCATGTAAAATTACGAACTTTAAAATTGTGTAAAAAATTGTATACTTTAGAATTAAAAAATTTGTCAACAGTTATTAAATAAAATAATAAAAAATATTGAGTATTTATTAAAATTAATTAATTGTTTAAAACAAACAAATTAATTGTTTTTAAACTTAAATACGAAATGTAATTTTTTTTTGTATTTGTCAGGTTTTTATTTACGTTTTTAGAGAAAAAAAAAAAACCTTTTTGGAAGGTTTTGTGCTATTTTGCTAAGTGCAATAACTTCATATCATTTATATATTTTAATTTCATTTTTACCCTGTGCTAATATATTTCACTTCTTTGCCATTTCTGTTATTATGAGGAGCTGTATATTTGATGACTTTTTTGTTTCTAATTTTTAAGCACGTTTCTTTCCCTGGCGAGTGACAATAAACATTATGACAATAACTTTTTATAACTCAAATCGCAAGCACATTTTATGTTAGGCTGTTTAATATTTATTTAAATTTTTAAAACATTTTTTCCTACTTTAGATTGTATATTTACTTAGTTAATTTTGCATCAACGAATGAACTTAATTTAGAAGAATTACAAAAAAAAAAAAAAAAAAAAAAATAAAATAATACTGATGTCAGGATTGCATAAAACATTCAGCAGCTAAAATATGTTTTACATCTCTAATTTATGCCTATGACATATATTATCCACAAAATTGTTGAATTTCACCTTTTAAAATTTTTCAAAAGTTTTTTTCTCCAATTGTTTTAACCAACTAAAGAAAACAGACTACAAAACGATAACTCAAAGCATTTTTATATTTTTAAGCTTCATCGAGAATAATCATCATAATAAATAAAACAATACACCAAACAAACTAAATCTGACTAAGATTTTATTTTCTCTTGGAGATCTTAAACAAATAAAGGAAATAAAATGGTTTCGTAATCAATATTACACACGGGGATCTAACAAAAAAAAAAAAAAAAAAATCAAACTACAACGCTAGTGAATGAAGATGGAGCAAATATGAATTTTTTATCAAATCATTTATTTAAAAGACTCCTGAAAATGCAACGCTCAAAGCAAATTATCTTAAAACGAGCTTAAAGAAGAAACCTCCAGGGCATTCATTCCACTTGCCAGGCATTCATCCAGATAAAAATAAATAAATTGTATGCCCAAAAAATGAACAAAATAAACATCTTCTTTCTCTTTAGATATTTTTTTTTTTTATCTCTTACTGTTTTTTCTTTTTAAAAAAAGATTCGGATAAGTTGAAATTCCCGCAAATGAAAACGTATGCGTCCCATGTGTTAGAAGAGTAACTTATTGGCATTACCACATCTTGGGAAATCTTCGCCAAACGGCTGCGTTGACAGAGTCTTGCCATTACCATTGATCAAAGAAGATGAAGGAAGTTGATCGATTTTTTTTTATTCGATGAAGGAAGTTGAACAAGGATTTGCTCCTACTCATTCATCATCGTACCGTGCAGAAAACATGTGACGTAGTCTGTCAAATGGCATACTTGGCGTGCCATTCCAATAAATATATTTCCGAGTATTACTCGAGTTTTAACCACTTGTTACTATAGTTTCGATGAAAGTTGATGGCGAAGGAGGGTTTTAATTAAAATTAAGTTGTATCTTCCGAGTATGTAGTAAAGATAAATATTTTTGTCAGTTAAGAGGAGAAATGTATCAAAAATAATTCATATAATTTAATTTTCTACTTTTATTTGTTTAATTTCAAAAATTCTGGGTAAAGGAAAATCTTCTTTCACGTAGTACGTTTGCGAGATTAAGTTAATTTATTCAAAATTTTTTTATTTGGAAGTACATTTTAAATAAATTTTTTTTTATTTTTATAACCAGTGTTGAACAGCTGACCCAAATCTAAGTTAACAATGATCGAAGTTCAACTCCGTAGATTTGAGTATTTGAACCCAACCCAGAAGACAAGGGAACTCCTAACTCCAGATTTGGTTCAAACTAGCCTTCTTTAATGAAACTAACACACAGTTGAGTAACATGTTGAGGAGAACAACGAAACCATCCCCCGGTTAGCCCAACAGCAAGAGGATTCTAACTCATGGTCCGTCCTCCACTGAGGATATTTTTACATCAACATCGGCGATCGCTGCGATACGGGAGTAGAATTCGAATCAACCATCCACCTCTTTGATTCCCTGGGTCACCTCATTGGGAGGTGAATGCTCTACCCCCTGAGCCACCACAGCTCAAAAAGTTGGGTTTTATACAGGCGTTGAACAGCTGTGATGCAATTTGAAGCATTTTGTTTGATTCAAAAGTAATGTTTTAAAAAGAGAAAATGAACAAAGTTTTTTGAGTAAACATTTTAACAAATGGCACCTATTGAAAAATCATTTTTTCTTATAACTTTTCAAATCCTAAATTTAAACATAACAAAATACATCAACACACTTTTGGCAGAATATTATTCCACAAAGAACGTTATAAGTTTTGCAAAAGTTGCATGCCAATATATATATATATATATATATATATATATATATATATATATATATATATATATATATATATATATATATATATATATATATATTTTAAATTTTATTTATTATTTTTTTTACTGAAAATATTAATTCATAGATTTTCTTAAGATTAACGTAATATCGTGACAAAAGGCTGTGTTAGATGGCACTGCCGACATCTCAAATGACGTTTTTTTTTTAGAATGTATTTATAACTGTTATGAGTTTTAAACAGTTATTCATGTCTGTTTGATTGTTTTCATCTAGTGTTTACAATGCTAATTAAGAAAATATTAATATTAAAAAAAAAAAAAACCCATCTTTGTGAAAATCAATCGTGGTCTAATATTTTATTATGCTAAAAGTTACACCAACCATGGGCAGCGTTCGGACATAAAAATAATTATTCATTGATTTCAAAAATTTTTCATCTAAGCGTAAAAATTAGGATTTTTTTTAAAGTTAATTATTTTTAAAAAATTTAACTTACTTACCCGTTTTAAAGTACAGATAACAGTGGTTTAAATTTTTTTGTTGCATTTATGCCAATAGTTGATATTGCTTAGTTCCAGTGTATGGAATTCAAACCTGAAATCAGTTTTGCACCTAAAACTACAAGTTTTTTTAAAAGGACATTTTTAGTCCTTTTTTTGTCGAAATATACAAACTTTAAAAAACGTTTAATTTGGGATTAAAATTCATTTATCCAAAGTTAATTCCATGTAAAAAAATTGCTTTTAATAAATATTTATTAATTTTTTATTATTTTACTTAAAAATAGTCAAAAATATAAGCATTGAATTATAAAACATACATTTTTCAGACTCTAAATTTAAGTTAAGTTAGTTGAAATTTAAACTTTCCGACTTTTACAAGCAATTAATTTAGGAGTACGTGTGTTATTTCTACTTATGGTTTGCAACCAAATAAAGAAAAAGTATTATTATAAATGTAAAAAATAAATAAATAAATAAATAAAATTCCTAAAATTTTGTTAATTAATAAAAATTAGGTTCATATGTTGCCGAAATTTCTTTTTTCAGATTGCATGCGTTTAAATACTTTTGATGTTTTTGCCTTTAAGATATAATAGATTTTATTTACAGAAACTTATTGTGTAATTCTGCCGACCAGACTGTGCAGTGATTAGGGAGCTGACCTCACACCAGAAAGGTCCTGTGTTTAATTCCCGGATAAGGCATGGATGTTCTTTCATTCTTTGTACTATCGGTCCATATCGTGGGAGCAACGTTGGCCCACTTAATATAGTTCCCCTGAAATAGTGGTCAACTAATCTACCCTACTGATACCTGAATGACGACTGTCAATTGTGTGGGCATTGGAAAAAAAATTGTGTAATTCTTACTTTCCCTGTGCAGCATGATAAAAAAATAATAATTAATATACTTCTATAAAGCAGAAAATGACTCTCAAATAGTATTTAAATTGCCATTTGAATAGTTTATTTATTTATGTATTTTAATAGATGTTTTTAATGTATTTAAAAATGAAATTTGTTGCGTTAACAACAGCAAAAAAGGATTTTTTTCGTCATTTTTTTTAAACACTGGAACGTCTTAATTCGTCTAATTTAAGTTTTAGTTTGTTAAAGCTTAAGTTTTTAAAAATGAATTTAACAACGCGAAGGAATTATTTTTTAATTCATTCAAGGGAAAAAAAAAAAAAATTATAAAGCAACTTCTCACCAGTTTTAACACTTAAAAGTTATTCGAACACCTGCTCCCATTAATTGGCTTTTTTTTACGAAGAGTTGAATTGTTTCTTTGAATTAATTTTATATTGTTTTAAATGAAAGCTTTCTGAATTTTATTATACTGAATGGACAGAAAGATGAGAATTGTGTAAATTGTAAAGAAATTTAATTTTTTTAAAACTACATTTATCAATAAAAATATAACCACACTAATCAAATAGATGAAAATCATATTGTGATACTACTATTACTGATCTTAAAAGACGTGGCAGGAAGTACATGTGTTATGCCTCAAATATATCCACTATAGTTTTTCCCTTTATTTTATTGTCAAACTTGGCACATAAGGAATTTGAAGAGTTATAGCTATCACAACTTAGATTTCCAACATATATACATATAGGGGAGAATGGGGTAAGACCACTGAGTTGTGGGGTTACATCGGGTACCTTGATTTTGTTCGTAATTAGTTCTGTTTTCTAAGGAGCGAACCCTGAATTACACTTTACTAATCAAGAAGAAGGACCAGCCTTATTGGCTTGTTGTCTTTTTATGCTTGTTAAGGCAGAGGGGTGCGATTGCTGTTGTTTTCCAGTGGCGCTATCTATGGCCAAGAATTCGACTTCTGCCTCACTCATACGTCACGCCTGTTTATAGGGCAGACCCATTCATACATTCATCCACAGATCGTAATTTTGACTTGAATCAGAGAGCGATCAATCTCCAATTCAGTACCCCAAGATGTATTGATTTGTTATGGGAACATGGAGGACTTTGCGACTAGACTGATTTAAAGTGCATCAGTCACTATTTACTAAACGGGGAGTCTTCGAGCGGCGGGGCTCGAACCTACGAACTCAACGACATGGGTCCGGTGTCCTACTGACTAGGTTATCCCGGCCCTCTATCGGCTTGTTGCTGTTGATAAATTCCCGGCGCCCCTTTTATATAAGTTTGCTTTGATAAAATCTCTCATGTTCTTTTGCTTTTAAACAAGCCTTTTTTTATAGGTCATTACTGTTATAAAAAAATTATTTTTAGTCTAGCTTATTGTAAGTTTCCTAAAAATTCACGCCCCAAAAAGCCATAAGGATTTATTCCAATAATCTCTGCTCTCGGGGTTAGACCAGGTACTTCTTGGTCTTAACCCCCTCCCCCCTATCATTCTTGATGTTTGCCTATACTGTGCTCACGAACGCTGTAGTGCTGCGGAGGGAGAAGATAACTGCATCTAAGGGTGAACTAAGGTTTTACGAGCCTAGTAAATTTTTTTTTGATTAAAGCACGAAAAATCCTTATTTTCATATTTAGTAGAATATAAATTATAAATATATTAATATAAATATAATCAAATTTGACAAATAGTAAGATCAGTAATCAAATAGTAAGATGTTAAAAATTTAAACAGCTCTGACAATTCGTCCTCATTTTTAAAAGTAGGAAAGAGTTGATAATCAATTTTAAGAAATTCTTCATTTGTGAAATAAATTTGTAATAAAGGTAATTACAGTGATTTATCTAATTAGATTTCTTTTCCGAATATTTTACCGTTGTAAACTAATAAAGTTTGAACTTTGTCATATTTGCCATAACTCATTGACTTATTTAACCGGCCAACAGCCAGCCGCTGATTTCAAGTATTTTTTACTGGCTGAACAGCTGTAGCTTTTTCATAGATTTTCTTCCTTTCAGTCAAAAGATGGCATGGCATATTTTATACCCTTAGAAAGCTGAAAAATCTATTTATTAAATGATATTTAACCCTTCTTGGCGCCATTAATTAGTAAGTGCATGGGTTAATGAAAGTTAGATTTTTTGACAATCTAATAAAAGGGTATTATGCAATGACTGCTTTTAATATATAATTTTTGAAGCCTTGTCGACGTTGAAGTTAGAAAATTCTATACCATAAAGAATTGCAAATTAATATTTTAGTAAGGAAAAAAAAATGAAATTTTAAAAGACACTACTGAGGCAGACAGGATTAAAAACAAAACCTGTTTGATTGTCGTAAGAAACAAAGGCGAATTGAAAGATGATTATTAGAAACATCATCAAATTTAGACAATTAAGCTAACTTTAATGATTTTTGCAAGTGATTTGTTAAATTTTGATAATGTTTTTGGTATTTCCAAGCTTAAATTTAAATTTGCGACCATATTTGTAAATATAATTTGTCTTCACTTCTGACAACGGTTCTAAAAATATGTATTAAAAGTGATCTTTAACAAATACACTGCAAGGATACTTCAGGTGAAATAAAACTTGCAACATATTCATTATATACTACAATATAACATGCTTCATAACTTGTAACATACTTTTAACATACTTCATAACATACTGGTAACATACTTCAAGTACAATGAAACTTGTTTATGTAGATGTAAATCAATAAAACTTAAAGCTAGTTTAATAGTAAAAAGAGAGTAAAATAGCAGCAGAAAGAACAACAACGTCAACCAGGGAAGCTAAATTTGAATAAAATATTTGTTGCAATTTTGAGAACTCTGTGTCATAAAAAAGCCTTTTTAAAAGCAATAGGTTAAATTAAGAATCCAGATATCATCTTATCCCTTGGTGCAAACATAATCTGTATCTCATCACTTAAAGCTAAATCTTTAAACAAAATAAAATTTTAAACTCACGTGTCTGGTTTAAAATAAATACTTCGTATAGTTTAATCATTCAGTAGCTGACTTATTGGGTATCCTAAAAATTGCCGATGATTTGAAATCAAATTAAGAAAAATAGCGTGGGATAGAAATGTACGGTTTCTGCAATTTGCTTCGTAAAAAAATGTTTTTTCATAAAATTTCTAAATTCATCAGAAGTTGGTGTTGCTGACTTATAAAAACAACAACTTTTAATAAATTTTTCTACAGTATATCAGATCATTTAAACAGGAATAATTGAACGGGTGCTTGTTAATTTTGTTCCCACACTCTGCATTTTTTAAAATTGGCAAAATTTGAAATTGGTTAAATAAAAGGAGACACATTTAATAATATTTGAATTAATGATTGGATTTTCATGTATCGATTTGCACTTTCATGGTTGAAATAGTTTAATTTATCTTGATATGCTTTATTACTCTGCGTAATTTATACTGAAAACATTAATAGAGGTATGCAGATAAAGACTAAAATAGGCTGTTTTTTGCTCTTTATCAAAAATAATTTTTAGAATTTTCAGCTTTAACTGTCTCCTTCTCGCTTCCGTCAAAATCACGGGATGAAGTTTCACCCTCTATTTTTCTTGCTCGGGATATTTGCGTGCATGAGTGTTCAAAAGTAACGCACCAAAAGGAATAAAATAAAACAAAAATTTATGCCCGAAATCACGTTTCTATCACAATCTATAATATATCAGATGGCAATACTAGAAAATTTGTTATGCCTTAGATAGTTAGTTTATTTTAAACTAGATGTCAGCATTTATGAAACCTTAAATATTTATCCAATTTGAAATGGATGCATATATTCTATTAATAATTAGTTTTATATAATTTTCTTAACTTAAAAAAAAAAAAAAAAAAAAACACTTTTATAACCATCTTCTTCAAAAATATGTCACCATTAAGGAAACAAAATATTTTATAAGTTTTTTTTTTATACGATGGCGTTGGGTCATTTCTTACTGAAGAAAAGAAGAGCAATCAGCACTATGAAATGATAGAAATAATCTGACCCAAATTAAACAGGTTGTTTCTGCCAAAAATAAACTTTTTAATAAAATGTGGTTCCATTTCATAATTCTAAAAATAAAGGAATACTTTAACAAATACGCGAGTGTTTTTGGCAAAGAATTCTCTGAAGTTTTGACGTTTTTTATACAACAGGGAATATCATTATAGCATTATAAAGTACGATATATTATAATTAATTATAACATTGAAAATCTATGGTCATCTGCAAGCAAAGACTCTAAAAAAGGACGGCCGAATGAAAAATTGCCTCATTTATTTATTGATTTAAATATGGTATAAAGATTAATTTATTACCAGAATATGCATAACAATGCACAAATTTACGTTAATAACTTTTTTTGCCAATTTTTCTTTCGGAATTTTATGGAAGAATTCATGCCAAAACTAGTAACTTGGTTCTGAAACAGAAGGAAAGACATATTACATATTAATTCAGAGCAAAATGTTCTAATATATCCAATAAATTGTTGATTTACAAAATATATGCTTGATCCAATTAATATGGACGTTATTGTATATCATGCTCATAAACCTATTTTCAAAAAAGCAAAACTTATATGTTACTTCTTAGATTTAAAATTTCGAAAACTGAATTTTGATCTAATTTTATGTGTATAGATAGTATATTTTAAATATTTTTAAATACTGCATGATTCTATACATTTTGTAACTGTAAAAAAAAATTATCCGGGTTATGATTTGCATATTTTTGATATTATATTTAATTCTAACAAAAGTTGGAACTAACTGTTTTGCACAGCTTTTAGAAAATAGTTATTTTAAAATAGCTTTTAGAAATAAAATAGAAACTCTTAGTTCTGTAAAATAAAGCATAATGTACAAATATTATTTTAATTAAGCTTTAGCACATAAAAGATACATAAATTACGATGACAAATTTTTTTCTTTTAGGAATTCTTTTTAAATGTTATTTTCCTGACTTTTTAAATTAATTAAATGCTTTGAAAAGTAAAAAGTGTTAAAGCTAAAATAAAATTTTCTACAAAATATTATTGACTCACTAAACTTTTATCACTATTTTGGAGCGTTTTCTTTTTAATGAATTTCCTTATTGAAGTGGCAGAATATGAAACAAAAGCATTTCTGTCAGTAGTTTCTTATGAAATAGAAAGCTTCTTGTATTATCACACATCTTAAAATCTAAGAATTTCTATTAGTAATTCCATTATGGAGAGTAAGTTATTTTGTTACAAAGAGCTTCTTCGTTTAATTTTTCATAAAGAATGGTACTAAATTTAATTTGTTTTTGCATAGAGATAAGGAATAGAAAAACTGTTTTCATTACTTAAAGTGTTTTAAAGCATTAAAATAAGAATTACTCGTTTATATGAGAAAAATAATTTATAATGTATGCTTGAAAGAAGTTTTAAAATAATCATAGAAAGTATTAATTTGTTAAAAGGAATACGTAAATTAAAGTTTTATGATATTGCATGAAATTGTATCTTCAACATAGTTTAAAAAATATAAATTAGTTATATTATTATGCAATCACCAATTGCTTAATCATTTTGTATCAAGAGAAACACGGTACTCCAAATGATATTTTTTTTTAACGCAAAAAATTTATTTTGATGTTGTATTTCAATTTGAAAGATATTTTTGAGGCTTCATATAGCATAATTCATTGAAAGAATATGTTTTTTAAGTGCTGCTTAAAAAGTATCTTGCATCTAGAATAAATATATTTAAATTTTAAAATTATATTGAATAGAGAATTAATAAGTTTTAAGTTAATAATATAATAATATAATTATATATGAGTAATATAATAAATAATAAGTCATATTTTGAGGATATTGAAACATGTCTTAACGTGTTTACTGCCATGATTATCACCGGTGAGGCAAATTGTTGGGGTTTATTTAACAAAAGTATTTTCACATTCTGTGTCATGAGCACCACTCAAGGATCTCTGGAACCATTGCATAAAACGTTAAATAAAATTTTCGTTGCATTTGAGCTATGGCTTTATATTTGTTGGTGGCACTAAATGACGACTTACGATGAAAAGATTTTTCGACTTCTTATGTGGGCAATGAATGTACAAAAGGAAAATATTAACAAGATTCAAGAGCACATGAAAATCATACAGTCTTGAGAATTTCATTGCTAGATAATGGACTGGAACAATTTTCACCAGTGACTGACCGTAAAAATAAATTTACGCACGTAAATTTAAGCAAATCATAAAAACACATGTCTACTAGGTAAATTTTTCTTGCTGTATATATATATATATATATATATATATATATATATATATATATATATATATATATATATATATATATATATATATTTACTGACCGTAAATCAACGTTATGCTGGTAAATGTTAATTATGTTAATTTCGGTTCGCAACTTTATTTGTCTGTGTTTTTCGAAGTAATGCAAACTGCGAACGAGGCGAAGTATTGTGGTGCTGCCATCTATCGAGCAGTACGAGAGTTGCCTACTCATTGCCCGTGGTCACCAATGTAGAAAGAGGGGGAAATAAATGTTGTTTGGTTCCGACTGAGTTCGAACCCGTGACGTTTGTTTTCGTAGCTTGATGCTGTAACTACTATGGAAAACGGAAAACCAGCGAACTGAGTTAGGAAGCTTTATTTAATAACTGTATAATGTATCGGTCAAATTACAATTACGGGTGCTGTTGACTTTTTTTAAGGATATTTATATTAATGAATTCTCATCTTTATCCAAAAATAAAATTGTAATTTAGACTGGTGCTGCTTAACATAGTATTTTAAAATTGTTTGATGCTGATCTGAATACATTTAAAGATAAAATGATATGAAGAAAACATAAACATGAAATATATTGATGAAGCAAGAACGGTACAAGATTTAGAGTGCACGGTGGCTGGCCCAGCAGATTTATTTTCGTTTTGCTGACAAAAATAAACCAAACTTTTTTTTTTAATTACAGACAAAATTATCTTAAACTTTAAAACTTTTTCATGGTGTTGCACATCACTATAGAGGTTTTGCTACTGTAGAAGCAGTTGTTATTTAGCATACTTTTTTATTTCTTGAAAATAATAGTAAGGAGTTCCATATGCTGATAAACTGAATTGTTTTAACAAAACTGAACTTTAAAATATAAATTTTAAACGTTATAGTAAGTAAACGAAACTAAAATAAACTCTTTCTGAAACAAACATAAAATATTCTCCTTCTGAAATGGTTTCTGAAAGTTAAACATCTTAAAATAGATTCAGCCATTCGAAGATTATAACAAGATTCCTTTCTAAGATTTAGCGTAGGTTGCTAAGTTGTGAATTTTTGGAAGCCCATAAACTGTTTTTCCTGTTTTTTGTTTACAATTTTCAAAACTGATTTTGACTGTAATGGTATTGAACATGAAAACGGTTTTATTTTATTAGAATTATTATTTGCATTTTCAGCGATATTTTATGATCTAACAAAAACTAACTGAACTAACTACAAATAAAAATAACCGAAAGTTGATATTCATAGCTTAACTGCTTTTTTAAAATTCTTTTAAGTCAGCATATGAAATATAGTCAAAAGTAGAGTAAAAAAACATGAGTAACAATCAAAATAACACTGTTTATAATTATGAAAAATACTCGATTATTTAGATGAATTACGTTAATTAATACGAATACGTTCTGATTTTAAATACTAAAATTTTAATTTCAGATTTAATTTCAGAACAAAGCCCGACAAAAAATAATATTTTGGGAGTCCTGCGTAAATCGAAACATGTTTTCTTCACAAGTCAAGTTAATCTGCTAATCCAGATCTTTCCTTAACCATTAAAAAAAACAGTTTTAATATAATCATACATCCCCAGAATTAAATTACATCTAGGTTTTCGTTACTTTCGAAAAAATATTGATTTAAAATTTTTTTTTCTACAATAATTAAATAATTTTTTAACTATTAATTTTTTATAAATTTAGCAATTGTTTATAAATTAAGACATATAAAAAGTTTAGTTAGTGATCATATTTTAAAATAATTTAGTTCAACTAATTATTAAATTTTATAATTAAATTATGGTGTTCGTAATTTTTGTTACTAATACTATTACATTTGTTAAAAATAGTAATAATAATAATAATAATTATTATTATCATTAATATATTTATAAAAATAAAATAGAGTCAGAAAAAATGTTATTTATATTCTTTACTGCTGTGAAATTCAAAGAGTTCTTATCTTGACGATAGATAGGAAACTATTGAGTTATATATTTTCTAAACTGTTATTTTAACCTTTAAAGTAATGCTTTTGGAAAATGTAATTAAGTAAGTTAATCAAGTATGATTTTGAACAAATTTTATAATTAAATATAAATTAGGACACATAATAAATTTAAATAGTTATTTTATCTCCCAAAATCATTCAGTCTAACTAATTATAAATACTTATAATTAAATTATCATATTCATTATTTTGTTACTAATTCTATTAATTTGCTCAAAAGAATAATTTTATATTATTATAATTATATTATTATAGTTTTATTGTGATAATTATACCATTACAGTCACATTATAATTGCATTATTATTATATTATAATTATATTAATAAAAAAATCAAGTAAGAAGGAATGCTGTTCATTTTGTTAATGAGGAATTAAAAAGCAAATTTTTATGCATTTACAACGATCTATATTCTACACTGAGAAAAAAAGTAACGTCAAAACTACCAAAATATGGTAAAATTTATAGTGTTTCTAGCTCTATGGGAATACCAAAAAGCTCGGTAATTTTTGCCTATGTGCTTCAGTAATAATTTTGTTAAAATTAACTATACAATAAGGTTTTAAAATTTTGAAAACCATAATTTTCGGTAAATCGTTACCATATGAATGGAAAAAAAAATCTCAAATGAATGGTTTAAATGCAGCATATTTTGTTTTTGTTAACCAGAATTACGGTTTTTTATTTCCCAGAAATGTCATTTACCATACAATATGGTAATTTTACCAGGTTTTTTTACTCTGTGTAAACTGTTATTTTAACTGCAAAATAAAATGCTTTTGAAAAATATGACTGACAAGTTTCTTTTTAATCTTGAAATTCCTTTTTAAGTAATATTACCACTTAAATGCTTAAAAAAATCAGTCATTTTTCTTCAAAGTGATGTTTTTCAGACATTTTACGATGGAAATTAGATTTTAAATTAAATTCAAATTGCACATTTTGAGAATTTTTTGATCTTATCTCACAAGAATCGGACATTAAAATGAAACAAACTAATTAAAAATAATCAACTTATTAAGAGTGTACTAACGAAGGATTAAAACAAGTTTTATGCATCAGTGTTTTTATTAAAGAATAATTCAGAAAACATTTTTGCTAGAATCGTTTCAAAATACCAGAGACATAACAAAAAAAATATTTGTTTTCAGAATTGCTCTAAGTTTGTTTAAGAATTCTTTAAACATAATAAGTAGCAGTTTCCACATCTTCAAATAAAAAACATTTTCACGTACCAGTTTAATTTGAAGAAAGTTCGTGTTACAGCAACATTTTTCTGTTCATTCGGAGAAAGCTCTGCTATAACAATATAGTAAAAGATAGGCAAAAATTTTAACATCATAGCTAATAAATGACTGTCGACAAGAAAAATAAATGTTATTTTTCACCTTTATATGAAACTTTTGGTTGGAAGATTTTTCTTGTACTTAATTGAAAAATAACCCAATGTTATCAAAGAAAGCTTTCAGCCATCTTGTGACTTAAATTAATTAGCATAAGCCTTTTTCGAGTAGGAATTTCAATTAAATTAGTACAAAAATGTCTTTAAATAAGTTAGTTTTACTTATTCTGATATAGAATTAATTACTCGTTTGTAAAAGGTCTCTCGTGAAAGTTTTAATTTCTCTTTGAAATGTTTGTGTATGATAGATTTAATTTTAATATTTACACCTTTCTTATCAAGCTTAACTACAAGAAACACACATATTTATTAACCTAAATCAAATCTTATGTTTGCAAACCAAAAATTTTAGAGGCCTTATTTTGACACAACATTTTACACACAAAAATAAGACGCACAATTCAACAAATTTGAAACAAATACATATTTTTGGAAATTGATATGAATTAACTTAATGACTTTTAACTTAATGAAGTACATTAAATTTTACAAAGCTAATTTAAACTCACGCAATATTTTACACCACTAAAAGAAACTCACTCTTATTTTTTACAAAGCTAAGTCATACCCATACATTTTCAAAACTAAACCAAATATACGAACTTTGAAATCTTTTAAGAACTTTATTAAAACGAAAATACCTGTTGTTATAGGTCTTAATGAAATCAAAAAGCGCAGGAATCTTCCTTTATGACTTAGGTTCCTTTATGATTTCTTTTATGACTTAGTTTCCTTTATGACAATGGTTTGGATATAATACACATAGAATATATATAATAATATAGCATAAGAATGTTATAAAATGATTTTGTAGAGTAATTTTGTAAATACTATTATGTGGCTTGGTGTTTTTATTAAAATATTTATTTTGGTTGTAACTGCAATTCTCATGGATATTTGATTGCTTTTGATAGTAAAGATATTAACACACGAAGAAAAAAAAATCTGGTGAAATAGCCATATTGTATGGTAATGGTACCTCTGGTAAAAAAATCTTATCATTATGGATAAAAAAACCAAAATATACTGTATTTAAACCATTCTTTTGGAAACTTCTCCGTTCATATGGTAACACCTCCCGAAAATTCTGGTTTTCAATATTATAGCTCTTATTACCACACATTTAGTGAAAAATAGAAAACTAAAATGCAAATTTAACCGAATAAATGATTTCTATTTTATGTTCTAAAGTATCAAGATAAAATTATCAATTTTACCATATTTCAAAATCAAATTTACAAAATTTTATCACAAATTATAAAATCATATTTTATTTCAATTTTACAAATATCATTATAAGAGTGTTAACTTTTTGGTGTTCCCATACAGGCAGATACTATATCTGGTATTGGTTCCAGCACTAGTAGTTTTCACCACTTTTTTTCTCAATGCACAAGATCCTTTCATTTTTCTTGAACCGTGTGATCGTTTGACTCGCGTTAGAATCTGACTCAAAAAAGTAAAAATTAAGTTGTGATGTGTAAAAATACCCAATTAGTAATAAAGTTGCATACATTTATTAGTGCAACATTTTTCTTCTACTTATATTTCAGATAAAAAACAGATTGCACTAATAAAATTTACATCATTACCGTTTTAATGATTTAGAGTCTCAAAGATACGTATATAAAACGTTTAAGCAAATTTTTAAAATAACTTAATGTGCGTATATTAAAATATAAATGAGTAAACAAGCTATACAATGCCTTTTTAAATTATCGATTCTATTTGAAATACCAGGTGTGATATTGTATACCTCAAATGAAATATTTGCTTTATAACATTATTTGTTATATTTAACCTTTGTAAATTAAATACATGCTTCAATAAATTTTGCAATTAATGCCATTAATTTATTCCTGTTACTTTAATATGGTATATCTTTGTCACTTTAATAACTTTTTAATCAAGAAATATTGGTGTGATTTAATTACTACCTCTTGAATGTTATTCATATAATCAATTATTAATATCAGGTGTGTTATTTAAATAATAAATTGGGGTAAAACATTTTAAATAATTGTTTTATTATTGAAATAATTAGTCTATTATAAAATTTGTTTTCTTAATTTTATTTTGAATGATTAATATTTATATGGATTAATTGTTAGTTTATATTTTATTATGTAATGTTAACAATATTCTTATTTTGTTCTTTAATTTTATTTTTGGCATTTCCTTGTTTGTTAACAGTTACCTTTTGATGCTGCCCTCATATTGTTACTGACTCAAACCTAAAATTCCTTTCCCATGTGAATAGCCTGTGTCGCTTTAATTGATCTTTTGTATGTGGGGATCCTTCAATTACTGGTTTAAGACTAACCATAATTTAGCTGTCAACATCTCTGCAAACTATTTAGCACCTGCAGATCTAGCTGTGATCTTCAGGTAACTATTTCCTATGTCAGTCAAAAATCGAAACTTCTAGAAAATTCTTTTTTGAGTTACTCCACATACTTGAGTTACCCCACATACCCTTTTTTTGATTTTAATTTTACCCTTTTCTTGCCAAATTTGGCTAATTTAACTTCTTTCTTAAACACCGATTGGGTGCACAGTCATTCACCTAGCTAATCATTTTGACTTTTCCGCCAATATTATTTGGCATAATAACCAAGTTTAACCAAGATAAAAAAAGTTTAGAGTGATTTTTTAGTAAATAAAATAAATATTTAAAAAAAATATATATATAAATTTTTTTTAAATTTATTTTGCGTGAAATCGCATCATGCTGATCACTAAAGCTTATTTACTTTATTTTCGACTACTGTTTTAGAAAAATTCTTATTTTTAAACATACTGATTTCACTAATTAAAATATTTAAAAATACCCGAGCGACAAAAAAGACGAATTTTACTCATAAAGTACATTGGACAAAGAGTAAGTTTGTTTTGTAGACACATGCATTGATTTGTAAAAAGGGGATTTTACGAATGAATAACTTGCTTTGAAATTTTTTTTGTGGAACATTTTGAAACTTTACCTTTAGGCGATTAACAATTGACAATGATCAAAGAGACACAAAGTTAAAATATATCACGCATTTTATGTTTCCATTCCATTTCATGTTTTTAAAACAATAAAAATTTATTCATCCATTGTATCTAGAAAAATTAGGACTTGTGAAAAATCGTTAAAAACGGTCATTCAATAAATATTTCAGATAAGACTAACATGTTTAAGCTGAAATGAATGTGTAAATAAAGAAAATTTAACGAATTATATATAACTTTGAGAAACATATTTTACTACTGTAAATTGTTTAAATATTTGAATTGCAAAATTTATGAAATGAACTGCATAAAAAATTAAAGGAATATGATAAATGAAATTAAAAACGTTATGCACTAACATACAAAAAATAAAAATGAATTTTTATTTAGGGATTCTTACTCATGGATAAACTGAGACTACATGTTATGTATGCAAAATTCTATAGACGAAATCCTTATTTGAGATAATTCTGCGAGACATATTTCTTGAATGAGATAATCATGCGAGAGCATAACTTTTGATCAAAAATCTCGCTCGTTTAGAATTTTGTACAGGCATAATTTCGAGTAGAAAAAAAAGAGTCGTTTTTACAAAATTTGACTGATATGGAGGGGATTTTTAGGAGACAGTATCGCAAAGGCACAATTCTAAAATTGAACAGATAAAATGATAATGGGAGATAATCTCGCAGAGAAAATAATATTTCTCTGTAAAGTGATATTGCCAAAAAAATATAAAATATAAAATAAAATTATAAAATATAAAATAAAATAAAATGTTTTCTACTACGGCGATACTTAAGGCCGGGTTAGCCTGGTCGGTAGGGCGCTGGGCCCATGTCCAAGATGTCGTGGGTTCGATCCTTGCCGGGCCGAAGACTCCCCGTGTAGTAAATGGTGACTGATGCACGTTAAATCTGTCGAGTCTCAAAGTCCTCCATGTTCCCATAACAAATCAATACCTCTGGGGGTACTGATCCAGGAGTTTCCTTGTCTTCTGGATTGGTTCAAAATTACAAGGCTACGGAGTTGAACATTAGTAGTCGTAAACCCATGAAATTGGGTCGGCTGTTCAACGACTTTTATAAAATAAAATATAAAACATTATACAAGAAGAAAATAATTCTGATTTAAAGACTCTCATATGGTATGGTGAATATATTTCTGGTAAAAATACCCCAATCCTGGTTAGTAATAATTCTTGTTCCAAAATATAACAAACATTTAAACCATAACCATTTATTTGGTAATTTTACCATTCATATTATGGTAACGGTTTTCTGGAAATTTTGGTTTTAATTATAGTTCTTATTACGTTACATATAGTAAAAAACATGAAACTTAAAATTTAGTTAATAATCAAAAATGAATGAATGAATGACTTTTATGTCATGCTCGCAGATATGATAAAATTACCGAATTTTCCCATAGTTACAAATGTCATCACATATTATAACACCATATTCAATGGTTATATTATAAAAATCGTGACCAAAGCGTTTCCGTAAAAACTACAGAGCTTCTTGATGTTCCCATGGAGCCAGAAACACGTTTTTTTTTCCTGGTAGTCTTGACCATACTTTTTTTTTAAGTGTACTGTAATTTCCGTCTGTAGAATCATACATAGAGTCTAAGTTATAACACATTAGATGGTGAGTGAATATAGATAGTCATATGATAAAACATTGAAGGCATTTTAAAAACTTTCACTAAAATCTACTGGTACTATCTCGGTATAGAACTTTATGCGAATTTCAGTAAGATACTAACAGTAAAATCAAAGTATTACAGTAAGTGAAAATTTTGCATGAATAATACCTTATGCTTTCAACTTCTCTCGCTTACAAGCTTCTCTGGAGAAGCTTTAGATAATTTTGCAAAGGTTGAATTTTTTGAGGAGATAAAAATAATGCAGTTTATAATTTAATTTCTGAGCACAAAATCGCACAATTATAAATCTCACGATTATGAATTATTTCTCTTTTGTATATTCGAAACATAATCACGCAACACAAAAAAATTTCTGTGCTTAAAATTTAAAAAATAAAAAACTTATAGGAGATACTTCAAAGGAAAATTTTCTCTGTGAAATAATTTTATCAGCATAAATTTACAATATCATACTTACCATGGACAAAAAGTCGCAAGTACTGAATTTGTCATAGATAGTAGAGATGGAACAGTAGGTGGTACAATGAAGATTTTTTAAAATTTTTTAATAGCTTCTCGGTAAACTAATTACCCAAAATGTTGAAATATCAGTACGATAATTTACGAAGTTCAAATGATTTCTCGTTAAAATATTAATTTTTTGACCCCTAATCAGTAAATTTGTTGGAATAAATTTTTAACGCCGATTACGATCAATCCTATATGATTATCACCTCTTAGGTTATTTCATTGCTGAAAGCATGTAATATGAATTAAGCCAACCTCTTAGTAAAAAAGGAGTTATAAATTCAAGAATTACATTTATTTTTCTTTGATCTGATAGATAAAAGAGGAATCCGTAAAAAATACACATAATTTGAATTTTTTTTTTTAAAAATAAATAAATGATTCTTTTTTACTATAATTATAACACATCCCATATATTAATTTGATTGCTTCAATAAACAATAAGCTCACAATAAAAATTATTTTGTTTATTTGAAGCACGCAGCTAATTATGTAATCAGTTTATTGAATTTATGTTGTTTCGTAGGGATGAATTATACATCGAAAGAATTATTCAGTTTATTTGTTTGGGTAGTTTCTCAGAAATAAATAAAACGTATGAAATTCTGATCTCTTTAATTTGATATTGATAGTATTTTAAGGCAACATAATAATCTCAAAAGATATTTAAAAAGTATCTACATGCATAAATTGAACCAATGTGGAATGAGAAAATGTTTACTAAAAGATATTATTTGCCTTTTGAGGTTGTGCTGAAAATGCAAGTGCAAATGAATTTCTTCTTGCACTACTAAATAACACTATTTGCATTCTATTAGAGAAAGTAAAATGATAGGGGGGGTGAATTTAGGTATACGATTGAACTTCAAATATCCTAATTATCTAAAGGAAAAATATTTCTCCTAATTTACTGGATTTCATTTAAAATAACACTATGCATTATAGTGGGTTCCCATAAAAATAATCACGGCCAACTTTGTTTTATAAGTGAGCGCATTGATTTCAATAATTAGGATCAAAAGATTTGAATTTTGAATACTGAATTAAAATGTAAGTTTTGTAGAAAAATTCAGTTTTAGGCGATGGAAATTAAAATAAAATGAGAATAATGCTGGTTATTCATGAGTCATGAAATATCTTAATAAGACAAGAAAATTTTTGTGTTTAAATCAATTGTTGTTTGCATTTTTTCAGAAAAGAAGTATCGATTAGTGTTATAGAACATTAAAAGAGTGTTCTGTGTCTTTGAGTTTTATTAAGAGGTATTAGGGCTTGAGAGATTAACTGATAAATGAATTTATATTTTTTAAATACTTTATATTTCATTAGAAATTTCCTCAAAATTGTACAAGAAGAAAAACTTTTGCTAAAATTACCGTACTACATGATAATGACATTTCTGGTTAATAAAACCAAAATATACCATTCCTGCGGTAGTTTTTTTCACTCATATGATAACAGTTTACTGGGAACTCTGATTTTCAAAATAATAGTGCGATAATTTTCAAAATTATTATTACACAACGATGTTTAAAATATTGCCTAGCTATGAAAATGCTATTCAGCCTTTCTCGCTCGTAGTTCATATGTTTAATAATCTTGAATCATCAGTTGTCAATTAGTGTTTTTTTCGTTATAGCATTTCACAATTGACACAAAAATGTGGAAGCAATGAAAATGCAACAATGGAAATGCGTTCTTTCTCGTAGTGCATTATGTTAAATAATCTTGAACCGTAAGTTGTCCCTTTATTCTTTTTTTCGTCAAAATATATTATAAGGGCCGGGATAGCCTGGTTGGTAGGGCACTAGGCCCATGTCAAAGAGGTCGTGGGTTCGATCCTCGCCGTCCGAAGACTCGCCGTGTAGTAAATGGTGACGGATGCACGTTAAATCTGTCGAGTCACAAATCCATGTTCCCGTAACAAATCATACCTCTTTAGGTACTGATCCAGGAGTTATCTTGTCTTCTGGATTGGTTCAAAATTACAAGGCTACGGAGGTTAACATTAGTAGTCGTAAACCCAATAAACTGGCTCGGTTGTTCAACGATGGATATCAAAAATAAAAATAAAACATTTTATAGCACAAATGAGACAAAATGTTCAAGCAATTGGCCACCAATGAAAATGCATTGTTCTTTCTCGTAGTGTATTATGTTTAATAATCTTCAACCATCACTTAGTCTTTTTTTCGTTAAAATATTTAATAGCACGAATGATACAAAAATGTTGAAACATTTGCCAAACAATGAAAATGCGTTGTTCTTATTTTCGGTGCATTATTTTAATAATCTTGAACCATAAGTCACCCTTAGTATTTCTTTCGTTGGCAATATCGCATAGCACAAATGACACAAAAATGTGGAAGCAATTGCTCAACAATGAAAGTATGTTGTTTTTCCTCGCGGTTGATACATTTGATAATCTTGAAAAATTAGTTGTCACTTTTTTTTCGTTGGCAACATTTTATTGTACAAATGGCGTAAAGTTCTATTAGTTGTACTAATAATTATAATACTTCCAAATATTCTTATATTATGCTATTTTATCTAAATCGCAAAATGTGTTTAACTTTTGTTAAAAAGAAAATGCGATTATAGATAAAACTTCTTAAGAAATCTCGTTTTATATATAAATTTAAATTTGTTTGAAGTTTTTGATACTAGGCTGCTGAAATATGTTTATTTTCTGGATTCTTTTGAATCATTAGGGGATAGCGAATATTTCCTTTTTTATTCTTAAGTCGAGTTCTTCGATTTTATTAATCTCTTTTTAGGGAAAAAATAGCTTTCTCGTGGGGAATTTAATGTAATTCATTGTTACTAGCTGACTAAATGTAATCATCTAAGGGTCTTTTTTCGAAGTATAATTATTCCCTGAATCGTACTTTATCTTTGAATAGGCTTAGCTACTTATGAATAAGCTAAAAAAACGTCCTGCTTTTATTTACTTTTTTTTATTTTTGTGAATACCATTTTAATGTTCATTCTTATTTAATATCCTGATTCAACATTTTGTGTTTTGTAACTTTTCTATTTCGTTTGAAAAGCTTTAAATATCCCTTTATCGCGCGTAACAATTGTTTTTAGAATTTCTTTTCTTTTCTGTTATTTAATTATAATTTTTTTCTGATAGATAGTGTATTTAATTTTTTTCTGTGAATCATAATCATTATTATTTCTACTTCATTTGATAGGAAAAGTTCTAATTTCATTTTTATGTTAAAAAAAATTAAGTGTATTTTTTTTTAGAAATACGATCATTCGATAGTTTTCTTTGGCAAAGCTATTTCACTTTCATTTTTAAAATTATTTTCTGTTTTTGAAGACAATTATTTGAAACACTTATAATGAATTTTAATCACCTAATTAATTTTCAGTATTCAAAATATCATGGATTTTAGTGACTAGCAAGCGAATGAAAGTATAATTAAAATTAAATACTTATTCTCTATTCACAAATGTTATGAAAAACGAGCCTGTTTGTTTGCAAATAAGAAGCTATAATAAGACAAAGCTTTACTCTAGCTTACGCTCTGAAATTTAAAAATTTGTCATTATTATTACCCGAAAAAATGTGAAGTGTAATGTTATTAATTTTTAAAGTCAGTTATTTCTAAGGATCTTAGAGCAATATAATAATTAGTAAAATTTAAAATTTTCAGTAAAGCATTTCTTAGGAGAATTTCCGATGAAAAATATATGATTTCAAGGTGGATACTACGACGTTTCTGTTTAAATGCTAGAGCAACCAATTGTTCTGCTTAGATGGCAGAGCTTAGTTAATTTATCTGGTGAAAATTCTAAAAACTTGTAAAATACTCATTTGGAAATAATAATAAGCGAGAGTTTGAGTCAAAAGCACCAAAATTGAAAAAAGTGTGAATTTTCACGATTTCTCATGCCTTTTGATTTTGTTCTTAAAAGAACATGGTATCAAAATATAATAATTTTGAAACAATCGTCTGGGATTGCGGACTTTTTTTGAAACAATTAAATAAATAAATATATTTAGATTGTCTACATGTTTAGACAAGCATACACAGAGAAAAATCCCAACCTAAATTTGGTTAAAAAACCAATTGGGGTTCAAAGATTTGTTAGGTATGAGATTATCCAATTCGGGTTCATACTAAATTGGATCATGGTCCATGTCTGTTTTGGTTATCACCATGTACCCATTTTGAGAATCTCAAGACCCATTCTAGACGTCACTGGGAATCAATTTTAGGCAGTGTTTAATATCCAATTTGGATACCATAACATCCAATTTGAGTACCATTTATAACCTATTTTGGAGAATACTCAATACATACTTTAGCTATGGGGACAATTGTTTTGCACTATCCTAAATATAGTTTTCTTGACACATTAATTTTCAATTTGGGTGTCTTTAAAAACTTTTTGATTTAGGATAATTTCCACTTACAATTTGGATACATTTAAATATCCTTCTTTGCACATTTTGTATTTATGAATTTATTATATATATTGATTAACTTAGAGCTTCATCTACTCATTGCTCTTATTAAAGTATTACAATAAAATTTTATTTTCAAGATATATGTTAAAAATTATTCTAAATTATTTATGCTAAAAAAATATACCAATTAGCTCAATTTCCATCCTATAATAAATAATTAAATAATTTTCTTAGTAATATTCGGAATTTTCTTTAACATATTTAGATTGCTCAGGATCTTGATTTGAAACAAAATCACGATAAAACTATTCCATCGATTTACAAAATTGCTTGGGGATTTATCTCCCACTTTAGAGGGAAATAAATTAATTTTGAGCATTTTATTATCCTTGATTATCATTCTATTATCATTTTATTATCCTTGACCTACATTCAGAAAAACTTCATAAACAATAAGCACGAAATACAATCGAAAACATCAACCCATTAGTAGAGAATTATTAGTTAATTTCATTAGAATCTTAGAGAAGAGCACATACAGCATTTATAAAGTAATTCATACAGGCAAGAGTGAGAGTTAGAAAAAAAGTAGAAATAGTTTTTTCTTGTGGCATATTTAAGAATTTTGTTTTAATAAAACTTATATACAAGAATAATTGATATACATATAAGAAAAAGGCAAACAGTGTCTCATTAAACTTTTATTGAATTTTGATATAATTTTAGCTGTTTAAGCAATCCAAAAACTGCATCACATTTTTGCAAGTTTTTAACAGAAAACCTTTCCTTCAGCAATACACTGTTTAGTAAAAAGAAACAAGGAAATTCTATATTAAAAATCCAATAAGTCGCTATAATCAAAATTACAGCTTTCACAGCTTGCATGAAATAGCTTGTTGTTGTAAACATGAGGATGTCATACACATAGTAGAAACATTTACTTTCTTCAAGCCAATCACTATCAATCTTGATGACTGGCTCAATCACTTATGGAATGGTAGTATTTTCCTATCAAAATAAATAATAGTAACTTTGATGCCTTATTTCTGTTAATCAGCTTGATAGATTTAAAAAAGGGAGAAATATGTGAAACAACTATAGCAAAACATCTTTTTAATACAGTATTAAAGGTATAAAATTTTTTTACGTCATTTTAAAGAATGCAATTTTACGTTGTGAAAAACATAGTTTTCGGGAAATTTGTCTAATAATTCCTGAGAAATCAAATTTTTCAAAAGTCGTATATTTCAAATTCGATTCCACTGATCTCGCTCAAGTTTTGTAATTTGCTATGTAAAATTGCGTTTTTTAAAATGATGTAAAAAATTTTTTACCTTTCAATTCAAAACTTTTTCGACTATAATTAAATAAAGTAAAAATGAATGATAAATATTTATTAAATGTTGTTTTTTTGGACAAACTAACTTTTTTTAATTTTGTGAAATTCTTTTTCCAATTTGCTTTAAGAGTTCTAAAGATATGGCGATATACGCAAAAAGTTAAATTAGGATGAAGGGGTTCTCCTGACCAAACTATGGTGACCATATTTCCCATATTGCGCTACATCCTTCTTTTTTGGAAGTCAAAAATCTTAATTCATGAAACTAAACTCTCAATTTTTCTTAAATGTGTTGGGAAAGTTTCTTCTCAATTTTCTTCGACAATCAAACAGGTTTGATGATTTCAGTTTAACTTCCTCAGTAATGTTTTGCTGAATTTCAATATCTTTCGCGTTATTTGATTTCTTAAATACTAATTTGATTTCTCACGAATACCCCTAATGTATGTACTTTGTTTTACTTCATTTATAAGAAGGATTCAAAAAGTATATATGAAGAGCTGTCGTTAAGAAACATATCTAATATGAATCCCGAATTATGAAAAATTTTCAGAATTTATTTCGTAATTATAAGATCATCTTTTTCCAGAATTTCAATCGCCGCTTTATCAGTAAGTAAATGTTTAAATTAAATTTCTGTTTCATCCCTCCCACTCACAGAAACATTTCAGCTGATAAAAATTTTAGTATTGCATCATTGATTACAACAATTTTAAGTGTAAAATTTCCTTATTTTTCACAATTTTTTTTAACCTTTACCAAAACGTTAAAACGAAATGAACACTCCTATTCAAAGAAATTCGTCTTGATAACTAGAACCCTCGTAATTGTCAATTAATTGGTTAAAATATGATAAAGTTAAACATTTATTTCTATTTTTAAAAATCTTTCTGCTTTTGAAACTATTTATAAATATAAACGTAGCATTTATCTACTCTCTTTTTCATCATAAGATTTTTATTCACGAGCATCCCTTCAAACATAATTAAACTGAGTGGTTTCAAATAGCTTTTAAACCACTTTTTATTTGATAAACACAATGCACTGTTCCTTGATAAGATTTGTCTAATCGGATTAAAGAGAAATTTGAATTTTTTTTAAGAATATTATGTAAATTAATTTACATTTTAAGTGTTTGTTCTAGCTTGAAAATTATACCAGAGAAAATTGATTTAGGAAATTAAAAAATATTTTCATCAATAGGTTTTGTTTCAGCAAAGTTAATAATAAATATAAGTTTTTTTCAAAAATCTCTAATGATTATGCTTTACCAAGCAAAACGATATCTTTATTTTGTTCTTAACTGTTTAGAGTTATATTGCAATCCGATTACCGCTAATATAATCCTTTTCTCCCCAGCATTGAGACGATTAAATCAAACAAAGAAAAATGATTTGTTTTTGTAAAATCAGCATTGACGTTACTGGCTTGGCGCAATCTTAAAAATGGCTAAACCGACACCTTAATGATGTGATATTTACGATAAATTAAAACTAAAAAAAAACAAACAAAAAAACAAACGTTCCTCTGAAGGCCGGGATAGCTTGGTTGGTAGGGCACTGAGCCCAAGTGCAAGAGTTCGTGAGATCGATCCCCGCCGGCCAAGTCAAAAGAGAAAAAAAAATCATTTGATATCACGCATTGATCTTTAAGTAAGAAAAAAATAATATTATCAAAATCCAATGAAGCATTATCGAGCAAGGTAGGACTAATCATTGTCATTGAACAACTTCAAAATTAGTTTGATTGCTGGAGGATAGGTGTAGGTCAGAGGAGGAGAGGTGTTCATAATGACCATCATGTTTTACAACTCATGAAATTTCTTTACCAATTATATAAATAATTTTGTTCTAACTTTTTAATTCTTTTTTATACTATAATGTTAACTTTAACCCAAAAAGTTTAATCCCTTTTTCCTTTCCGACTGTGTTTTTAAAAATACACATTGTGTGTCGTAATCATCACCTTTAATGTACAATTTTGTTAAAAATAAAGTGAAAAATATGCTCCTTAGGATTACGAAAAGACTATGATATATAAAGACTTTGTTACAGAAAATCTGTATATAACAGGGAAAAAGATTCTGGTAAAACTTAAAATTACTGTATTGTATGGTAAAAACATTTATATTAAAAACAAACTAACAAAATACTGGTAATTAAAAACCGAAATATATAGTATTTATAAGCCATTTATGGTATTTATAAATCATTTGGAAATTTTTCCGTTCATATTGTAACATTTTACCGGAAATTCTGGTTTTCAAAATTATAGTTCTTTTTACCAAATATTTAGCAAAACAATACATATTTGAAAAGTAAATTTATTCAAATAAAGGTTTTTATGACTTGCTCTAAGAAATCATGATAATATCACCAAATTTTGCCACAGTTACTAAATTGTATCATATATTATAAAACTATATTTTACGATAAATTTCACCAAAATCATTAACCAAAGCGCTTCCGTAAAAATCACCAAACTTTTGGGTGTTCACAATGGAGCCAGAAACACGGTAAATTTAACTATAATTTAGTAATTTGAACATAATTTTTTTCTCAGTAAATGTCAGACTGTTTTATAAACTCATGATACATTTGCACTCATGTATATATTTATCAATTTTATTTATTAAATCTTTTCATGTATATTATATGTATTTTTATTTATTAAATATTTTTAATTCCTACAGAAATTAAATAATATATTAATTTCTATAGGAATTGGAATAATTTTATCGTTTGTTTGGAGTAATTAAATGCTAAAAGATCGAACACTCACGTATTTTATGTTAAACCTTTCTTCTGTAAGTTAAAGATTAATGTTTGGTATTTTAAGCATAAGCCGATTAGCGTGCACATTAATTTTTGAAAATTTTAAAAGTTACATCTATATTTGGAGATCTATTTGAAACTAGAAGAATTGTTGTGTGGTTTCTTTTGTACTTTTATTGGAAACAAAATGTTTAACATAATGGAAATTCTATTTTTCTGCAGTTGAAATAAAATAATCCACTTTATTATCTAAAAGTTTTATGAAAAGGCTTAGACCTATTTAAATGCAATAGAAAGGTTTTTTAAAATATCGATTAAGCATTTTTTGTCAAAAAGGTTTTTTTTTGTTTTTTTTAAAGTAGATTAATTTTTTATAAGAATTTTAAAAATATGAAATATTAACTATTTCTCAAAAAAAAAAAATTAAACTGAGAAAAGAATGTAAAGTTTTTTAATGTGAATTACACTTCAAAATTTTTTTTCTGCAACTATTTCTGAAAATATGTGTTTGTAATAGTTAATTAGAAAGCAAAAATTAAAAGCAAAACAGATTGTTAAAAGCAAAGAATATGATATCATTTGCACTTTTGTTTTTTTCACAACCACGTAGCAAATTTTTGCGAAATATCATTCTTTTCTGAAATCTGGAGGAGGAAATACTTATTTTTTTTATTTTCTGGATTATGGCTATCTCTGTTGTTCCTTTTCTTAATTTTGGTTACTTTCTTGTCTGTTTTTTCGATTTAATTTAATTTTTGGTTACTCCCTTTTTTATTTTTACTTGATTGCTTAGAATTTTCGAGGAATGAAACACAGTTAAAGTGTTTTTAAAATTAGAAACACATTTCTTTAAAATAATTTGAAATAAAGGAATTGGATTTAAATCACCTTTACTCCAAGAAATTCTATTAGGAATACATTTTTAATTCTTTTAATTTTTATTTTTTCAATCAAATTTTTATGAATATGTTTAAAATTAAAAAAAAAGGATCAGTAAAAATGGGGAGAAGGAAAAAAAAGCTACTAATAATCAAGTACAAATCATTTGTAAAAATTCAATAATACGTTTCATTTTGCATACAGATTTCTAAAAACAGTTCACCCCAACATTTTCATTCTTTCATTTCTTTTCTTAAAAATGATGCTGTTTCAGAAAATGCCCATACACATTTATTTTTCATTATTTTACATGTTTCAAACCATATTTAAATTATTTAAAAAATTTCACTATGTGAAAAAAAATGCTCAGATGATAAAGAGTGTAACAAGTCTTTTTTGTGATATATGAAAAAGGCTGCTATGATAACTTCTTCAAGTTCTTTCCAATTGCTTTCTAAACTCAAAGAGTTTAATGTAGCAGTGATATAGTTTCTGTTTCAGAAACATTTTTTCGGGGAAATTATTTGGCGGGATATTGAAGAATAAAATGACCTAACAGTCAGTGTTTGAAACTTAATAAATTGAATTCTAAAAATACAAAATTAAAACAATTGTGACTGAAACGGAAACTACGTAAGTTGTATACATGACGAGAAGCTTTCAAATGAATCGAATAAAAATTGAAGGATTATTTTTAGGATTATCAATAAAGATGTTTCGAGTACATTTTGCTTATAAATCTTTTTTAAAAAATAAACATATTTCCTCCAAAAACTCACCAATATGGAAAGTGCTAAAAGTGCTATTTGCATGAATTGTGACTTAAGCTTCTAAGGAAAATGTTTTAACATGCAATGTTTTATTTTATTTTATAACCGTCGTTAAGCAGCTGACCCAATTTTAGGTTTACGACTACAAATCATCAACTCCTTAGCCTTGTAATTTTGAACCCAGTACAGAAGACAAGGGAACTCCTGGATCAAGTATGAGGTGAAACTTTGTCTTCAGGGAGGATATTTTGATGGAGCTAACCAGTATTTGCGATGGAAAGGAAAACCACAAAACCTCCCATGGTTAGCCTGACGGTAAAGGGATTCTGACTCATGATCCGTCTACCACTGAGGATATTTTACGTCAGCTCTGCGGTCGGTGCGAGTCGCTTGTGGAATTCGTATTGATTGGACTCGAACCCCGTTCACCTCTTTAGAAAGCGATCGCTCTATCCCCTGAGCCACCACAGCATTAGAATTTTTCGCCATTTTTGAAGTACAATGTTTCAAATGAAAAGAAAACAGAGGAACATTTGACAGCATTAATGAAAAACAAGTTCTACACGAAAGAACAAAGCAATTTCCTTGCTGAACAATACAGGGAAAAAAATCTTTGGTAAAATTATCGAACTGTATGGTAATTTCTGGTGAAAAAAAAAACCCAAAATTCTGGTTAATAAAAATCTAATATACTGATTTTAAAACATTCATTTGGTAATTTTTTTCCATATGTTAATGGCTTACCAGAAATTATGGTTTTCAAAATTATATTCTTATTACCACACATTTAGTACAAAATACAAAGCTACAAAGTAAATTTAACCGAATAAATGGTTTTCATGCCCTGTTTCGAGGAGTCATGATAAAGTTACCAAATTTTATCCCATATACCAAGTTTTATTGCATATAAGGAAACCATATTTTATTTTTAATTTTACCAAAATCATTACAAAACGCCTAGTTAAAAATTACTGAGCTTTTTAGTGTTCTCATAGAGCCAGAAACACGGTTAATTTTACCATATTCTGGTGGTTTTGACTGCACTTTTTTTTCTCAGTGAGAAATAAACTTGGCAATTAATAAAATAAATTATTTTATTTTTAATTTATTCTTAAATTATTTTATTTAAAGCTTAAAAAAATAAGTCGAACAAAAAGTATCAAAATTTTATATTAAGAAAAACCAAACATTTCTAAAATAGTGCAAGATTTTCATGCTGTATAATCTTTCATTTAAAAAACTAAACACATAAGTTTTCAATGCAAATAAATATAGAAACGTCAAATATTTAATAATGGAAAAAAGTTCATGATATGAATATGAAATTTATCCAAACGTGATGGAACTTTAAATTATCAACAAATCATTCAAATCAAAATTGTTTAAGAATATCACTCAAAAAATGGTGAAATTTTATGGAAAGTGGATTAAAAAAGGCCTAAGTATAAGATCTTAAGTATCAGGAAAACCAAGACGCGTCGACCCAATTTTTCTGCTTTAGATTTCTAAATTTATTTTTATTTTCAACTTTATCTTTGAAGTTTAGCCTGAACTTAAATTACATCGGAAGTTTGATAAAAATCTATAGGTTATTATGCTAAATACAGTACCGTTAAAAATAATCTTCGCATTAGTTGCTGCTTTAATCTTGACGAGAAGTTTTTTTTATCCAACACTGATCATTTTTAAAAACATTTTGCGTAACATTTTCTCTCAATCAAACTTTGTCCAAAATTAGGGAATTCAAATTTTTTAAAGGAAGTTGCGTCATAAAAGGGATTTAAATAAGATTAATTAATAATTTCTGCAAGTTTTCATAAACTTGGTAAATAAGGTATCCAGCATGGAGAAAAAGAGTATGTTCCGTGCAACCAGAATATGGTAAAATTTACCGTGTTTCGGGCTCTATGGGAACATCAAAAAGCTCGGTAATTTCTTTGGTTATGAATTTAGTAAAACTAATAAGATAATATGGATTTATAATGTGCAGGGCACTGCGCTAAGCATTCGCCAACTCGCGAAATATGATAAAATCGTAAATTCTCCAAAACAAATTGCATTTTGGTGAAAATATTTGCGAACGATTTTTTTTTACCAACAAGAAAAATATAGATTCTCCTCGATCCTGAAAATATATATTACGTCAATCAGAATTTTTTCCGAATAAATTTTGTATTTTTTGTTCGATTACAGTGATTTCAGTTAGATACATCACATAACTAATTAGAATTATATTAATTCCAGAAAATGTAAAGAGCAAGTGATATTATGTAAGCATAAAAAATATAGATTCGCTGTTACCCATTGCCGGATCACGCAATATCGCGTGACAAAACTATTTTTTTTTTTCTTCTTCTTCTATGGTTTGTGTCAATAAAGTAAATTAAGTGGTAGCTAGATGCATATTAACATGCTACTATTTTTTCAGAAAATATGTTTTTTCATGACAATAGTATATTGTTTATTATAACAAATTTATTATAAAATTTAAAAACTAAAATGGTTGTTCAAATAAGAAAATTTAACTTTGATTCATCTTTATAGACTATCACTTTTCAATGATTGATATAATATAACCACCTGCACTCAGCTGGCAATGAATATGTTAAACCCAAGCCCAAATTTTGGTAAAATTAATCTCTGCGAGTGGTACAAAAATCAATAAATCAAAGCAAAGAAGAATCAAATGATTCATATAACTTATCTTCTATAGCGATTCTTTTTTTCTGAATGATTGCATCACGACAGTAAAAAATAACCGAGACAGTAAAAATTCTTTTATTAAAAAACGATTTGAATGAAGAGTTTTATTTAAAATGAGTCTTAGATCAATAAATATTGTTTTAGATCTTTGAAACTCTTATTTTAATAAAATAGTTAATATTTTTTTCCGCCAGCACAATAAGTTATTAAAGATATTTTGTTCAAACATCAACAGATTTAAAAAGGACTGAAATTTACGTAATAAAAAAAAAAACTGAACGAAATTTCATGTTTCGCAGAAACTTTAGGGTTCATTAGTTTCCTTCGACAAATAAACTGGTTTTCAATAGTCTAATCTTTAATGTGATGCTTTTAACTCGGGCTGTAGTTAAAAAATTTCAAATATTTAAAAATATTTTTTTTCTTTAATTATTTCAAATATTTTAAAAATTAAAATCTTGACAGTTTGAAACAACGATTTTAGTAAGGAAGATTTTTAAATCGCCAGGAACGTGCATTCGTCATTTTGCAAAGCAGACACCATATTCTTTAGACACGATATTTTTAATTCGGAATACATTTAAGCAAATGCTAAAATTTTTCTTAACTAAGCAAATATTTGGTTAAATAAAACTTAAGAAGTTTAAAACGTGCTTCATTGAAAATGATACTTCTGTGTGAATAGATTTTTAAACCCGCCAGTTTCGTTCATAAGTAATTTGACAATTTGTAAAGGAGTAATATATTTTTCAAATACACATCTGGAAAGCTTCAATAAAGCCATTGCAAAAATTTTGCCTGAAAAAATATATGATTCCGTCAGACTTTGAAATTATTACCGTGTCCATATGTAAAAGAGATTTGTAAACTCGTCAGCAACTGATGAATTAGTAAATTTGCAAAATAAAAATTTGTTTTGATTCGCGAAGGAAACCTCCTTCAAATTCCATCAGATATTTTTTAATTGCAGTTTATAAAACAATGACACCCCAATTATCTTCTTGAATATTCCGTACTCAATTTTCTCACATTTGGCACGTCTTGAAAGATGATTTGAATATGAGAATAATCTGAATCATTTTGATTCCTAGTATGATTTCGTCAGAAGAAATTAAAACAGTGCAATTGACAAATTGGACAAAGGAACAAATTGACAATAAATTGAAATGGATTCTCTTTAAAATTAAAAATTCTCTTTGATTCGTAAAGAAATTAAAGAAATCAAAACAGTGAATTGAATTGAATTCTTATTCGAAATTAAAAATTCTCTTTGATTGGTAAAAAAATAAATGAATAAACACTCTAAAACTCCATCAGATAGTTTTTTTAATACGGCTTATAAAACAATGAAGTCCCCATCATATTCGTGAATATTTCGTAGTTAATTTTTCCACATTTAGCACACCTTGAAAGATGAATTGAACGCGAGAATAATCCGAAATATTTCTACTCCTAGTATGATTTCGGCAGAAGAAATTAAAACAGTGCAATGAAATGATTTCCTTTCTAAAATTAAAAATTCTCTTTGATTTGTAAAAAATAAATAAATAAACTCCCGTAAATTCCATAAATTTTTTTTTTAGTACGGCTTATAAGACAATGAAGCCCCATCATATTCGTGAATATTTCGTAGTCAATTTTCTCACATTTCTCTCGCCTTGAAAGATGAATTGAATGCGAGAATAATCTGAATTATTTCTACTCCTAGTATGATTTCGGCAGAAGAAATTAAAACAGTGCATTGAAATGGATTCCTTCTTAGAATTCTGTGAATATATAGTTGGTAAGGAATTCCAATTCACTCTTCTGATAGGGTAAGCTTAGTTATTATGCTATTTTAAAGCGCAAATGGCACAAACTCGCACTTAATCAAGATGCATGACAAATGGATACCTCAAAAGGAATCTCTACTTGCGTGTTTTAAAATGCTATGAAAAATTTTAATGGAGACTGTTTAATTTTATGTGATTTTAGAAGCGCCTTGTGCTTTATTCTTAATGAATCTCTTTCAAGAATTTTGATAAGCGAGAGCTAAGCGTAAATTTGAAATATACAGTAGGAAGAGCATTAATTGTTATAGAAGGCCACGCTATAAATAGTCCGGAATTTCCTTAAGTACATTAAATATTATTATTATGAACAGCGAATGTCACAAATTGAGTATAAACTTTCTTTTCGTACAATAGGTAAAACTATGAATGGTATTTTCGTGTTGGAGTAAATATGTCAAAATGTATGCAGGCGTTGCGAATAATTTAAGAAAATGAAGAATAATAACTGCTGTTCTCTGTACCAGCTTAAAATGTACAATTTCTCAGAATTCGAAACAGTAATTGCGTATTTATTTGAGATATATGTAGAATAAATTATTTATTAATGATTATTCATTGCTTTAACTTTAGGATAGTAGTAGCATGAACATAATTAAATACAATATATTGGGTTATTTGGCCACGTTGCTTGGATTTCTTTATTTTCGTATAAATGAGGAACGAATTAAAATTTTCGTTTTGAAATAATGCTACAAACTGGTTTCGCAGTTAATTTATATATATATATATATATATATATATATATATATATATATATTTATATATATATATATATATATATTTATATATATATATATATATATATATATATATATATATATATATATATATATATATATATATATATATATATATATATATATATATATATATATATATATATATATATATATATATATATATATATAATATTATTCTGTTTTGGTAAAAACAGGATAAAAATTCCTTTCACTCAAATAGTTTAAAATTCGTAAAGATGTCAAAATCATCTTTCTCATCGTAAAATAGGTAAAAAAAAGAAAAAAAAGAGTGAAGAATTTTCGTACTGGAGTTAATATGAAGAATAGCGTTGCGAATAATTGCGAGAATGAAGAGTAAAAACTGTGGTTCTGTATACTTGCTTAAGCTATACAATGTCTATATTTGAAATCTTTGTGGGATAATTTATTTATTAATAATTATTCATGCGTTACTAATTACATACTAATTACATATTTAAGATGATGAAGGGAAAATATTTGAGATTTACAAAACTATTCCGTATCTTATTGTAAAACTTTCTTTGATTTAGTTTTTTACATTTAAAAATTGTTCAACCCCTGGCAGAAAGTCGGTTTCATAAAAAGAACACTATTTATTTTTAGTAACATAAAAAAATAAAAACATGTTATTTTTTTTATCAACCAGTTTAAATTTTGAAATATATAGAGATAGAGAAAATATTCCTATTAAAGCCTTGCATGTAATTTCTATGATTCTTCTTAACTAAAACTTTGACCTAAGGTTTTCTGTTCAGCGAAAGGTTGATATTATTTTGATCAGATTAAAAGCCTGTCGCCGTTTCCGCAAAATTCTCTTTACCATTTTTGCTTAATTTTCTCAATTGCATATTTTTCAGTTTGCGATACTTTTCGTAATGTTCATAATGAATTGCATAAAAAATGACATGGCTCATTTCAACCTGCTTCATTGTGACCTGGGGTAGACGTTTGCCAAATATTAAGGGCATTGAGATATTTACTGATGGTTCAAAAATGGAGGTCGCCGATGAAACATTTCAGTGTCAACACGTAAATAGTAGGACTTGTCGTCAAAAAAGAAGGTACCACAGTGTCGACAGCCTCCACTAGAATTTCTGATAATGCTAGTGTCGTCCTAGCGGAGTTGATGGCTATTCGTGACGCATTTACATGGCTTGCCAATAATAATTACCCGGATGCGACTGTATTCACTGATTCGCTCTCCTCGTTACAAGCCTTAGGAGATCCCAAACCAAAATATGACGCCGTTGAGCACATAAAAAGATTATGGCGGCCTAACATCCACTGTTTTTGGGTGAAAGCACATATCGGCATTACAGGTAACGAGGAGACAGATCAAGTTGCAAAATCGGCCATCGATCTCCGCCAGGGTGATTTTGAGGTTCCGAGCTCCAAAAAAACAAATTAAGACAATCATTAGGGAGATAATTATGAAGAGCTGGAGGTCTGAGTGGCATGGTTCAGAGAGGGGTCGACAAACATTTTAATTTTTTAAAGATCCAAGTACTACCAGACTACAGGCCAGTTTTTACCTCAACTAATTTTTAACCGAGCACGGAGTGTTTGGTGTTTTTCAAAAAAAAATGTTGAGGAAAAATCCTAATTGTAGATACTGTGGGGAAATCCAGACAATTGATCACCTTATTAAATTTTGTCCCCACTTCCAAATACTCCGTCAAACGCACTTTATTAATCTAAATCAACACCAATGCTTTTCCAAACTGACCTGTCGAAATATTATCAAAACTATTATAAAAACCAACCTGGATGACTTGATGTCAGACCTTTAGGCCCCGATCTGGACTTGAGACTCATGTCGTCTACATGTTGTCGTTTATTCTCTTTTATCTATTTTGACTTTTAGTTTTTTGATTATACCTATTTTAGATTGTTCTGTCGGTTTTTTCATTTTGACCTCTTATTTTTTTAGCTTTGTTCTTATCTTTGGGTTTTTATGTATGCTCTTGGGTTTACCTTATGCTCTTGGGTTTTACCTTTTCTTGTGTTTTTTTTTAAAATTTTTATTGTGTCTTGACTTTGTTTTAACTTACTTTTATCACTTTACCATTTTATACTTTTTCCTGTGGTTGGTAATGTTTTACTGTACACCTCTTTTCTAACTTGTATTATTTTACTTGCGTTTTGCTATACTTTTGTCTTTCTTTTTTGCTTTATTATTCTTATAAGGGCCAGTTAGCCTGATTTGTCATTATCTTCTGTTTTATTTTTGGTATCAGTTGGATGAGCGACAACTATATTATATAAGCACTGGTTTAAATTTTTTTACTGAATTTTTATAATTCTGTTTTTGCTTCCACCTCCTATTCTGATTTTTATACTTGTTGTTTTTAGAGTTTTATGTATGTATAATGTATTATTTATGTATGTATAAATTATGTACCTTCTCTCGTATGCCCTTAAATAGGGATGGTCGAGATCCAAATAAACAATATAGGCTTAGAAATATTATTAACTACCAGTAAAAAACAAGTTTCTACCAAGATCTGAATAATCGGCACCATAGGTTCGCTTCGTTGGTTTCAATGTTCTCGATAAAATTACTATATATATTTAATATATTTAAAGAACAATTTAAAAAATGGCGAGAGCCAGAAAACATTAAAGCTTGAGCTGCAGTGTCTCTCACTGCTCGCCTCTTGTTGAGGTGACACAGACTTGAATCCTAGCAATAACTGGTCGATACAAATTCTGCTCCCTGCTTGCACTTGTTGACTTGCTGACGTAAAATATCCTTAGTGATGGACGATGCATGGACTAGAATCCCCTATTTATCAGGTTAACTGTGGGAGGTTTTTGTGTTTTTTCTCTACACGTAGCACAAAGGCAGATTAGTTCCATGAAGAAGTTCACGAAGGTCAGTTTGTCCCAATGTTTGTTCCAAGAGTTTCCTTATCTTCTGGATTGGGTTCAAAATTACAAAGTTATGGGGTTGAACATTAGTAGCAGTAAATTCAGGATGCCGGTTATAAAACAAATTACATAAAATAAAAAGATTGAGGCCTAGATGGCACTGACATCGCCATTCTTAAAATATCTTTTTGGAAATTGAGGAACGTTTAGTTGTTTTTTTAACGTTATAATGCATTATTAAATTTTGGCTATTTGCCATGTTAGTCAGATTTTGTTAATGGCGTCCGCTAGTTTCTTATTGACTGGGGAATATCTTAAGAATTTTTAATTATTATTTGCAACAGTTGATTAATTTAAAACTGGTTCAAAACAGAAATAATGAACTTCATATTTTAGAAAATATTCATATTTACCTAGAAATATTGGTAAAACCTTGTAAATTTTTTTATGTAATCCAATACACTCAGAATCAAAAGTATAGTTAGTTGAGATCGTAAGTTCAGCTTTTAGTTAGTTCAAACTAAAATGTTCTGAGTTTGAAAGGAGACAACAGAAATGAGTAATTCTTGTTATATGTTTTTTTTTCTTTTTGATTTTCTGCTCACTTTAAATTTACGTTGGTTCACTTGGAGCATTTTATTATTCATAAGTTTTTGAAGGTTTTTCGAACTTTTATGACGAAGCTCATTTCACGTACTTATTGACGTTTTGTTTTATGGTTATTTAAATTTTTTTTTTCAATGCAAATGGAAACAAAGCATAGTTTTAACCAAATGAATTTTTAGAAGAAAACTATCCATGCTGAAGAAAAATAGTTTATTAACTTGAAATCTATGAATACTTAAATTATTGAAGCGTGTGTTATTTTCAAATCCTTAAAAAAATGTTTTGCAATTCCTATAAAGCATGCTTAATTTTTATAAAAGGAATTTAACTGAAGTCATAATTCATACCGTGTACGGATATATTTTATTTAATAAAAAGTTTGTTATGAAATCTTAGAATCCTAAAAATAATTCAGTGCAAGAAAAACTTCGTTACAAGTTTATATTAATTATTTGTTACATTCAGCAATCATAAAAACATCTGAATTGTACAGTATAACAAGTAATTGTGTATTTCAGATACAGTTGCTGCATAAAAAGTTGTTTTTCAATTCGTTTAATGGAAATTTAATCATTGTCAAAGAAATTTTAGGGAAGTCATAACTCATGTAATGTACGGATATATCTTATTAATGAAAAGCATGTTCTAAAAGCTTTGAAGCCTTGAAGCCTGAAAATAATTCAGTGCAAGAAATAAACTTAGTTACTATTTTATATTAATCATTTATTACATTCATCACTCATAAAAGTATCTGAAATATACAGTATAATAAGCAACTAAATAAATAAATAACTGAAGAACTTCATTATATATAATAAAAGAAAATAAATAAAATAAAAAATAAATCAAAAATAATTAGTTTTCAATATTAATTTTTCGTAAACTTATCTAATTTTTTCAAGTTATAAAATTTATATTTTCAAAGAAATGATTAGAATGCGATAACAGGATTAAAAAAAAGTAAATAAGTAAATACGTTTGATGCATTTTGTATTGGAAACCGAAGAATTCATTTCATTCCAGTTTCCAAACTATTTACAAAGTTAGTCAACAGGTGGCGTTGCTTACCAAGAAAAATATTAAACAATGTTTTCAAAATATTTATCATTTGCAGTAGCAACGTGATGCAGCATCGGAACAAAATTTATAGACACTTGTGTCAATATTTAAATTGAAGTGGTCTGACTTGCAATAGAAAACTTTGTTTTACAGTTTTTCTTCTCGGACGCAAAATTTTTTGATGAACTTTGTAACTAATATTGATATTTGGCGTGCGAAACAGAAACCTGTGGGGTTGTATTGTTTAATGTGTTCTACTTAGAAAATTTTTTACGTTCCTAAGCCGAACACATGAAACTGTACAGTCCTTCAGGTTGCCCAAAATGAATGGAAACCATCAAATATCTTGAGAAGTACGCTTCAGATCAAAAATCTAAAAGTACACATGCGGAATACTTTCAAAGCTGTATTCACTGCTATCAAACGAGTCCCCCTAAGCTCCCCACCTCAAGAAGGGCGGAGAAACTTCGAAATTTTAAATAAAATTCCCCAATTTTTATTGCAGATTAAAATAAACTTAATAAGACCTCTTGGAAAAAAAAAAAACCCTCATAACACCTGTAGTTTATATATGGTGCTGTAATCGCAAAATAAAAAAAAGGTAAATATTGTTTAAAGTAAAGATATTATGATAAATTAAAAAAAAAACAAAACAAAACTAAACGCAGTGGTACGACTGTCCAGGGAGGGGCAAGGCCTACTGTGCCCAACTCAGTTTTTCTTGACCTTGGGCTCTCCGGTGGAGGAGCAAATATTCTGGTTGGGTCATCAGTCGAAAGCGGAATCCCTACTGTGTAGTTCCCAAGAATGTTTAGTGCTGATTTTAGCGATCCATTGAAGAAATGAAAGGCTAAGTCAACCTTATCCGGTTCCAGGATAAAATCCGTCCCACAGGTCTTGGAGGTGGTTAAGAGCTACCACTCAGAGACTGGGTGTTACGATAAATATAAGTCAAATAAAAAAAAAAAAAAGTAGTGTTTTTTGAAAAACCTAACTAATACCAAGCTCGAAACCATCCTAGTTAAGAGGGTGGGGCAGCATTTCTCGACCAGTAGTGTATTTATTGAGATATTGGCCTCTTCTAAACTTTTTGAACATCCTGCATATTCATCCGTTTTACTTTAATTGATTTTTCTTTAAAACTTTGGTAATCTTAAAGACATTACTTAATGTGGTATAATTAAAATTATCATCTCACATAATTTATTTGCTTAAACATGGTGAAATGTTCATGGCGAAAATTTTCTTTAAAGACACGAGCTTTGTATTACATAGTTATAGTATTCACAATTTTTCTATTTATTAATCAAGTATACCTAGTTTTAAAGTGAAAGGATTCTTTCCTGCCAATATAACAGGAGGGGTTGAAGAAAGTTCATTAATATTGAAAAACTTAAAATGAATTTTGTGTAATCTGACATCTACTCGTTGTTTTAATGTGATGCATCGTTTTTCTAATTTTTCCGAAATACTATGAACTAAAAATTATTTTTAAGTAAATTTTCCCTAAAAGTTAGCGTTCTTTAAGAATTTAAAGGTAACACTTGCTAATCGATAAAATGTCGCTTAATTTTAAGCAGTATTGTGAAGTTTGTTGTCGAGTGTGAAAAAAATCTGGGGTAAAAAGGGAAATTTAATTACATCCACTACTTCCCTTTGACGTTTCAGAAAAATCTTCGCGCTCCTTTTTGTCTTTTTGGCCAAGCAGTATCTATTTTACGTTGCTTGGAAGTTTACTGAAGAAATAACGATGGAAAAATTCTAAATTTAGCATTTTTCATGAAATAAATAGTCATTTACTCAAATAGTAAGCATAAGAAATCATTCATAATATGCAAAGTGTTCTGTAATTATCACCCTTAATATATATTTTAAGAATTTTTAACAAAATAATTTTAAGAAATATACATATTTGTGGTCTTTATTACATTTTTAAGCGAGTAAAAATGTTATAAAAATAAATATGATGAATCATTAGTAAAGGAGACCATACTGTAAAAATTTCCAGATCAAATTATGGTAAAAAGTACAGGCACTTTGGGTGCATTATTTGCAATATCCATTTTACAGAATATTATACCGTTATTTTTGCAGTAATATTTATTTAATTAGGGAAATACAGTGATCCTTAAGTAATCCTTAAGCTTTTCTTCCCATTAAATTCTTCTCGACTTCCATAAATATATTTATTTAAAATTTGTTATGATATTTCTCTTCTTTCTGTTATCAAATTTAATATAAACAAACAATTAATTGTTTGAACCCGCGTTTCAACTGTAAATGAATATAATTATATATTTAATTATATTAAAAACACATAATAGTTCATAAATTCTATTATATTTTTTAGATTTAATAATTTTTAACTTTTTCAAAATATATGATTATTATGTGATATATGTTCGATTGAATCGAAGAAAAATTCAGATTTTTTTTTACCAAAGTGTTTTACTCTTTTAGATGCAAAAAAATTCGCAGCACTAAAATGAATATTTTCCAGATATATTTAATGTCAAATGGAAAAGAAAACCATAATTTTAATTTAAAAAAACATCGTATTTAATTTGATTTAACTATTACTTTTTAACTATTATTTAAACGCAAAAGTTAAAGCTGGTTTCCTAAGTCAATTTTGTTATTTAGGCATTTTAGCGAATAACATACTTATTTAATAACAGTTGTGAGTTAATTTCAGCTAATAATAACTGTTACGTTAAATTTAGTGCATCTATAGCAAGTGCTCGATATGCAGATTTAGAAAACGGCGTAAAATATCAATATAAAAAAGCCAATTTTTTTTTTTGGAAAATTAATAGCGTTTGAGATCTAATTTTTAGCATATGAAAAGTTGCTCTAATATTGTATTGTCTGGTCTTGTATAAATATATAATAGAGAATAAAAATACATAAAAACAGAGAACTATTCAATAATTTTAATGCTTTTCATTCAGGCGCAAACGTATCGCCAAATTGGCGTCGTTTTAGAAAATTTAAATAATCTGAAAAAATACTTGAAAAAAAAAACTGTCCATTAAAAACTGTGCAGAATTGACTATATATTACAGTCAATTCTTTCACTAAAATAGTATTCATAGTTTAAAAGTCACTTAGAATTTAATGCTCTCAAACTGTGATTTTTTATTTCATTTGCAAAAAACTTCAAAGAGTACTCTTAAACAATTTTTATCATAAAAAAGAAAATATTTAAAAGTAATAAAATTCAAATATAACTAGTATTGAAAGTTAACCGAAACTTCTATTATAAAGAAGAACATCCACTTCAAAATAGTTTACCTCTCTTAAAAATTAGATCCGGCATTTAAATATTAACCCAATAATAGAATTCTTACCATTAAAGGACAGCAAATAAACTTTATTCGAAGTTTGGAAGAAGAAAGATATCCTTTTTGAAATGAGAAGATTAAATACCTAATGACACATCTAATTGAAAAGCAATTAGATCGAAAAGGAAATTAAAATGTATTCAACATTAGCATTTTGATTTGGTGGCCATGAAATAAACAAACACTAAAGCCCAAGAGGATTAATTTGCTGGAGGCTTTTGTAACTAGGCCATAGGGAAGAAGTTTCTGAATCCTTTGCTTCAGAGAAGGCTTTATTCAGATTTCTATTTTGTCTCAAGTAGAAACTTTTAGAAGACACTTTATTTTACATATTAAAGAATTTAGCACACCTCAGTTAAGTGTTAAAACTTTATCCTTTTTTTAAAATTGAAGATTAAATCATACTTATTCCACTCAATAGAAAGTGGCATTTTTTAAATAAAAAATTTAGATAAATAGGTTAATAAGGTTTACATAATTTTAAAATATATTTTTGTAATATAACAGGTTAGTTGCAAGGAAATTTTTACTTTTGGTATGGCTTCTTGTTTAAATGAAATTGAACTCTTAGTTGGTATTTTCTATCAGTCATAATTAATCAGTTTTAAACAGTACTTATTATTATATTAAAAATTTAATGATCAAATATAACGAAACTTTCTTCGTTTTTGAGGAAATCGTTTCCTGGTATATAATTCGAGCAAAATTTCGTTAAAGTGATGAAACGACTATCGTCACTTATTCCAGGAAAAGTGAAGATTTCCTTTTTTAAATTGTTGTTTAATTGTTTCGTTGTTGTCCCCCCCCCTCCGAAAAAAAATACCACGAAGCATTTGTAGTGCTTCATGGCATCTAACGGGCGGTATTGTTGATCACTTTTTCGTGGGCACCATATAGGTAAATCCACGTCACCCCAACAAGGACAGACAGAATAGAGACAAATTACATCCATGCCCGAAGCGTGACTCGGACTCGGGATCTTCCTGGTATGAAGTCAACTCCTTGACCAACATACAGATTTAGTCGACTTATTACATCTTTTTAGTTTCGATCGATCTTCTCGTTTTTTTCCCATAATGCACTGCAATGAGGTTCCGAGTTGAGAAATTTTTTTTTTCATATATTTATTTGAGCTTTTGGCAAGACCAGCTTTTAAACCAGCTTTTTGGCAAGGCAACAATCCCCGATCAAAACAGCACAAGAAACCTCTCTTCTACAATAGCTAGGCTACGTACTAGACATTTCAAAGGCATGAAGATCTCACGCTCCAATATAAAATCCTATCCCATCTGCAAGTACTGTCCTCATTTGCAACTAACTCCAGACCATGTTTTTGACTGCCAGCCCATTATCGGCTCCCTCTTTCAACTTGGAGCACTCCCCATCAAAATTCTCCATGGCCATCGGGCTCCAGAACTTACAAATCTTGTTATCAAGACTTTTGGAGAACTCTAATCTTTGCACTAGCACTGTATGCATAGATACGACAACAGCAACAGCATTTATTTGAGAGTTTGCGTTTCGTCAAAATTCACGTGCTTGTGTGAGGAAATAATTCTCAAAATTAACTAAATACATCTAAAAGATAGCAGAATCGTTAAAAGTGAGAATTTTATTTCTGAGAGTGCACCAAAAAATTGGATCATCTCTAATGATTTTTGATTGAATGATCAGATTTACACGTAAGAAAACGTTATCATAAAGTTCGAGGAGTAGACTTACACTATAGTAATGCATTAGTGCCGACGATATTTTAAGTTACAAAACCAGACAAAAAAAACCTACTTTTTCTGGATAAGCATGTCTTTTTCCCCCCGATTGATTCAGTTTTTCATCACTTAAAATAGAAAAAATAGAAACTATGGTCAATACCATTATTTCTCAACCGTAGGTCCGCGGACTGTTCTACAAATACTATTCAAGGGTGCGCATACACTATAACCTTAAATTTGTTGTTTATTGAATATCGAATACAACAAAAACCTTTTCTCTCTACTTATTAGCAGAAAAAAATAGATTTTAATCCGAATTTCTCTCTTCAATAACTATCTCAATATGTACGTATATTAAATCAGTTGTAACAGGTTTGACACTTAGCATTTACATATTAAAAAGTAACCAAATTGAAATCACATTAAATTCAGTAACTAATTTTTTTAAAGTTTATTATTTCACTTTTATTTATTTCGTATTTACTTGTATTCTTTTGCTACATTGTAAAAACTGAGGCGTAATATATCTCCGAATTTGATATTGAACAACCCTAACATTTGAGTGAAGGAATACTTTTTCAAGATAATTCAAAATCCAGCTTTCATATACAATCTAAAGGGTGTATGAAAGCTTTAAACACCAAAATGTGAAAAGTTTACACCAAGATCACTCGTCTTTACACTATATGTTAAATATTTTTGCTTTCGAAAACTCTAATGATCCTGCGATTTGATTCCATCTGTAATTCCTTACAATCTATAACGAGTGGTGAGTGTGCGCGGCTATTTTCAACGTTGACCAATTACACTGTTAAAAATATTTGTGTTTTAGTTGGATATTAAAGATATTTATATTTTAAATTTTTTAGTCTCTTTAAACTGATTTAAATAATTCTATGATATATAATTTTGATCAATTCGCTTAAATAATTCCAAAGACATGATGAAATATTTACAAAGTAAAATCAATATTGTCCACTGTTCTTCGATTGAGCAAACATCCAAGCCCGGTGAATAAGAAGGTATGTTTGTGCATTGATTTTTCGGACTGTGTAGCACTTTGAAAACCTAAAATTATCTTGAATTGCTCTAATTTATTTCAAATTATGTTTTTTTTTTGAAAACACATACAATATTTTTGATAAAAAAGTCGATAAATAATGGATTTTTAAATTTTTTTTAAAATTTTAAATTTAAATAAAAAAAATTGAAACAAATAAATTTAACTTTAACTATTCGAAGTAATTTATACATTTTCTTAAATCCAATACACACGGCATGAAAGCGAGCAGGGGGCTTAATTTTTATTATTATCGTTTTATGCCTGTGTATGTATGTTGTCATCGGCCATTAACGCAGAGGGGGTGAGATTATTCTTGTTTTTCAGTGGCGTAATCTATGGCTAAGAATTCGAATTCTGTCACACCCATACGCCACACCCGCTTACAGAGTGGACCCAGTCATTCACCCACAGATCATAATTTTGACCTTTACCGGAGAATCCTGTTCAGTACCCCAAGATGTATAATTCGATATAAGAACATGGATGGTTTGCGACCCTACAGATTTAACATGCATCAGTTACCATTTACTACACGGGGAGTCGTCGGCCGGCTGGATTAGAACTTCCGTTCTCATGGACATGAATCCAGTGCCCTTGCAACCAGGCTATCCCGGCCCTGTGTATGTAGGGGCTGTAGTTAAATGATAAAGCATACATTCTTATGGGAAAGTTTTTTTCTAGTCCACAGTAGTACGGCTAGAGAAACGCATCCTACAATTGAAAGCCTTCACACGGATTTTTAAAGGTAGTTCTATTAGACCACTATGAAGGTAAACCAGTTTACTAAGGAGCCTTCTAATAGAAAATCTAGTAAAAATAAAAAAGAGGTAGCAAATATATGTTTAAAAATTTGTTTAATTTATGAATATGATTGGTTTGTCTAATTTACTTGTCTATCACTACAGATTCAATTCTCAAATATATATGATAAATTCTCTCAGTCACTTTTAAAATAGAATTTGGGTTCATGCGCACAACCGGTTCACTTTTTGAATAGTCAGCGCAGACTACTTATAAGAAACCATGTGGAGGCTTTATGTGGTGATGGTTAGAGTAGACTAAAACAACTTTTTTTAAAAAAATAATTTAATGGAAAAACACAAATTAGTTTTTTCAGTCCAGATGTAAACAAAAATGCAGTAAAACATTCAAAATACTGTTAAAAATACTTCTCGAGTTGAGAATTATATTTAATAATGTTTTTTCACGAATGTGTAAGAAATGTGAATACTAGTTTCCTCGTCCCCATGGTAATTTTTATCAGAATTTCTTTCTCCGTGAACTAAGAACTACTGAACCATACTGTTTCATTTTTATTATTTTTAATGGATGATTATTACACTATTAGCAATTGTAGCTAAGTTTCTTAAGTTACTTGCTTGAAATAATATTCTTCATTTATATGAAAAACCAATAAAAATACAGCTATTTCGGTATTGGAATAAATGTAAGTTGTGAATAGTGATTTGACATTTATTAAGTAAAAATGTTATATTCTAATTAAGTGAATTCAACAGGAATTATTTTTAATCTTAAAACGTCGTTAAATTTTGTGATAAAAGCGTCAGTTAGTAAAATCATAGAAGAATAATGTAAACAGGCTGTCCTAGTTGTGGTAATTTAATATCTCAGGCTTAGCAATTTTCTTTAAATAAAAGTTTAATAATTTTTTAAAAGCTTAAACTATTTGTTTTTTTTTAAAGTCTAGACCATTCTTTTTCGGTAAAATGGTGCATATAGTTTAACATTAAAACTTTTTATATGATTTCAGGTGTATATAGTTTAACATTAATACTAATACTAACATTAATACTAAAAGTTTAGGGAATTGAAGCTGTGGTTTTCTTATTTTCCCAAATTTTCCACCACTTTTTTGGCTAATCCATACAATGTAAAAGAAATCCGTGATCAGAAAATATTCCAGGTGTAAAAAAATTCCTGTAAAAGTACCGGCACTCAGAGTGCCAGTACTTTTTACCGTCAAATCAGTTTTAACCGTAAACTGTTGCGGAACAAAAAATCTGATACGCCATAAATTTTACGTCAATATTTACTGCAAAGTAACTAAATCACTGTAATTAAATAAATAATACTGTAAAAAATACTGTAAAAAATTTCACAGTAAAATGGGTTTTACAGTAAAATGGATTTTATGAATGCTGCACTCACGGTGCCAGTGCCGTTTATCTCAATTTGATCCGGAATTTTTTACAGTGTAGAGGTTGTAGATAATACTCTCTATATTAAATTTTTTTTTTCAGGGAATGTGTGTTTTTGTACTCTATTTTGCAACATAATTAATTGGTAGAACTAATTTAATTATTTATAACAGAGAATACTTTGTTACTAGAACTTAGTATGTGAAAAATCTATCACAAGTCATGTGATGTCAAACAGAAGACATAAATGTTTATTTTATTCTGATTTTTTTAACACGTGAATGTACGATTTAAAGTATATTTGCCAAACAATAATTTTTATACGTGCTGTTATGATGTACTATTATGAATTTATGAATTTTGAAAATCAAAACAATTTTGTGTTTTCAAAACGACACGTACTAGTGTTCCTCTAAGCATCTTAAGTAATACAAATTATTTGTTGAAAAGAACACAATATGTATTTATTTAAGTGTTTTTACAATTCATTTGATTTTTATTGCTTGCAATTATGTAACATTCATACAACACAGAACTTACTTATTTACGGAGACTATTAGATATGGAATATTAAAACCATAATGGGTTCTATAAATTTTCGCACCAGACCGAATGAAATAAACTAAATGAACAAAAAAAAATTATAACTGTTTACTTTTCGACAATAATTCTAATTTATTGCATTTTTTATGAAATATTTTGAAGAAAATTATGAATAACTGTCGCATATTTTCTCAATCCAAAATCTTGACTATAAAAAAATACTTCATATCAGATAGTTTGCTTTTTAAATATTTTAATACTTTTAATATGAGGCCTTGGAAATGAAATAACATGAAATATTTTGCATTATAATTTCTCAATTAACACAAGATTTTGTAAATATTTTTTTCAAATTTGTGTTAAAGTGAGAGCACCACTGTAAGACATTTTAAAAAAAATTTCAATCCTTTTTATTTTTTTTAATAGTTTGATAGGTTGCAAATTGAATAAACTCATTCTAAAAGTACGTTATTAAATTTGATAAAATTATACGCGTATAGCACTTTTTAATTTTAGTTTCAGAATTAAACTTTTCTGTGTATTTATAGTTTTTAGTTATGTAAATATTAAACTATTAGATTTATTATAATATTTTTCCACCTATACACCACTTTTCCGTATAATAATAAGCAATAAAAGTGAATTAGTTTACAGGAAAGTAGTGTTGATAACACGAGCTTTAGACTTATATTTGCTTAACTTTTTTAAATTAAATTTTTTTATCTCAACGTTTTATGCCTTATTTTTTACACATGAAAATTTTGTAAGCGTCTTAAAAAATCCAATATTTTTTGGACTATTTCTTTCGTCCATATTGATCTAACATTTACATTTAAATATTTACGCTTCTTTTGTTAAGATGTTGGATATACAGGGTGTGTCACAATTCCCTCCGGAGCTTAGAAGGCTTATAACAAATGGAATATTACCAATATATCAAGAAATTTTATTTTAAGTGATAAAAAAACAACACAAGTGTTTTTTCACTAATGCTTAAGGTTTTCATTAACTCTCACTAATTTTCAATTTGTGAACCTTTTGAGACGCAACAGGACTTTAAGTCTGAAGTCAAATTCTGGCCTCCCCCGTTACAACATGCCACCATCAATAGTAGTTAATGCGGTCGTGTTCCTTCGTCAATATGCTGCAACTTTTGTTAATGCCACAATTACAGGACGATATTGCGTCTTTCATTTTTAAACTATATGGGGGACGCCTACTCCCATTATAAACAGACATTCATGATTTCCTAAATGACGATCTTTCTCATAGTTGGATTGGGTCACCGTGCTCTCCAGACTTAACTCATTTTTATGGAGTTACATCAAAGATTATCTGTTTGTCCCCCCAACCTCGTGATTTAATACAATTGCGACGTAGGATTACAAAAGTTTTCGCTACATTTGATCGTGTCATGTACAGTTGATCGTGGCATGCAGAATTTGACTTTAGACTTGAAGTCTGTCGCATTACTAAAAGTTCGTGTATTGAACATTATTTGTTAATAAAAACATTGAATGTTTCTTTGTCAGGTATAATGAAATTTGCTGTTGTATTGGTAAAACTTTGTTTGTTATAAGCTTTCCAAACCCTGGAGGGATTTAAGACACGCCCTGTATTTGCATAAAATCTTTTAATGAACTTTCAATAAAATACAAAAAAAAAAAAAAAAAAAAAAAAAAAAAAAAAAAAAAGAAGAAAATAAAAAAAAAAATAAAAAAAAAAAAAGAAAAAGGAAAAAAAAAAGAAAAAGAAAAAAAAGAATATATATATTATTAATTGTTAATTTCTTTAAATAATCCAGAATAATATCACCTTTCGCACATGAATTTTTGGGCCCATCCTTGGTAGCTAACAAATCAAAAGCACTTTAGTACTGCAGTAAGAACGCATTATAAAACAAAACTCCTCTATTTACGCTTTTATCTCAATTTGCGCTTCCGTTTTCATAATTTGTAATCTGCAAATCTTGTTACGAAAATATTTTAAATCATTCTTGAAAAATTTCCCGTTCATGTAAGTTCATTTGAATTCGCTACTCGCTTATGTTTTTCGTTTTATGTCTTATTCAGTTTTTTTCTTTACATCTTATTTTCTGTTTTTACTCGATATTATTACTTAATGTGTTCTATAACATTTGTTGTAGATTTTTTGTAAGTTTTTTAGTGCTTCTCACACTATTGTATTGATACATTTTGCTTTGGCTACATTGAAACAATATTAGAAAGCACTCCTTTTTGCGGATATAATCGTGTGAGCTGATGAAAAGATAATATTTTTTATTTTTACCGGATTTCATTAACTTTTCTTCTTTTTTTTCAAATTTTTTTCGAGCTTATATTATTTTCATTATTATTATTATAATTATATATATATATATATATATATATATATATATATATATATATATATATATATATATATATATATATATATATATATATATATATGTATATATATATATGTATGTATATATATATATATATATATATATATATATATATATATATATATATATATGTATATATATATGTATATATATATATATATATATATATATATATATATATATATATATATATATATATATATATATATATATATATATATGCATATATATATCACTCATGGGCTCTGCAATAGTGGCATAACTCAAAAAACACGCTTTTTGGACTAAGAACAGGTGTAAATATGAAAATACAAATTTTTTCAGCAGCAATACTTGCACAACTCATAAACGAAAGCATTCCTTATGCATTTTGCTTAGCAATGAAAACTTTCAACCCACTTATCTCAAAACTTGATTTTTTGAGTTGTGCCGCTATTGCAGCCCATGAGCAGTATATATATATATATATATATATATATATATATATATAATAAGACAAGGTGTCCCGTAATGACCACCCTTAATCTAAAATTATTAAAATCTTATTCAAATGTGTTAAAAATTATTAAAATGTGAAATCAAAAAGTAAACACTCGAAGAGTCACGCATTTTTATTTATTCGGAAAAACAAACCATAACAAATCACAACAAAAGTAGAATCAATTGAAAACATCAAAACATGTTTGATTGCCATCAGGGAACAGTGACTATAGGAAACACATCCTAATTTTATCAAGCAACCAAACTGATTTTTATGCTTTCCTTCCATTTTCTCCTTTATTAATGTGGCAGGTTTCGATAAAGTTATTTTTTCCTTACTCGTACATTAATTCACGTTCCGTAAATTTTTTTACTTCATTTTTGGACAAGGATTCCAAATAAATATATATCAAGAGTAGTCATTTAGAAAAATATAATATATAAAATATTAACACTACCATCTAATGTTCTAAAGAAACTGATGAGTACAGTTACAAGATATTGAAAACAACTTAGGGGAAGCAAACACTTGGATTAAGGATGACAAACATTTTGAAAATAAGTACTATTCACAACTGCTACGTGCTTCTATACTAGCCATATTCACTTTAGTAAACTTTATTCCATAATTCTATCAATATGGTTTGTCTAGTTTAATGCTGTCGGTTGCTATAGAGATAGATTTCAACACCTGAGTACAGATACAATCGATCATTGTTTAGACTTAGGTCACAGGTGCCGACATCTTGGTACATATCTAAACCAAAGAAATATCAATTCATCACTGCTCTTGCCATTCATACTATTTCTTGTAGTGTATGGACAAAACAATAATATAAACAAAGTATAAATATGCATGTTGCTGTAAGCTATAACTTTAGTTACTTTGAAATATTTTGAGTAACACCAATTCTAAAATGATTTGAAGTATTCAGAAATAATCGATTGCTGACTATGAGTTTTACAAAATAATAAAAAAAATCTACAAAGATTGAGACCAATTTTGGAAGTTTTAACCATCGATCAGCTCAATCGGTGCTATGACGGTAAGTCTTCGCTTTCCCTGACTCTATTCCGCGTGGGAATGGGTTGAAATTTCTCCGATTGTGTTTATAATTTAATATTTACATCGATTTCAGAGCTGTTAAAGTATACACACGGTTGGGAAATTGGGAGTATGGTGCGGAGAACAAGGGATAATTATAACTGCATGCTCTTCGATAGAAACTGTGGTAGCGCAGTACGCGCATGCGTGTGTATTGTCTCCGTATCATCATTAAGCATGAATTCCAGACCACTACCAATAGCCTATAAATGTGGATCTACACTTTCGTTAACAATCATATTATGTTTAAAATGACATTAGATATAGTGCTCATAAATTTCATATACTTAAACAATGAGAAATAATTACTTTCTTACCAAATTAGCATTAAATTTTATAATGCTGTATTACACACTACTTTTATTTATCTATTCATCGGGCTATAATAGAATACTTTAGGGTACAAATTACTAGTTTTTAAGTAACTCAGATTCGAATCCCATGTAAGGTTAGTCGGCTTGTATACTACTTTTAGATAGTGTTGACTGATAAAAACTGTGGTAGATAATAAGGCTTGCCATAAAATATTTCTACTGGTTTTTATAGAATAATTGTTATCGGAATAATTATGAGGATGTTCATAATTTCTTCTATCCTTTAAGTAAATTCAGTTATTTTAATAGGAGTATTTTTCTTAAAGAAGACGAGTTTATTTTGTTTCTTACAAAGGAAGTTTCTTGTCCTCTGAGTCCATTTTTAAATAACAAGAATACATAGAGCTAGAATACATTGAGAAAAAAGTATGGTAAAATTACCGAAATATAGTAAAATTTATCGTGTTTCCGGCTCTATGGGAATTTTAAAAGGCTTTATAATTTTTACCGAAACACTTTGGTAAGGATTTTAGTAAAATTAAAAATAAAATATGGTCTTATAATCCATGATAAAATTTGGTAATTTCATCATGATACCATAGAATATGGCATAAAACCTTTTAATTCAAAAAAATTTGTTTTTCAGTTTTGTATGTTTTATTAAATATGTAGTAATTAGAACTATATATTAGAAAACCAGAATTTCCGGTAAAACGTTACCATATGAACGGAAAAATTACAAAATGAATGTGTTAAAGAACGTATATTTTAGTTTTATTAACCAGGATTTTGGATTCTATTGACAAGAATGTCATTATTATACAGTTACGGTAATTTTACCAAATTTTTCTTGGGTCAAAAGAAAGCTATGTTCATTTAGCAAAAATGCGTTTTTGTGTCGGGTTTTCTAACTTAAAATATCGTCTACACAAACTAATTAGCATATTAAGGGTATGATTGATTTATTTATCTTTTAACCAGAAATGTCAGCATTATACAGTACGGTAATTTTACCATAATTTTTTTTTCTGTGTAGCATATATGCTCTGCTATGTAGTTGTACGTTGAAGGTAATAAAATCCTTTATTTATTAAATAATTAATAATATAATGTATACTTGATTAATGATATACTTGATGAATTTTGACAACTCTGTTTCTATTAAAACTTTTCGTCTGAGAAGAAAATGGTTTTATTTTTGAAAAACGATATTTTTAGCTTTGTATTCTAGGTATTTAAACGTAATCATTATAAAACACCTTATACACTAACTATGCATAATGCAAAGTAAAAAGTTACGTCAAAACCGTTATATTGCTTAAATTTTAATTGTTAATTTAGAACTAAAAAGTTAAGAACCACCGTAACTCTTTTTTACTAGTTAAAATTTGTGCTTTTATTTACAACATGTTTCGAAGATCAATTTCTAATTTTTAACCACTCATTACAAGAGTTTTTAAGCACTCACATTTGAATATTAAAAAGTTCTAAAAGAGAATTTTTCTGTTCGCTCTTTTCCGACCTCAAATAGGTATTTTGTAATGTCATGTAAATTGGCTTTATATAGAGAAATGCTTGAAACCATCATTAAAAACTTCTCCTTCCTTGGCCCAGGAGAGAGAAGCTTGAGATAACTTTTACTAATAGTTCCTTCTTAGATATGAGCTTTAAGATCATTTGAGAAATGTATTTTAAGCATTTTGCTCATAAATGAAATGCATTTCTTTCTTTTTTTAGAACGAAATAAATCGCTGTTCTTGGGGCGAATATTCCGTTGCTCTTGTTAATACTGAAATCGCCACATTACTTATCTATGTTTTTCTAACAGTTTGGAAATATATTGCGTTTAACCCTTTTTAGAGGGAGTTATTTTTGGCAAGTGAATTTTTTTTATTTCATGTATTCGCATTTTTCTTTAGCTGAAATAAAAATCAAGATTTTTAAATGCATTTCTAGATGGGGAGTTCAAGATGATTTGCAAATAAGTGATTTATAATTTGTTTATCTTTATTTTGAGAGAAAATTTACGAGGTTATCAGTCTTTTTTACGAATTTTGTTTTCTTTTTCTGTAGAGGGGAGGGGAAAGAAATAATATGAGATATATACAGAGGGTTACGTAGGAACCTTCCTAAATAATATAGTTTCAAAATCATTATCAAAAACTTTTTACTTTAGAGGTAGCAAATTGATAATTAAGATAAGAAGAAATAAAATCATTATCTAAATTTATCGAATTATTATTAGGATGAAAATTATCAAATCCACTTCGATTGCATTATGAAACTTAATTCTTTTTATTGATTGAACTTCAGCTACAAAACTTGTTTTGCATTGCTGCTTTCCTCAGTAAATGTTTCTTGCCGCTTTAATTTTCATTTGAAAAATAATTTTCAAATGAATGCTTTAATAGTCATTCTTGAAAAGTAATTTAAGAATATATACGGAGAGTATAATAATAAGAATATATTCTTATTATTATATTTTTCACTCCATAATAAGAATATAATATAGAGCGCTTTGCATATAAAACAGTGGTAGTCAACCTGGAGGTCTTTGAAGGACTGACACTTGGAAATACCATTCTGATATTAAGAACGTCTTATTTTGTCCCCACGAGTTATGAAACAATTAGTAAAAAGTATACAGAAATAATTGCATTTCTAAAGAAATGTTCCAGGCAATAACAGCATCTAAAGAAATATCAAATATTCCTTTATTGATGAAATTTAAACTATAATTAGTTTATGAATTTAATTTGTAAACTGAATCAGCAAAATCTGTTATTTTGTTTGTTACTTAGCCTTTTTATGAGGTTCAGACTTTTGATTTTTTTATGCTGTACTTCTTTTAGATTTTCTCTTTGGTATGATGAAGCAAAACTTCATTGATTAGCATTTTTCAAAAAAAAAAAAAAAAAAAAAAAAAAAACACCTTGATCCAGGAAGTAAAAATAAACAAGAAGCATACAGTCTTTTGCTATATTAATCTAAGTACTGAAAGAATTCAACTTTTTACTATATATGTTAATGACTCATGACTCTAGAGAAAAGAACTAGCCACAAACTAAATTACTTTTCTGGATAAAAATAATATAACATACTGACATAATATTTACTTTGAAATAGATGATAAGCAGAAATAGCATGTTTTTCTGCTTGATAACATGCTGCAATCTGGTGCTTACCAGCTGAAAAAAAAAAAACTGTTTGAAAACAGAAAAGATAGGGTTGATCAAACCTCCCCTATACACTATAAGAAATTTCATTCTTATTGTAAAATTCTTATGATTATGGTAAAATAATCGGTAGCAGTCTGTTCATACACTTAACCATAAACTTTGCTGTTAATATTTTTTCTTTACCATTACGGGTTTGAAACCGTTTATAACTGGTATGGTTAAAAAATCGCAAGAACAAAACTATACGGTTTTGTAATCATTTACAACTAATATGGTTTCAAAACCATAAAAATGAAGTTAACTGGTCATTGGAGTTGGTTGAATTGTGTTTTGCAGAGCGAACCGGTGAATATTAGTAGTCGTAAACCCATGAAATTGGGTCGGCTGTTCAACGACGGTTAGAAAATAAAATATAATATGATTAGAAGGCCGGGATAGCCTGGTCGGTAGGGCGCTGAGCCCATGTCCAAGAGGTCGTGGGTTCGATCCTCGCCGGCCGAAGACTCCCCGTGTAGTAAATGTTGACTGATGCACGTTAAATCTGTCGAGTCTCAAAGTCCTCCATGTTCCCAAAACAAATCAATACCTCTGGGGATACTGATCCAGGAGTTTCCTTGTCTTCTGGATTGGTTCAAAATTACAAGGCTACGGAGTTGAACATTAGTAGTCGTAAACCCATGAAATTGGGTCGGCTGTTCAACGACGGTTATAAAATAAAATATGATTAGGCATCCGCTGTTGCGCTAGGCATCCAATGATGAAAAATGAAAATATGAATTCATAATCCTCATCACATAACTTAGCTTTAAGATTTCAACGAAAGTGCGCCCGATTTTCATCGTCACGTATGCAATTCTGATTGTTTAACCGCATTAGGAGAAAACAGTCAATAAACGATTTTTCTCACAATTAACAATTTAAATACAATTTTTTTCACGCTTATTTGACTGGACTTTCGAAGATTTTCATTGGCGGTGGGCCTAGCTGGCATGGATAAAATTCTGGTTAATTAACCGTATTGGGTAAAAACAGTCATTAAATGATTTTTTTTTCATAGTTAATAGTTTGAATACCATATTTTTAATGGTTGTTTGTTAATGTGCTATGATTGTACGGTATCTTTTTATGGTTGCTTGTTAATGTGTTATGGTTGTACGGTATCTTTTTTATGGTTATTTGATAGCAGTTAAATAGTTATTTAACCTTTTTTTGAGAAATTTCTAACATTGTATGCATGAACCTCCTTTGTTTTCCCTGCTTATTTTCGTCTATCATCAATGGGGGCTAGAGGCTTTTGTATTTAAGACTAATTTTTGAAAACTTTGTTAAAAATAATCTCAAGACAAAGAAGTTTCTTCTACGAATGATTATCTTAAAATAACATTCTAAGAATATGTCATATTTTTTTATTTCACTAAAAGATAATAGTCATTTTGTAAATTTATTTTTTTCCTCTTTAATAAAATCAATGAAATTTTAACTTCAATTTTAGCATTATTGAATAGTTTTTAAATATTAATTTGTTCTGTTTTAATTAATTCATTAATTAAAACAGAACATACCTGATTATTTCCTAATTTTTTAGAGCTTGTGATAAAATTTTCCTTTTTAAAAGAAGAAAATATTGTATAGTTTATTTACATTTTGATAAAATAAGACAAAATTTAATTAAACTGTATTTTGTAGATTTTTTTTTAAAGAAATAATTTCTTCTACCCGCTGTGTGCAAGAAATTGTACAGTTAATTTAAATGGTAAATGTTTTCAAGAAATTTTAGTATTCAGTAAAAAAGTTATCTTTTAATGAAATGAATAGAATTTCCAATAATTCTTATAATTCCATAACAATTTACTCTTATTTTTCTTATCTTTCTGCTGAAAAATTTGATTTGTCTTATTCGTGTAATTCCATGTAATTTAAATTCATTAAAATTTGTCTGTTTCACCAATTAAAACATCATGAAGAACAAAAGTTAACCTTTTAAAAAAGAATTCGATTATTTTATAATTCTTATAATTCTAAAACAATTTATTCGCGTTTTGTTAATTTTTTTATTGGAAATTTTGATTATTTGTATTATTAGTTCAGTTTACTCTCATTTAAATTCATAAAAATGCTTGAGGCTCTCTAATTAAAGCATCATAAATTACTAATATTTTTTTTTTTAAAATTTAAAGGACAAAAGTTATTCTTTAAAAAAGGAATTTTTTTTTTTATAATTCATATAATCCTATAACACTGCATCTGTATTTTTTCAACTTTTCACTGACAATTTTGATTTGCCTTATTAGTGTAATATCCTGTGCTTTAAATTCATTACAATATGTGTGTGCTTCTCTAATTAAAACGTCATTTAAATTATTCCTATTTTTAAAAAAAAAATTGATGAGAATTTAATGCAAAGATTAAAAATCACATAAAAAAAAAATATATTTCCTTAAATAGAAAAACTGTTTTTTTTCTTCCTAAATGTAAGAGGTACTTTTAGTTCCCATATAAACAGCTTTTTTCTTATTGAAGTGAATATTTTATATCCTATAAGGAACTGTAAGTGAATAATTTATAATGTTACATTTTCCAAAAAAATTAGTTTTGGAGCTGAAATTTTAATTAAACTAATGCTTATTTTAATAAAAACTTTTATTTAAAAGGTAATTTAAGCAAATAAGCTTTTAAATTTTACTTTACCAAAACGAATTGCAGTTTTTAATTAATAATTACATTTTTCTTTTGCTGCTACTAAATAAAATTTACTCTTGGAACAGGTTATGGTTTATAAACATTTTCTTTATCCTCAAAATTATTTTATATAATTAAAGAAAAATATTTTTTGCCCGTAGGGAATTATAAAGAAGTATGATTATTTAGGGATGATATTTAATATGCTATTTAAGTTGCTAAAAAAATAAATTTAATCTTTCAATAATAATTTATTTACACGTTTTAATTATCTGTAAAAGAATGGTTTAAAATAATTATTTTTTAGCTTTTATAAAACAGAGAATAACAAAAAATATTTAGCTCAAAATGTAGTCATAATATTTTTGGTAATAAGTTATTTATCAGTTATAAATAGAATTAATTGACTGGTTAAGATTTGGGTTTCAATATATTTTCAAAATTTATGAATAGAGATTTATTCATAAATTTCTTTTTCAAACTTTTTTGTGGTTAACATAGAAATTTATACTCATAATAAATTACTCGATGTACTTAAAATAAATGATTTACTATGGGGAATAACGGTAAAAATCAAAACAAAGTTTTAGGAAAGGTTTTTGTTTATTGCTCACAAGAAGGAAAAATAATTATTGAATTAGAAAAAATTATTTGAATGCAAATAATTTTAAGCATCAATAATTTTGCCCTTATAATTACATATAATTAACTAAGAACAATATTAGGTGTCACAGCAAACATTATAAGTTATAGTTAAAATAAAATAACCTATCATCAGGGAATATTCAACTTCATTTAATAATGTTGGCATACTTTCAAGGTTTTTTTTAAAAAATTGCTATACAATTTTTTTATATTTAAATAATAATCTTCATTTAGATATTCTTCAAGATTTCTTTTGCAAATATTTTTTATCCTATATTTTTATTGGAACATTATTATTGAAATGGCGTGGTTTGAACAAATAACGTAATATTCGAGCATTTTCTTAATCTGTGTTATTATTTGGTTTTATATTTTATTTATTTTAGTCTCATATTATACTCAGAAAAAAGGTACGATTAAAACTACTAGAATATGATAAGAATTACCGTGTTTCTGGCTGTATGGGAGTACCAAAAAGCTCGGAAATTTTTACTGAAACACTTTGATAATGATTTTGGAAATTTAACAATAAAATACGGTTTTATGACTTGTGATAAAATATGGTTTTATGACTTGTGATAAGTTTATCATGATACCTTAGAGCATGGTATAAAACACATTTATTCGGTTAAATTTATTTTTCAGTTTTGTATTTTTTATTAAATGTGTGATAATTAGAACTGTAATTTTAATACCCAGAATTTTCAGTAAACCGTTACTATATGGACGCAAATATTACCAAATGTATGGTTTAAATACTATATATTTTAGTTTTATTAATAAGATTTTTTTAATACTAAAAATGCCATTACCAAACAGTACGGTTATTTTACTGGAATGTCTTTCTCCGCGTATATTATAAATATGGAAATGAATTTTTTAGAATATTTAATTGTTTTAAAATGGGAAATGGAAAATGTATTATTAAGCAATTGAAAAAGAAAATCCCTTAATAGAAAATAATTCAAAACTTTTTAGATAATTCAAAATCAATTTACATTCGACTTAAAATTTCGTTAATGCAAAGATAATTTAATGAAAACAGTTTAACTGAATAAATAGTTTTTATGCCACTCTCTAAGGTATCATTATAAAATCACCAAATTTTACCTCATTTATTTAATTTAATTATGTATTATAAAAGCATATTTTAATGATAATTTTACTAAAATCATTACCGTATCTCTTCATGTAAAAAGTACCGAGCTTTTTGGTGTTCATATAGAGACAGAAACATGGCAAACTTTACCATATTCTGGTAGTTTTGACCATACTTTTTTTTCTCAGTTCAGGTAGCAGGCCTCCACTGGTGATATTTCGTTAATCTATGCTGATCGTGCCGAAGATTGCAGTGTGCTGCTACCTTGTGTACAAACAAGGAACTATTTCCATTACTCTACTGAATCAATGCCATGAGAGTTAAATAATTGGATTGCTTTTTGCAAAAATAAGACCCGTACTCCAAGCAATTTGTAAAAGACTCAGTTTAATATTCCTTGAGAAATAACAAAAAAAACAACAATAAAGGTTCTTTTTAAAATATTATTATTTTCAAAAAATGTATTTATAAACCGTTATTCCTCATAAACTATTTGATAAATTCAATGATTTCGAAAATAAATGCACGCAGGTATGAAAATATTTGGATTCAAAAATAGATGGTTGTTAAGATTTAATATTGAATGGTATATGCTTAGATCAAAATTATTTATTCGTTTCTCAGTATTTTTTTAAACAATGTAAAAATCTTAATAAGTCAAGCATATCAAGCAACAGAAAAATAAACATTTTTAGTGGATGGCCCCGTTAATTTTTTTTATGAACTATGTTAAAATTCGTTCACCAACACTTCTTTTTCATAGGATCTAAAAGATCACGTCCATGATCTGATGAACTGAATCTAAGATACCCCTACTGTTACGATAGGGAGCAGATGTTTTATTCTTTGTTGTTTGTTCAAGTAGCATCATTTTTTCCTCCTCTTACTTGAATGTCGAGTACTGACTGTGAAATAGAATAAAATGCAAACCTTCCTTCTCAACCTAGCTCAAATTTACCGTGAGATACAGTTTATATATTTTTTTTTCGAACTTGTTTTTCTCTTATCTGGTGTTAGTGGATTTCAGAAAGTGATGTTATAAAAATGCAGACTTCTTGCATATGGAATTAAGCAAGTGAAGTTTTGTGAAAAGTGCGAAATATTCGAAAATTGCTTTTACCTTGTATGACTGTTTAAAAAGCAGAAAGCTTAAGTTTATGGATGTTAACTTTGTGTTGAGTTGAGCATTTTATGTAAAGTGAAGTGTTTGAAGTAAGCAAATAAAGTTTGTTGGAATGCTATAGTAAACGGAAAATTTAAAATAATATGTATTTGATATTTTCTTGAATGTTTCTAGAGAAAATTGAAAAATTTTTTGCACCATTGTCTTTACTGTATGGATATTAAGGTAAACATGTGAAAACTTAATGATAATCATTCAACTTATTATGGAATTATACACCGTAAAAAAGTTTCGTGTATCTTAGCACAAAAAATGGTGGCAAATACTTCACAAAGTGGTGTTCCTCTACTTCAAGAATGTTCTATTACACTACTTGGCGTATAGTAGCCATCCCCATTTCTTGCATTCGCGATTTACATAATTTTTGTAATTTACGTTTATTTTTTCTTAGCTCAGTCGTTTTATTATTATAAATGATAACTCTGGGTAAAAATTTTTTGTTGCATTTATACAAGTACTTAATCTTACGTAATTCGGATGTGGTGACTTTATATCATATCTTATATGGTGACTCCATATCACCTTCGTCTTACCACTCCCTACGAACTAGAGAAGCGGAGTCACTTAGTTGTCACTGCGGGGAATTTTAGCAATTCTTGGTTCGGACAACGTTGAAAAATCACAAAGCTTGTAAAGAGAAACCTATTGCAGATTTATAATCAGCGATCCGAAAGTATTCACGATCTCTTAAAAGATATCAAGCAACAGAAGAAGATTCCTCAGTGTAATGCTTTCATTTTATAAGATGCATTGTAAACTTTATTCTATAAATCTTTAATTCGATAAGTAAATTTTAACAGAAAACTTGATCCGAATAAATCACAGGTGCTTAATTGCGAACATAACTCAAAATGTTATTCATAAAACATTTCGAAAATTTCGTTTTTTTTTTTTGGTAAAAAAAAGTGTATTCGGTGGTTTTTTCTACGACTTAACATAAATTACAAATTTTAAGAATTGTTATTTGTAATTTTATGATTCTAATTATGTAATGAGAACAAGTAAATCTTTGGTATTTAATTAATGATGTTTTCACAGGAAGACGTGTTTGCAAAATGAAATTAAAACATAGAATAAGAGTAAAACTTTGGCATAATATATATAACATATATATATATATAGAAAGAAGGCTTCATATATATATATATATATATATATATATATATATATATATATATATATATATATATATATATATATATATATATATATATATATATATATATATATATATATATATATATATATATATATATATATACATATATATGTATGTATGTATATAATTCTACTCAATATATATTATAACAAAAACGCTTTATTGCAAAAAATCTAAATATTTAATTATTATATTTTCTAAAGAATTAATCGTGCAATAATAAAGAAATATGTGCGTTACACCTTAAACCAATATATCGTATACCAAAGTAAATATTAAAGCCCACTAGTAGAGAAATTCTGCATTCAGTATGTATAGTTGATATACTGTAAACTTTGTGATGCAATATCTCTCTAAATTTAAATTTGATATTGAATAATTCAAAAAAAAAAAAAAATTGTGTGAAGCAACACTTTATTTCAAGTTAACATAAATTCGAGCTTTTAAAGGGTATAGCTATATGAAAGTTCTAGAGACTTAAAAAAGGAAAAGAATGCACCAATCTCGCCCATATTTGCACCATACATGATTTATTTCTTCTTTTGAAAACACCAATGTTGGAGTATTTAAGATGTCGTTAGTAGTTTGATTAAAATCGAACCGTTTGTTGTTTCTTTCCTCAGTGCCACACAATATGCACTGAAATAACAGTTCTCCGTTAAAAAGTGCATGCATGTTTCCAGTAGTGTAATAAAGATATTTATATTTTATTTTTTAAATATCTGTGTACTGTTTTCAATACATTTATAATATTTAATTTTAATACACTTCCATTTTTTTTATTGTTAATATTCTCTCTACACTGTTAGAATTTTCTCGGAAAAAATGGTTAAATGACAATTTATTGAACAGTTATTTAATCAAATCAGTCAAATAACCATAAATAAAATGGTAATCAAACTGTTAGGTTTGAGAAAAACTATTCATTAACTGCTTTCACCTAATACAGTTAAACAACCAGAATTTTATCGCACCCACTAGAACCACCTAATGAAGCTACTTAGTTCTGTGCAACTGCTTGCATATCATAGCCGAGCGGACTTATCTGTCAATCTCATGAACGGCAGGACTAGAGTTCGAGTCCCAGTGTTGACACTACAATATTTCCTCCATTCCCTTCAATATAGGAAGAATTTCCAGTGTCCGGCACTCTCCAATGCCATTACCTTACGAAAAGTCGAGCTCCTATGTCTAGTTGAATAATAGTAATTTTTTTTACGTTTTTGAAAAATGCTAGCTGTAAATAAAACCGTATAGTTTTGTATTCATGGTTTCATAATCATACTTTTTGTAAATGGTTTCAAAACCATAAAGGAAAAAAATGTTCTTTTCCATAAACTTTACGGTTAATCGGATGGAAAGACAGCTGCTAGTTATTTTGCCATAATTTTGGAATGAAAATTTTAACAGTGTGCGCTGTATGTAGGTTTGATTAACTATTAATTTTTTAATTAGTTCATATATGCAACCTAAATTAATTACCTTACATTATATTGTATAGTAAGAATAGTTTTACTGACTTTTATATGTATCATATCTTTATATAATAAGTTTTAGTGTTACTGAATAGCGAAAACGTTTGCAGTTACTTTACAAAAAGTAGTGAAAAAGAACATTCTTTGTGGTTCACTAACACATGGAACTATCATTCACTTGGTTCTTAGTCTAGTAAAACCCCAATAACCAAGAGTCAAATGTGGTGTCTTACGATATAGTTTGATGTAAAGTAGTTGTCACCAGATTTGGTGATACGATACACGAAATATTTGCACAGGTAGAGCCAACATGTACTATCTGCTGTTCTGTGTATCATTTTAGGTTGCTCAGGTCTGTGATAAAAAATCTTTATGAATTTTTCGTTGATGAGTAATTTTTTCCAAAAAATCTGATTAAAATTACATTCGAACACATTTGAACACATATCTAATGTGGATATGTTCCATAATATCATTCATTAAAGAATATCAATTAAAAAAAAAACTCCTTTCATGCTAGGTTTAACAAAATCAAAAAAATGTGTACTTATATTTTTAAACAGTATCAGAATTATATCCCGGACTGGTTAAAGATATGTACGGCAGGTGCTTTTGACACCAGTTAGTACAAATATCATACCACCTAGCTCAAATTTTTAACATACAAGCTATAAAATTGTTTATATTCTTAGTAAATCTATTACTTTTTGAAATATTCCAATTAAATATTATTATGAAAAAGGTGTTACCTATTATCGAAGAACTTTGTGAAAATGGAGTAGTTAATGGAGTACTTTGTTGCTTTCTGTTCACATTTTTAAGTCTTTTAACTCTCTTAACAATATACAAATTTACCGAAAAAAATTCAGATTATTATTTTGAGCTAAATTATCTAGACGATTGCTATTATTTTAAAAAGTCGGAAATGCTTTGAAAATGTGTTCTAATAACGACGAAATAACATAATACAATACATTTATATTAGTTTTGAAAAATACTTTCAAGGTGGGAAACTTCAAGTATATTTTTTGTCTAAAAATATTTATACCATGACATGATCAAATGCCATTCTTCATTTAAAAAACGTCTTTAAGAATTTTCCATGTGCATTTTTTTGATAAAAAACTAGCATTTTTTATAGAATAATGTATTGAATTTTTTATATAATTAGTTTTTATGAATAGGATACTAATGGCATTTTGCAAGAATCGCATTTTCCTAGTTTCAAGTTAAACTTTCTACGCATATTATTCCCCGAATACATTTAATCTAATAATTCATAAAGTGTTTCCACGTATATAAATGATTAGATTCATGTATATTTTATCGAAAAAAATATATTTGCTATTTAATGATAAGTTAATAATAAATTCATTTCCTTGTGAAAGAATATCTGAAAATGTAGTAACAAAGGTATAAAAAAGAGGGAGTCGATTAGCAATTCTAATACTGTGGATTATATTGAGAAAGAGAGAAGGTGATAAAACAGAAGTGATGTTCTGAAGTTGTATCATTGTCTAAAAGCTTTTCTCGTAAAACTTCGTCGATAACATCAGGTTCTATGTATTTTTTAGTATGTTTCTCGAAAGAGTCATTTAGTTTGAGGGATGAAATAAAATGAAGTCTTTTAATTTACTAAGAACGAATTGATATTTGTTTTTATGAGTTTTCTGCGTATTTTAAAAAGTAGAGTTCCAGTGAATATTTTTAACTGGTGCATTATGTTGTTTTCTTAGTAAAAATTCCAAAATAAACTATTAAACTATTAACTATTCTATGGCGTCTGGATGATTCAGAATATAAAACGCTCGCCTCCTTATGAAGTTAGCCGGCCAGGTGGCCGAGCGGTTAGCGTGCTGGACTGTGGGTTCGAATCTCGCTCAGGGCATGAATGTTTCTCTCTGTGTTGTCCTCTGTTGTGTGGTGTGCCATGTGTGAATTTGACCCACCCTATGAACGGGTATCTGTGGCAGTGTGGTGTGGGTCATGTTGCTTGCCTTCGTGGCTTTGGTCCTAAGGTGCTCACGAGGCAACGCAAAATGAATAACACTTTCGGTATTTTCCATGGCGAAGAACGATTTGCCGTTTAAAAAAATCTTTATGAAGTCACATCACTCAAATTCGAATCCTGGATCCAGCTGGTCAATGTGAATAATGCTCTCAGTGCTGATTTAATAGTATCTTTAATGGGAGGTAGATAATGGGTTAAAATCTCCTTGCTTTTGAGTTAATTAGTAGTAGGTTGCGGGTTAGTTTCATTAAGGTAAGTGGGTACTTTATTTGCGTTGCACTAAAGCTGCATAATCGGCTATTGGTGACAGTCTGAGGAGCATCCCTGAGGATGATCCGAAGACTTGCTATAACATTCCTTTACAGAGAGGATAGCTTCCCCACTTTGATAGATTGGTGACCTGCGCGTGTAATCGAGCCCTTTACGGTAGAACAGTATAACGAGGACCAATACCGCACATCCTCCCTCGGACTCTTCGCAGACCTATCAAAGTGGTCACCCACCCGCTTACTGACCGCAGGCAGTGATGCTTGATTTAGGTGTTCTACTAGGAACCTTGTCTTTATGATCAGTCCACTATGGGACTAGTTCCATTTTGAAAGTCCTACAAGAAGGCAAATACATCGTAAGACTTGATTAAAACGTGTCTTATTTTTTTGGGTTTGGTTTAAATTACACGACTACGAGGTTAAAGATTGATAGCCGTAAGCACAAAATGCGTTGGTTGTTTAACAATGGTTATAAGAAAACCTATTCTCTAGTAAAAATTTGTTTGCTGCGCTATAAACCGTTTATTTTAGTCCCTTCTCAGCGCTATTCATACGCAATAGCGTGGCCAAAACAGGATGATATTAGTACCTGAGATGTCAGATAGTCCTGTCTTTTAATATCACATAAGCGTCATTTTACTTTAAACATACTAAAATTCATTCCTGATATTACTTAGATATTTACTTTACGTCACATTAGATCTGAACAATCGGATACTGGTGTCTTCATTGACTTTTAGGTACAAACCTGTGTCTTTCTCCGCCACTGCACAGGATATCAGCGTAAACTGGTGTCTAAAATCTAAGCATTATTCGTAAAATGGGGAAGAACATTAGTAAATATGGATAAAATTGTCTTAAGTAACTAGTGAAAATCGTTGTTTGAAAGTGAAACAGTGTGCATATGATGCAAATCGCTTCAGTCGATATCGACGTGAGCAAAGCACGTGCTCTCGTCAAAACGAGTATGAAACTTAAGTCATAAAGAGATCCGATAGCCTATATGGAAATCATTGCGCTGCATGCATGTCTACCTGAAGAGATCACACATCTTATTAATATGCCGAGTAATATTTTCAAGTAATTCTTTCTTACAGTATAAACTATTAGCTTACCCTATTTTCTTTAAGACAGTCCACTTGGATCAGTCTTTGTAGGGACCGAGGGCGTGCAGTATTGGTTCTCGTTTAACTGTTCGATCGTAAAGGGCTCGATTTCGCGTAAAGGTTGTCGGGCTACCGAAGCGGAGGTGCCATTCCCTCTGCAGAGGATTAAAATTATGATTGCATCTCTTCGGGTCATCCTCAGGGATGTTTCTCAGACATTCGCCAATAGCTCATTCAGCAGCTCTAGTGCGACTTAAATGAACTACAATAACAACAACAACTTTGAAACAGTTATTTTAGAAAATAAAAGTGATTAAAACCCTGTTTGTTTGCGTCATTTTGTATGGTATAACCGTGTCGTATAACTTTTTGGTATATTTTTACGATAATACTTGTTTATTAAATTTCCCACAATTCTAACTTGTATCTCCTGAAATATTTCTACGCCTGAAATATATCTACGCAAACATCAACTAAGCTTAATCTTTTGGCCACCGGTGTATTTATTTATTTATTGTCACTCATATACATATATACTGACTTGAATGCTCATCTTAAAGTGCATATAATAAACATTTGTCAATTTAAAGAACAGATAGCACAATGTAGATAAATACATCAAAAAGATCAATCATTCAGGTTTACGGTGGGATTCGAACCTATACCTCTGCGCACCTTAGTTTCCCGTCTTGATCTAATTCTAAATTCCATTGAGAGCAAGCGGGCTGCTTTTAATTTAGAAAAATAGATTGTATTTCCGATTTTCGTAATGGGAAAAATGTTTCGTTTGAAAATATTTTAGTACTTGGATTATTAGTCGTGGATAATTTATTTCGCTCTTAATTTGTTTTGAACAATATATAAATATTCTGCTTCAGTGTTGTGTTTTTTTTAAAGTGTTAAGTAAATAACAAGTATTGTGCTGTGACTATTAAGAAAATACGTTTAATTGAATTCAATTTTGTGAATCATCCTGTTTTAAAGAAAGATATATGAAAGGATCACACAAAAACATGAAGAAAAACGGATTGAGGTAAAATGGATCTAAAAGGTAAATAAATATCTATTTCTTAGATATTTCATTACATTGTTTACATACAATTTAGAATAATAATTTTTATCTGTGAAAATATTCTTGTGGGGTTCTTGATCGCTATATAAGTAAAAACAATTTCAGTTAACTCAAAGTAACTACATATCACGGAATTCTAAATAGTACTGTAAGTTAAAGTATTAAAGTGATTTTTTTCGTTCTTGTCTTTAAAATGCATTAAGAATGCTACAAATTCATGAAAATTTGTTTATGTCTTTACATTTGCTATTATTGTAAATTTTCGTTAGATAAAGAAGTTGTTTTATCTATGCTCAAAAGCTTCGGGTATCTAATCTTGCTAAACTGATGATAAAACTAGTTAAGCATAAAAATCTATTTTAGACAGTATCTTTTATATGCTCCAATACTTTTTTTTATTTTATTTTTACAACTTGAAAAGTTATTGCAGTAAATTTTAAGATTCAAGTTATAGTGAGAAGTTTAAGATTTTGTTTTACTTTTTTCAGTAAATCTTAGCATGCATAGATAATATACAATCCTATTACTACTCTTAATGATCTGTTATACTCTTAATATATATTTTTAGAATATTTATCAAGACCCATCAGAGAGAGTTTGTAAATTTATATTTAAGCTAGGAAGAAACAAAAACGATATCGAAAGGAAATCAGGACTAAAAACATTGAGACCACTTCGATTACCAGTGAAACGGAAGTTGAAAGGGGAGTATTGGAAAGACCTATTAGTTTTACCAGGCATTTAAACTGGTTTTATTGTTTTATATTCTACTTTCTACACTAGGGATATGACAAATTTTTGTAGCATTTTTGGTTTTTCATGGCAGAAATACAAATTTGCAATCCATTCTTTGTTGACTGAGATTTTTACTAGGATTCCAAAACTAAATTATACGGACATGCATAACGGAACAATCGTACATTAATATTTCGTTTGCGTATTTTATTTGCATCATATTTAAGTATTTTTTGGGTGGAAACCCAAGCAATTACCATTCGCTCCATACATTGAATGTTAAAATGCAAAAATTCAAAATCATTAATGTTGGTGTTGACTGATCAAGTGGAAATAATTGGAAAAGCCTTATAAATAATTTTAAAAACTATTCCTCTGAGGGTGCTTTATAATTTTACAGCAGTGATAATAACTCTTTAATTTTATCAAATCCCCCCTCCCTGAAAGATAGATAATTCACCCGTTGAGAGGCAGCTAGCATCCCAATTTGCAAATTGTTATTAGCTGTTTTGTATCCGTTATGATTGGTACAAAGGTTATTTAAATAACCTTGAAATGTATGCATTTTAACCTTTAAATCTCCGCTGTGAAAGTTCATTGGAGGTCGTAAGTTCGATGCAGGTAGCCAACTAAACAATGGATGTGTACATTTGCAAGGTGCAGGTGAAATCTATCGTGGCTGAAAGCCTTTTCATTGGCTGGGATGTGGAAGCTTGGAGAGATGAGTACGAGCCCTGGCACTTTTCTCGCTGTTTGGTATTCCTACACCATGACTGTTAAAAGATAAAGTTCTAAAAAGGGAATCTAGGTACATTGTCATGGTTCGGTGCCGTGGTGTGCTGTTAGACTGTCAAAACAATAGCAATTGTTTAAATCTACCGATTACCTATACACAGGGCTGCCAACTAGTAAGCTTTTTGAAAAGTATTTAATAGAGAGGTAGAGAGTTAAAAACTAAAACGTACAGAATTGCTTGGCAATTTTGCCAAAATTTAAGTCTCAACGCGAGAGCTTCACCAAAATGGCGTTTCATATCTAGTATCGAATAATTTTGTTGTAGTTCATTTACGTCGCAGTAGAGCTTCACAATGGGCTATTGGCGACTGACTGGGAAACATCCCTGAGGATGATCCGAAGACATGCCATCACTATTTTGATCCTCTGCAGAGGGGATGGCACCCCCGCTTTGGTAGCCCGACGACCTGCACGCGAAGTCGAGCACTTTACAGTAGAACAGCTTTACGAGGACCAATACCGCACACCCTTGGTCCCTACACAGACTGATACACGTTGTCACCCACTCGCACACCTACCGCAGCCAGTGATGATTGGCTGCGGTAAGTGTGCGGTAATAATCATTTACTTCCAATCAACTTCTTTTTTTTATATTCGTAAAATAATAAAAGAAACTATATATATATATATATATATATATATATATATATATATATATATATATATATATATATATATATATATATATATATATATAATAAAATTAAATTTATTCAAAACACTTAAAAAGTTGAAATGATTTAGATATCCAAATATCTTAACATATTTAAATTGCAAAAATCAGGTACTCGTTTTAATCTTCAAAATTTCTGTTTATTCGTTCATGTTATAGAAAATGTCGTTTACATTATAATGAAATTTTAGTTTAAAGTATAACTACTTTATTAGAATTTAAATATTTGAAAATATAAGAATATTTTAATTTGAAAACATATATGGAAAATGAAATTACCTTTATAATCTAACCTTTTAACTATAAATCTCTTTTATATGTAGATTAACTATTTAAAATTTCATATGTATACATTTTTTTACTTTGGCATGGCACAAAATAATTATCACTCAGAATAGTTTTTGTTTATTTCATAGGATTTTCATGTACTAAGTGCTAATTTTAATGATTCTGAACAATGTCTTCATATATTCTAACTAATTAATGATAATTTTTAATTAAGGCAAAATTAGACAAAAAATTTACTTTCTCTGTATGACCATACCCTTTTTTTTGACGGATTTGATTTTTTGACCTTCAAACATGGTAGATAACTGCAATCTGAGAAATATATTGTTGGCTAGAGCTTTTGAAGTTTTGAAAATAACTTTTTGTATAATTCACCAAATCTCGAGTTTTTTAAACGAATCAAAACACTTTTTACACAATTATAAAATTAGTTTTTTGAAAGAAAATTCAGCGTTTATTTTTAAATTATTATTTTTTGTGGTAAGTTATGGTAAGTTTATAATTATGGTAAGTTTATAAGCCTTTTTTCATTGTAAGGCATATAAACTTTTATAAAACTTTAAACTATAAAATTTGAAATTTCAAAATCCTAAATTTGAAAAAAAAAACTATCAAATAACTTTCGAAGAAGGAAAATCTCAATAAATATAATTTTTTTCGAAATTTTAAAACTTAAGAAATATTTAACCAATTTCTTCAAAATTTTGGAATTCTTCAATTAAATAATTCTTCATTCATAATTTTTGTGTACTTTACAATCAATATTTTTTCGACCATTAAATAAAAGAAAAAAAAAAGAAAAAACAATTATTTAAAATTATTTTTTTTTGTATAAGCAAATTTCATAATTGTGTGAAAAAACTTGCGTTTCGCATAAAAAGTTTTCATACTCAAAAAATGCTAATAACATTTAGGATTCTCAACTTTCAACCACTGTCTTATATTAACTATTGAAGCCATATTTTCCAGTTTATGCCTACTAGTCCATACTGCTACGGTCAAGAATTCAAATTCTAAGAAAAAATAACTTACGTTTTTTTGCGTGTGATTTTGTAAATAATACAGAGAGAGCATATAATTAGTAAGTATGTTTGAGGTTGACATTTTGAACCATTCAAGGATTAGCACTTAATAGAGGAAATCCAATCATCAGAACAAAAGTTAATCTGGCTGATATATTTTTTTTGTGATGCTCACTGTAGTTACTTTAAGTACTGTACTTGTTTGTGAATAAAGCTCTATTGGCATCAAAAGTTTAAGACGGATAATTTTTAAAATCAATTTAATTATGTTTAATCCATGATTAAAGTGTAAAGTGTCGTTGCTTTTAAAGGTTTTTAGCTTTCGTTCGAAACAATTTTGAAAATTTTTTTTCAAACAAATTTTTCAAATATTTTCGAACAAAATTTTAAATTTTTTTTCTTAATAGTTATTTGATAATCATGTCTTGATAGTATTTGGCTTACCTTGAGTAGTATTCAATGCATTCTATTATATTTCGTAAAAAAGTAAAATTTTAAATTATACAAATGTTGATTTATTTTATCAATTATTTATGTGAAGGGATTCCGTTTTTCACCATTTAACTTTGTTTGTCGAAGTTTTTTCGCAAGGAAAATAAAAAAGCAATAGTTTAAGTGTACTTAGTGCAACGCTAAAATTTTAAAATATCTATGCCCTCTTGCTATGGACAATTTTTTGGGCCAAAGGATCTTTCAAATACTGGGCCAAAGGATTAGTATGGACAAAGACTATTTTAAAAATAATAAACGTTTTCTCAAAAATTGCCAATTTGGCGACATTGTCTCATCTAGATCAAAACTAACAAAAAGTCATGAGTAACTTACAAACTCACAGCAGTTATAAAAATAGAATATTATTCTTAAAAAAAAGCGTCATTTGATGCTGCGACGACACAGCCTTCGAAAAACATCCGTAAAGAAGACGATGAAGCAAATGTATAAATTGTCAGTTGGCTTATTTTCACTTTTTTCTTTTTGAAAATAACTACGTCCTAATTTAATAGTTTATATATATATTTTATTAAATACAAAGCTTCAGTTTAAATTTCCTTGTTTCAAAAAGTATACTATTAATTCTATTTTTCCCAAATAAAGTATAATTAAAAAATGCTTTTTAGACGGCGGTTAGTTTTGAAATCAATAAAAAGTAAACAATAAAATGCTCCATTGAACATAACATTGTAGAAGATTTTTGCGAGCATTAAAAAAAACTTTAAGTATATCATAAATCAAGCAGTATAGGTCCCTTCAGGTTAAATGATAGTGAGGTAAAAATTTATGAAAACTTTAATAGCACTCACATAAGATGGAATCTTACAAAGTTTGGAGGAAACATAATTCAATAGGTCTCCAGATGTAGCTATGTTTAGAATCATGTAAAATTATTTCAGGAGTATCATCACTTTTAGCGATGACAAAAAGGTTAAAGAGATGATAAATGGGTAAATAAAAAATTAAATATAAATAGTAAGTGGATATACAATAATGGAAGAGACACTTTCAATTTTTAAATTTTTTTAAATTTCTCGAGAATAACTTAGAGGATTATTTTGTAACTTTACAGGTGCATAGTTCATGCAATTTTTCATACTTAACAGTATGGTTTAAAGCTTTCAAATGTTTCAGGGACCGACTGTAAATTAAGAAAGGAAACAAGTATTTTTGGATACCTTATTCTACCAGAAAATCAAGCAATAAGCTTGTAACTTGTATCAAAAACTTTGATTGTAATTTGCAATAGCTGTACATCTAGCCTAATTATTTAAGAAAATTTGAACATATTTACATAACGCTAATGTTTTTGTCTTGCGTCTTTTTGCTATAACTTTAAAAATATTAAATAAAATCACACAATTTTTGGAGAAATTTAAAATTAATAACAAAATTACTGTTTTAAAATTAAAAAAAAATCGTTAAACACTGTGCAAGATTTAAATTAGTATTTAAATTAGTATTTAAATTAGTTATTTTATAATGCGCATGCGGGGAAAAAATTAAAAAAATATTTTTGGGATAGAATTGTGGTTGTGACAGAAGTTTGAAATTCGGAAAATGAAAGTTTTGCCCTATTTAAACCAGTTGTGCTAGGTTTTAAAAGAGACGGGCGTTTTATTTTCTGTGTCAGCCTTTTAAACTGTCATTTTTTTATATTTTGTGTACAGAGTTTGCTTAATAAACAATAGTTATATCTGACTAAGATAGGTTGAGAGTGTTAAAGCAAACTTTTATAAAAGTATTTCTTTAGGAGGCTGACTAGCAAGGGAAGTACATATTTATAACAATCCTGTTTAAACGAAACCAAGTTTAAATGAAAGAATATGGTTTAAATAAGATGGGGTAAACACTTGCCACGAGTGGACCCTGTGTCAAAGTACGACGCTTATAAATTTTAGCTAACGTAATAGCAAAATAAAAAATACTAAAAAAAGTGCATTCGTGGCATTGTTTAGGGGATGCAGCTCAAGTCAGAGAGGGTGCAGAATTTATTCTAGCTGTTGACAGTTTTTAATTTATGTATTTTTATACTGATTTTTTTAAAAATTTAAGCACATATAAAAAAAATTTAGTTTACTTGTTAAAAATGTATTTAATTGTTTCGAATGTTATGTTCTTTTCGTTTGCTTGATAGGTGTTTTAAAAAATTATAAATAATTATTGAGAAATTAAATTGCTTTTAAAGTCAAAATTCTCATTGAAATGAAAAAAAAATACGTTAAAAATTTATCGTATTATTTTTTTAAAATTTCATTTCAATAAAACTTTTCGGTTCAATAGTATTTCTTAAAAATAAAAATGAAATTTTTTCTAATGAAAGCATTTAATGAAGGTTATGTTATTTTCTTTAATTTTCATTCATTGCAAATTACAAAAAAAAAAGCATTTCTCGGAAAATTTTTTACAAATATTTTAGATTAGCTTTCAGAAAACTAAAAATTTAAATTAAATTTTTATAACAATTATTTTCTAGACATAAAAATATTTTTTTTAAAAAACCTGTACTGATTCTGAAAACCTGCATTCTGATTTCTTACTATATATAAAAATCAATTGATGGTGTCGCAGTTTTCCATTGTTGTCGCGCATTTTTATTGGCCGGAAAATCACGTGGTAGGATCCAGTTTACCCTCATTCATTTCCATATTGTTTTGGTTGTCATCAGCATAAAATTAACAATAGTCTTAAAGATATTGTTTTTCTTTAGAAATTTTTGTATCCCTAATTTAAACTTATTTTCCAGTACTGCTATTAATAGCGAGAATATTAAATTATGGTTGTGAACTCATCAAATTTGTTTGAACAATATAATGTTATAATATAAATGTTATTTTAAAAAATGATTACTTCGAAAAATCACTTCCGTTCACCTAGAGTTCTAAATGTTTATAATACTAATAAATAGTAATATTTGGACGTGGGAAGTAGAGGCACAAGAGTAAGCAATCAGAATTCCTTTTAGTACATATATGTTAAGTGAATTATTTTAACTTATGTAAAAAAACTGTTTTCTGCCAAGAAAAGACAATTATTGCGAAGCAATCATCGGGTTTGGTGAGCGGCAGCGAACAGGGGGCTTAGCCCTCTAGTAAAAGATAAAATTGAATATTTTCATTTCAAAAAAAATTATGATTTCGCGTTAAATAAATAGTTTTTAATATGTATGCTTTAAATAAAGGGAAACAAACTGTTTCTTCAGTTTAAAAAAATAGAATTTAAAAACTGTCACCCTCTGGGATAGAACCTACTCCCTCTTGCTATGAATCGTCTGTTCACGAGCGCTGTTAAAAATAATGTTTTTATTTAAATATAAATGAATTAAATCTTTGAGGGGTCATATATTGACCCAAGGAATGCAGTTGTTTTGCAAATTTTTACCCACTCCTATGTTTTATCCTGCTCTGTAATTCAATCAAGGTTTTCTTTTCTATAGGAATATTACTTCCTTTGTGAGTGCAAATGAAAATTTTTTTTAATTTAGATTCTTAGGATCCTTTTACGCTCTCTCACCGCATTATCAATAATCGCTAATGTGTAAATAAATAAGATAACTTTAAATTAGTATTTATATGAAGAAATAAATTAAAAATGAGATGACTACTGAGGACGGTGATATTGGAAACATTGAAATAAGTTAGATTCTTGAGATTTAAATAGTTTGCTTGAGGTTTAAATACTTCAATTTTATTTAGGCAATCGATGATGTTTTCATTCTAGTCTAGTCTTCCTCAGTTGTGATTTGTTAGATTTTGATAGTTTTTTTCCCTAGCTAAAAACTAAGCTTTAGATCCTTAATCTGTAATCCTTTATATAAAGAAAAAGATTAAAAGTGAGTTTACAACTGAGGACGGTGATACTGAAAACATTGAAATAAGTTAGATCCTTGAGGTTTAAATTAGTTTGCTATAGCTTTAAATAGTTTGCTTGAGGTTTAAATACTTCAATTTTATTTAGGCAATCGATGATGTTTTCATTTTAGTCTTCTTTCAGTTGTGGTTTGTTAAATTTTGATGGTTTTTTTCCCTAGCTAAAAAATAAACTTTAGATCCTTAATGAATATATTTTTTCTCTTTGTGTTTAAGAAAGATTCTAAAAGTATTTACTTCAGGAGAAAATCAAAATATTTATTAAATTTTTTTTTTTGCTTTGCCTCCGGAATATTTTGCCGTTAACAAAGTTTACTGTATAACGTTTCACTTGCGTTACAGTATTGGTAACTTCTCGTACTATTTATTAATATTATTAATTACTTATTAAATATTTAGCAAATTATTGGTAGATCTAAAGTCTTAATTTCATATCGTTATGAATCATGGAAAACTCTGCACAGCTTTCAAAATTGGAAATGTTCAGTTTCTTAAATCATGTATTTGGTTGATTTGATAGACGATTTGTTGCAAAAACAAATTATGCCCTAGACTTTTGCCATTTGTTTAGTACCCTATTTTATCTGCTTTCCTCATGAGCTCTTCATTTAAAAAACTTTTTTGATGAAACAAGTATTTTTTAATTTTTTCCCTTTTATAAAATTGAATTTGTAAATGTGGGAAGAAATTGACTTTACAAACTCACATTTTACGATTATTTTTAATTTTCTAAGCTTGCCGTCCTTTTTTTTCGCTGTTACGTATTATTCTGAATAAATTCCGTATTAATCTCGCTATTTATTTTGAATGAATATTATTATACAATTCTATTCTGCATTTCTGACTTCACTATAACAGATGCTCTAAAATGATAGCGCAAAATTTCCAGGTTCTGAAAATATTCCGAATTTTTAAATAGAATCTTTACATAACAAAGCATTTATTCTTTAAAAAAATGCATTTGCGATGTTATAACTAAAAAAGTAGTTAGCAATTTTTACTATATAATAAAAAGTGAAAGTTTTGAAATCACACACTTACTTGAAATTATACAACGATATACTTTATTTTTGCTCCAAATACAAACGATTAGATGCGATAAATAACACAGCAAAAAATTATTACATCAATTTCAAAAACACGAATACTCTTATGAATACTTGATTGCATTCAAGCTAAAACAAACATTTGTAACATTTCAAAATCAACAAAACTTTAAAACAGTGATAACATTCTATATCAACATACATTGATAATTCATCATTATCAAGGGTTTTTACATGAAAGGAAATGCCTGTGAAGTATTTTGAGTCATTTTCTTCAATCGTAGCCATTTTTTTCAAAAATGAATTATTTTAATTCATTAGTTTATAAATTTTTTTCATAAATGAACATGAACTACAAATTCAGGCTACGTACTCTAGAAATCAATCTTCCAATCCTTTAACGACCTATTAGTTTTTACTGGAGATACTTTTAATTTAATATAAACATGTTTAAATGGAAGAGCATCATATATTATTTCTAAAATTCAAAAGATAGCTTAAGAAATTTTTTGTTAAGACATTTGATATTTTGTAAGTTTTTTTTCTTTTTGTCGAGTAGATAAATTTGAGAAAGTAAAGATAAATTTAAGATCAAGAGACTATGATTGTTTTTAAGCTATGTCCATCATCATAGTCTTTTATTTTTATGTGGATTATAAAACATTTTAGATTGTACCAATTTGATATAAAATGAATAGGTTTCATTGGTTTTGATACAAAAATCAAATGACAAAAGTCTTATTTTATGACTGATAAAACTTCTTCTAAAGACTAAAAAAAAACGCAATTTTTTACAATACTTAAACACAGTGATGACATTTTGTTGTTCGAAAAAATGTCTGTGCAAAGAATTCGTGGTTAGTAGAAACAGGAATGACAGCCAGACGGAAAAGAGAAAATACTGGTAATAGAACTATTTCAATATTAGATAATATTCGGGAGGAGTTAATCTATTCTCAACAATAAACAATTCACCGTAATTAATTTTTTCTTGTCGAAGAAGCAATTCAATATTAAAATTGTATCCTTTAAAAACAATTGGTAGTTATGGATTTTTATTATTCCCAAAAAAAAGTCAAAGAATGAAATTTATTTGTTACCAGTTTTCACTCTTATCCGTCTTGATATATATCGGCTTTCAGCCCTGAGTAGAAACAAAAAAAAAAAAAAAGATTTTTATATAAACTTCAAAACAGGTTCAAGAACAGGTAAAAGAAAAATATCAAATTTAGTAATTTTATTTTCAAAAATAACATGTAGTTAGTTTCGGTTTTATCCAGTAAAAATCATTCTTCATGGATACAAAGTCCCTGGCCGAGTTATTAGACGCACTATAACATTCTATATAAAATTTTAATTATCAGGTGATATTATACAGCTTTATTGTTTTTACGCTGCTGAAACTGGTTTACACTTGTTTTTTTTCGTGTATCAATTGGTTAACATTGTAATGCAATACGTTAAAAATAAACACAAACAGGAAGTGTGTAAAAAGATCTGAATAAAAACACATTACATGTATGTTTAAATATAAAAGTATTGCATATAAACTCAAAACTTGTAATTATTAAAACACTACAGTTCGTCTAATAATTTCGTCTAATTATTATAATATACTAATATAATACCTGATAATAAATAATTATACTATATTTATATAATATATCGTCTAATTTATCCAATGATCGAATTTATATTATATATCGCCTGACTTAACCAATTGATGCGCGAACGTAAGCAACTGCAAACCGGTATCAGTCGCGTAAAAAGAATGAAGCTGTATAGTATCACCTCATAATTAAGATTTTACATAGAATCTTATAGTGCGTCTAATAATTTGGCCAGGGACTGTATTAATTAATACATTTGATTATAAACCAATTTTTCCTGACTTGAAAGTTGCACCAATATTTATATGTTATATTTATATGTTATATCATATGTTTTTTGTATTATGTGTACTATTTAAAGCGTATTATTAAAAACGTGAACTTCAAAACGAATTTTAAATAAATTATTAAAAATGGGCTATAATTTATTCTAGAGATTTTACTATTCAGTGGCCGATGCATTAACGAGAAATGCCCTAATGAAAATTTATACTACTGGTCTACATAAATAACGAAAATAACTTCATTTAACTTAATTTAAAAATATGCTGACAAGACTTTTAAATGAAACTAAAATAAAACAACAGAGTATTAAGAAATTTAATTCCTGTGATTTGATTCAATCAGCATTTTACTTAGTTAAACTGAATATATTTTTAATATGAATGATAAGTACTATGACTAGTGCTTATGCAATGATAAATGGCACAGATAAGATAATTCATTTTGCACAATTAATGTCAATATATTACTCCATTCAACTGCATGCAACTATTTCAAGACGTGCTGTTAAAGTGTAACATGTTAATTTTCTTGATCAGACAACAACAAAAAAAAGTGCAAATACACACGATTTATTTAAAAAAAATTACTATAACATCACTCTAAGGCCGGGATAGCCTGGTCGGTAGGGCGCTGGGCCCATATCCAAGAGGTCGTGGGTTCGATCCTCGCCGGCCGAAGACTCCCCGTGTAGTAAATGGTGACTGATGCACGTTAAATCTGTCGAGTCTCAAAGTCCTCCATGTTCCCATAACAAATCAATACCTCTGGGGGTACTGATCCAGGAGTTTCCTTGTCTTCTGGATTGGTTCAAAATTACAAGGCTACGGAGTTGAACATTAGTAGTTGTAAACCCATGAAATTGGGTCGGCTGTTCAACGACGGTTATAAAATAAAAATATAACATCACTCTGATTGGATTGCACTTTTCCCTGATTAGAATAATATAAGTTTGTTGAAACTTCTGTCGTTAAAGGGTAGAAGAGTTTTCCCTTTGATAAGAACAGAAAGGCGAATAAATTTAATACTTGTTAAACCAATAAATATTATCTATTTCGTATACTATAATCACGTCTTCATACCTTAAGCTCTGTATATCATAATATTATAAAATAATTAATTTCTAGTAAGAAGGATATTGTAGACTGAATTATTAATATTTCCATCTTTGTCTTTCTAAAAATGTACTTGATATGTTGAAAGGCATAGGCTTGTGATAAACTAGTAAGTTCATTGAACAATAATAAATTTTGTAACCATAACGAAATAGTTGTTATTTAGTTAGAATACATACTAGTGCCGTTGAATTAGGTATAATCTGTATCATGGAAATATACCGTAGTGCCATTGAATTAGGTATAATCTGTATCATGGAAATATACCGTAGTGCCATTGAATTAGGTATAATCTGTATCATGGGAATATACCGTAGTGCCATTCACATATCATCGCGTGTAAGTAGATTTTTCTAATGTGTGTAAAAACAAGTGTAGTGTCTTTTAAGTGCGGTGCAACAAAATGTACTGCTTAGTACTATGGATGTAGTTTCGATTAACATTTCATATAGGGTAAATTAACTATGCTTATATGTTAGGGCTATAGTGGGCCCTATATATTTAGCTAGGCTTAAAATATTCAATGTGGAAATTATGAACTGATTCGGCTTCGACTAAACAAAATGTTTGGGCAAATAATATACATTGGTTATGGCTCATAAAATACCCATTAGAATGTAATAAACTGTCTCTTTGTAGATTATAAACTCACCCAAGATAATTTAAGTATTGGCCGTTTAGTTATAATTTGTTTTGTAGTCTGCAATCGGATTGTAAATAAAATGCAAAGTCCAGGGCAATTATCAGTTATCAAGGAAGTCCTTAAATCAACTTGAAATTTTAGATGAAGAGGAGCATTAATTATACTATTAAGTAACTTTTGAAATGCTATAAAAGACTTTTCAAGAAATCGATTACACATTTGGTTATTTTTCTTACCCAATAGCACGACAGCCCAGTGTGGGCCTTAGCCTTACTTAAGCTTTTATTCCAAGCTGCCCTATCTGTAACATAGGCTTCCCCTCCGGTTACTTTGAGGATGCTCAAGTCTCTTTCCAAACAGTCTACCTATGTGAGTCTTGGACGACCTCTTTTTTGAGTGTCTGATGGTATGGGCGAAGAAATATTTTTCATTCTGCATTTTTCATCGGGATACTGATTTCATTTTTCATCGGGATTTTCACTCTGATAATGTGATCAACCCATTTCAGTTTTTGATTGCTTATAAAATCTATTCTTATCCAAGATTTTTTAGATTTTGTATAGTTCTGTGTTTTAGTTGCTGCACGTGTCTTTCTTTTGTCCATGCTTCAACTGCATTTACAAATACAGTTTAGTTGAACTTTATATGAAACCTGCCTTTTAAAAACTTTAGTTTAAAGGAGCATCGATTGGCAAGTGTTATTTTGTTATGTATTTCCTCTTTAATATTGTTTTTCTGTGTTGATTACAGAACCTAAATATGTAAAATATTAAATTTGCATTTGTCTATTTCAAAGAAAGGTTCATTAATGTTTAATTCGGGGCATGGCATATATATATTTGGCTTCAGTTTGGTTAATGCGGAGCCGCATTTTGGTTGCCTCAGATTCCAAAGGAGATGGATGCTTCTTTGAGGGCTGTTGGTTGATGTCATTGGCCAAAGGTTAATGTTGACGTAAATTTTGGTTGCCACAGTTTCCAAAGAGATGAATTCTTAGTTCAGGGCTGTTATGTTTACTTTGGTGTCTCTGATAATTTTTTAAAAGTTAAATTAAACAGAAGGCAAGCCAATGCATCACCTTGACTTAGGCCATTTATTAAAGTAATATGCCGTGAAATAAAAGTTGCTTATATCGATTCGGAATAATATTAAGAAGAAAATCTTGGAGCAATATTATTTTAATTTGAACTGCTTTATTGATTTTAATAATCAGTCCTGTGATTCAAATCAGTCCTGTGAGTACTGACTTCTTCCGTAATTCAAGTGGCTATGTAATTCAAATGACTAGCTGTATAATAGAACTGATGAGAGGTATAAAGAAAGAGTTAAATGTGCGAAAGAGAAGAAGACTTTCTTAATTTAGAATAACGTGATTTTGGATTTTTTTTACACTAAAACCCTTATAAATCTACTAAATCAAAATTTAAATCTTATTAATACGATGTAAAAATGGTTTTTAATATTTATTGATGAAAATAAATTTTTTTTAAACGTAGGAAAATTATAAAAACTTTTAAAAAAAAAAAATTGAAATTAGAGATTTTTATTAAATCATGACTTAAGTCGCTATTCTTCAGGGCTCCATATGTTGTAAATAGGTGAGAGTATTTAGATAGCTCTGATGCAGATCCGGGCACACTGTAGATTGGTACTCTTAAAAGTTTGACAGTTATTATTTTTCTCAAAATATATACAGGGTGTTTTATAATTTCTTGCAAAATATTTTTATCGCAACGTACGTAAAAAAAATCTATCGTCTAATACTTTATAGCAAAAAGTTTATCAAGTATTAGAAACTTGAGCTTTTAGAACAACATAAATGCACGGATTATTGTTTGTCATAAAAAAACAGGAGACTTAAAAAATGGCAGAGTTCATTCATGGAAAGGTGTAGACAGGTTTGTCTAAGCCGATGAGAAATCATTTGTTCTAAAACAACTCCATATACCTTAAAATGACAGATTGATATCGATTTAAAACATGCCACACGATAAAAAATTGGCGTCAAAAATTCATCGCCAATAATAGTTTGGAGCTTTCTCCGATAGGGGAAAACTTCCGTTGGTTTTTATAGATAAGCGAGGTACAATTTGTGAAATCTGTTTAAATAGATTTTGGGAAAGTTCTTTTGCCCAATCTCAATACTGTGTGTGGAGATGAATACTATTTGCTATACTTGCAAGATGGTGCTTTTTCGCATTCTGAGAACATAGAAATTGGTTAAAAGTCATATTGCCAGAAAATAAAGGGCTCAAAAGCTTTCTGGATATTAATCTGTTGAATTATTTTGCATGAGGTGTCATGTTGCGAAAACTATATAATGGAAAAAGCACAAATTTGGAGTGATATAACGCGCGCATGGGAAAAAAAACTATGAATGCTGTACTACTTTTGACAAAAGACTAAATCTTGTAAGAAACTAAGTAGAATTATACTTTTTACTTGTTATAATGGTTTTTAATTTGATGTTTCTTTTTAAGTGAATAAACTGATGCTTTTTACCCCGCTTTGAAATTTTATATTTGAAGTTGTAGAACTCAAAGATTACGATGCCTATCCATTTTGTAAAGTAAATTCTGGACGGATTTTCGATCAACATAAAGGCATTTAATTATATTCTGATAGGTATTTCAGTAATTATAAGCCATAAACTTTTTCAGATACCACTAGTAACACATAACATTTGATAAGTCTTGCAAGGTGTCCAGTAAAAAAGTACACCATTCTTTGAAGCAATAACAATTGAAGATAGAAGGATGAAATATACGGTGTAATGGCAGAGAAAGTCGTAAGAATTGAATTAATTACCCACAGATTAAATTGATTAAAAAAGCTGCTGCAGTCGCTATGTAAAATCCCTTTAAAGAGTGCTCAAAAACTCAAAGCGATCAAATCTGTCGTTGAAAACGTGATAAGAGGTTACACCCAGAAGGAAGTCATGCTTTTTACGGAACAATGTGTGTTTCTGCTTTGGATTTATCACAGGTTGGATCGCAATAATAAGGCGCATTTTTTAAACTCGATTTAACATTAATTCTAGTTGCCACATGTTAGAAACTTCTGAAGCAAATTTAAAAAAAAAAATTGGGCAGAAGTCTTACATCTTTCTATATCAACACATAAGTCATTTTATCCTTTTATCCTTAATTAAGAGAGATTTAATGTTGAACTATGAGTATTTTTTGCTGGACACTCTGCATTAAATATATTAAGTGAGCCGCAGTTTGATAGTGGTTAAGGCACTCAACTGTTTATGAGAAGAATAAGGGCTCTATATCCCGTGGATGCTCAATTTCACGTGAATGGGTCCAATTTGTCGACTATAGTGAAATGCTGGACTTTGTGGAGCCTTAACCTCCATGATTCTTTTGGCAGTGCTGAGGGGGGTATATTTTATTTTTACTTTTGTTTTTAACTAGATTTAATAAACAGAGGTAAAGTGTTGAGCAATGGCAATAACCAGTAATGACAATAACCAGAAATGACGAATATTAGTCTCAATTAAATGATATATAATGAGAATACCTATTTCAGTGGCACTTAAATTTTCTTTACATTAAATAATTATGAACTTGATTAAGTTGGTGATCTATGCATTTAACAAATTTATTTTTGAAGAAATATGACTACGAATCTGTTTCATCCGATGTTTGATCAGAATTTTCTACCTACCACGTCCAGTATAGGAGAAGGATGTCAGGTACGTGACTCGTAGTTGAATGAGATGAATCGGGAAATTCGGTAACACTGAATATTGGCTCAAAATCCATTTTTTTAAAGTCATTCTGATATTTTCTTATAATAATTCAAATAAATGATCGTAATTATTTACAAGCATTAAAAACTTTTCTTATAGTACATACAAACAATCGATTTCTAAGTACTGATAACAACTTTCCCGATCAATGTCCTGAAGCATCGAAAAAGTTTTTAAATGCCAGTCCAGAATCTTGCTTACAGATGACCTTGAATTTGTTTCGAACTTTGGGCTGTCCCTTCACTGACTAGACTGTTGAGCGTATAAATCTGTTTTATATAGTGTCTTTGACCATCTATGTTGCACAAGGAACATTCCATCGCTGAGGAGCTTTGTGAAGCTCACTTTTGTAATGGAAAAGATGCGATATTTCAAGGCACACTGCAACTGTTTGAAGAAAAAATCTGCAAGAAGGAGCAGCGCGTCACCACATGTGGTACCTCCACTGCAGTATTAACAATATGGTCAGTAACATGAAATTAATGTTGCCATGGTCTGCAGCTAGCTGAACATGTCCAGAAGATTCTGCAAAAAAGCAGTCAATTATTATAAAAAAAAAATTGTAAGAGAAAAGTATAGTAATGAAATGAATAGGAGTAAGGAATTTTAATTATTAACCCATTTGCAAAACTGACGTTATTGTTAAATATGAAATGTGTAAACATTTAAAAACGTAAATAAATATAATTTCTATATTCTTCCATACCTCAGTATTTTCAATTTTAATAAAGTTTGGTACTCCAGGATTGTCAAGAGTTATGTGACGCTTAGAACTCAGAAATATAAACTTTAATCGTAAGAAGATATAGAATTTTGTGCACAGTTGCAAACTAAGATTCGAAATTGTCCCTCTTAATGCTAGACTAATTTTGTGAGAAAAGTTTTTGTGCTATAATAGTTAAAAAAAGTTTTAAATAATGCAAATCAAACTGAACATCTAGGCAAAACGTCTAAATATTTAGTTTAAATATGAACCTCTAAATAAAAACGTAAGCAGAAAGAAGATATAACTTATATAATTTTGTATACAGTTGCAAGCTAAGATTAGAAATTGTTCCTTTTCATGCCACGGTGGTTTTATGCAAAACGTTTTTATGCTGGATTAGTATGAAAAAGTTTTAAATAATGCAAGTGAAACTAAACATCTAAAAGAACCGTCTAAATATTTCGATTCACTTTTAATAAAATATATTATGAACCTTATTCAATATTATTTTTAAACTTAATTGTTTCCTTTTGATGCAATGCCTCTTTGTGTGAGTGAATAAAAAAATTGATGAATGAACCGAAAGTTATATTTGGAAACGTTACTACTAATTATTTTGTTATTCTATGATAATTTTTAAAAATTTAGAGCATGCATCATGTCATGCTATAATTGGTACATGTTTCCTAGCTTTTTAATTCCTTTTTATTTCATAAATTTATTCATTCCTAATCTCCTCGATATAGAAATCCGTTAATAAATATAATTTTACATAGAGCGAATGCAAATATTTCTATTCTCAATAAATGTAATGGCTAACTTTTTATTTCAATGCAAGTTTATAACTTATTTTTATTCAAAGTCAGGACAACTGAGCATCAAAATCTATTTTTAACCATTCTTTTTTCACCCATATTGATTTGGCTTTTGATTAAACATGTAGTGGGGGATTTATCTTCCAATGGCCTGTCCATATTTATATTATGCAAATTTTATAATTTTATTTGAAATGTCACATAGATAACAATATTCTTTTTTTTGTTGCACCTCGAGGTCTGCAACGAAATAAAAATGTTATTATGATTTTAATCCTCTTTCTCATCATCGACTTCAGTTAGTCAATCCACACTTACTGATACATACTATTTTGCATTATACATCAAAATAGAAAATATTTGATAAGTACATTATAAAGAATTGCAAAATGAATTCTTAATAAAATTTCCTTTTAAAGAGTTTCATAAATTTAAATTCATAAATTTATTTGAGCAAATTTTCAGACATTTCTTTTGAATTATGTCCAGAAAACTAGTGTTGTCATGAATGTTTTATCTGATTCACCAAGCCAGATGAGTTATTAAGAGAATCTACATTTAGTATTAATAACATTAATGTAAACATAAGTGGTGTAAGTCTTATTACAAACATATCCTTGTTTCTTTGTCACATTATAGCTTGCAGGATGAATAGCCAACTACCACAAAGGATAAAGGAACACATGGTTCTTTTCCCTAGAAAGGATAGATAAACTATCTTGGGTTTCTGAACTGACACAAAACATCACAAGATCATATCCCTTATGTTAGAGAAGGTGGCAAAGCTGTAGTATGGAAACTTTTTGATGAAAGAGGAAAGAATAATAATAATGATAGGAGAAGCAATTTAGTTTTAAAAGATGATGCATCTTGTAGTTTATAAAACTTTTTTAACTTAATATCTCTAAACTATTTTGAATTTTTAACAAATTGCTTTCAGTAAATAAAGTTAAGTTTTTGATATTTTTGTAAATTTTTTTATTGTTTTTTTCTGTTTATTGAATTATGAAATTATATGATATTTATTAAAAGCAATAAACACTTTCAAAATGGATTAAATAAATAATATCAAGAAACTAAAGCAGTAAGAAATTACTTGATTAAAAACTTCATTCTATTCGAAAATATACAAATTGGAAACAACAGTCGACATGTTTCCAGAGCTCAAAAACAGGCACCCATTTCTAATAACTGATGTTTCTTTTCATTCATGCCTGGCAAGTTTTGAAAATGGGTGCTTGCTTGTGAGTGATCTGTTTTGAATGAACTTTTAAAATTACTTCCTAATAGTAGTAATTGGATATTTATAAATGGGCAAATATTTAACTAATGAAAAGGATACCGAAAGAAAAAATCTTCATGAACATGGATAAGTTACATAGCATAAAGAAAATTAGTTTATTCAGTAAATCAACCCATATTGACTAAAATAAGAATGAATTTTTTGTATGATAAATGCTTAGAGGATGTATTAATATCTAATATTTATATAGTCTTTTTATGCCCAATGAAACTAAATGCTTATTTTTACTTTCGATATTTTTTCTTTTATTGCTTTTCTGTGTTTTTCGAAATCAAATGAACGTGATTATATTAGATGCCGTTTTGTACTAAATAAAGTTTGCAAATTATACTTTTTTAATTTAAAATACTTGCCTGAATAATTCTTAATAAATTTATTAAAAATATAGATTTTGAAAAGCAATTAAACATTTTACATTTGTTTATTAAAAATTGTTTTCGCAATAAAACTATTAAATCAATACTCTTCAATAAAAAACAAATGTTTTCGTAATAAATAAATTTAAACAACTACATTTTGATAAAAATATTATTCTAAAATTATTTTTCTAATGTTGGAAAAGCAAGTCAGTTATAAACTAATGAATAAGTTTAAAAATATTTATAATAGAAAAAAAATTACTTAACTTTCAATAAAGAAATAGTAACATTCAATCCAATTTTTTAAAAAAAAATGTGTATTTTTTTATTGTAATTTATAGAATTACGTCACTTTTATACATCTAACACGACAATGTATGACAATACATATGTCAATATATATATATATATATATATATATATATATATATATATATATATATATATATATAATATATATATAATATATATACAGTAGAAGTCCATTAGCCCGGCATCCAACAGTCCGGAATGCCCGATAGTCCGGCATCGCTCCGGAAAATTGTCAAAATTTTGGTTTTCTCCAAAACTGTGTCTTTAAAGCAAATAAAAACGCTCGAGAGCTATTCGGAAGTTTTCGGGGTAGTTCGGGATCATCCGGAAGCGCTCCGTATTGTTCGGAAACAATAGGTGCAGTGCAGCTCCGTTAATCAATCACGAAGGGTCTTCGCCATTTTTTTGTGCGTTGTTGTTTTGTGTCCTTTCACATCGCAGTAAACATAACTTTTGAAACTGTTTATAAAAAAAGTGATTTTCGTTCTAACTGTACAGTGACCATGTTTTCAAAACCTAAGCCTTCGAGTTCAAAAGGAGAGAAACGAAAACACGTAACACTGACTCTCAATCAGAAACTAGAAATCATCAAACGGCTAGAAAAAGGCGAGAATAGAAATGTTTTAATAATTGAGTTTAATATTGGCTCATCAACTATTTATGACATTAAAAAACAAAAAGATGAACTAATGAAGTTTGCTTCTCAATCGGTAACAACTGAAAAATTGGCTTCTAGACAAACATTAAAAAAACCCAAACTGGAACAGCTAGATAGTGTATTGTTCAAATGGTTTAGTGTAGTACGTTTTGAAGGAAAGCCGGTAACAGGGCAATGATTGTTGAAAAGGCAAAGAAATTCGG